>CM077659.1:19201926-19801926 GCA_039707465.1 Rhabdophis nuchalis
AATCTGAACTACTAACAAGAATCTGAACTACTAACAAGAATCTGAACTACTAACAAGAATCTGAACTACTAACAAGAATCTGAACTACTAACGGTCAAAGCAAATTGGTGGTAGATAAGAGTCAGTGGAATTTAAAGAGGGCTGAACTTAGATCTCATGTGGGTACAAAGGGACTCGAGACTGATGACACATTTGAGGCTTCCCTCAGGCTCAGCCTGGTCATTTCCTACATCTCCTCGGCAAGTGCCTATGGAATTCAAGCTCTCAGATTTTCCCAGCCGGTTCACTGGGAAAACTGGCTGAGCCATCAGCACTCTTCCTGATCGGCTTGTAGGAGGGTAACATTTTGCATCTGACTTTTTGAAAAAAAATATGTATTTCTGCATATTTGGGGCTCCCAGAAAGAACCCGTGTCTTCTGAAATAGCAGGAGTCTCCATCCTAAGCCACTTCAAGCCTTCTGGACTTCCAACTCTCAGAATTCTTCAGCCAGCATGGCTGGTTGGGAAATTCTGAGATGAAGTCCACCTATCTTCAAATTGCAGGTGTAGGTGATACACCTCTGAGGAAGCTTCCCTTGTTCCATTGTCCATGAAATTATTGATTGTGCTTGTTTTTCCTAGAGAGTTTCCTCCTACCCACTGGGAAGAAAGGCAGATTACTTAAAGTTGGCTAAAGTTTGCCCAAATATTTTAGCAACGTCCTTAAAAGATGCAGATGGAAACTTAGAATTAAAGGGGAGATTTCCTGACAGTGCAGAAAATTAATCAGTGAAGCAGCTTGGCTCCAGAACCTGTGGGTGTTTCCATCAACTGAAAATGTCTAAGACAAAACTGGACATCCGCTTGTCTGGAAAAGTGTAAGATTTTCTGCTTGTGCAGGGGGTTGGAGTGGAAAACCTATAAAAACCCTATAGAAAACCACACTATACAAAAGATGTTGAGACTCTAGAAAGAGTGCAGAGAAGAGCAACCAGGATGATTAGGGGACTGGAGGCTAAAACAAATGAAGAACAGTTGCAGGAACTGGGCATGGCTAGTCTAGGCGAAGGACCAGGAGAGACAGGATAGCAGTCTAAAACCAGAATGTTTTATATATCTGGATTTGAAAGTTATTTCTGGATCGTGCAGCAGCCTTCCTGAGCTGGTGTCTTCCCAGGGCCCATGTTCTCCAGCTAAAATGACTCTGGTAACTGAAAATAGTGTCCCAGATATAGGTAACTATGGAAGGTTGTTTCTAGAGCAGAGGTGCCAAGCCTTGGCAACTTTGAGACCTGTGGACTTCAACTCCCAGAATTCCTCAACCAGCCTGGTTCTCTCCACAGGTCTTAAAATTACCAAGGTTGGACATCTTGTTCTAGAGAGTTCCTTGCGGTCAGTAATATATCAGTTTCATGCTGGAGGCTAAAACATACGATGAATGGTTGCAGGAACTGGGCCTGGCTAGTCTAGGGAAGAGAAGGACCAGGGGAGACAGGAGAGCATCTTCCAGTATTTGAGGGGCTGCCACAGAGAGGAGGGGGTCAAGCTATTTTCCAAAGTCCCCAAAGGCCAGATAAGGAATAATGGATGGAAACTGACCAAGGAGAGATTCAACCTGGAAATAAGGAGGAATTTTCTGACAGTGAGAGCCATCAATCAATATAACAGAAGTTGCCTTCGGAAGTTGTGGGAGCTTCACCACTGGAAACTTTCAAGAAGAGACTGGACCACCATCTGTCAGAAATGGTGTAGGGTCTCCTGCTTGGGTGGGGGGTTGGACTAGATGACCTCCAAGGCCCCTTCCAACTCTGTTAATCTATTATCTGTACCGCCAAGGTCCCTTTGAACCCTGTTATTCTATATACTCTGAAGCCACTTTTGTCATTCGCTAGTTTTGTCTCTGTCTATATCCTTCGCTGTCTCGTTTTCTGGGACAGAAGCTGAAGGAATCAGCAACACAGGTCTAATCCTCCATCATTCCCACAACAACTTTCCCACCTGCCTGAAAGGAAAAGGAACATACCCGCTTCCCCAATCCCTAAAATAAGTGGGAACTCCTAGATATTGGAATTCCAACTTTTGAGGACAGCAGCCTTGCGAACAGCTTGGCTGAATCCCACGGAGGTTTGTTCCTTGTTTGCAGGATGTATTTGAAGCCCCTGATGATCTCGGAAAGGGTAAACCTTCCTCCCATTCCTGACCTCTCTTTTGGCCCCTTTCCAGGTCTTGGGGAGGAATTTTATACTGTTTGTAGTTCTTGGAAGCGTGGAAGAAATGCAGAGGAAAGCAGTGGTCTTCTTCATCTTCTACATCTGGAGCACGATTGAGATCATCAGGTATTTGGGGCGCAAAGGGTCGTCCCGTCCCCACCCACCCCCGTTCTACCTGAACCCCTTTGCAGAATCCTTGCCGGTTGCCATCTCCACATTATCATGTTGGGGTTCTGTGTACCTTTGGCGTTTAGTCTGCCAGTCACATGACCACAGAGACGTCTTCGGACAGCGCGGGCTCTTTGGCTTTGAAATGGGAGATGAGCACCGCCCCCTGGAGTCAGGAACGAGTAGCACACATGTGCAAGGGAAAGCTTTACGTTTACCTTATAAAATACACGTGAAGTTTTACTAAGGAACATCTAACACTTTCAGCCTGCTGGGCAATGAGATGGAGGGTGTGGTTGTTGCTACTCCACTCCATTTCCTTGCACCAACCAGGTAAGTGATAAGAGATGACCGGGACGCCCTCCACACAGTCACTCAAGCACTCGTGACGTCCTGCCTAGACTACTGCAATGCTCTCTACATGGGGCTCCCCTTGAGGTGCACCCAAAGACTGCAGCTAGTGCAGAATGCGGCCGCGCGGGGGATTTTGGGAGCCTCACGGCATTCCCATGTAACACCTCTCCTGCGCGAGCTGCACTGGCTGCCTGTGGTTTTTCGGGTGCGCTTCAAGGTGCTGATCTTTAAAACCATCTTTAAAACGCTCTATGGCACGGGGCCTAGTTATTTGCGGGACTGCCTCCTGCCCCATACATCCCTTTGGCCGATTCGCTCCCATAGAGAGGGCCTTCTCCGGGTGCCGTCTGCCGGGCAATGCCGGTTGGCGACCCCCAGGGGGAGGGCCTTCTTTGTGGCAGGCCCAGCCCTCTGGAACGACCTACCCCCCAAACTCCGGACCACCACGGACCTCCGCCTCTTCCGCCAACGTCTGAAGACTCATTTCTTTCATCTAGCCGGCCTAGCCTAGGCCCCGAGACCACCCCTGTAGACTGAGTTTTAAATTGTTTTAAATTGATTTTAATTCACTGGTAATTTTCTAGGGTATTTTTAGCTCTAAATTTAATTAGATTTTATTGTTGTAGTCTTATCTATTATATGTTCGTATTTATTTAATATGTTTGTACTTCTATTTTTAACTTCCTGTGCACCGCCCTGAATCCCTTCGGGGAGATAGGTGGCGGTATAAAAATCAAATCAAATCAAATAATAAATAAATAAATAAAATGACCAATATTTGTGGGTTTCTTTGTAGGTATCCCTACTATTTGCTTGCCAGCATCGATATAGAATGGAGAATTCTTACTTGGCTCCGGTACAGCATATGGATGCCTCTCTACCCACTGGGAATGTTGGCAGAAGGTACGTGGGAGAAATAAGGGTGGATATACTGCCCTGGTGAGACCACACCTGGAACACAGGCAGACCTTGACTCCAAACAGCTCATTTAGCGACCGTTCAAAGTTACAACAGCCCTTCGTAACAGGGATTTTGCATTGACCTCAGACTAACAGTGAAAATATTTGAATGAATTCAGGGTGGTTCTGCTGTGCCCATTGACTAGGGTTTGATGTACGTTGGGGAAAGTCCTCAACTTACAATGCTTTGTTTAGTGACCGTTCAAACTTACAACGGCACCGGAAACCGTGACTTATGACGGCTTTTTCACACTTACGACCATTGCAGCCTTCCCAGGGTCACGTGATCAAAATTCAGGCGCTTCGCAACTGCCTCATATTTATGACGGTCGCAGTGTCCCAGGGTCACATGGTCCCCTTTTACGACCTTCTGACAAGCAAAGCCAATGGGGAAACCTGATTCACTTAACAACTGGCTCACTAGCTTATCTACTGCACTGATTCACTTAACCACTGTGGCAAGAAAGGTCACGTAAAATGGGGCAAAGCTCACTTAACAAATGTTTCACTTACCAACAGAAATTTTGGGCTCCATTTTGGTCGTAAGTCGAGGACTCCCTGTATTATTCCTCTCTCTCCTGAAATATAAGTACAGGTGGTCCTTGCTTTACAGCCATTCAAAGTTACAACAGCAATGGAGAAAGGGGCTTACAACTTGGTCCTCACACTTACAATGGTTGTAGCATCTTCAACATCTCATGATGAGAATTCAGGCACCTGGCATCTTGCATGCATTTAAGATGGTTTGAGCATCCCGGGTATTTGCAACCTTCTTGGCTGGTTTCCAACAAGCCCAGTCGAAGGGGGAAATCGGATTCACTTAACAGCTGCAGTGATTCATTTAGCCTTGGCAAGAAAGGTCATAAAATCAGCCATGGTTCACTTAACGGCCAACTTGATGAGCAGTGGTCCCAATCATAGTCATAAGTTAAGGACTAACTGTAGCTTGCGGAGAGGTTGGCTGGTCAGCCCCCGCCCTGCCTTGGCCAGCCTCCGAAGCTCAAACCCGCTGGGCTGATGGACGGGAGACCACTCAGAAATCCCACAGGGATTTCAACCGAACTGGAAATTTCCATTTGAAACTTGGACATCTCGAGGGAAGTGTTGGCTTGGCAGCCCCTGGTCTGCCTTGCCTGGGCTCTGAAGGCTGGGATGATGGACTCTCAGAGTGGGAGACCACTCAGAAATCCCAGGGAGGGGCAGTTAGCCCAAACTGGAAGGTTGCATTTGAGTTGGTCTTGCCTGAGGGAGCTTTCTCTGGAGGGCACGTTGCCATGTCCAGCCTCCGAAGCTTAGCTTGGTTCCTAACCCTTCCTCCTTCTCTGTTCTTCTCCAAAGGGCCTTTTAACCCTTTCCTTTCTGCTTCTAGCTGTCGCTGTGATCCAGGCCATTCCTATCTTCAACAGCACCGGAAAACTCAGCTTCACCCTCCGTTATCCGCTGAACGTCACCATCCCGTTTTCTGTCTTCCTGCAGCTCCATCTCATCTTGTTATTCTTAGGTGAGTTTTCAATGGGCAGCGGTATCCTCTACACCAGGGGTCTCCAACCTTTGCAACTTTTAAGTCTGAAGGACTTCAGCTCCCAGACTTCTCCAGCCAGCAAAGCTTCATCACACTAGATCAGGGGTCTCCAACCTTTGCAACTTTTAAATCTGAAGGACTTCAGCTCCCAGACTTCTCCAGCCAGCAAAGCTTCATCACACTAGTCCAGGGGTCTCCAACCTTTGCAACTTTAAGTCTGAAGGACTTCAGCTCCCAGACTTCAAAGCTGGCTGGAGAAGTCTGGGAGCTGAAGTCCTTCAGACTTAAAGTTGCAAAGGTTGGAGACCCCTGGACTAGTGTGATGAAGCTTTGCTGGCTGGAGAATTCTGGGAGCTGAAGTCCTTCAGACTTAAAGTTGCAAAGGTTGGAGACTCCTGCTCTACACCAGGGGGGTCAAACGCAAGGCCCGCGGGCCGAATTTTGGAGACGTCCACTGGACAGACGCCTCCGGTAACACCTTGCCAGCCAAAACGGGGTGCACGGAGGCTCTGCGAAGCCTCCACACGGCCAGTTTTTGCCTCTGCTGCCTTCTGCAGCCCCCTGCCAGCCAAAACGGTGGGAGCGGAGGCCCTGCGAGGCCCATTTTCGGCCTCCCAGTTTGTGGTCGGCAGAGCGCTGCAGGAGGGCAAGGAGGCAAAAACTGGTCGTGCGGGGGCCTCTGTGCACCCCGTTTTGGCTGGCCGGGTGTTACCGGAGGCGTCTGCCCTGTGGACTTCTTCAAAGTTGCAGAGTGTTTGTGGTCCCAGGAAGTACAGAAGTCTTTCTTTAGAGCAAGTCTTCTCCTTTGTTATCGTGAGCAGAGTCCTGTCTGACCCACAAAATTCTGAAGGTCTTTGATAAGAGTCATTTGCATCGTGAAATGTTGGGATGCAAATCTTGGGCTCCACCATATCACCGTGGCCTTAATTGAAATCTGGTGGGTTCACACAAGAGCAGTCGTTGGGCAGATGTTCTGGCCTATCTTGCCCCTCTTAATGTGCTGGGGCAGAAGCCAGGCTGGTCAGAGGTCTCCTTTTCATCGTTCACTTAGTTTTGTTTTTGAGTGTGGCCCCTCCCAGAGGAAATAAAAGAGGAGCGAAAGGGGAGTGGAGTTTGCAGGAGACAGTTAGTTCGCTTTATTGGTTTGTGACCCTCCGAGACTCTTTGCCAAGTTCTGCAGATATCGGCCTGGCAGTTCTCCAAGCCAGATAAGTTCGGTGACTGTAAATCCTCCCTTGAAAGACTTTGCTGGATGTGAATGAGCAGAATTCACCGGAAATAAATAAAAGGGTTTTTTGTCAGGACCAGGAGTTTGCTTCATGCTCTTGGGAAGCCTCGGTCAGAAGAGTTTTGGCCGTGAGATTCTGTTATCCTCATTGACCACTATTTCTCAACCTTGGGGACTTTAAGACGGGTGGACTTCAACTCCCAGAATTCCCCAGCCAGACAGTTTGGGAGTTGAAGTCCACCCCTCTTAAAGTCCCCAAGCTGAGAAATACTGCCAGGATGGCTCCAAATGCTGGCTGAGGAATTCTGGGAATTGAAGTCCACCCCTCTTGAAGTCCCCAAGGTTAAGCAGCCCTGCCTGGATGGCTCCTTGATTTTTGTTAGGGTTTCTGATCTCGAGAACGAGAACTCATCCTTCCTCCATTTTTTCCTTTCAGCGCCTTTTATCCTTTTCCGTCACCTGTACAAGCAACGCCAGCGACGCCTTGGACCCAAAAAGAGGAAAATGCACTAATCGGAGTCCCCTCTAATCTTCCTGGAAGATGGGTGCAGGGGGTGGGCTTTGGGCTCTTCCAAACTCTTTTCTTTGCCCGTTAACCGGAAAACCAATTTTGTAGTCGCGATGATACACGTCTTCCTTGCCTGACACCAGAAAATAGAGCCGACCAGCTAACATTTTCCTTTGCACCTCACTCCCTTCTCGGATAAGCTAAACTGGGGGTCCATGCTAACAGATCTCTTTCCTATGAAATAAACCCGGAGCCTCTAGTGAAAAGAAAGCTACTTTCCCAGGGGGCGGAGAAGCATAAAAACTGCAGAAAAAGTTGCGGTGGATCGACTTGAGGAGGATCAACAGAACCTAGGAACGTAGCTAAGACTGAGCAGTGAGTAACTTTCCTGTGGCTTTAAAAGAACCGAGTGGTTTGTTAGGATCAATTTTACTTTTTTTCCCCTCTCCCAGACAGTGAAAATGACTAAATCGGGAGGGGCAAATTCATTGCCCATTTCTTCTTCTCCCTAGTGGCGTTCTTGGATTTGATTCTTTATCATCTGTAAACTTCCGGACGCACAAGTAATAAAATCTCAGACCAACTTCAAAGGAGAGCAGGCCTCTGCAGGAAAACCCCAGGGAGCAGAGCCTTCTTGTAATAAAACAGGGGTCTCCAACCTTTGCAACTTTAAGTCTGAAGGACTTCAGCTCCCAGCAAAGCTGGCTGGAGAAGTCTGGGAGCTGAAGTCCTTCAGACTTAAAGTTGCAAAGGTTGGGGACCCCTTTTATTAAAGACAGGGCTGGTTCAAATCCTCGTTGGTTTTTAAGGATCCTGACTGTGCCAACTTTCCAACAAGCTGAATCTACGGCAGTAAGATTCTAGGAAAGGGGCCATTCGGACATTAAGGGAAGGCGAGGAAGCTGCATCTCGGAGTGTGAGTCACTCTCAGCAATCTGAAGATTTACATGTTCAAGGCTTTGTGGAGTTTTTGTTGTTTCTGCAATTGGGGAAAATGGGTTTTGGATTCCTCCAAGTTCTGGGCTGCTGTCTTGAGGCTAATTTTCTTTCTCAGCAGCGAGAGCGTTTGGGGGTGGCGTTTAACATTTTTCACCCCTCTTAATCTTCAGCAGGGTGTGTCTTCCCCCCCCCCCCCAAGGTATCCGGCAAAGAGGGCTGTTAACGTATTCGGAGTTGGGGAGGTTAGTTTGAGGGTTTACAGTGCAGGCACTTTGTTACGAATCCGCGGTGGCAAGTTTTGGACAAGGCAAAGCTAAGGCCTATTTCTTATAATAAATCCTTCTAAAAACACCCTTCTTGTTTCTGCGTCTCTGGCTTTGCAATCGGTAGCAACGCAGATCGATATTCAGTTATTACGTTGTCCGCGTGGGGGAGGTTTCATTCCTTCGCCTGGCGGCAGATGTGCGTGAACATCTGTGCCATTGCTGCATTTGGAGATGTGGCGAATCTAAGACCAAAGACCAGGCTGGTGGAGGCAGTCATCCAGCAGCTCTTCAGCTTCACCTCACCAGGAAACCCCAGGACAACGGCTATGTCTATTAAACCAGCAGCTTCTGACTTGGATAACCATCTCGGCTGCGTGCGCCAAAAGCCACAGAGAGAGGACAATAAGGCTGTGGACAGAGTTCGTCCAGCCCAGTAATTGTTACAGGCAGGGGTGGGTTCTGGCAGCCAGCACTGCCGGTTTGCTTGTGGGCATGCCCCATGCGCTTGATGTGTGCATGCGCAGTACAATAAAAATTGTTCTGCACATGCGCAGAACTGAAAGACAAGACGGCGGCGCCTATGGCGCTGCTCGGAGAACTGGCACCGCTGGAGCTGACTGCTTGCATGCCAGCAAACATGGCTCTGTTCCCCTCTGGAACTAAGTCAATGACGGCTAACCTTTTTGTCATCGGGTGCTGGAAGCGCATGCACGCTCGCTCACACCCCTAATGCAATGCACACCAACCCCTCCTGCACACCCTCTTTGTGCATATGTGCGTGGCCCCTCTGTGCGCCCCGCACTTTCGCATGCAAACCCCCAAACCCCTGCACATGTGCATACGAAACACACACACACCATGCTTTGGGCCCCATGGGAGCAAAAACGGGCCACGGGGAGGCCTGCACTGCACCCCCTGGCCCCGTGCATGCTTGCACATCCAGAGATACGAAAAACAGTTGGCCAGCCGGAGGTGCGAGCCCATATACGAGGGTGTCTCCAAAAGTGGGAACTTTTAAGACGTGTGGACTTCAACCCCCAGAATTCCCCAGCCAGCATAGAATTCTGAGAGTTGCAGTCCACACGTGTTAAACTAGTTTTAAACTGGTTTTTTAGGGGCACTGTTTTAATTTATTTAAATTTTTTAGCACAGGGATACTAATTTAATCTGGTTTTATATTTTGTATTTTGCTATGTTTATATTTGTTTTTAAATTGCCTGTGCACCGCCCCGAGTCCCTTCTGGGTAAGGGTGCGGTATATAAATTTAATAAACTCAAACTTAAAGTTCCCAAGTTTGAAGACCTCTGTCTTAAAGGATGCTGGCTGGGGAATTCTGGGAGTTGAAGTCCACACATCTTAAAGTTCTCAAATTTGGACACCCCTGGCAAACATAGTGGATCTTTGCTGGGGCAACGGCTTGCCTGCCCACAGAGAGGGCTCTGCGTGGTCCACCTGTGGGATGCGTGCCATAGGATCGCCGTCACGAACTAGGTGAGTTAATGCTCTGGGATGTTCAAAACCCACCAACCAGGACCCTGATGCCCAGTAGAAGTAGCAACCTATTTTTAAAAGCAACCTATTGCTTCCGTTCCCTTCGAGGCATCTTTCAGGGGCTCCCAAGAAAGCTGGGGAGAAGGACATCATGTGTTTAATCTGTGGTGGGCTGCTCGTAGAGATGGGAAACACCCCCCACCCCGGGGTCTTTGGGAGGGAAAGAAAAGCGAAATACAAAAGGGAGTAGGTTTAATACAAGCCCAACCTGGGTGAGGAAAGCAGTCTCGACGTTTTATAGAACAGGGGGGTCAAACAAGGTCCTGGGAAATGGAAGGGACCGGCTAGCGTCGCTTCAGCCCCGTCTACCCAACACAAAGCGGAAACATGGCAGCGGTTTGGGGGAGTGCCGTCAAGATGGCCACGCCCTCCCAGTTGGCCACACCCCCAGCCCCGCCTCCCCGAGGTCAACCACAGCCCTGATGCAACTGAGTCTGATACCCCGGTTAGAGAACGTGAATCGTCCAGGGAGTCTCTGCCCAGGCGCCGGTCACACCCGCTCCGTCCCACTGCCAGAGAAGTCCGTCTGCAGCGGTGTGATGTTGTGGTCGTAAGTCGCGTACTCCGAAGACCCGGAGCTCGCCATTTTGAGCTGCTGGGCCGCGTGGGTGAGCTGGAAGGCCGCGTCGGGGTGCGCCGTGTCAGGCAGGAGGGTGCATTCTCTCTCCAGGATATCCGCCACCCCTTTCAGCAGGTCCAAGAACCCGAAGGCCAAGGCGGCCTTCCGCAGCCGGTTCAGTTCCTGGAAAAGCCCCAAAAAGGGCGGGAAAGTCAGCCATCGCCTCTCCGGCGTTCTCGCTCCGGGCTCAGAAGGGAAGATTCTCACATTCATCCCCCTCAACCCCCTCCCATCGATGGCTTTGGACTCTGGGAAAAGGAAGGGGGAAATCTGGGGGGCCGGAAGGGGGTCCGACCCATATTTTTATTCTGTTTGGATTGTGATTTTATTCAGCATATTTATATGATGACTTTTAATGTCTTTTATGGTAAGCCTCTCAGAGTAGCATGGTAAGGTGCTCAGAGTTGCTTTGAAACGAGATGGGTGGCAAATACATTTCTCTCTCTGTGTCTCTCTCTGTCTGTCTGTCTCTGTCTCTGTGTCTCACTCTCTCTCTTTCTGTCTGTGTCTTTCTGTCTGTCTCTGTGTGTGTCTCTCTCTTTCTGTCTGTCTGTCTGTCTCTCTGTCTTTCTCTTTCTCTGTTTGTCTGTCTGTGTGTATGTCTCTCTCTCTCTCTCTCTTTCTTTCTGTGTGTCTCTGTCTGTCTCTTTCTGTATTTTGAATTTTGAATTTGAATTTTATTCGATTTGTAAACCACACCAATCTCCGTTGAGACGGACTCTGGGCGGTGCACAGGAAATTAAGACCACAATAAATAAATAACAACAATACAAAAGTTAAAAATAAATTAAATTGCAAACCTGTGCTAAAATTCCCATTAAAAAACCTGTCAACCATTTTCTAATTTAGCTGAAGCTCTATCATACCTGGGTCTAAATTCTCTGTCTATCTGTCTCTTTCTGTCTGTCTGTCTCTGTCTCTCTCTCTCTGTCTGTGTCTCTCGCTTTCTGTTTGTCTGTCTATCTCTGTCTCTCTGTCTCTTTCTGTATGTCTCTGTCTGTCTGTCTGTCCCTGTCTTTCTCTCTCTTTCTGTGTCTCACTCTCTCTCTCTGTGTGTTCCAGCATAATTCTGGAATGCCTCGAGCTATTTCAACCAAACTTGGTACACAGATGACTTACTCTCTGGAAACAAATACTGTGGGGGTAAGACATCCCTAACACCCCTTGGGGTTGCCCCCCACCAACATTCTTTCAAAAAGACATGGTTTGCCAGCAGACCAGGGACCCCAGGGCAAGTGGTTGGTCCAATTGTTGTCGTCAGGGGTATCATGATGCTTTGTCATCCATGAACGACAGGGAAGGGCTTTGGACTATACAGGTAGTCCTCACTTAGTGACTTCTTGTTCAGCAACCATTCGAAGTTACAGCAGTGCTCCACAAGGAGGCTTATGGCCGGTCCTTGAAGTTGTGGCTGTGGCAGTGTCACCGTCACAGGATCATGATTTGGCAACCGGCACACAGTGACAGTGGCCACAGCTTCCCACAGTCACATCCTCATCCCTTGTGACCTTCGCTGCCAGCTTTCCAGACGTCAAGTCAAGGAGGAAACCAGCCACCCCGATGTTGTGCTTAAGGACTGCACAGGATTCCTTAACAACCACACTGCACACTGAAAGGCCCATTCAATTTCGGTGTACATGCCACCCTGTCTGAAAATGTGAGAGGGTTGAATAATAGCTGAAGGTTGACTGCCTTCTGTTTACAACGCTCACCTTATAGAAAGTCAGTGTTTTCTCGGGGAGTTTCCTTGCGTTCCTGAGAATCTTCTGTACGTCAGTCTGTGGGAAAGTAGAGAAGACACAAAAGTCGCCTTTGGCCTCTTCCTGGCCAAAGCAGAGCTGCCAACCGAAGCTAAAGAGATCGTTCTCCCTTGCTTTGCTCCGTTGGAAAAGCAAGAGACGAGTTCTGGTTCAATAGGCCTCCGCTTCCAACACCTCAGCCCCCGCTGTTCAGAAGCCCAAGCAGGGCCTGTCATCATCTGAGGCTCCATCCTGCACGCCCATGGAAAGCAAAGAGACCCATGATCTTGGACAAATGGGAGCAAAACCCCCACAACCCAACATTATGGGTTATGTCAACTCCTAAAGTTGTCATGGGGAGGAAAGGGGGCGGGGAGCGCAATCCACGCATACTTTTGGCTAGAGTCAGATCTCCGATTACTGCAGCAGGCTTGGGAGGGGTGCACCTCAATGGGGAATGTGATTTATGACACAGACTGAGGGGAGGAAGAGGGGTAAAGTTCGGCTATAATTCAAATGAGGCTGAGATCTGACTGTGAAAACATCTTGCCAAAAATAAATGCTCCTAATAAATGACTCGTTTTCTTTTGAAGTTTGGTCCGAGGCTCGTGAATCATTTAGGGCAGTGATGGCAAACCTATGGCACGTGTGCCACAGGTGGCACGCGGAGCCATTTGGCAGGGTACGCGAAGCGCTGCCCTGTCAGCTGACCAGCACACATGTGCACGCTGGCCTGCTGATTCAGCCATTTTTAAAGCCATTTTTAGTCCTCCAGAGCCTTCAGGGACCTTCAGGAGGCTTCCCTGAAGCCTCCGGAGGATTAAATACGGCCCTACGAGCAAACTGGAAGTCACTTCTTGTGTGCTTGTAGTGTCATTTTTAGTCCTCCGGAGGCTTCAGGGAAGGTCCTGAAGCCTCCGGAGGGCCTATGGAGGGGCTGCTTTCACCCTCCCCAGGCTCCTATAAAGCCTCTGGAGGCTGGGGAGAGCGAAAATAGCATGTAAAAAATGGGAGCACTAGGGGGCGCATTGCATTATGGGTGTGGCACACCGGCGCACAACCCCCCTGCACTCCCCCCCCCCCCTTATGGCACGTGAGCCTAAAAAGGTTCACCATCACTGATTTAGGGCATTTTTTGGGGGGGAAACCTGACCCATTATTCACGGGCTGCAAGTGAAGGGGAGTTATTTGGAAATCTGTGGTGGATGAATTTGTGCAACGGAGGGCTAAAGAGGAAGCACTCACCCCTTCCCAAATGGGTTTTGCTTTCCATTCAAGGCACGTTATTTGAAGCAAACTACAGGCTGTCCTGAACTTATGGTCACAAGGGAGCCCATCTGTGCACATGACGGGCACACACCGCAGCCCCGTGTTTGCGCAAGGGAGAATTCCTGCACGCACATGCTCATGAAGCCGCTTTGGGTAGCCCGGTTTTGGACAGCTCGCCTGCTTGGTGGTGGGGCATGGCCCCGAGGATTGGGGAGCCCTGCTGTAGATCGCTGATAGGCTGGTCCTGCTGGGTGCCCACAGGAAGAGAGTGGCTGTTCTGACCCAGTTCCCCAAACACAACCAACCCTCTGAAGTGAACTCAAAGATTTCTTTAATTAGGAGCATTGGCAGCCCTGGCAAAAAGGTTTCTCTCGCCACAGACTAACAAGTCTGTCCGGCAGGGAGATGAATAATTGTCTGCCACATC
This sequence comes from Rhabdophis nuchalis, assembly GCA_039707465.1. Taxonomy (NCBI): domain Eukaryota; kingdom Metazoa; phylum Chordata; class Lepidosauria; order Squamata; family Natricidae; genus Rhabdophis; species Rhabdophis nuchalis. The sequence goes on from CM077659.1 coordinate 19,215,667, forward strand.
TATTCATCTCTGCCCCCTGCCTTTTATCCCCAGAACTAGGGTGAGGCTTCGCTAGCAGCGGTGGCTCTCCTGTCCCAAGGACCGGCCCATAGATTTCAAATGCTCTCCTCTCCTCTGCCACATCTATTCATCTCCGCCCCCTGCCTTTGATCCCCAGAGCTTGGGTGGGGCTTCGCTAGCAGCGGTGGCTCTTCCGTCCCAAGGACCGGCCCATAGATTTCCACTGCTCTCCTCTCCTCTGCCTTCTGCACATCCACACGCCAGGCACTGGACCAAACTGTTCCTCCTCTTCCTCATCAGCCACCTCCAGACCTGGGGGCTGTTGACTCTCCATCTGATGGATGACAAGACAGCCCAGGCTCTGCCTCTCTCCTTTCCCTCTTCCCCTTCGGAGCCCCCAAATTTGCCCTGATGCTGACCCTGACTTCCACGCCTCCGCCTCTGATTTGGCTGCTGGCGGCCAACAGGCCACAATAGCGCCCTTAAATTGCGCAACGTTTCTCAAGACAACGAAAGAAAGCGAGGCCATCTCTTGAGAAAGGCTGCCGCTCTGATTAATCTTTTCAGTAAAGGAGCTTTCTCCCCCCCGCAGGGAGCAAAGTTGGATCCTGCCGGCTTTACCTGCAGGCCGTTTGGCTTAATCCACACGGTGATGTTCTGAGCGTAGCTCCGCTTGTGCTTGGGCTGCAGAGGGAAGGGGCTCTTGTTGTCGTCTTCCCCGTACGGGTTCTCCTTCGCATCTGCGGGAAGAGATGTGTACAGATGGTCCTCGTTTAGCGACCACCATTGGGACCGGCAATTCGGTTGTTAACCAAAGCTATCGCGAAGAGGACCTCGCGCTTAGGCTCATGATGGTGACTGCAGCTTTCCTTTCCTTTGCAGACTTTTGAAGGCTGGGGAATTCTGGGAGTTGAAGTCCACAAGTTCTTTGGGTTGGACTAAAGGCCGGGATGACGTTCTGCTCTTACTTATCATTCTGAAATCTTTTGAGCACTGCGCTGTGGTGGGGCAGCAGTTGGAATGCAGTACTGCAGGCTACATCTGCTGACTGCCAGATGCCAGCAGTTCCACCCTGACTGGCTCAAGGTTGACTCAGCCTTCCCTCCTTCCAAGTTGGGTAAAACGAGGACCCAGATTGTTGGGGGCAAGAGGCTGACTCCGTAAACCGAGGGCTGTAAAAACACTGTGAAGTGGTATATAAGTCTGAGTGCTATTCCTTCCTTCCTTCCTTCCTTCCTTCCTTCCTTCCTTCCTTCCTTCCTTCCTTCCTTCCTTCCTTCCTTCCTTCCTTCCTTCCTTCCCAATGGTTAGAATTTAGCATTTCAGGCTAATTCTGCTGACTGCCAGAAGTTCCACCCTGACTGGCTCAAGGTTGACTCAGCCTTCCCTCCTTCCGAGGTGGGTAAAAGGAGGACCCAGATTGTTGGGGGCAAAGAGGCTGGCTCTGTAAACCGCTTAGAAAGGGCTGGAAAGGACTATGAAGCGATATATAAGTCTAAGGGCTATTACTCTTCCTCCTTCCCTCTATCTCTTCTTTCTCTTCTTCCTTTCTTTCTGTCTTTCCCTCCCTCCTTCCTCCTGTCTCTTCCTCTCTTTTCTCCTTCCTTCCTTTCCCTCTGTTTTCTCCTTCCTTCCTTCCTTCTTTCCCATGGTGGCGCCTGGGTTAGAAGGCAGCATTGCAGGCTAAACTCTGCCCACTGCCAGGAATTTGATCCTGACTGGCTCAAGGTTGACTCAGCCTTCCATCCTTCCGAGGTGGGTAAAAGGAGGACCCAGATTGTTGGGGGCAAGAGGGTGACTCTGTAAACCGCTTAGGGCTGTAAAAGCACTGTGAAGCGAGATATATGTCAAAGTGCTGTGTTATTCTACTCCACGGCTGTCAAACTCGCTGTGTCACATTGCAGTCATGTGATGTATTGTCCCTTTGCAGAGCTGGGGTGGTTGTGGCCTGGCTGTGGCACATCTGGTCTGCGGGCCGCCAGTTTAATGCCTGTTCTATTCCTATTCCTTCTCTTCTCTTGCTATTGTGCCGCAGTAGTTAGAATGCAGCATTGCAGGCTAACTCTGCTGGCTGCCAGCAGTTCGATCCTGACCAGCTCAAGGTTGACTCAGCCTTCCATCCTGCCAAAGTTGGTAAAATGAGGACCCAGATTGTTGGGGGTAAGAGGCTGATGCTGTAAAATCATTTATAGAGGGCTGTAAAGCACTCTGAAGCAGTATATACTGTATGTCAGACCTGCAGCCATCTTTTCTTTTGGATCTTTGGCCTGCCACACTTTCTATTATTCTACTTCGCATTTTCTATTGTGGGAAAACAGGAGGGGGGATTGTACGGCATTAGATGATATGCAGCCATAACAAAATTCCTTTCTAGAAAGCCAAGGTCATCCTTTGTCTCTGCACTTCTGCACCTGACCGGAACTAGATGGGTGGAAGCTGCCAGCATGGCAGTGGGAGATGTGACTATGGGATGGACTTGTGGATGTGGGGGGCAAGATCTTGAACTTTCAACTGGGTGGGGGAAACCGGGAAGCTTTCAGATTCGGGTTTTCCCAGATGTGCCAACATGGCTCTCTTCATCAATTGGAACTTTGAGCACTCCTTTGCCTTGGACTCTGATTTACTTTTGTAATGCTAGTTGGAATGCTGGCAATATAAGTCTAAGTGCTATTGCTATTAACCTTCCTTTCCCAAAGCTTCAAGAGCACAGAAACAAATTCCAGAGAAGGGGACTCTGAAATGGGTTCAGAAGGAGGCATGTCACCATCACAAACCAGAGACCCTGCGAGAGGCATTTCACTGCTCACACAATAGAGAGAATCATATCTTCTCGAGGATAAAACCCCCCCGAAGAGCAGAACTGCCACCTTCTGTATCAGAATGAAAGTTACAAAGAGGGAGGGAATGGAGGGGCACCATTTCAACCAGCACGGCCAGTACCTGAGATGGGACCCAGCTGAGCCATCTTGCCCAGCCAAGGAAGGGGCTCGGGTCCTGGCTCAAAGAGAGACATCATTAGGTTGGACTTTTTCTTGCTGTCGGCTTGAGAATAGAGCATTCCGTACCATTCGGGCCTGAAAGGAAGAACCAGAGAATCACAATGAAAACAGCCGTTGTCGCTTAGAAAACAAAACCAAAACCACGCACTGTAATTTTTGGACTATAAGACGCACGGAATATAAGACGCACCAAGATTTTGAAGAGGTAAATTAAGAAAAAAAGGGGGGCTTTGCCCTCCACGGCCCCCAGGAGCACTCTGTGTCAACTCGCAAAAACATCACCATGACTCTTATTGAGTTGACATAGAGAAATGAGAATCCCAGACATTTTTGTGGTCAGAGGGGAATTCCAAGCTGGCCTGTTATGCGCATGGATAGATTCAATTCAATCGCTTAGACCGATACGCTCCCACAGAGAGGGCCTTCTCAGGGTGCCGTCGGCCGGACAATGCCAGCTGGCGACACCCAGGGGAAGGGCCTTCTCTGTGGCGGGCCCTACCCTGTGGAACGACCTACCCCCTGAACTCCGCACCATCACCAACCTCCGCCTCTTCCGCCAGTGTTTAAAAACACACTTATTTCATCAAGCCGGCCTAACATAGCCTCCGCTGTGACTAATCTTAGATAGTTTTAAATGGGGGATTTTAATTGGTTTTAGCGCAGGTTTTGCTATTTAATAGATTTTTAAATTTATATGTTTTGTACTATTTTTGTATGTTGTTTTTAAATTCCTGTGCGCCGCCCTGGGTCCTTTGGAGAAGGGCGGGATATAAATTGAATAAAATAAAATAAATAAATAAATTACGCTGCTAATTGGCTAACGTGATTTATTACCAGGCAGAGGGGAGGGGGCACGGGGGGGGGGGAGGTAAAGTGCAGACACCATTAAATGATTTCCAGCTTTAGCTGCAACGAAGTAACGTCAGGATGTTGATCCTAATAAATGATTGGATTTCTTTTGAACTTTGTCTTGAGGCTCATAAATTTGTTAGGTTTTCTTCTGGGACCTTCACACTCTGCAGGTCTCCCTAACCCTCTGCATGCCACATTTTTTGTGAAAAATGGGGTGCTCCTGGGGGCCGGGGAGGGCAAAAACATAACACGTGGGGGGGGGGGGGTTGGGAGGCGAAAAATGGGCCCGTTTTTCACAAAAACAGGGTGTGCAGAGGGTTGGGGAGGCCTGTAGAGTGCTCCTGTGTGCTGGGGAGGGCAAAAACAAGCAAAAAACTATTCGTCTTTTTGCAAAAACGGGCCCATTGTTTGCAAAAACCGGGGTTTGCAGAGAGTTTGGAAGGGACATGCTCGTTTCCTTCTGAGCAACAACAGCTATTTTCCTGGGGGCTCCATCCAAGCCCCTCAGAGGCCAACCTCCGTACCCCAACTGAACAACCGCGACCATGCCTTCCACTTTCAGACTCCCGTGAAGCAGCACGCAGAAGTTGGGGATCTTTCCTGCGATCTGATTGGCTGAATTCTCATCTTCAACATCCTCGGCGATCCCTGGACCCATCTCGTCTCCTTCTGGGCAGGAAGAGAACAGAAAGCCATCCGAACCTGCCTCACCCTGCGGGGCCTTGCCAACTGGGGAACCGCTAGCACAGGGAAAGATGGAATCGCTCACCTTTGTTGAGTGCGATAGGCAACACCAGGTGTCTGGACAGGACTGGCGGGCTGGCGATATCGGCTATGTCAATAAAGCCAACGATTTCCAGATCTACAAAAGAAAAGGAGCTTTCAGATCTGGGAAGTGGCCCTGGCTAGTCTAGTGAAGGACCAGGGGAGACACGATAGCAGCCTTCCAATATTTGAGGGGCTGCCCAGAGAGGAAGGGGTCAAGCTATTCTCCAAAGCACCAGAAGGCCAGAGAAGGAATATTTGATGGAAACTGACCAAGGAGAGATTCAACTTGGAAATAAGGAGGAATTTTCTGACAGGGAGAACAATCAGTCGATGGAACAGAAGTTGTGGGAGCTTCATCCCTGGAGGCTTTCAAGAAGAGACTGCACTGTTATCTGCCAGAAATGATGTTGGGTCTCCTGCTTGAGTGGGGGGGTTGGACTAGATGACCTACAAGGTCTCTTCCAAGTCTGTTCATTTGTATCTACCTGTATCTTCTCAAAGGCCAGCCTCTAGCCCCGTAATCATCCTTGTTGCTCTCCTCTGCACTTTTTCACACCCTTACGGTATTTTATTGGGTGTGATGGGTAGACGTTATGGACTTTAAGGCACAGGAAGACAGTACATCAGAAGAGAGAAAGGGCTAAATTCATTGCAGAGAAGAAAATGTTTACCTGTATTAATTGTTTTAGGGATTGGGTCGATTTCTTCATCTATAACGAATGGCTCCGGCCTGGGAAAAGCTTGCACATCTGAAGACAAGTGGCCGCATTTCAACACCGCATGGAAGGGTGTGTACGCCACATCTATTAGCTTTCTAGGGCAAGAGATGATCATCAGTAGAAATCCATAGGCACAAATCGCTCCGTCAGGAGCTTGTTCAAGTTATCTTTCAGAAGGGAGGGGGGAGGAGAATTTCAGATCAGTGATCGAGTTGTTTCTATTACATCTTTGTCTGCAAGGGCTCAAGCTACGCAGAACAAGCTCTAGGATTTCCACACCATGCATTAAAACAGTGGGTATCCTAGTTCTTGAATGTGAAACGAGCCCTACATTTCTCTAAGCTTGTTGGCTCCCTCGCCTAAGTCAAAAATGTGTAATTTGCAGAATTTGAGCTCTACGAATTCCTCAACTCTGCTTTGAGAAGAAGCCTTGTAGAGAAATGTATATAATCTGGGTACACAAACAAGTAGGGTGTTTTTTTTAACATTAGCACACCATTTTACGTGAAAATCCAAGAGATCCTACCGTAGCTTAGTATTATATATAGAATAGGCCATAATATTTAGTTGCTATTTGCTAGTAATTCAATGCTTTCTTGGCTCAACGGCTTACATGAGCAAAAATTTCCTTTCATTTCATGCCGTCTGCTAAATCCTTTCGGAGAATCAGATGGAACATCCAACTTAAAAGTTCAAGATTTGTAAACCGTACTCATAAGTGGGTGGCTCACAGTATTCAGCTGCATTACGTAGACCAGTTTTCAATCTGACATCTTCCAGGTATGTCGAGGGTTAAAGAAGTTGAAGCTGCATGCACCTAGAATCATATTTGTCAACTTTGGAGACTTTAAGATGTCTGGACTTCAATTCCCCAGTCAGCTATGCTGGAATCCTGGGACTTGAAGTCCACACGTCTTAAAGTTGTCAAGGTTGAGAAACCCAGACCTAGAGGGCACCAGATTGAAGGAAATGGGGTGGATAAAAATCAATGATTTAAAAAAAATATCAAAAGAATTGGATTTTTTAAATTTAAATTGGATTTTTAAATTTAAATCTTTTTTTTTTAAATCAAATTTAATAAAATGCTTTTGGAGTAAAATCTATCTAAAGATAGTTTTCTATTTAAGATACATTAATAATTTCGTTTATTAGGCATGAAATGGAGCTTAGTTATGTAGCATGAGGAGACTGTATATTCTGCAATATTTACATTTTGGGTAAACTCATTCAATGAATCCAAGCTCTGTAAGCTGAGATAACATGGACTCTAAATAGGAAGACTTCGTTTTGTTTGCAAACAATAATATTAAAGATTCTAACTACCAGCAGGGATGAGTCCTTACATTCAAAGAGCCCCTGTCATTTCAGATCAATCATGGCAGCGTCTGTTAGTGGGCATCCACTCACCTGCTGCCCACCTTGTCTCTCACTTAGTTGTGTCCCTGCCGCATCACCAGCCGTCCCATTAAAGTGAATGGGACTCTTGGTGAATCAATAGCGGGTCAGAGGAGGAGCCTTGGCAGGATTATGATTTAAATCGAGTTGATTTAAATCAAACTTTTTTTTTTTATTAGTGATTTAAATCATGTTTTAAATAGACTTGATTTAAATCTAATCCCCCCCTGGAAGGAACAGGATGAAACCCAGATTATAACAAATGGCAGTTTCACCCAATGATTCTGAGCCAAGATTGCTTACCCAAACATCGACTGGACATTTTTCAAGCAAAGGGGCCCATCGATGGTAAAAATCTGCCCCTCTCCATTATTTAAGTCAATGAGACGTTCCAGGTAGTCTAGAGAATCGGAGCTTTGGAGCTTCAAATGGAAAGGAAACACAGTTTTACACACAATGGAAAAAGCATATCAAAACATTACTTTTTAAAAAAAAAATAAACTCAGGAGGAAACTTGCAATAATCAGCAAAGAAAACACAGCTGTTGATTTGTCCGCTCTGCTTTGAGTGTATCTAGGTGTCCTTGCATGAAGAAGCTGCATTATGATTTCACTGGCACGACAAACAGGCCAAACTAATTAATAGACACAAGTTTGAGGAGAGAACAGGGGCAAAATAATAGTAGAGAAATAACTTTCCAGGCTCCCGGGACGTTACAGATCATAAACTAGCCATTTTGGGTGGGAGAAAGAAACTTAAAATAGTGTTAAATTTGTGTTTTAAAAATTTAAAAATATCTTAATTGATAAATTGCTTGTGTAGAAAATTACCACCTTCCCCTCTCCTGGAAGAATGAAATGTTTCGGGAAATATTAAAAAGGAAGAATATTCTATTTCCCCCTCCGGGCCCTCAAAGGGGACTCACCTCTTCGAGGTTCGCCATGCACATGACGTAAAGCTTGGATGGAAACGGGAAAGGCAGCGGGAACCGGTTGCTTTCACTCCGCTGGCCGAGCGTGGAGACGGAGTGGCGGAGGGAGCCCTTCCCAATGCCCAAGCTGCCGTCGGTGACCAGGACAACCTGGCAAGGGATGGCAGCGCCCCACTCCTGCTGCACGATGCTGCAAACGCCCAGCAGGGCCGACTCCAAGCAGGTTTTGTCGTAGTCGTCTATGTTACTCAAGGCTTCCTGGGGAAACAAAGGGAAATACTTATTGGGCTGGGCTAAAGCAAAGCTTCGCGGTGGCCTGGCGGTGAGGCTAATCGCCTCCCGTTCGGAAGGTTGAGAGTTCAATCCTGGGTAGTGTCAGATGTTTCTCTCTCCCTGGGCGCAAAGAAAAAAAAACGTCTGCTGCGAACGCCACCTGGCGTCAGGAAGGGCATCTGGCCAGTAAATGCTCAGCTCCAACCAGGCTCTACCCCGAATTACCCTGGTTCCCCGAAAATAAGCCCTCCCCGAAAATATTGCAACACAGCAGCAGCCGTGGGGTGACCATGCTTGCTGCCTCCTGCACCTCAAAAATTATAAGACCTCCCCCAAAATAAGGCCAAGTGCTTAGTTTGGGGGTTCAAAAGAAAATAAGACCCTGTCTTATTTTCGGAGAAACACGGTAGTTACGGGATGAGAGTCATTAAAGCAGGAGGGGGCCTTACACTCGATTTCCAAACTCACCTGGTTAATTTAGGCTGATTTCTTTTTTTAAAAGAAAAACACTTATCAGCTCTAGGTCAGAATGCACAACGATTTATTTATTTCTTTATCTCTCCTACTGACCGGGAGTCTTCAACGCACAATCACAATTGAGCTCAAAATTCTACTGTTGCTGAGTGAAACCGTGGTTACGCGAGGTTTGCCGGACTTTACAGCCTGATTTCTGGCCACCATTGCTAAGCGAATCACTAGAGTTGTAAGCAAGGTGGGCGCTGAGTGTATCTGTTTTCCCCACCGACTTTCTTGCCAGGTTGCAAGAGGTGATCACAAGACCCCTTAATTGGGGCCTAATAACAGGTTGTTGTGAAACAATTACCTATACTAATATACCCTGTCTCAGTTGATGCAATAAGGGGAAGCGGCTTGGCTAAAGTGCTAGGCTCCTTGCCTAGCATGCAACACAGCCCCGGTTCGAATCCCAGTAAGGGGTATGGCCAGCTGATGAGAGCAAATAAGCTCGAAATAGATCTATCCTGGTCTCTCTCTAATTTAATTTATTGATCAGCTCATAAAACTAACACACATATCTAAAAAAAATTACACAACGTAATTCTTGGCTTGCTGTCTAGATTGTCTCTGGTGATGAGCCGGAAGGCAGGAAAGGAAACAGTATGTCTCCTCCCTTAATTGGGGCCTAATAACAGGTTGTTGTGAAACAATTACCTATACTAATATACCCTGTCTCAGCTGATGCAATAAGGGGAACCGGCTTGGCTAAAGTGCTAGGCTCCTTGCCTAGCATGCAACACAGTCCCGGTTCGAATCCCAGTAAGGGGTATGGCCAGCTGATGACAGCTAATAAGCTCGAAATAGATCTATCCTGGTCTTTCTCTAATTTAATTTATTGATCAGCTCATAAAACTAACATATATATAATTGTTTCCACAACACCCTGTTAGGGCCCCAATTAAGGGAGGAAGCACACTGCTTTTCCTTTTCTGCTTTTCGGCTCATCACCAGAGACCATCTAGACAGAAAGCCAAGAATTCCGTTGTGTAATTTTTTATATGTGTGTTACTTTTTTGAGCTGATCAATAAATAAGTCAGGGAGACTAGGATAGATCTATTTCGAGCTTATTAGCTCTCATCAGCTAGCCATACCCTTACTGGGATATACAGCCCTGGTTCGAATCCCAGTAAGGGTATGGCTAGCTGATGAGAGCTAATAAGCTCGAAATAGATCTATCCAAGTCTCCCTGACTTATTTATTGATCAGCTCAAAAACTATATATATATATGTAGGTTTTGGTTTATTCGGGTCTTTTCCCATGTAAAATTAAAAGTGTTTTGGCAACGTTTCGATGGGATCACACCCGTCATCATCAGGCTGGTGCCTTTGTTTTCTTGCGAGTAAACTGTGATCGAAGTGGCAGTTTTTTCTATAAGTAGAGGTGGGGGGGTTTGGAATGCTGGCTCTGCTGCTTTAAACGGATTGGTTGGCTGATTTGTCATATATATATATAGCACGTGACAACCGAGCACCAGCTGGGATCGCTGCTTTTATACTGCACCTGGAGCGTGTTGTAGTCTCTTGTGAAGGGGACCATCAGCTCCCAGAGCGATGAAAAGACAATCAGGGCAGTAAACTCCAATTTGTAGTTGGTAGCCATGTGCTCAAAGAGCATGGTCAGGCCATGGGCCGCTAAATGCTTCCGCTGATATTCTTCGGAGCCTTCGATGGAGACCGGCCGGGTCATGGAGAGAGACACATCCATGACCACCACAGTTGGCATGGTGGCCCTTTCTTTGTGCCGTCAAGTGCAGAAGGGGAAAAATAATCTCTGCGGAGGAAATAAAATAAGGTTTTCAGCAGCCTCTCCCTTTCAAAGGACATGAGTTCACTGACCCCTGGTAAAACCCTTTGGTCAATCTTAAGAAAGCTACTGTGAGTTGCTTTGATATGTGCACGCTGGGTTTACCTCCAGAGCATTGGGAGGCTCCCTTTTGCAGGATGTGTTCAAGCAAACATTGGATATCCATCTATTGAGGTGCTGTATTTTGGATTCTAGTTCTTTTTTTTTTAATGATGTAATTTTTAAATTTTTCGTTAGACATTTTAACTTCTTTTATAAACAAAGTGTTGTCTGAGTTTTCCCCCTTTGCATCTTCTTTTATGCATAGTTCCTTTTACATCATATTTTCATTTCACGTTTCAGTCATACAATACAATACAATAGCAGAGTTGGAAGGGACCTTGGAGGTTATCTAGCCCAACCCCCTCCCTAGGCAGGTGCCCTATATCGTTTCAGACAAATGGCTATCCAACATCCTCTTAAAGACTTCCAATGTTGGGGCATTCACAACTTCTGGAGGCAAGCTGTTGCACAGATTAATTGTTCTGTCAGGAAGTTTCTCCTCTGTTCTAAGTTGCTTCTCTCCTTGATTAGGTTCCACCCATTGCTTCTTGTTCTGCCCTCAGGTGCTTTGGAGAATAGCTTGACTGCCTCTTCTTTGGGGCAACCCCTGAGATATTGGAAGATATTGGGAGATATTGGAACACTGCTATCCTGTCTCCCCTGGTCCTTCTTTTTATTAAAATAGACATCCCCAGTTCCTGCAACCATTCTTCATATGTTTTAGCCTCCATAATCCTCTTTGTTGCTCTTCTCTGCACTCTTTCTAGAGCAGGGGTCTCCAACCTTTGCAACTTTAAGTCTGAAGGACTTCAGCTCCCAGACTTCTCCAGCCAGCTTTGCTGGCTGGAGAATTCTGGGAGCTGAAGTCCTTCAGACTTAAAGTTGCAAAGGTTGGAGACCCCTGTTCTAGAGTCTCCACATTTTTCTACATCGTGGAGACCAAAACTGAATGCCGTATTCCAAGTATGGCCTTCCTAAGGCATTATGAAGTGGTATTAACCCTTCACGTGATACCACTTTATAAGGCCTTGGGAAGGCCACACTTGGAATACGGCATTCAGTTTTGGTCGCCACGATGTAAAAAAGATGTGGAGACTCTAGAAAGAGTGCAGAGAAGAGCAAGAAAGATGTTGCTCATCTTATTTTCTTTTTCTTCATTCCATATTTTCCAACTTCACTTTAATTTCTCTTAATATATAAACAATATCATTTGCCTCTCCAAGTTAATCAAATTTAACATTTCATTTCCATCTATTATTCTGTTTTACTATCAGTAGCATATATCCACAAATTTAATTTTGCATAGTAAACATTTCACTTAGTTAGTTATCCACTATTAATACTATCATCATATTACTATTGGCAATATTTACCGTATTTCATTCTATTCTTCTAAAGAATCTTTTTCCTTCTTTCCTCCTTTCAACCATTTTTCACTTCTTGAATCCTAATTTAGACTCTAGTTCTGAGGGGGAGGCAGACCCCAATTCTATGAATCTTTGCAAAACTACAAATGCATCAGAGAAGAGCAACTAAGATGATCAAAGGTCTGGACACTAAAATATATGCAGAACAACTGCAGGATTTGGGTCTCTTTCCCCTTCCTTCCTCCCTCCCTCTTCTCCTTCCTTCCTTCCTTCCTCTTTCATCTTCTTCCTTCCTCCCTTCCCTCCCTCCTCCTTTCATATCTCCTTCCTTTCATCTTCTCCTTCCACCCTCTTTCCCCTTCCTTCCTTCCCTCCCTCCTCCCCCCTCTTTCCCCTTTCTCGGACTGTGGGGCGCAACTGACCTACCCAGGATGCGGTCCCGACTCCCTTCCGCCCAGGGCTCTCCTGGTGGTCTCCCATCCGCGCTTACACGTCTCTGCTCACCTTCGCTGTTTCGGATCCCCCGTCAAGCCGGCCGGCTCGTTTATGGCGGGGTCTCCGGCAGGAAGGCCCCCCCCCTCACAGGTGCACCGCGTCAGTCTTCCCCACGGCCGGGGCTTCCCTGCCTCCTTTCCCCCCTCCCCGCCCCCAGCACCGTGTGAATTTCAAAACATTCCCCGCCGCCACCACGGCCGCGATATTCGGTTCCGGGATCGCCAGGGGCCGCCTCTTCCGAGCATGCGCGAGCCACGTGCGCAAACTCAGTAGGAGCCTGCTTCTGAACTTGCCTATTCGGGGCGGAGCGATAGGCGCAGCGCGACCGCTAGAGGGCAGCCGGGAGGACTTCGCAGCTACTGAACCTACCTGTTTGCAGGATGATGATCAATTGTTAAGATTTTTTTACTCTGTCTTGGGTCACACTATGGAAAAAAATAGTGCGCTTTTCCATTAGGCAGTGGATAAACAGGGTCCGGAAGCTGTTAAGTCTAAGCTGACCGGGGCAGGAATTGTTCATTTTTAAAAATTTCAATCTAGGGCTGAACTTTTAGCCATTGAGCTGGCTTATTTTGTAAAATAAAATGCAAAATAAAATAAAAATTGATGGGTTCATTCAACTGGCTTATCTCCTGCCCAAAGGCCACAGGGTGATGCTCCAGTTCCTAAACAGGATAAAAACAAAATAGCAAAGGCCTCCAGGAGCCTCCCACAGATGGCAGTGTTTGACTAACCCAGGTTGGGATGACAAGCTAAACCGGATCAGGTCTGATCAGTGCTAGGTTGGATGGGAGACGTCCAGGTGATACCCAAGGAAACCACATCAGCAACGTTGCTAAGAAAACCGCCCTAAATACATGGCAGTTGCCAAGGGCCTGAATTTTAATCACGTGAATGTAGGGATACTGCAACAGGTCTCAAGTGCAAGGAATGGCTGCAAATCACTTTCCTAGCTCCATCACAACATTGAATGATGCTAAGGGGTTAAGGGGCCACGATGGTCCAGCAGTTGAAGATGCTGAGCTTGTTAACTGGAAAACTGACAGCTAAGGTTGAAGACCTGAGCGTGGTGTGATGGGGTGAGCTCACATTACTTGCCCCAGCTCCTGCCCAGCTAGCAGTTTGGAAGCATGTAAACGCGAGTAGATAAATAGGTATGACTTTGGTGGCAAGGTAAACAATGTTCCTTGCATCTCAGTGTACAGTAGTGGCCGAAATTGTGGAAACGTTTTGGGAAGTATACAGTATTTTGGGGGTTTGATGGCTACTAACCCCACTTTTTGGGGGAGTAGTAAAATTGACATGGGACGTGATGGCTCAGATAACTATATTGCATTACATTCTTGATTAAATTATCTTTCCATTGATGTATCATTGTATGGCAATACTAAAAAAAGTGGTGTTATTAGCCATCAAACTTTTCCCATAAGGTTTCCACAATTATGGCCACTACTGTATAGTCACATTGGCCACAGGACCACAGTAACATCTTCGGACAATGTTGTCTCCCTCGGCGAGGAAACAGAGATGAGCATCAACCGCTGAAGTCGGACACAACTGGACAGGTAAACCTTCACCTAAACAAAAGTTTTAAGTTGAGAACTGCCTGGGTTCAGGTGGTGTTACAGAAATGTGGGCAGAAGCTTAAACCCTGGGAAGGGGTATGTAGAAGACTCTTGAGATATTATGGGCCCTTGAGATATTATGGGATGTAGAGGGAGGAGAGGGATGACACAAGATTCTGTTACTATCTATAGATCAGGGGTGTCCAAACTTGGGAACTTTAAGACTTGTGGACTTTCAACTCCCAGAATTCCAGAATGGCTGGCTGGGGAATTCTGGGAGTTGAAAGTCCACAAGTCTTAAAGTTCCCAAGTTTTGGACACCCCTGATCTATAGTGTAGTTAAGAGTTTGTTAATAAATGAAGTTAGCCTTGGTCTATCTTGCAGGGCTGACATCATTGTGCTAAAGATATAAAGCAGAAAATAGGGGGGGAAATTAGCAATTTAAACCTGCAGGTCTTGTGTTACAATCCGCTCTCGATACTGAAGTCTTTATGAAGCCTTTATGAAAATAAGTGTAAAGAAATGACAGGTATTCCTGCTTGATAACCAAAAAAATACCCACAAGCATATTTTTTTTAAACTTTTCTTTATTGAGTCTTTGTAAAACTTTAAATAGTTTTTTTTTTCTTCTTCTTCTCTATGACATTTCAGGAAAAAAAATACATTTTCCCATTGTGAAGATTGAAATATACACCTCAAAATTTACCTACAAATTGAAACCAAAAATAAACACTTGAACTGATGTCCTTTTTTTTGGTAAACAAAATGTAAACAGTTTGTATGTACAAATCTACAACCATTCCTTTGTGAAAGTGCTGTTTTGCAAATTAATAAAATGTCTGTTTTGAAATTCCAGTGAGATCGTATTTTTTTAAAGAGATAAAACTACTTTCTGGAAACCCACCAATTTTCTTTTTATGTTTTATGTACACATTTACAAGTAATAAGCCTCCATTTCTTTCTTTGGGAGTAAAATATTTCCTACTGAAATGCTAAGTTGCCTAGATAAAACACTTTATCAGATTCTTGATAAAGCCCTATTTATACATTAGAGTTTTACAAACATTTCATTCTCCAATACCCTGAAGCAAACAGAGGGGAGACTGAATTCATGGCAAGTGGAAGTACAAAACGTTTCCAAAATATTAGGATAAAACAGGATGCTTAGAGGGAATGCCACATTTTATTTTCATTCACTTTAATAATAATAAGTCTCGGGTTGCTTTTTAAGGGAATATATAAAATGAGGCAGAATTTCACGGTTTGGCCCCAGAATTCTCCTTGTATAAATTGAATTAGGTACTGAGCAAAATAAATTTTGGACCCAATTGGTTGTAAGTCTAGGATTACCTATACTGTTTGACCGTACACATAAGGTCAAGGTTCCACTTCCTGAACTTGATGCTATGAATATGTAGCAGATTATTAAATGGTTAATGAGATTAACAGAGATGGATGACCTTGTAGGTCATCTAGTCCAACCCCGCACCAAAGCAGGAGACCCTGCACCATTTCTGACAGAGGGCAGTCTAGTCTCTTCTTGAAAGCATCCAGTGATGAAGCTCCTACAACTTCCAAAGGCAACTTCTGTTCCATGGGTGGATTGCTCTCATTTCTCCTTATTTCTAGGTTAAATCTCTCCTTGGTCAGTTCCTGTTCTGACTCCTCCCTTCACAAGATAATTAACTAGAGGGACTGCTACTTGGCAGCTTGCGTGAACTAACCTGAACTAGACTGAAAGATTACACGACACAATTCTCCGACTCTGTAGCTTCTCTGTTGTTTCCTGCAAACCTACTCTTCACAGAGGATTTCTTTTAAAGCCTCTTGGGAAGGGCCAGGCAATTAGGCAACGGATACTGATTATCTCCGATGGCATCGTTCTGCTAATTGCCTCCTCTCAATCCTTAGCCTGACATCTGGGACAAACTGGGTTTCCTCCTCCAGAGCCGACTCATAGGACTCCTCACTAGAGGAATCCATCAGCAGCTCATCCGGAGCCGGCTGGGTCACAACAGTTTCCATCCATTATCCCTTCTCTGGCCTTCGGGGGCTTTGGAAAATAGCTTGATTCCCTCTTCTATGTGGCAGATGCTGAAAACTTAACCATTTAGTCGTGTCCGACTCTTGCTGACTTTATAGGCAAGTGCTCCCCATGCTACCCTCTCAAGCCCACCTTCTTTCAGTTGCTGGATGTTCAACATGGCATCAGATTTGATGTGATCAAACCAGCGAGCTCTTTCTTTAGCCCGTTATCTTGTTCTACCAACCATTCCTAGCATCGTTGCCTTCCGCAATGAAGGCGCATGCATCACAGCCAAAGTAACTCAGATGTAGCCTTCTGATTTTAGCTTCTAGTGTTGTTTCTGGTTTTATACGATTTAACACCCCTGTGTTAGTTACTCTGGCTGTCCATGAAGACCCTCCATACTGGCTGGCTGTGAAAGACTCTTAACCCCTACTTAAACTGAATGATGGGGTCAATTTTTAGTAGCAGCTGGATACTTGGGCCGCGATCTTTGATTCGACCACACCTAAAGAGAAGCTCACAGGAAGTGCTTTCATTAAAATGAGGCTACAGGGTAGTCTTCGACTTACAGCAGTCCATTCGGTGACTGAAGTTACAACGGCAGTGAAAAAAAGTGGACCATTTTTCACACTTACGACCCTCGCAATGTCATTTGTGACCTCCTGACAAGCAAAGTCAATGGAGAAGCCTGATTCACTCAACAACCGTTGTTGCTAACTTAACAATGGCAGAGATTCACAAAACAAATGTGGCAAGGAAGGTCATAAAATGCAGCAAAATTCATTTAACGCATTTCTTACTTAGCAACAGAAATTCTGGGCTCAATTGCGGCCGTAAGTCCAGGAGGACTTGTATACGTTTCCCTGTGGTTATACAGTTTAAGCAAAGCTCCAAGCAAATATTCCCGATCAGGAAGCATATCTGCCAAAACTTCAATGAACGATGGTTTCCAGCTTAAGCATCGAGCGTCTGCCTAGTGGTTCTCTTAAGCCAGTGGACGAATGGACTTCAACTCCCAGAATTCCCCAGCCAGTTAACCTTGGCGAGTTTAAGCCACTCGTCTTAAACTCGCCAAGGTTGAGAAACACTGGCTTAAGTCCTCAATTACAGCTCAGGAAGAAGCTTCCTTCCGTCATGGCTATACAACATTTATAAAATAGTGGCTTTCATACAGTTTGGAAGCTGGCACCTTCTTAGCGACTGCCTTATTTAGCGACAGTCCACAGTTACAACATCGGCTCTATGAGCAATTCTCACACAGTTATGACCTTCGCAGATTGGTAAAGCAAAGGAAGGCCGAAATCAGATTATAAGCACATGGTGGTTTTTCTTTTTCTGCTTCACTCTCACGACCGAATGGCCAGTCCTAACTGTGGTCATTAAATGTGGATGACCTGTAGGGCACAAATGAAGCACTGTGTAGGCGCTTATATTTGTTTCCTCTGGAGACACAATAACTTTGGAACTGTACAGGGAAATTAACAGACACATAAGCCCCAACATTGCTAAATCATTGGCAGTAAAAGTGACTTTGGAAATTTAGAATATCCAGCTTTATCACACAATTCCTAGAAGGGGCAATCTAAAAATTCATTGATAAATAAAAGTTGGGTGCAGAACTATAGAAAAGTATGTTTCACCGGGGAAATTGACAGGAGAATGGCAGGAAGAAAAATCTTGCTGTATTGTGCCTTAGATTCTTATAGCTTTTTCCATAATATATAATGGCTTCACATTTCAGTTTCTTTAAATGGAGGAGGAAACGCTGTTTAAAACCTTTCAAAGCAAAGGGAACTGATGGAATCAAAATCTTAATAATGAAATTATTAAAATGCACTGGGGCACTAGTTTGAGATGACCTTGAAAGAAAAAAAAAGTTAAATTAGCATTTATTGTATTTGGGGGGGGGGGGGGGGGACCAGTAAGAAATCCCAGGCCTCTTGGCAAGTATGCAAAATCAAAAACCATTGTGGTAAAAAGGTTTCCTTTTTATCTTGCTGAAAGAAAAACGAGTAGACTGTGCACAAAGTCACTCTTTGACTTCAGGTTTTTATACTGAAAGTATCTTTTTCCTGATAAAATCTGCCTTTAAATTAGATCAATTTAACTCAGCAACTTTGAAAGTTGT
This sequence comes from Rhabdophis nuchalis, assembly GCA_039707465.1. Lineage (NCBI taxonomy): Eukaryota > Metazoa > Chordata > Lepidosauria > Squamata > Natricidae > Rhabdophis > Rhabdophis nuchalis. The sequence goes on from CM077659.1 coordinate 19,233,552, forward strand.
TGGACTTCAACTCCCAGAATTCCCCAGTTGAACTCCACAAGTCTTTAAGTTGCCAAGTTTGGAGACTCTTGAATTGGACAATAAGAAAGATGAAACCATAAGAATAACATTTTGGAAATCAACCGTGTCTTTTTCAAGGATCACTCACGCCCAACGCAAGGAAGACACATCTGCTTCCAGATGCTATTCCCCTGTTCCTAAGCCCTCCAGAGCATCTTTGGCAGTGCGCAGGATCGGAATTTGAAGCACGGCGCACCTCTGGCAGGGGGTTGCTTTTACACCGACCTAATTCTCCATCAATAGGCCAGTTTGAAATATGGGAAACCAACTCCTCCGTTTCTTGGGACATGGACAACGGAAAGTGAAAAGACACAATTCTGCCTGAATATTTTGCAGCCTTCCAAAACGCTCACAGCTCCCCACTTCAATATACAGATAGTCCTCGACTTACATTCATTCCTTTAAGCGACCGTTTAAAGTTACAACAGCACTAAAAAAAATAAAGGGACTTGCAGCCGATTCCCTGCACTTACAACCATCATGGCACCAGAATTTGGATGCTGGGCATGTATTTATGATGGTTGCAATGTCCTGGAATCATGAGATCGCCACTTCTGACCTTCTCAGTCAGTGGGGAACGCTGGATTAATTTAAGAGCTGACTTAACGATGGCAGTGTTTCGCTTAACAACCATGGCAAAAGGGTTGTAACATCAGGTGTGACCCGTTTAACAATTGCTTTGCTTAGCAATGGGAATTCTGGTCCCAATTGTGGTCGTAACTCAAGGACTAGCTGTACAGAGAAGCATGCGCTCTGCTCCACAGATCTCTCTTTAGACCAGGGGTCTCCAACCTTTGCAACTTTAAGTCTGAAGGACTTCAGCTCCCAGAATTCTCCAGCCAGCTTTGCTGGGAGCTGAAGTCCTTCAAACTTAAAGTTGCAAAGGTTGGAGACCCCTGCTTTAGACTGTTCTTCAGCTTCTAATATTCCATGATATTTTACAGACAAATATTGGAGAAGCTCAGCTCGGTGGGAGAGAAGGAAAGTCACATCAGCTTCAATGTTCAAACAGTGACCAATCTGGTTAGCTTATACCAAAGGTTCCTGTTACTCAGTCAGCAATACTTGCCAGCTAAAATGAGCTAGGTAAATATAGATTTTGCAGGATAGGAAATAGCGTACCAAAAGTTCTGTGTTACATTAAAAAAAAAAAAAAAAAGCAAAACGAAAGAGGCGTTTCTTTAGGGAAAAAAGGAAAAAAAACAACAATCCCCCAGACCTGTTGTTATACACAGCAATATTCTGAAAAAGGCAACAAAGTCCCTCGGTTCAACGCTTGGAATTTAAAAAGTTAAAAAAATATGAACTTGCTATAAATAATTTAAAATCTGTTATAATATAACTCTGAGACGCCAGCTTTCTGTCACTTTTTTGCACCTCCTTGGCAAACAGTTTATTTCAAAAGCTTATTGGATGCATGCTCCCTTCCCTGCGTGGTTCTGGTCCACCTTCCGCCTTCTGCCCCATGTGGCTCGACTCTGCATCGAGATGAAGAGAGAGAAACCCCCGCTGGAGCCCGGGAAGGGAGGGGGGGGGTGTCTTTCATAATCCCGGGGTTGTGTTCCCTGCAGGAATTCCCCTCCAGACAAAGGCTCAGGTGCTTTTTCTCAATGGAGGAGGAGGAGGAGGAGGAGGAAGAGAGTCTGCAGCGGCTGTCGTTGCCTACGGAGCACCTCGTGACGCACCCCGGTTCCGTCTAGAGATACGGCTCCCCAAATGTCTTTCGACACTCCATCACGCCGGTACTGGGTGGCCGATCACAGTTGTGGGTGTTCTTGACCTGATTCGCGGTGAGACGATCGTAAGCCATCTTGTATTCTCTGTCGAAAGCATCTGGAGGGAGAGGAAGGAAATATCTATAGCGCGGGATTATGCAGGCAGGCAGGCAGAGTAGGTAGGTAGGTAGATAGGATAGACAAGGGAGATAGAACAGGTAGACAGATAATAAAAGATGATAAATAGTGTTGTGGCCTGGCAGCTGATTTTGGACAGTGGGGATGTTGGGGATGAACATGAGTGAAGTCCCCTAACGAGGCCTGCTTCATAATAAGCGACCCGATATTATGATACAAAAAACAGTGATTTATTAACAGCTTCATTAGGCGTTTCTTGTTTGCAGCCATCTTTTTTGCTTTCTTTATCTGCTTCTGGAACTTTGCCCACATTACTGCCCTCCATTCAGCTTTTCGTCATAAATCACATTAACCAAGGAGAGATGGTAGTTTAGACATGCGCATTCACAGGCCAGCTTGAGATTCCATTCCAACCACAGGTATGTATGGAATGCTCCTCTCTATGGCAGTTTGATAGTAGGTATAGAGATGCTTTACAAACTGACAATGGGCCAGTCCTGGAGTCTTCGGAAGGCTCGGAGGAGGGCTCTGTGTCGGAGGCAGAGATGGGACCAAGGCTGTCTGACAGTTATCAGCTGCCTTTGAAGCTAGACAGCAGTGAGGCAGAGGAACAGCTGGAGCCTGTTCCCAGTGTGCGCATGCGCAGTTGACAGATGAAGGGAACAGCTAAAGAACAGGGGTCGACTTGTGGGCAAGGCCACAGGTGGACGGTGAATGGCCCCTCCTAGAGGGAATAAAAGAGGAACGACAGGGGAGTGGAGTTTGCAGGAGACAATTAGTCCGCCTAATTGGTTTGTGACTTTCCGAGACTCCTTGCCAAGTTCTGCAGAGATCGGCCTGGCAGCTCTCCAAGCCAGATAAGGTCTGTGACCGTAAATCCTCCCTTGAAAGATGTTGCTGGATGTGAATGAGCAAAATTCACGGCAAATTAATAAAAGGGTTTTTTGTCGGAACAAGGAGTTTGCTTCATGCTAGATAGAGATGATAGATAGAGAAAAATAGAGATATAGATGACAGATGATAGAGAAGCAGATAGATATGTGTATGTGAGAGAGATATAAATGTACACACACACACACACACACACACAGACAGATAGATAGAGATAGATAGAGAGAGAGAGAGAGAGAGAGAGAGAGAGAGAGAGAGAGAGAGAGAGAGAGAGAGAGAGAGAGAGAGACCTATATATATAAAAATCTAGCCATACACAAAAACATACAGGTCAAAAATATATAAGAAGATGCATAGTTTAAAAGCTCATGTTTTCAAAGTCTTCTTTTTGTGAGGCTTATATGCAGGCAGTACAGCAAGTCCCTGACATATGACCATTATTTAATAACCATTCAACGTTATAACAGTGCTGAAAAGAAGTGGCTTGTGACCGGTGATTGATTGAGTTGAAAACTAGTATATTTTCAAAGGATGCTGGAAGTTTTTGTCCCTAGCAATTACCAAGGCTTCAGGCTGGACCTGGGATGGCACATTTGGGTTAGTGACCATCGTTGGGAAGAGATGCTAATTCAGCCTGGAAACAGCCTCAAGGTTGGGAAAAAGGGAAATTTTTCTCTCTCCAATCAAAAAAACCAAAGAAAGCCAGAGTTTGCAATTAGGGATCATTTTCTGGGGAAACGATCGTTGCGCAGAGAAGCAAATTCAATTATTCTACTTTACACAAGATTTTCTACCGCAGGGGTCTCCAACCTTTGCAACTTTAAGTCTGAAGGACTTCAGATCCCAGAATTCTCCAGCCAGCTTTTCTGGCTGGAGAATTCTGGGAGCTGAAGTCCTTCAGACTTAAAGTTGCAAAGGTTGGAGACCCCTGCTCTACCGGACTTTCTGAACCCAATCTCCCCCTGCCAATGGCTCATATTGATTCCATTTTTTGGAGAACAGAAAGGATTAAATACCTGTATGTTACCGTATTTCCCCGAAAATAAGACAAGAGTCTCCTTTTCTTTTGACCCATGAATAAGCATTTGGCCTTATTTTCGGGGAGGTCTTATTATTTTTGAGGTGCAGGAGGCGGCGAGCGTGGTCACCTCATGGCTGCTGCTGTGTTGCAATATTTTCAGGGAGGGCTTTTTTTCTTGCATGTGCTCAAAAACCAATTTGGGCTTATTATCTGGGGAGGTCTTATTTTCAGGGAAACAGGGTCTATTAAGAGGACTCTATACTTTTCAAATACGCCTAGAGGTAGAGGTCTCGCCTCCCAAGCAGGAGGTTGTGAGTTCAATCTTAGGTAGAGGCAGATGTAGGGTCTCCTGCTTAGGCAGGGGGTTGGACTAGATGACCTGCAAGGTCCCTTCCAACTCTGTTAATCTGTTAAATATGTTTTCTATGCTCAGAAGCGATAGTTTGACAGTAAACAATTAAGAAACACTTAAGGAGAACATCACTGGCATCACTTACCTATATCGATATTATCTCTTCCAAGAGCAACGAGGGAGAGAAATAATATCTCTCTGTAAAGACTTCTGAAACGAAAGAGACAGAAATAAAACGGGAAAGCTTTATTTTTCAGCCACTGTTTTAAATCCGCTATAAAACAGGCTCCTGAGTTCTGTTTTTGGCTGCGACAGCCTCCTGCAACCCTCTGCCAGTGGAAAGGGAGCTGAGGAGAATGGGGGGCCTTGCGTTTGACACCCCTGCCCTAAAAGGAAGGAAACGAAGCAGCTGCAGTGGAAACCTCCCACTTCTTTGAAGCAAGCAGGGCTGGAGCAGAGAGAGCATTTACTGGCATTTTTTCATATGCTGCCCTGCGCTGACTAAGGAGACTTAATGAATCATCAACTTAATAATTATAGATTGAATTGATTATTTAATAATTAAATAATTAACAATGGGAAAAAAAACAAGCTTGGAAAGTGTAGGAAGTTTATCACCCAGCCCTCTCCTGGAAAAATGAAATATCCTAGGAAATATTGAAAAGGCAGAATATTACATTCCCCTGGGTGTGCAAAAGGGGAGGGACATGTTTTAAAGAAAGAAGAGCTCCCTGCGGCTTCCTGCCCTCCACCCCCTTTCTCAATGAGGCATTAAAGCCTGAGCTAGTCCACTTTACATAACAAAGGTAATATCAGCTTTTCACAGAAACTCACCACATGGCATCTGAGAACTCAACCAAACCTGGATTCAAAACACAGCCTAGAATGTTGCCCCTGCATTGCCCCAAGGAGTCTGACAACCAATCAGAATACATTTCTTACACAGAAACAGGGAACAGAGAGGTGGGGCTGAACAGGTTATAAAAAGCCTAGCAAGCTCCTTCCTTGGCCTTTCTCTTCTTCTCCACCAACATTGAAGCACGTGATCACCTTTTCTGTTCAATACTCAAGCCATGTGGTCCTGCCCACCATTAAACCATCTTTCCAAGCAGCCTCCGTGTTTCCAGTGTCTTTTTCCCCACTTGGAGCCGAACACAGAAGGACATTTCTTCCAACCCTTCCTTCCTTCCTTCCTTCCTTCCTTCCTTCCTTCCTTCCTTCCTTCCTTCCTTCCTTCCTTCCTTCCTTCCTTCCTATCTTCCCTCTTTCTTTCTTTCTTTCTTTCTTTCTTTCTTTCTTTCTTTCTTTCTTTCTTTCTTTCTTTCCTTTCTTTCTGCCATGTGGTCCTGCCCACCATTAAACCATCTTTCCAAGCAGCCTCCGTGTTTCCAGTGTCTTTTTCCCCACTTGGAGCCGAACACAGAAGGACATTTCTTCCAACCCTTCCTTCCTTCCTTCCTTCCTTCCTTCCTTCCTTCCTTCCTTCCTTCCTTCCTTCCTTCCTATCTTCCCTCTTTCTTTCTTTCTTTCTTTCTTTCTTTCTTTCTTTCTTTCTTTCTTTCTTTCTTTCTTTCTCTCTTTCTTTCTTTCCTTTCTTTCTGCCATGTGATCCTGTCCACCATTAAACCACCTTTCCAAGCAGCCTCTGTGTTTCCAGTGTCTTTTTCCCCACTTGGAGCCGAACACAGAAGGACATTTCTTCCAACCCTTCCTTCCTTCCTTCCTTCCTTCCTTCCTTCCTTCCTTCCTTCCTTCCTTCCTTCCTTCCTTCCCTCCCTCCCTCCCTCCCTCCCTCTTTCTTTCTTCCTTCCTTCCTTCCTTCCTTTCTTTTTCTTTCTTTCTGCCATGTGATCCTGCCCACCATTAAACCACCTTTCCAAGCAGCCTCCGTGTTTCCAGTGTCTTTTTCCCCACTTGGAGCTGAACACAGAAGGACATTTCTTCTAACAAAAGGAAACCACTGCCGAAATCTAAAACCTGAGCTACGAGTGTTTTCTATTATTTCAAAGAAGAATTGAACTTCGGAAACAATAGCTTGCTGTTTTATCAATGGGATCCCTTGGTAAAGGGGAAGAGTGGTGCAGCTAGAGGTGGCGCTCTTGCTTCGCAATCAGGAGGCCGTGAGTTCGATCCTAGGTAGAGGCAGATATTTCTCTCTCTGGGCAGGATAAGATTATCTCTGCCGAACAAAACTCCACACTGGTGATAGGAAGAGCACCTGGCCATTAAAAAAACACTCTGCTAGCTCCATTCAGTTGTCCAGACTCCACCCGGTATGGAGTTATCGGGATATTAACCGAAGATGATCCCTTGGTTAAATGGGCGTGCAAATTGCAAGCTTATAGTTTCTTAAGTTCATTCGTCGGTTCCAGACCCCGTCGCAACTGGTACACTGCGCATGGGACCGGGCGTCCTAGTCGGGCACCTGCACTGCGCATGCATATGCACGCCACCTCCCTGCGATACCCAGCTGCTCGGCGGAGGTCACGCAGGCGCCGCACACTGTGCACGCAGGCGCCATTGGCCCGGTTACTTCAAATACAGCTATGTAACGCGGGCGGGTGGGTGGGCCAAATGAGCCCCCGTAGCAGTACAGTGGCCGCGGCTCCTGGCTACTCCTGCTATGGTCGTACCTGCCGGAACCCACCACTGGAATGGTGGCGTTGCCGAAATCAAGGAATCGCCCTTCAACAGGCCACAAAAAGGAAGCGGGGACGAAAGGAAGAGATGGCCCTGCTGCCCGTCTTTTGCGATAGGACGAATTCCATCAGCACGGAACATATTTGGAAGCGTTTAAAAAAAAAAATGCAGACTGAGTCTATCTTAAGAGTAGTGGAATAATTATAGTTGATACTGGTTGATAATGAAAATTGTTATATTTTGATGATTAATAATGAGTTAGATGGTTTTAGAATATTATTATATGTATATGTGTATGTCTGCTGGGAATAGAAAACGGATGCCATTAGGTGATCGTGTTTTAAAGATATGTTTGAGGAAGAAATAAGACTAGATTTGGAAAATTAGATGAGAATTTTGGTGCACTGATATTAAGATATATGATGAAATTTCTGATTTAAAATTTATGAAATGAGATTATTTATGAATGATAACCATTTTAGAGATGCACAGACGTTATGTGAGGCCGGTCGGTATGCTTTCTAAAGGATACAATGTAGAGCAGGGGTCCCCAACCTTTGCAACTTTAAGTCTGAAGGACTTCATCTCCCAGACTTCTCCAGCCAGCAAAGCTTCATCACACTAGTCCAGGGGTCCCCAACCTTTGCAACTTTAAGTCTGAAGGACTTCAGCTCCCAGACTTCTCCAGCCAGCAAAGCTTCATCACACTAGTCCAGGGGTCCCCAACCTTTGCAACTTTAAGTCTGAAGGACTTCAGCTCCCAGACTTCTCCAGCCAGCAAAGCTTCATCACACTAGTCCAGGGGTCTCCAACCTTTGCAACTTTAAGTCTGAAGGACTTCAGCTCCCAGACTTCTCCAGCCAGCAAAGCTTCATCACACTAGTCCAGGGGTCTCCAACCTTTGCAACTTTAAGCCTGAAGGACTTCAGCTCCCAAACGTCTCCAGCCAGCAAAGCTTCATCACACTAGTCCAGGGGTCTCCAACCTTTGCAACTTTAAGTCTGAAGGACTTCATCTCCCAGACTTCTCCAGCCAGCAAAGCTTCATCACACTAGTCCAGGGGTCTCCAACCTTTGCAACTTTAAGTCTGAAGGACTTCATCTCCCAGACTTCTCCTGCCAGCAAAGCTTCATCACACTAGTCCAGGGGTCTCCAACCTTTGCAACTTTAAGTCTGAAGGACTTCAGCTCCCAGACTTCTCCAGCCAGCAAAGCTTCATCACACTAGTCCAGGGGTCTCCAACCTTTGCAACTTTAAGTCTGAAGGACTTCATCTCCCAGACTTCTCCTGCCAGCAAAGCTTCATCACACTAGTCCAGGGGTCTCCAACCTTTGCAACTTTAAGTCTGAAGGACTTCAGCTCCCAGACTTCTCCAGCCAGCAAAGCTTCATCACACTAGTCCAGGGGTCCCCAACCTTTGCAACTTTAAGTCTGAAGGACTTCAGCTCCCAGACTTCTCCAGCCAGCAAAGCTTCATCACACTAGTCCAGGGGTCCCCAACCTTTGCAACTTTAAGTCTGAAGGACTTCAGCTCCCAGACTTCTCCAGCCAGCAAAGCTTCATCACACTAGTCCAGGGGTCTCCAACCTTTGCAACTTTAAGTCTGAAGGACTTCATCTCCCAGACCTCTCCTGCCAGCAAAGCTTCATCACACTAGTCCAGGGGTCTCCAACCTTTGCAACTTTAAGTCTGAAGGACTTCAGCTCCCAGACTTCTCCAGCCAGCAAAGCTTCATCACACTAGTCCAGGGGTCTCCAACCTTTGCAACTTTAAGTCTGAAGGACTTCATCTCCCAGACTTCTCCTGCCAGCAAAGCTTCATCACACTAGTCCAGGGGTCTCCAACCTTTGCAACTTTAAGTCTGAAGGACTTCAGCTCCCAGACTTCTCCAGCCAGCAAAGCTGGCAGGAGAAGTCTGGGAGCTGAAGTCCTTCAGACTTAAAGTTGCAAAGGTTGGGGACCCCTGATGTAGAGTGATGAATTTTCCTTTTTATCTTTATTTTTAATTTTACTCTTTTCTTTTCTTTTTGTTTGCCTCATTAATAGAATGCCATTACATACCTTTACTTCACATACAAAAGGATGCAAAAACAATCAATTAAATTAAGGTTGAGATATAATAATTGTAATAATTGATAAGAAAAACAAGTAATGACTATGGAAGAAATGCATAGGACTTTGTGATTAACTGACACAATTTTTATAATGTACTGTTTGTAACGGAAGATGGCTTTTTATGTTTTTTTCAGATAGGTTTGTTTTATCTGTGTTTGTTCAAAAATAAATGAAAAAGTATCAAAAAAAAACCGCAGGCTATTTTTACAGGGAAGAGCTGGTGTAAAAATAGCTCGCGTTGTGCGACGATTTCTCAAGTACGTTCTATTCGTACGTGATAAAATGCCATCTGGAAGCATCCACTCGAGGAAAAGGTGGACCATTCACAGAAAGAGGCTCAACCTGTTTGGCAGGTCCCATAGCCTTTCTGGAGGCTGACGAGACCTGGTTGAAGATAGGATGGAACAGGAGAGAGAGAGAGAGAGAGAGAGGGAAGAGAACGAGCGTATATGGTGCTTGCTGAGAGCATCCGGGGGTGGGTGGGAGGTGAGGGTTATGTGATTGTTTTACGTTGTTTTAGTTACTTGGTTTTAGTGCTGCTGTGAGTGTCAAGTACCCCAAAGAGGCCTGCTTCATAATAAGTGACCCGATATTATGATACAAAAAGCAGTGATTTATTAACAGCTTCATTAGGCATTCCTCAATAGGCATTTCTTGTTTGCAGCCATCTTTTTTTGCTTTCTTTATCTGCTTCTGAACTTTGCCGGCGTTACTGCCCTCCCTTCAGCTTTTCGGCATAAACCACATTAGCCAAGGAGAGATGGCAGTTTAGACCTGCGCATTCACAGGCCGGCCAGCTTGAGATTCCATTCTTACCACAGGTATGCACGGAATGCTCCTCTCTATGGCAGTTTGATAATAGTCATGGAGATGCCTTACAAACTGACAGTTGAGCTTGTATTAGAATAAATAAGGTTGGAAGGGAGCTTGGAGGTGAACTAGTCTAACCCCTGTTTGAGCAGAAGACTTTATACTATTCCAGACAAATGGTCTGTCTAGTGACTTCTTGAAAACCTCCACGGCTGGAGCACCCAGAGCTTTTGGAGGCAAGCCCTTCCATTGATTGTTTTCATCATTGGGAAATTTCTCCTTAGTTCTAGGTTGATTCTCTCCTTGATTAATTTCCGTCCATTGCTTCTAGTCCTACCCTCAGATGCTTTGGAGAATAGCTTGACCCCTTCCTCTCAGTGATAGCCTCTCAAGTACTGGAAGATAGTTATCACAACACCCCTAGTCCTTGTTCAAGATGGGCAATTATGCACATCTAAACTATCTTTTTTAAATGAAACAAACAAACCATTAGGGCTTTTTCATGACTAAACCTCTAGCTTTACTGAATGCTTGGAGTCCTGACAAAGGCTCAGCCCAAGGGAAGAGGCTTCAGCCCATCTCAATACAACGTATGGACCTAAACTAAGGAAATCAATGGGACAAAAATACCACAATACAACTCAAAATCCAGATGCCCCAACTCTTTTGGAAGAGGAGGAACATGGAAGGGATGGTAGAATAGCGGTCTTCCAATCTCTCAGGGGCTGCCCCAAAGAAGAGGGAGTCAAGCTATTCTCCAAGGCACCAGAGGGCAGAAGAAGAAGCAATGGGTGGAAACTAATCATGGAGAGAAGCAACTTAGAACGGAGGAGAAATTTCCTGACAGTTAGAACAATTCACCAGTGGAACAGCTGGCCTGTTGTGGGTGCTCCATCACTGGAAGTTTTTAAGAAGAGATTGGACAACCATTTGTCCGAAATAGAATAAGTTTCCTGCTTGAGCAGGGGGTTGGACTAGAAGACCTGTAAGGTCCTTTTTGTTATTCTGAGTCTTTGGTTCTCTCTTCTCTTTTTACCTTCTCAATGAGTGAGTAACTGAATATTCTGAGTTTTTTCTTCCAAGGCAAAAAGCACATTTCCAGACTTACCTCTGCCTTTTGATCTGTGGTCCTTTATTCAGCCTCTCTAGGATCTGGCTCATTGGTCCGTAGACATCGTTCGTCTTAATGCTCTTGACCATGCTTCTTAAGAGCTCCTGGTTAAAGAAACTGTTGTCCTTTTGCACTAAACGGACCACTGGGTATTTCTGAGCTGGAGAAAGACATTTAGAAAGTACAGTGAACAACAACAACAAAAACCCAAGACTGCCAGCTGGTTTTAAAAATAAAAGATGGTTGCATAAAGGCAATTTTGTGAAGCTGGGGTCCATAAACAAAGTGCGACAGGGAAATCCAGCCATAAGAAAGAAAGACAGTCTGATCAACAGCATATGGGAGCTGTAAGCGAAGGAATGTTGAAGGCCAAGTCAAAACAAGTAGGAAGCTGAGAAGTCATCTCCAAATTATTGCAAGAATTCCTAGAGTTTATCTCAAAGAAAATGAAACTAGACACAAAACAGTTGGGCGAGGGGAGGGAAGGTATGCCTATGCAGGATACTTTGCTGTAAGCAAAAAAAAACACCCCACAACCACATAAAATATACACACGCACATACACAAGGAAAGGAGAGAGGTGTGTGGTTCAAAGTAAGTCAAGGAGTAAATAATTTCTCAGCCACAGCAAAGACCGTATAACACAACATCACTCACTCTCAAAGACAAGGGTACGGTTTTGACCTGTAAGACAAGAACGGCGTGATCAAACTCCTAATCCTTTTCTGTGCCGGCTTCTGGCCTGGTGGGAAATCTTTCTCCATAAAACGGTTAAGACTGATAGGCATTACGGAAACCTGGTTGGGCCACGAGGGAGGACATCCCCTCGTAGAAATGTGCCCACCAGGATACCGAGCCTTCCATCAGCCCAGGGCCTTAGGGAGGGGTGGGGGAGTGGCGATCATGGTTAGGGAAGGTCTTGAGCCAAAGGAGACCACAGTCCCTCAGACGACCGGGTGCGAATCCCTCCTTGTGAAGTGGGGCCTGGGGAAGCAGTTGGGCGTGTTAGTTGTATACCTGGCTCCTCGCTATGCAACAATAGCCCTGCCCATGCTGCTCGAGGTTATAGCCGGGGTGGCAGTTGAGACCCCCAGACTTGTAGTCATGGGGGACTTTAACCTGCCATCAGCAGGTGAAACCTCTGGTGTGGCTCGGGAGTTCATGGTTTCCATGACAGCCTTGGACCTGACTCAGGTAGTTCTAGGCCCTACTCACGAGGGCGGACACACCTTGGATCTCATCTTTGTCTCGGGTCAGTGGAGTAGTGATCTGGGAATAGGGGATTTAGTCATCACACCCCTGTCATGGACAGATCACGCTCTCCTTCGGCTCAACTTTCCGACCGCTACACCTCACTGTGGGGAGGCGGAACCAAACATCCCTATATGGTTCCGCCCCAGACTCCTGATGGACCCGTTAAGGTTCCAGAAGGAGCTTGGGCCAATTCCTGTGGACTTGCTCCGCGACTCGGCTGAGGACCTAGTGACCGCATGGTTAAGTGCGGCCGCGGGGGCCTTGGACCGAGTCGCGCCCTTGCGGCCTCTCTTGCGGCGACGAGCCACCTGGGCCCCTTGGTTTACCGAGAAGCTCAGGGGGATGAAACGTCACAGGAGATACCTAGAGAGCAGATGGAGATCATCTCGCTCTGAAGCCGACCGAACACTAGTAAGAGACCACATTAGGACCTACTTAGTGGCAATAAGGCTGGCCAAACGTGAGTATTGTGCCACACTTATTGCATCCGCAGATAACCGCCCTGCCGCCCTGTTTAGGGTGACCCGCTCCCTCCTCCAACAGAGGCCGTGGGAAGCCTCTTTGCAGGGTCGATCAGAGGAATTTGGGATTTATCTGCAGGAGAAAATCAGTTGGATTCGGAGCGAGTTACCCTTCATCGTCAGTAGCCCAGTCGAGAGTGCCGAAGCAGCTCTTGTGACACCATTGTGGGAAGAGTTTGATTTTGTTACTACCAAAGATATGGACAAGTTGTCAAAGAGACTCAGGGCCACCACATGTTTACTAGACCCGTGTCCCTCCTGGCTTATACTGGAATCCTGGGAGACGACACGAGGCTGGCTTCAGGGCATTGTCAACGCATCTTTGAGTGAGGGGTCCATACCTACCGTCTTGAAAGAGGCGGTGGTGAGGCCCCTCCTCAAGAAGCCGTCCCTGGATCCAGCATTATTAGAAAACTATCGTCCCGTCTCCAACCTCCACTTTCTAGTGAAGGTTGTTGAGAGTGTGGTGGCCCAACAGTTTCCGCGACACTTGGATGAAGTTGACTATCTAGATTCGCGCCAGTCCGGCTTCCGACCCGGGCACAGCACCGAGACGGCATTGGTCGCATTGGTCGATGATCTCTGGAGGGCACAGGATAGAGGATTTTCCTCTATCCTAGTCCTATTAGACCTCTCAGCGGCTTTTGATACCATCGACCGTGGTATCCTATTACGCCGACTAGGGGGGTTGGGGCTGAGAGGCACCGTTTTGCGGTGGTTCACGTCCTACCTCTCTGGTCGGTCACAATATGTGTTGACAGGGGGGGCAGAGGTCGACTTCGAGACCCCTCTTATGTGGGGTCCCTCAGGGGTCGGTCCTCTCGCCCCTATTGTTTAACATATATATGAAGCCGCTGGGTGAGATCATCCGTGGTTTCGGGGTGGGATATCATCAGTACGCTGATGATACCCAGCTGTACATATCCACCCCAGACCACCCCAATGATGCCGTCGAGGTTATGTCCCGGTGTTTAGAGGCCGTACGGATCTGGATGGGTAGTAACAAACTCAGGCTCAACCCGTCCAAGACTGAGTGGCTGTGGCTTCCGGCACCCCGTTTCAGCCAGATTATTCCAACTCTGGCCATTGGGGGCGAAACACCAGCCCCCTTGGAGAGGGCGCGCAATTTCGGTGTCCTCCTGGACTCCCGGCTGACCATGGAGGACCATGTGGCGGCCGTGGCCAGGGGGGCGTTCCATCAGGTACGCCTGATGCGCCAATTGCGTCCCTTACTGGACCGGGGACCCTTACGCACAGTCACCCAAGCACTCGTCACATCTCGACTTGACTATTGCAATGCTCTCTACATGGGGCTTCCCTTGAGATGCACCCGAGGACTACAGTTAGTCCAGAATGCGGCCGCGCGGATAATTACGGGAGCGCCCAAACACTCCCATATAACACCTGTCCTGGCTTCCTGTGGTCTTTCGGGTGCGCTTCAAGGTCCTAACGACCATCTTCAAAGCGCTCCATGGCTCGGGACCTAGCTATATGCAAGACCGCCTCCTGTCCCATACATCCCTGGGACCGACACGCTCCCACAGAGAGGGCCTCCTCAGGGTGCCGTCGGTCGGGCAATGTCGACTGGCGGCACCCAGGGGGAGAGCCTTCTCTGTGGCAGGACCAGCCCTTTGGAACGACCTGCCCCCTGAAATCCGTACCATTCCTGACCTCCGCCTCTTCCGCAAATGTCTTAAGACTCACCTCTTCCAACTAGCCGGCCTTGCGTAACCCCAGCACCGCCAGTTGTAAATGGGGATTTTAAAATGGCCACAACACAGGCACCTAATATCTCTGTATTTATGTTTATTGATGTAATTCTTTGTTCGCCGCCCCGAGTCCCTTTGTGGTGAGATGGGAGCGGGTTATAAATGTGAAAAATAAATAAATAAATAAATAAATAAGACTACTGGGGGCAACTTACTCTGGGCGTTCCACAGAATATAGAGGGGCTGTCCAGGATCTTTGTGCAGTTTCATATTGTCCCACAACATCTGAATCAGAACGTGCTTGCTGTTCTCCAAGATGCAGTTTCTGGGGATCTGTAGAGGGAGGACATGTTGAGGATATCTCCTTTAGGACAGAGGTAGCCAACCTAGGCAACTTTAAGCCTGGAGGACTTCAACTCCCAGAATTCCCCCAGCCAGCAAGCTGGTTATATATATATATATCTGGTGGGTATATATATATATATATACACCCACCAGACAAACACCCAGTTTAGTTAAAATGTTCTTCTACGGTGTGAAAGCCCATGTCAACACACAAAGGCTCAATTAAACTGATTTATTGCTCAAGGTCCCTGCACAGGAATCAATTTACAAGGGTTAGTTAGAGTTAGATAAGGATCAACAGTACTCAAGGGTGGGTGGGGGTGGAGTCAGTTCCCTTGTGACCATGCAGGGATTCTAGGCTGATTCCCCTTTTCACTCCGCCCCCCTCCAGGTTCTGCCACCCCTTCTCTCTCACAGTTCCCTTGAATGAATAAGAACCCCAAATTATCTGCTGGATTCCCCCGACAAAACCAATGCTTACAATTAGTAGAATGTTTTGTTTTCCATACCTTGGAATTTTTATTGCAGTGTTCAGAGGAGAGGATCAACCCAGGCAAGCTACTGGGTAAGTCCAGCCGCCGGAAATACCAGACCAGGTTCCAGAAGACGATGGGGTGATGGTCCACAAACTCTGCCACCGTGATCACGTGATCGCCTTCGTTTTCCAATAAGCTCTCAAGCTCTTTCCAAACAACGAGAGGACTTAGATAGGGAACGGTGATGGGCTCCGGGCTAGGGAGATGCCACTCCAGCTGCACAGACTCCTGCGATGCCAGAGGGGACATTAAGAAGAAAGCTGAGCGAGGAATCCGTGTTGAATAATCACGAGGAAAGGGGTCTTTGGTTGGGGGACACCCCCCCCCTTTGAATCTTCCAGGTGTCAGAGGAGTGTTCTGACCCCCCTTTCTTCAACTAATTACAAGGCTCTTGGCTGCTTGCCTGAATGACAAGAGACGAAGCTTATTCACACGAACTCAACTCAAGACACTCGAACCTAGAAATGACACGTTGTTCTCTGCAAACTTCCTTAGCAGAGGCTTCCTTTTAAACCCTCTTGGGAGGGGCCAGTCATTAGGCAGCTGGGACTAATTCAACTCCTTCGAGTTCGCTTCTGATGCAATTGGAGCCTCCTCTTCTCAGCCCTTCTCACTCGAGCATCAGGGACAAACTGGCCTTGATCCTCCCCACTACTCCAAGACCCAGGTGCCTCCTGATGACCAGCCGGGCTCTCTGCTCTCTCAAGGTCGCCCTCCTCCTCCAGAGCAGACTCATAGGACTCCTCACTAGAGGAGTCTCATCCAGAGCCGGCTGGGCCACAGTACCTTCTGAATTTCCTGGGCTTTCCTGCTTTTGACTATTTTTAACTCCAGAGACGTTTGTCTCGTGGGATACTGTGCCATAATTAAATTGCATTTTAACGGTTTCCATTGTTCCTTCTCCTAAAGGAGCCCAGAGCGTGACTCAAAAATAATGTAAAAGGCAACCGCTATCGCAATTTACAACTACAAGGAGGGCCAGAATCTCTGTTGCTAAGCAAAGGTGCATGTTATATGGGACACGCCCCGATTTCCTGATTTTTTTTGGCGATGGGTGTTAAGCAAATCACTGCAGCCGTTAAGTGAATCGTGTGATTGCTAAGCGAATCCAGCTTCCCTCCACTGATTCTGCTTGTTGAGAGCGGGTTGGGAAGGTGGCAAATGTCAATCACACCTCCCTGAGGTGCTGCATCCATCACAAATGCAGGCTGGTTGCCAAGTGTCCAAATCACACGATCACATGACCACGGGGACGCGCCGATGATCCTAAAACACGTTTTACAGGTTCCCTGGGAGGTCAAATGATTGCTAAGTGAATGGTTGTAAGTTAAGGACCACTAATAAAATCACCCATCCAACAGCAGGAATGATTTATTTCCCACTGAGATCCCTCTGATCCTTTTCAGCGATTTTCATAATTAAACCTTAAAGGGGTGAAGGCACCCAGCTAGAAAGAGGGAGAACTGTTAACTTTAATTCCACCAATGGGTTGATTTTAGGCCAGGAGAACTCAACAGGAGACGACGGTGAGTTCTGGTCCCATCTGGTCCCATGAAAGCCAGCTGGGTGACTTTGGGTCACTCCCTCTCTCTTAGCCCAAAACAATTCCCAGGGTTGTTATTTTGGGGAAAATAGGGTGAGGAAGGTGTGTTGGATAGATTCATCCCCTGGAATTGTTTTAAAAAACGATAAAGGCAGGATACAAACAAACAAATACCACTGCAAGACTTTAACAATAGCAATAGTACTTAGAACTTACATATCGCTTTTCAGTGCTTTACAGCCCTCTCTAAGTGGTTTACAGAGTCAGGATATTGCCCCCAATAATCTGGGTCCTCATTTGACCCACCTCGGAAGGATGGAAGGCTGAGTCAACCTTGAGTGATCTCCTGACTTTGGGCAGAGTCAGCCTGCAATACTACATTTCTAACCACTGTGCCATCATGGCAATAGAAAGGAATAGGAATAGGATAGAATAGAAGAGTGGAATGGAATGGAATAGACTACAATAGAATAGAATAGAATAGAATAATAGAATGGAATGGAATAATGGAATGGAAGGGAAGGGAAGGGAAGGGAAGAGAAGAGAAGAGAAGGGAAGGGAAGGGAAGAGGCCACTGGTCAGGTGGACTAACTCCCAGAATTCCCTGATTAGTGAGAGAGAGGGGCGAGGGGAGAGAGAGAGAGAAGTGGGGAGAGGCGGAGAGGAGAAGGGGATGAAGGAAGGAGAGGGATGGGAGAAGGGAAGGGAAGGGAAGGGAAGAGAAGAGAAGAGAAGAGGGATGGGAATGAGAATAGAATAGAATAGCACTTACACTTATACTACCCCTTCACAGTGCATTTACAGCCCTCTCTAAGCAGTTTAGAGGGTCCACAAATGGCCCCCAAGAATCTGGATCCTCATATTACCGACCTCGGAAGGGATGGAAGCCTGAGTCAACCTTGAGCCAGTCAGGATCGAACTCCTGGCTGTGGACAGTCAGCCTGCAATACTGCGTTTCTAATCCCTGTGCCACCCAGGGCTCTTTATCCAGGCTAGGTTTCTTCTGAAAATCCAGGTGAAGAAGGAACACCACACTTGGGTGCTTACCGTTCTCTGCTGGAAAGTTGTAGGCAAGCTCCCTGTGGGCACCACACGGTGGTGGGTATGGACTCCCACTTCATCTATCTCTAAAGAACTGTACGCACTGACGCTCCTGGACAGGGGCTGCCCAAGGGGTTCCTCTTCGGCTGAAGGATGCCTTCGCTGAGATGGGATCTGGATGCTCTTGGCACAGGAGGTGTCCAAAGGTTTCGTCTTGTAGCTGCTGGAAGAGTTTACATCAGGGGTAGTCAACCTTTTTATACCTACCGCCCACTTTTGTATCTCTGTTAATGGTAAAATTTTCCAACCGCCCACTGGTTCCACAGTAATGGTCATTTATAAAATAGGGAAGTCAATTAAATTTTTAAAAGGGAAAGTGCTTCAGTATCGGTGAAGAGGGCAGGGTTTCAGTAGGCCAAAAATGCTATATTCAGTGTATAAGATGCACCCAGATTTGCACCCTCTTTTTGCCGGGGAGGGGGAAAAGGTGCATCTTATACTCTGAAAAATACAGTAAATGTACCTTTCTGAGACGACGTCAATTTGAGCTGGAATTAAAGTGGTAGTAAACCCTGAGAGGGGATCAGCAACGCAAGTTTTGTCGGCCTGGTTCATCCCAGAGGACGGAAGCTGGATAGTTTCCGAAGAAGGACTGGACTTCAAGAAGTACCTGCAAAGAGTTTGGGGGGGGATTATGACATGGTCGGGTGAGGAAAATATCGCCAGTAAGAAATTCCCTTTCCAAAGGATCGGTAACCACGCACCTTCCAGGTCCCCGGAGATCCCGGATCTCGATATTCAGGAAAGGCAGGAAGAGATTTCCACAGAAGGGGCAGGTGGTGTTCAGGTTGGAGTCGTCTGCCGTCCAGCCTGCCATGATCTCTTCGTCATGAACCAGGCAGTCGCAGGTCCGACACCGGGAACAGCTTGAGATTAGGACCTGAGGGAGGCACGGAGTTAAAGCAATGGGGGCCATTTTGGTCTGTGTGTGTGTGGGGGGGGGGGGCTGGCATAGAAAACTGAGGCTAACAAGATGCTGGAAAAGGGACGTCTCTTGGAGGCAAGAATAATAATACAATACAATACAATAGCAGAGTTGGAAGGGACCTTGGAGGTCATCTAGTCCAACTCCCTGCCTAGGCAGGAAGCCCTATACCATTTCAGACAAATGGCTATCCAACATCTTCTTAAAGACTTCCAGTGTTGGGGCATTCACAACTTCTGGAGGCAACTTCTGTTCCACTGACTAATTGTTCTCACTGTCAGGAAATTTCTCCTCAGTTCTAAGTTGCTTCTCTCCTTGATTAGTTTCCACCCATTGTTCTTTCCCAGCCTCCCCTCCTGCCTGCAAAAGTGAGGATTTTTTAAATGTCAGATTTAACCTGGGAGCACGTCTGGCTTCAAAAGGCTGAAATACGGAGCAGGGGACAAATGGGGCACCTGAAGTAGGCCTCGATGCCCATTTCTGCAGTTTCAGGAGATCCGGAAATGTTTTCCACTAAAAAATAGATTCCTTCTTTCCTATTCTTCTTTCCTTCCTTCCTTCCCATGCTTCCTTTTCTTTCCTTTTCCCTTTCCTTCCCCTTCCCATCTCATCCCCTTTTTTGTGCAAGTGCCCAATTTCCCACAATAGAAGACAGACGTTTCTGTCTTTGGGCACCAAACAATTTTCCTCCCTCCCTCCCTCCCTTCCTTCACGTTGACTCAGCTTTCCATCCTTCTGAGGTGGGTAAAATGAGGACCTAAATTGTTGGGGACAATATGCTAAATCTGTAAAACCATTTAGAAAGGGCTGTAAAGCACTAAGAAGCAGTATATAAATCTAAGTGCTATTGCTGCCTGCTTGCCTTTCTTTCTTTCTTTCTTTCTTTCTTTCTTTCTTTCTTTCTTTCTTTCTTTCTTTCTTTCTTTCTCTCCCTCCCTCCCTCCCTCCCTCCCTCCCTCCCTCCCTCTTTCTTTCTTTCTTTCTTTCTTTCTTTCTTTTTCTTTCTTAGAAAGAACATCCCTTAGAGACCGATACGCTCCCACAGAGAGGGCGTTCTCCGGGTGCCGTCGGCCAGACAATGCCGGTTGGCGACACCCAGGGGAAGGGCCTTCTCTGTGGCGGGCCCTGCCCTGTGGAACGACCTACCCCCTGAACTCCGTACCATCACCGACCTCCGCCTCTTCCGCCAGTGTCTAAAAACACACCTGTTTCATCAAGCCTGGGTCCTTTTGGAGAAGGGCGGGATACAAATCGAATAAAACTAAAAACTAAACTAAACTTTCCTTCCTTCTTTCATCTCCCTCCCTCTCTCCCTCCCTCTTTCCTTTCCTTTCCTTTTTGATTCCCTCATGTTCTGGCCTTGTAGACAGTGGAAGCAGTCATGGTATGTTCTGAGGATGTAATGGCACATGGGAATAATTTTAGGAGATAGAGGGAAGAATCTGGAGTGGTGCAGTGGCCTAGAGGTGGAGCTCTCGCCTCACAATCAGGAGGCTGTGAGTTCAATCCTAAATAGAGGCAAATATTTCTCTCTCTGGGCACAATGAGAATATATAATAATAAATAATAATAATAATAAATTTTATTTGTAGCCCGCGCTCTCTCCCCAGAGGGACTCGAGGCGGGGCACAGGAAAATTAAAAAACAATAAACACAAAGAGAATACATAATTTAAAATCACAATTAAACAAATCCTGCGCTAAAAACATCTATAAAAACTAAAAACTGTCCCTAAAACCCCTTAACACTACAAATAATTAAAATTACCCTAAAACCCCAGGACAAGGAGGTTATCCCAAGCCGGCCAGACGGAAAAAGTAGGTTTTCAATTTGAGACGGAAGGAGCGGAGGTCCGTGGTCGTCCTAATATCGGGGGGAAGGTCGTTCCAGAGGGCCGGGCCCGCCACAGAGAGAGCCCTTCCCCTGGGTGTCGCCCGCTGACACAGTCTAGTGGACGGCACCCGGAGAAGCCCCGCTCTGTGGGAGCGAATCGGCCGTGAGGATGTATGGGGCAGGATCCGATCCTGCAGATAGCTAGGTCCCGAGCCATGGAGCGCTTTAAAGATGATAATTAACACCTTGAAGCGCACCCGGAAGACGACAGGTAGCCAGTGCAGCTCGCGTAAGAGCGGTGTTACGTGGGTGAACCTAGCGGTCCCCATAATTGCTCGCGCGGCTGCATTCTGGACTAGCTGAAGCCTCCGGGTGCACCTCAAGGGCAGCCCCATGTAGAGAGAGTTACAATAGTCCAGGCGGGATGTCACGAGAGCATGAGTGACTGTGCAAAGGGCGTCCCGATCCAATAGGGGGCGCAATTGGCGAACCAGGCGAACCTGGTAAAACGCCCTCCTGGCCACGGCTGTCACTTGATCTTCCATGGACAGCCGGGCATCCAGGAGGACACCCAAATTGCGCACCCCATCCACAGGGGCAAGATGTTCGCCCCCTATGGCCAGCGATGGAGTGAGCTGGTTGAATCGGGCAGCCGGAAACCACAGCCACTCGGTCTTGGTCGGGTTGAGCTTGAGTCCGTTACTTCCCATCCAGATCCGTACAGCTTCCAGGCACTGGCACATCACCGCTACGGCATCGTTGGGGTGGTTTTGGGTAGAAATGTACAGCTGTGTATCATCAGCGTACAGATGGTACTCTACCCCAAAACCACGGATGATCTCACCCAGCGGCTTCATGTATGTGTTGAACAGGAGGGGCGAGAGGACCGACCCGAGGCACCCCACATGCGAGGGGTCTCGCGGTCGATCTCTGCCCCCCTGCCAACACAAATTGCGATCGGCCAGAGAGGTAGGAGGAGAACCACCGTAAAACGGTGCCTCCCACCCCCAACCCCCCCAGCCGATGCAATAGGATACCATGGTCGATGGTATCGAAAGCCGCCGAGAGGTCTAATAGGACCAGGATGGAGGAACAACCCCCATCTCTGGCCCTCCAGAGATCATCGACCAACGCGACCAATGCCGAAAGCCGGACTGGCGCGGATCTAGATAATCAACTTCCTCCAGGTGACGGGGAAACTGTTGTGCCACCACACTCTCGACAACCTTCGCCAGAAAGGGAAGGTTGGAGACTGGACGGTAGTTGTTCAAAAGAGCTGGATCCAAAGAGGGCTTCTTAAGGAGGGGCCTCACCATCGCTTCTTTTAGGGAAGCAGGCAAGGCACTCTCACTCAAGGATGCGTTGACAACCTCTTGGAGCCAGCCTCGTGTCACCTCCCAGGATATCTGCTGAACAAAACTCCGCATTGGCAACAGGAAAGGCATCGGGCCAGTAAATACTCAATACCATTCAGCCGCCCAGACTCTACCTTGCAAGGGAGTTTGGGGTCTTTAAAAGAAAGAAGAATAGAGGGAACAGTCAGATAAAGGCAGCTTAGCCTTCGTAAGGAAATTGTGGGTGTGGCAAAGTCTTAGAAGAGACCCTCCCTAATATCTTGGCCTGTAAACATGGGGGTAGAAACATACTTCGAGACTTGCCAGATTCTATTAAGGCAATGTGATAATTAAGTAGAATTAGTTCATCTGGGCAATGCTTCGTGCCCGGATTACCTCACAAGGCTGGCCAGTGGTCATTCTCCCCAGGCTCCCCACTCATGTGGAAGAGTGTTTTCTCTTGATGGAGCTTCCTTCCAGGCTGACCCCACCAAAATGCTCCTATTCAAGCAGGAAATTCTGCTCTCTCTCTCTCTCTGCTCTTCTTGTCCCTGCTTGGTTTTATTTTTGGTTTGCCTTTTTCTAATGTCCCATTCTGCCCCACCACAGATGGATCACTTCAAGCTTCCCTGGGCATTCTGGAACGACTTTCTATTCGCAAGGTTTTTCTTAAAGGAAAAGAAGTCGGCATAAACTCAGAACTGCAGTTTTGGGCCCAGGCTGTGGAGGGATGCCAATCGCTGCACCTGATGAAGAGGATTTTAATGGGGTTTTATGGCAACAACCTCAAGAACGCGTGGGAAACTTCAGCCTGTTTCCCACAAACAGGAGTGGCTTAGGAGGCTCCTAAAGCAGGGGTCCCCAACCTTTGCAACGTTAAGTCTGAAGGATTTCAGCTCCCAGAATTCTCCAGCCAGCTTTGCTGGCTGGAGAAGTCTGGGAGCTGAAGTCCTTCAGACTTAACGTTGCAAAGGTTGGGGACCCCTGTTCTAAAGGAAGGGCGAAATGGCATAAACTCCAAATAATTTATAAAAAATAACTTAAATAACTGCATGGGATACCACACAAAGTATTTTTTCTGATTCCTGTGCAGGTATGGCATTGAAATAGAAGATCAAAAACAGGAAGGATGATCGCTGGCCAGAAGGTTGTGGAGATACTTTTTTTTTTTTAACACAACTGGACAACATTTTCGACAGCACAGTTAAAGATAACCCCAAGTACCAGCACTGAAACTGCTTCTGAAAAAAGGTGTTTTTTACTGTGATAAAAGCTGTTCCCCATGTCACTTAAGCTAATTAAAGCTTTAGCTGACTAATCTACAAATTAAGCTAATTGCAGCTGGGTAGTCTGGGGGGAAAAGTCCAGTTTTAACAAACAGATCCAGTGGAAAACAGGAGAATGCTTCATCCAAGGTACACAGATAATAATGGATCTATTATCCCTACTGTGTGCATACCAATAATTTAGGAACCCCACCATTTTAAATTACCCCATCTATTTTTTTAACAACATGTTTTTTTTACTGCTTTTTCATATAACTTATGTAAACGTTTTGTTAAATGTTTGGTAGATATTTCCAGGGACATCCTTCCCTGCCTTTAGAAATGAGTAAAGAATGCCATTTCTATTATAGTTACTGATTAATACTCAAGTTCTGATCAAACTATTCTCCAAGGCACCTGGGGGCAGGACAAGAAGCAATGGGTGGAAACTAATCAAGGAGAGAAGCAACTTAGAACTAAGGAGAAATTTCCTGACAGTTAGAACAATTAACCTCTGGAACAGCTTGCCTCCAGAAGTTGTGAATGCCCCAACACTGGATGTTTTTAAGAAGAGGTTGGATAACCATTTGTCTGAAATGGTATAAGGCTCCTGCCCACGCAGGGGGTTGGACTAGAAGACCTCCAAGGTCCCTTCCAACTCTGCTATTGTATTGTATTGTATTGTATTGTATTGTATTGTAAGATACTTGGCAGATAAACTGAACAATATAAAATCCAAATAAAATTAACCACAGCAGATCACATTTAAAAAAAAACTTTAATCTTTTCATAAACAGGCAACACATTTTTCATATGCCCCATAATTCTAGAAACTTGGTCTAACTAATGTAAAAAATTAACCTGGGCGTTTTTTTGCAGATGGCTGGATAGAGCAAAGAAATGAGAAAATTCTCATAAAAGGAGCAGAGAGGAAGGCAGAGTTTTAAGTGCCCTCTCTTCTCCAGGGCTAAATCTCTCATCAGAGAGCCTTTTTATACCTGTCTTTTAGAATGGCTAAAGGAAGGATATTACAACACACCAAGATAAATGCTTTTTGACATTTTGCTAAAAAAGGGATATTCCCTGTAACGTTCCTTGTAGGAATTGAACGTCTTATTTCCAGTTAGTTCATTGGGAGAAATAATACATATTCCCATGCAGACTGCCACCATGTCAGTACCAATTAAGTCTTGCTATTGCATTGTCTCCGCTTCCTCATCGCCCATTAAGAAGGATATCCAAGGAGCATGAACTTTTACTTTTAATTATTGTATTTTTCGGAGTATAAGGCACACCTTCCCCCCCCCCCAAAAGAAGGTGAAAATCTGGGTGTGTTTTATACACTGAATACAGCATTTTTTGGCCTTCCAAAACCCTGCCCCCTTCGCAAAAATGGGGCATGCAGAGAGTTTGGGAGGCCTGCAAAGTGCTCCTGGGGGCTGGGGAGAGCAAAAATGAGTGAAAAACGGGCCCTTTTTTTGCTTGTTTTCACCCCTCCAGTAGTACTTTGCAGGGCTCTCAAACGCTCTGCATGCCATTTTTCTCAAAAAAATGAGGCGGGCAGAGGGTTTGGAAGGCCTGCAAAGTGCAAAACCTTTTTTTTTTGTAAATTACCTCTTCAAAATCTTGGTGTGTCTTATACTCCGGTGAGTCTTATATTCTGAAAAATACGGTAGGTGGAAACCGCTGGAACCTTCAGAGTCGGTTTTCACCAGATCTGTGCCAATATGGTATATCTAATAAAGCTATTCTTTGAGGAATCTACCTGCCTTGGAGTTTTACTTGCTAGGGGTCTATTACTTGGGACCCTGACCCCTGCCTCCAAGACCCCAGTGCTACCATGGGCTGGGGTGAGCTCCCTTCCTTTGCTCTGGCTCCTACGGGGACCATTTGGCTGCACTTTTATTCAAGTGTAAAATCAGTTCGAATCTGATGGACATGTTAGTTTAATGGACACCCCTTCTCCCCAAGAGATAATAATAATATTAATAATGGACTCACAGTGTTGTCCATGAAAGCAGAGTGTTAATTGAAAGTATATATAATGAGGCCAAGATCAGAGCCAACTAATCCACACCTTTTAATTAGCTCTGGGGGATTGAGGATCAAATCAGTGCCTTTCCAGCTTTTAATTGATTATCTCGTTTAAAAAGCCCTGATGCTGAAACAGGAGGCCAAAGCGGGCAGTAAAATTAATTAGTTTCTTCAACAGAAGAAAAACAGGGATGTCAACAGAATTAACAGCTGAATTAATCTATGTATACAGCTGACAAATACATTTTAAACTGATTTGTCCATTTTATTTTTCTCATAGCAGCTCCCATATTCCGGGACTATCGAAAACGGGCCATTCCGGATGGTAATGGTGCTTTGATCTTTATTTGAAGGGTAGGGGCTGCCTGGAACACCTGTCCAGAAATGTTCCCATGAAACTCCAGCTGATTAAATCGGAGAATTCCTTGGATTGAAGTGTTAGGATGTCAGGGAAAATGTAATGGAAAAGTAGAAGGCAAATAATGCTTCTTTTGAAATCTGTTTATGGCAGGGGTGTCCAAACATTAAGACTTGCGGTATAAAAGTCAAATAAATTCAAATTCAAATACTTGTGGACTTCAACTCCCAGAATTCCCCATTCTGGCTGTCTGGGGAATTCTGGGAGTTGAAGTCCACAAGTCTTAAAGTTCCCAAGTTTGGACACCTCTGGTTTATGGTAACGATAGTAAAAAATACCATACCTCCAGGGCGTAATTCTGGAAGACGCTGGTGCTGCTTGGACTGCAAGAGGAAACCATCTCTGATTTGGAAAAGGAGCCTAAAAACCAAAAGGACATTGCAAAAGCAAATATTTACACTAGTCCTGGAAAAGAAGATCTCCTCCCCGCTGCCCCCCTTTATTTTAAAGAGAAAGAAGGAATAATAATAATAATAATAATAATAATAATAATAATAATAATAATAATAATAGAAATACAAAATAATAGAAATACAAAATAATAGAAATAATAATAGAAATAATAGAAATACAAAAGAACAAAAGAGGCAAGAAGAGGAAGCCTAAGTGGAAAATTTGGTTGGAAGTGAAGATCAAAATTTTTTGTGGAGACTTGAGACCGTCTCGTGCCCCATACATCCCTTAGACCGATACGCTCCCACAGAGAGGGCCTTCTCAGGGTGCCGTCGGCCGGACAATGCCGACTGGCGACACCCAGGGGAAGAGCCTTCTCTGTGGCGGGCCCTGCCCTTTGGAACGACCTACCCCCTGAACTCCGGACCATCACCGACCTCCGCCTCTTCCGCCAATGTCTAAAGACATACTTTTTTCATCAAGCCGGCCTAACCTCCCATGGGGACTGTAGAAAAGTTTTAAATTGGGTTTTAATTAATAATTGGTTTTAGCACAGGTTTGGGATCTAATATATATTTTAAATTATTTATGTTCTATTTTGTATGTTTTTTAAATCTCCTGTGCGCCGCCCTGGGTCCTTTGCGGAGAAGGGCGGGATATAAATGTAATAAAATAAAATAAAAAATAAAATAAACTTACAAGAACCTAAGGCAAGGTCAGCTAAAAAACAAGCAGGTCAAAAGCAGCCTGGAAGCAAGATACGATTTAGAGAATAAGGAGATTACGGTAGTAATAGAAGAGCTGAAGCAGAGGGTTGTTGCTGTTGCTGAAAAGATTAAAAGGTATGAAAACTGAGTAACTCAGTTCAAAGAAAACTCACAGTTCAGAGCAAATCAGCACCAGTTTTATAAGAGCTTAGAAAGTGGAGATGGAGTAACAACAAATAAAAACCCTGACAAAGAGAAAATGAAATTCTGGAAGAATTTGTGGGAAAACAACAAGAAGCACAACAGAAATGCAAAGTGGATCAAACAGATTGAGGATTCTATTAAAGTGCATAAAATGGAAGATGTGAAAAATAACAAAAGAAATGGTACAAAGACAGTCAAAAAAATCACAAAATACCGGGATTTGCAAATTGAAATTGAGCGACTGTGGAAAAAGAAATTGTGTGTTGTCCCGATTGTAATTGGAGCCCTTGGAGAAATATCTAAAGGGCTACCTCGCTATTTGGAAATTCTAAATTTATCGGACTTGAACACCCCAAAAAAACACCCTACTTGGAACAGCTTATATCCTCCGACGTTACCTTAACAGTTCCTAGGTCCTTGGTTAGGAATCGAGCTGTTGAGCTACCAACCAACCCCAAAGGCTGTGAATCTCACCAAAGATTAATCACAGAATAATAGAAATAATGAAAATGCACTTGCCACCCGACTCTCAGCAACTCTGAGAAGTTTATCTATTATTTAGATTATATTAACAGAGCTGGAAGGGACCTTGCACGTCATCTAGTCCAATCCCCTGCCCAAGCAGACCCTACAACATTTCTGACAGATGGCAGTCCAGTATCTTCTTGAAAGCTTCCACTGATGAAGCTCCCACCATTATCAAAGTCAACTTCTGTTCCGTGGGTTGACTGCTCTCACTGTCAGAAAATTCCTCCTTATCTCCAGGTTGAATCTCTCCTTGTTCAGTTTCCATCCATTATTCCTTGTCGGGCCTTCAGGTACTTTGGAAAATAGTTTGACCGCCTTGTCTCTCTGGCAGCCCCTCAAATATTGGAAGATGCTATCCTGTCTCTCCTGGTCCTCCTCTTCACTAGACTAGCCAGGCCCAGTTCCTGAAACCGTTCTTTATATATTTTAGCCTCCAGTCTCTTAATCATCCTGGTTGCTCTTCTCTGCACTCTAAAAAGATCTATTTTATAGACCAAAACTGGATGCAGTACTCTAGGTATATTTAAAACATTAAAGAAGACATTAAAATGACAGAACAGGGCAAGATGGCAGGAGAGAGAGACAAGTCCTTCTAATATTGCAATCAAGAAGGAATCTTCCAGTTTTACAGACCATTCTGGAATTTCTTCCATGAAACCCGCGAGATGTCAGCATTCTTTAACCGTTATTTTTATCTGAAACCTTGCAAGGATTTTGATTTTGTAAGACTGAATCCCTTGGGCCAATTTTCATGCCATCCCCTTCAGGCCAGATCATAGGGCGACAGGCGTTTCCCAAGCCCGTGTCAGTTGAGGAGATGAAAGTGGACGAGGGGAAAATAAAACCGACAACACCATTTGAGCAGCTCTCTTACCGCAATGCGAGGAATGCTTTGAGGAGCCGTTGTGAGAAACGGCGCTTTCAAGGCTGGTGGAGCTCAGGCCGATGCCCTTGAAAGCCGACGACGCGTCGTCCCGAGGAGAGGAGCTGCTTTCCACATCGTTGCACATGTCTTCATCGGTCAGCGAGGCGGATTCCGAATCCAGGGCCCCGAGGGACGACAAGCTCGCTCGGTCTGAGTTTTGATCCTGAAACAAGAGCAGGCATTGGAGGGGGGTGTTGGGAGTTGCTACAGATTCTCATCTGGTAGCAAACATCTAGCGCAGAGGTGTCAAAGTCAAGGCCCAGGGGCTGGATCCGGCCAATGGGGTGATTACCGTATCTTTCAGAGTGTAAGACGCACCAAGGTTTTGAAGGTGCAAAGTATAAAAAAAAGTTTTTGCACTCTGCAAACCTCCCAAAAATGTCCTGTTTTTTGCAAAAACGGACCCATTGTTTTTGTTTTTTTTTCAAAAAAAGGGCATGAATAGCCCTTAGGAGGCTTGTAGAGTGTTCCTGGGGTGGGGATAGGGGAGCCAAAAATGAGCAAAAAACGGCCCACTTTTTGCTCATTTTTGCCCTCCCCAGGAACTCTCTGAAAACCTTCTACAAGCTATGCACGGCCATCTTTGTGAAGGGGGTGGGTTTTCAGGAGACAAACAAAATGCTGTATTCAGTGTATGACGCAGATTTTCAGCCTCTTTTTTGAGGGAAAATGGTGCGTCTTATACTCTGAAAAATATGGTAGATTTGGTCTGGGGAGCCTTCCTGGAAACAGCGAAGGACTGGGTCGCGGTGCCCCTGTCAGTGAAAATGGAGCTTGGGAGGGCTGCACGCAGAGGCTGTTGCGGCTGAAAATGGAACTTGTGAAGGCCACACACGGCCCTCCTGAGCTCCGTTTTCGCTGGCAGAAGGTTGCAGGAAGCCGTTGCAGCTGAAAACGGATCTTGGGAGCCCGTTTTCACTGGCAGAGCGCTCGGGCCGCCACAGGCGTCCACAACATGAGTGATGTCGAACAGCCCATGGCCCCCCTGGCCCCCGAAGGTCAAACAAAACCCTGAGGGAGCCCTCAATGGAAACGAGTTTGACACCCCTGATCCAGCGGCAAAGCACTGCAGGTAGTCCTTGGCCTACAACCAGTGGTGGGTTCCTATTGGTAGTGGTTTGGCGGCCTGGAGCGCATGTGCAGAGCCATTTTATTGCACTGGACATGCACGCGCAAAGCACGCACGGCGCAGCCACGAGCGAACTGGCAGTAGTGACTGCTGGAACCCACCTCTGCCTACGACCATCCGAATTTACAATGGACCCACTGTCAACTCTGAAGCTGACCTGACTGAGGCCACCTTGGAGACTTCAGTGTTGCCATGCTGGAGCTGAGGGATGGGGGGGGGGGGGAATAGAGATATTATTATTATTATTATTATTATTATTATTATTATTATTATTATTATTATTATTATTATTATTATTATTTATTCGACTTATTAACTGCCCCCTCTCCCCGAAGGGACTCGGGGCGGTGCACAGGAATATAAAAACACAATATATCACAAAATAAATACATAAATACTTAAAACTATATTAAATTAACACCCTGTGCTAAAATCTACCCCATTAAAAACTAATCCCTGAAGCCCAATGTAGAATTTCTCTACTAAAAACTAAGGCTAGGTACGTTAGGTTAGGCCAGGCTGGCCTGTTGGAAAAAATAGGTTTTTAGTTGCTGGCGGAAGGAGCGGAGGTCCGGGATAGATCTAAGTTCGGGGGGAAGGTCGTTCCAGAGGGTAGGGCCCGCCACAGAGAAGGCTCTTCCCCTGGGCGTCACCCACTGGCATAGCCTGGTGGACGGCATCTGGAGAAGTCCCTCTCTGTGAGAGCGAATCGGCCGAAGGTATGTGTGAGGTAGGATACGATCCCGCAGATAACTAGGTCCCGTGCCATGGAGCGCTTTGAAGACGGTAACCAACACCTTGAAGCGCACACGAAAGACCTGGGGTTTTGCAGCCAAAGCAAAATAGTTTCCCCTGTAAACCAAGGACATTCCCACAGGTGGCTCAAAAGAGGAGTGGAGTTTCCAAGCAACCGGATTGGACCATGTGACCGTTTGGGAAAGCGGGAAAAACTTTTACTTAGGTGAAAACCGCGGGAACCTTTAGAGTCGGTTTTCCCCAGCCTGTGCCAATATATGATAAATCCAATAAATCTGTTCTTTGAAGAACCTGTTTGCCTCAGCGTTCTTTCTGTGTGCTGTTTGCAAGAAAACAACCAAGCTCAGAGAGCACCACGCTCCTCCTCTGCCTCCTCTCTGGGCACCCCATTCTCTTCTAGCACTGATGGTATTACCTAGTTGGGTAATGAAACGTTTGCAAGAAAACAACCAAGCTCAGAGAGCACCAAAGAGCCCAGTGTTCGGCTGCAGACATTCTCTTCCAGCAATACTTGCCTTGTAGGCCTCGTGATTCTAGCCAACGCCAAGGAGTATAAACGTCACCTAGGACAGTGATGGCAAACCTTTTGCTTACCGCTTGCCAAAATTGCGCGCCCCCACTCAATCTCCCTACCCACCTGCGCATGCACGCGTGACCCCAAGCTCCGGAGGCTTTCCTGAAGCCTGGGGAGGGTGAGAACAGCCTCCCTCGGCCTCCTGGAGTCCCTCCAGAAGTTGGAAAAGGATCGTTTCCGAACTTCCGGTTGGCCCATTGGGGCTGTTTTTCACCCTCCCTAGCCTCTGGAGGTTTTCCTGAAGCCTGGGGAGGTCGAAAACAGCCTCCCCTGGCCCTCCGGAAGGGCGAAAAATCGGCTGGCTGCAGCTGACGACTGGTGTGCCACCAAATATGGCTCACGCATGCCACAGGTTCGCCATCACGGACCTAAGACTTTCAGAGCCTTTCAAGGCAACTCCTATGGAGCTAAAGAAGTGTTCAACCCTGAGCCATCAAGCCATCCTGCCCCATACATCCCTTCGACTGATTCGCTCCCACAGAGAGGGACTTCTCCAGGTGCCGTCCACTAGGCTATGCCAGCGGATGATGCCCAGGGGAAGGGCCTTCTCTGTGGCGGGCCCGACCCTCTGGAACAACCTACCCCCTGAACTTAGAACAACTACGGACCTCCGCTCCTTCCGTCAAAAACTAAAAACTCTCTTCTTTTGCCTGGCCGGCTTGGCTTAATCGACCCATTTACCTCAAGCTGAATACTCAAATTGTTTTATTAGGGATTTTTAGCGGTATTAGTTTTTAGATAGTTGGGGATTTTAGCGCAGGGTCTAGGTTTAATTCATTTTTAAATTTGTATGATAATGTCTGTTGGTTTTAATATATGTGTATTTTTAATTCCCTGTGCACCACCTCGAGTCCCTTCGGGGAAAGAGAGCGGTTTACAAATTAAATTAAATTATTATTATTGTTGTTGTTGTTGTTGTTGGGTGAGGAAGGGCAAGCAGCCACACTGGAATCTCTGTGTTATTTTCACGGCAATGATTCGAAAGCCTTACCTTCGACGCTGCCGCGTAGGTGGCAAACTTAGAGTACCACCTGCTGGCCTTCTCCGCCACTCCTTTCCCTGCAGAAAACATGCTGCTCTTCAGAACATCAAACGTCGGCGTGAGGAGCGTGTCCAGGTTGAAGGAGGTTGGCGAGGAGAGCGTTACATCCCCGGCTATGTCTTGAGATTGCCCCCTTGACAAATTGTTGGGAGAGAACACGGGAGAGGACCAAAGCCGGTCCCTCCCTCTTTCGTTTTTCACCTGGTAGCTCTTGGATTTGGGGAGCACGATCGACCTGGGTGAGTTTGGCGGGAGGCTTGATCTTCGGCACGGCTGGCTTAAGGTGGGACTTCTTTTGTTGGGGTTCTTGTCGCTGCAGGCCTTTTGCAGATCGACGCTGGGGGTCCGGCTTGTTAAAGGGCTGCTCATATTATTCATGTACATCTCGATCTCTTCGGCTAAATCGCGCCTTGCCGATGGGGTGGAGACCCTCTTCTCCTCCTCCTCCTCCTCCTCCTCCTCTTCCTTCCTTCCTTGTCCCGTCTCAGCTGCCAGCAAGGAGAGCGGATCGAAGCCTGTCTCAACATTAACTTTCTCGGCGGACTTCACGGGAACGCTGACGGCCCGCTGAATCTTCTTGGCCTTTTTATGCATGGGCTTGGCGGGTTTCACTTGCGGGCCGGGCTCGTTATCCAGGTCTTCCAAATCGAATATAACCGGCGACTCGGTCTTATCCACCAGGCCGTTCTCGTAGGCGACGTCTTCATCGCTGGACTCTTTCTCCCGGTGGCTCTTGCGAGCCGGTGCCAAAGCAGCCGGTCGGAGGTCGAGGGTCTTCGGCCTCGTCCTTTTCTCAAACATTTTAGAGAGGATTTGGGCATCCACGCCCAGTTTCTCCACAATTTCTTCGGGCCTGGCCTCCTGATTGATCTGATTCTTCATGAGCTCCATGAGAGCATCTCCACTCAGCTTCCTGTTGCGCCAAACGCAGCGTTTGTGTT
Source organism: Rhabdophis nuchalis (assembly GCA_039707465.1). Taxonomy (NCBI): domain Eukaryota; kingdom Metazoa; phylum Chordata; class Lepidosauria; order Squamata; family Natricidae; genus Rhabdophis; species Rhabdophis nuchalis. The sequence goes on from CM077659.1 coordinate 19,266,422, forward strand.
CCGTTTCAGCTGCACTAAAATGCCGGTTCCTCAGCTTTTCAGCCTTAGCGACTCCGGTTTTATTGATATTGTCAAAACAAGAGAACAGCAATCCTGCAGAGGTTTCTGGAAAGAGAGAGAGAGGGGAAAAAGCATGGACACAATCCAAAGATGTTACATTAAGTGGCCAAAACACCATCAGACTCACAGGGTTTTGCTGTAGTTGCTTTTTTTAAGTGGAAAGGGTGAAAGCCTTCTTTTTCTATTCAATTCACGATGAGTTTTTGTTCTGACCAGGCTCCCAAACACGACAAACCCTCTGTATTTAAATCAATGATTCATTTATTAGGAGCGCCAGCAGCCCCATTAAAAAGTTTCTCTCTCAACGCAGGCTAATCAGTCCATCCAGCAGGGAGACGAATAGTTGTCTGCCACATCTATTCATCACAGCCCGCTGCCTTTTATCCCCAGAGCTAGGGTGGGGCTTCGCTAGCAGCGGTGGTTCTTCCGTCCCAAGGACAGGCCCATAGATTTCCACTGCTCTCCTCTCCTCTCCCACATCTATTCATCTCCACCCCCTGCCTTTTATCCCCAGAGCTAGGGTGGGGCTTCGCTAGCAGCGGTGGCTCTTCCGTCCCAAGGACCGGCCCATAGATTTCAATTGCTCTCCTCTCCTCTGCCACATCTATTCATCTCCTCCTCCTGCCTTTTATCCCCTGAGCTAGGGTGGGGCTTCGCTAGCAGCAGTGGCTCTTCTGTGCCAAGGACCAGCCCATATATTTCCACTGCTCTCCTCTCCTCTGCCCCATCTATTCATCTCCGCCCCCTGCCTTTGATCCCCAGAGCTAGGGTGGGGCTTCGCTAGCAGCAGTGGCTCTTCTGTGCCAAGGACCAGCCCATAGATTTCCACTGCTCTACTCTCCTCTGCCACACCTATTCATTTCTGCCCCTGCCTTTTATCCCCAGAACTAGGGTGGGGCTTCGCTAGCAGCGGTGGCTCTTCCGTGCCAAGGACCGGCCCATAGATTTCCAATGCTCTCCTCTCCTCTGCCACACCTATTCATCTCCGCCCCTGCCTTTTATCCCTAGAGCTAGGGTGGGGCTTCGCTAGCAGCGGTGGCTCTTCCGTCCCAAGGAACAGCCGATAGATTTCCACTGCTCTCCTCTCCTTTGCCACACCTATTCATCTCCACCCCTGCCTTTTATCCCTAGAGCTAGGGTGGGGCTTCGCTAGCAGCGGTGGCTCTTCCGTCCCAAGGAACAGCCGATAGATTTCCACTGCTCTCCTCTCCTCTGCCACACCTATTCATCTCCGCCCCCTGCCTTTTATCCCCAGAGCTAGGGTGGGGCTTCGCTAGCAGTGGTGGCTCCTCTGTCCCAAGGACTGGCCCATAGATTTCCACTGCTCTCCTCCCCTCTGCCTTCTGCGCATCTGCATATCAGGCATTGAACCCAGCTGTTCCCCTTCTTCCTCATTAGCCACCTCCAGTCCTGGGGGCTGTTGACTCCCCATCTGGGGGCTGACAAATGGCCCAGGCTCCCTCTCTTCCTTCCTCTCTCCCTCTCTCCCTCAGACAGCTCCATTCCCTCTTCCCCCTCGGAGGTCTCAGGTTGCCCTGATGCTGACCCTGACTCCCACACCTCCTCCTCCTCCTCCTCTTCTGATTCGGCTGCTGGAGGGGCCAGCAGCCGACAGGCTACAACAGTTTTCAGGAAAATCTGACCATTCATGAATAACCGAATGTAAAGTAAGTCAAATATCAATCAATTTCACCCATGCTTAGAAAGGACTCTCAGCCGCATCAGCTTACCTATAGCCCTGTCTCCGGCTGCATCTGATATTTTGCCCGTTGTATCATGAACACGAACAATCCTTGAATCGAGTTTGACGCAGGTGGGATTTTGATAATTTAACGCGGGGAGGCAGTCACCGCTTCCCTTTCCACTCTCAATTTCGGACACTATATGTACACAAAAAGGCACAAGAATTGATCAAAAGTTAAACTTACTCTAAATCAAAGGCTGGAGATACTCACATTTATTATTCTTTAAACTGGGTTATTAGCAACAATTGATTTATATGGAGCCTGGAATGTCAGCAAATATGTTTGAATAGAAGCCAGATTCACTTAACAACTGTATTACTAACTTAGCAACTGCAGTGATTTGCTTAACAATGGTGGCGAAGAAGTTGGTACACTGGGGCAAATCGCACTTAGGAACTGTCTCGTTTAACAACAGAAATGTTGAGCTCAATGGTGATCCTAAATCAAGGATTACCACTAACATGAAATCTAGCCTGGTTTTTCGGTAAATTTCTCCTTGGGTACCTGGAAACAATGCTAGCAGCGGTGGCTCTTCCGTCCCAAGGACCAGCCCATAGATTTCCACTGCTCTCCTCTCCTCTGCCACACCTATTCATCTCCGCCCCTGCCTTTTATCCCTAGAGCTAGGGTGGGGCTTCGCTAGTAGCGGTGGCTCTTCCGTCCCAAGGACCGGCCCATAGATTTCCACTGCTCTCCTCTCCTCTGCCACACCTATTCATCTCCGCCCCTGCCTTTTATCCCTAGAGCTAGGGTGGGGCTTCGCTAGTAGCGGTGGCTCTTCCGTCCCAAGGACCAGCCCATAGATTTCCACTGCTCTCCTCTCCTCTGCCACACCTATTCATCTCCGCCCCTGCCTTTTATCCCTAGAGCTAGGGTGGGGCTTCGCTAGTAGCGGTGGCTCTTCCGTCCCAAGGACCGGCCCATAGATTTCCACTGCTCTCCTCTCCTCTGCCACACCTATTCATCTCCGCCCCTGCCTTTTATCCCTAGAGCTAGGGTGGGGCTTCGCTAGTAGCGGTGGCTCTTCCGTCCCAAGGACTGGCCCATAGATTTCCACTGCTCTCCTCTCCTCTGCCACACCTATTCATCTCCGCCCCTGCCTTTTATCCCCAGAGCTAGGGTGGGGCTTCGCTAGCAGCGGTGGCTCTTCCGTCCCAAGGACCAGCCCATAGATTTCCACTGCTCTCCTCTCCTCTGCCACACCTATTCATCTCCGCCCCTGCCTTTGATCCCTAGAGCTAGGGTGGGGCTTCGCTAGCAGCGGTGGCTCTTCCGTCCCAAGGACCAGCCCATAGATTTCCACTGCTCTCCTCTCCTCTGCCACACCTATTCATCTCCGCCCCTGCCTTTTATCCCTAGAGCTAGGGTGGGGCTTCGCTAGTAGCGGTGGCTCTTCCGTCCCAAGGACCGGCCCATAGATTTCCACTGCTCTCCTCTCCTCTGCCACACCTATTCATCTCCGCCCCTGCCTTTTATCCCCAGAGCTAGGGTGGGGCTTCGCTAGCAGCGGTGGCTCGTCCGTCCCAAGGACCGGCCCATAGATTTCCACTGCTCTCCTCTCCTCTGCCACACCTATTCATCTCCGCCCCTGCCTTTGATCCCTAGAGCTAGGGTGGGGCTTCGCTAGCAGCAGTGGCTCTTCCGTCCCAAGGACCAGCCCATAGATTTCCACTGCTCTCCTCCCCTCTGCCTAAGCGATCTCTGAAAGCAAGGAGGAAAAAATATTTTTTTTAAAGTTTCACAGTAAAAATAACCTTCAAACAAGATGGCAAAGTCAAGCATGATTGGAATTACAAGCCTGAGTATTTTTTTAAAAAAATAAATCAAATTCAATTGCGTTGCGTTTGGTACATACAGGAACTTGAGTCGCTCTCTTTTTTCTCATCTCTTTGGTCAATGCTGTTCTGGATGTTTGCTTTTCCTTGCTTAACTGCTTCTCTAGACAACTTATATAAGAGGTCAGAATGGTCCCCTATTGGAAGAGAAAAACCCAAATAAAATCAATTTTAAAAAACAGGATAAAACATATCTTAAAATAAGGTAAGGTAAAGGTTTCCCTTGCACATATGTGCTAGTCATTCCGGACTCTAGGGCAGGGATGTCCAAACTTGGGAACTTTAAGACTTGTGGACTTCAACTCCAAGAATTCCCCAGCCAGCTATGCTGGCTGGAATTCTGGGAGTTGAAGTCCACAAGTCTTAAAGTTCCCAAGTTTGGACATTCCTGCTCTAGGGGGTAGTGCTCCGTTTCAAAGCCCAAGAGCCAGCGCTGTCCGAAGACGTCTCCGTGGTCATTTGGCCGGCATGACTCCACGTCGAAGGTGCACGGAACGCTGTGACCTTCCCACCAAAGGTGGTCCCTATTTTTCTACTTGCATCTCTCTGTGCCTTCGAAGTGCTAGGTTGGCAGAAGCTGGGACAAGTAACGGGCGCTCACTCCGTTATGCAGCGCTAGGGATTCAAACCACCGAACTGCTGATCTTTCTGATAGACAAGCTCAGCATCTCAGCCACCTCAGCCACCCTTAATATGGTGCATCATAAATCCCCAAATAAGGGGATGATGTGTGGCTCATTTTATTTTTCAATTATTATATGGAGAGGGGAAAAAACTTGCGTCATAGCTGAAATTTATTAAAAGGGAACAATGTTCCCTTTTCCCCCCCAGACTAGAGATCACATCTAAGCCTCTAAATGGAGCCAGGACCAAATATCTATTCGATTTCCACAGAATTTAAATTAAATTGAGATGAAATTAATTAAGTAGAGCTCATAAAATTATTCCTTGTAGAGTCAGCCCTGTTGGCAGCGCCATCCATTTACGTCCAGTTTTCAGCAAAAATGTTGAAAATGCAATGTTTGCTTAACATTGCATCTGTTTGATGCCAAAAAAGGTTGAAAAGCTAGGTCCGGTCACATGTAAACCTTTTTTTATGATCACAACTTATGACCATTATCGTCCGGCTGCATTATCGCCATAACTTGGGGCCAACTGTACCTACTTTAATTAAGCCCTGAAGAGCCATGGCAGGAGGTGTGGGTGTCTTTCTGGGCATCTGGTCCTTGCTTTTAAGTTGTTCCCCTCTTCTCTTCTCTTAATTTCATTTATGGTTTCAATTAAGTTTGAAGTTTCAGGTTCGTCAAAAATTCTGTTTAATCAATATTGTGAGCACCTTTGGGCACTCAATTAACAATCTTGATAAAGGTCTAACAGATGAATAAATACATTTATAAACTCTGGAGCTAAAGAGTATGAAATGTTTCCTGATGTTGCTTTCCAGAAATTGGTCGCTAGCTATTAATGTGCGACCATCTATTTCTTTACTACTTCTGCTCTGTTTTAGTGCAAAGATTGTATTTAATGTTTAATACGATCCATGGTAGTTAATTCCATGCAACCATGCCAGCTTAATTTTATATCCATACTGCACATTTGTTTAATCTTTCTGTTTTAGTTTCCAGGTTCTGTAATGGTTTGTACAATTTGATCTATTACTGCTAATAAGATTCTAATGCTTTTTTGCCTTTAATTTATTCAAGAAGAACTCGTGAGCTTCAACAGAAACCATAAAGAGAAAAGTACGGAAACAGGAAGTGGACATTAATATTTATTATTTGGGAGAGTTTCCACCTTGCCTGAAATGATCTTGCAACACAGGCTAGTCCCAAACTTTTGCTGCATTTAAGATTTGTATTCATGTCCATGGTTTTTTTGAATGACACGTACTTCCATTAGAATCATTGACTACACTGGCATGTTCTGTCATTTTTACTGGCTGTTAATATTTAATATCTTTAATATATGAGCAATCTATACTGCTGCTATCCTTTTTTTAGCATGATCATTGTGCTGGTTGATTGATTGATTTAGCATATGGCAAATACAGGGACTTACAGTGGTTCAAACGTTAATGTCCAGTCCACCCAGCCATTCAAGGACAGGGTGGCCTATGTTGAAAAACAAAATCAGACATTGGGCTGGTGTAAGCTCTTGATGGGCATTCGGACACAATGTGGTGGATATTTTGTCGAGGAGCACCACAGTCACACTGAGGGGGTAGAGACAAGACTCCACTTAAACCATAAGTCTTGGCAGACACCATGTTGGGTGCGGATCCTGTTCAGATTTGACCAATGCTGGCAAGGAAGGTCAAAACCTAGCACCTTCCTGGTAGGGTCATCTACGTAACTGCCTTTATCTGGGCATTCAGCAGCCCATTTGACTTTCCACTGTGCGTTGATGTCGAATGTGTTAGACAGCTGTCAGTAGTGTGAACCAAACGACTAGTAACAATTGGTACCCAGACTGCGCTGAAGAATTGGCAGTTGACGAGTTGTCAGCCAGACATCTTTGTAGAACTCCTGGCTCACGTGGCAACAGAGCGTTAGAATAGAATAGAATAGTTGAATTTATAGACCGCTCCTCTCCCCGTAGGGACTCGGAGCGGTGCACAGGGAAAACTAAAACCACAATACAATAAATATACAAATACAATTAAAAACAAATTAAATCTGGGCCTGTGCTAAAATCCCCTTAACCTGCTAAAATACCCAATTAAAACAGCTATACCCTGTAGAGAGAGGCTACCCAGGGCCGGCCAAACGGAAAAAATGAGTTTTTAATTTCAGACGGAAGGAGCGGAAGTCCGTGGTTGTTCTGATGTCGGGGGGAAGGTCGTTCCAGAGGGCAGGGCCCGCCACAGAGAGAGCCCTTCCCCTGGGCGTCGCCCGCTGACAGAGTCTAGTGGACGGCACCCGGAGAAGTCCCTCTCTGTGGGAGCATTGTGCTAGTAAGTTATTTATTTACTTAGGCTCAGAGGCATCATCACCAATGTGGAAACATTTCTTGCAATTCTAGTAGTCTAAAGCAGGGGTCTCCAACCTTTGCAACTTTAAGTCTGAAGGACTTCAGCTCCCAGAATTCTCCAGCCAGCAAAGCTGGCTGGAGAAGTCTGGGAGCTGAAGTCCTTCAGACTTAAAGTTGCAAAGGTTGGAGACCCCTGGTCTAAAGTTCAAACATTCCTAGAAATTCCAAACCAGAAAACACACAAGAATGATTTACCAGAAAAGGTTTTGTGGATGCCATTTGCCGGCTGCTTCCTTAGAACTCTTTTAAACTGGGTTATTCCTAAAATGACATTTCTTATCTTGGTCCACAGGAAGTAGCCACTCCGATTGCTCGAGGGCCAGCTGCTTTCCAAAACAGCCTGCAACGACATCAAATGGATGTTAACCATGCATTTCTGAGGATCATGGCAAAGCATTAGATCCTATTTGAATTTAAAGCATCTAGTGTCACATGTAATGCTTAGAGACAGGGGTTTATACAAGGAAGTTCACTGCTACATACAGGTAGACTCTAAATCTGGGTTACTCTGATGGTTCAGTACTTGGATAGTTAATGCGAGTCCTCGTTTTTACCGACCTTGGAAGGATTGAAGGCTGAGTTAACTTTGAGCCTGGTGAGATTCGAACTACCAAATTGCAGTCAGCAGAAGTAGAGTTGGCTGGAGAATTCTGGGAGTTGAAGTCCACAAGTCTTAAAGTTGCCAAGTTTGGAAACCTCTGCTGTATACCATAGCCAGACAAACGTTTGTTCAACTTTTCCTTTAAAACCTCCAGCTGCCTCTCGAAAAAGCACCTTTGGGGCAACCATGACCCAGATGGCCAAGAATTTTCACAATGGAGAACCCCAACTATGGGAGGCAAGCTGTTCCACTGATTAACTGTCCTCACTAATAGGAAGTTTCTCCTTAGTTCTAAGATGGATTACTTGATTAGCAACTCTACAGAAGATCATGAGGGCTGTAGGGATGATGGAATGCTTCAAAGAACTTGGGAAACCCATGTGAGAGAATAGCTCAAGCAGGCTCCTAAGATTCTGTTACATTTATCCTGTTAGCAATAAAGATCTTTGCAGAAAGAGTTTGTAAGTGTCGAAAGGCCTGATATTAGGCTAGACAGATTTAAAGTTAAAGAATTCCAACTGACAGGGTCCAAGTTACTACCTATTCAGCCAAACCAGGCTGAACCGGTATGAACCCACCTCTGATTTATATAAAGCTATTATGTCTTATGTCTATGTGTACATCAGCCAGAGTTGCTCTATAAGGGAGATGGAAAGTGTTTTTTAAATATGACATATAAATGAATATGGATGGGAAGAATGCTGAACTGGCTTGGAAAACAAGGGCCAATCGAAAACAGGGGAGTGATCTGGTATTTCCATTTTATCTGATGCCAAATATTCACTTTACCTTGTTGTAGTAACCATAGGTAATGGCATTAGGATCAATGCCAGCTTTCTTCATCTCGAAAAGGACTTTCACGGCTAAGACAGGCTGACCATATTGCCCACAGAGCTGCATCAAGACCCGATAGCATACCTGACCAAAAGAAAGAGAGAGAGAGGGAGGGAGGGAGGGAGGGAGGGAGGGAGGGAGAGAGGGAGGGAGGGAGGGAGAGAGAGAGGAAGAGAGAGAGAAAAGGAGGGAGAGGGGGGAGGGAGAGGGAGGAGGAAGAGGGAGGGAGAAAGAGAGAGAGATGGAGGGAGGGAGAGAGAAAGAGAGGGAGGGCGAGAGGGGGAGAGGGAAGGGGGAGAGAGCGGGAGGGAGGGAGAGAGGGGGAGAGGGAAGGGGGAGAGAGCGGGAGGGAGGGATAGAGGGGGAGAGGGAAGGGGGAGAGAGCGGGAGGGAGGGATAGAGGGGAGAGAGAGGGAGGGAGGGATAGAGAGGAAGAGGGAAGGGGGAGAGAGAGGGAGGGAGGGATAGAGGGGAGAGAGAGGGAGGGATAGAGGGGAGAGGGGGAAGGGGAGGGAGAGAGAGAGAAAGAGAGGGAGGGGGAGGGAGAAGAAGGGAAGGAAGGAGGGAGAGAGAAAGAGATGGAGGGAGGGAGAGTTGTTATTTTTTCACTCTTGGAAAGCTAACCCACCTGTCAACAGCCTCACCTGCCAGAAAGCCCGTCCCTTTACCTCATCGGGTGGCTCTATTTTTTTCGTGTGCATCTTGCGCAAGACATCGTAGGCCGTCCTGAGGGCCCTCACTTTGGAATGGCAAACGCGGACGTAAGCAGGCAGGCAGATAAACCACAGGCCGTAGCAATGGCGCAGCAAACACCTGGACCACATCTGCGGGATGGAGGAATATCTCTTGGCTATCTTGTGTGCAGACTTGATTTCCTGCAGAGAGAGGCAGAAAGGAAGAGGTTAATCACAGCTGCAGCACCATGCTTATTGGGAATACTGGACCAAATACTGGGATTTCCCATTTCCCAAAATATTGGGAAATGGTGAGAATTTATTGCAGAAGTTAAATCCAGGAAGCACACCCAGGTAACTGATTTAGCAGGATTCATTAATTTCTCTTTATATACATGATATAACACATGAGATATATATACAATATCAACAGTGGTTCTTCCAGAGAGTACAAGCAAACACAGGCAGAGGAGAGAACAGTTTCCAGTTTTAATTCCAGCAGCAGACTAGTTAAACTAGTTCTTAGCTTTTGCACAGACTCAGAGCTACAGAGCTAAGCCACGGCCAGGCTCCAAAGTGTTTCATTTCCCATTGTCTGGCCTTGTTGCTATGCCCTATTCCAATTCATGAATATACTCTGACAAATGGGAGGTTAGATTATAATACCAAGTGAGGAAGGAGGGTCCTGGCTTCTCTTTAAAATCCACCACAAACCTTCAAGCTTTGTTTGGGTCACTGAGAAGCAGAGAGCTTCTACTACATAGATAGCAGTGTTCCGATATCTCAGAGGGTGCCACAAAGAAGAGGGAGTCAAACTATTCTCCAAGGCACCTGAGGGCAGGACAAGAAGCAATGGGTGGAAACTAATCAAGGAGAGAAGCAACTTAGAACTAAGGAGAAATTTCCTGACAGTGAGAACAATTAACCAGTGGAATTAGTTTCCTCCAGAAGTTGTGAATGCCCCAACCCTGCAAGTCTTTAAGAAGATGTTAGATAGCCATTTGTCTGAAATGGTATAAGGTTCCTGCCCACGCAGGGGGTTGGACTAGAAGACCTACAAGGTCCCTTCCAACTCTGCTATTGTATTGTATTGTACATGATGGTAGGATTAGGTCTTGCAACACCTCAGATGCACCTAATTCTAACATCCAATTTAATTTCATTCTTTTGCCATTATTATGATGATATCATTCTTAATTCTCTTTTGCCTTGCCATTGTTCTATCATCCTAATACAGTATGCACACCAATCCCATCCTTCGTTCTAAAATTAGCTTTTTAAAAGTAACTTTAGCATACTTCTTTTGTCAGTAAAGTTTAATAAATTTATCCTAAGAATCATAGTTTTGGAATCTGGCCCTACACATTTTGCCTGTTTATTTATCGTATTTATATGGCTGCTCACTTAAAGCAACTCTGGATAGTTTGTTATTTGAATGTTGGTCACTTTGAATCTTGACCAACAAGACCTTAAAAAATATATATAAAGAAATAGATAATTCAAAGTCGAAATTAAAAGGAGAGGAATGTCTTCATTGTTATGTAAATGATGAAGTATTAATAATTAGAAATCATAAAACTCCACATGGCAGTTGATGAAATTAATTAAAGGTACTGGTTGCTTTTCCAGACATAAAATCAACAAAGATAAATACAAAAACTTAATTTCCAAGGAAAGAAATTGTGGGGAAAAAGACACCGCTATAACAAAAGATCCAGTGAAATGTTTAGGATTTTACCTGATGGGTTGCAATGAAGACATATTTTAAAACAATTGTAAAAAATTATAGAAGGAAATAAAAGAAGACATTGAAAGATGGGAAAGCTTAACATTTTCCGGGCTAAGATTTACAGCAGGAGCAAAAATAAAAGTATTACCTGAGATGAACTTATTACAAATGGCACCAATTCAAATCCCAGATTAAAACAAGTTGCAGAATTGGCAAAGAACAATTAATAGATTGATATGCAATGGGGAAAAAGAAGAGTAAGATTCAAAGTTTTGCAAGTCACAGATGGGAGAAGGCAAAACTAGTTTTTCCCAATTTGAGGTTATATTATAAAGTACGCCATTTATCCTGATGACTGAATGAATAAACAGCCCTATTTGTAGAATATAAACTAGAGAAAGCAGATTTAGCCAATGGCTTTCACGGATATTGATGATATAAAGGAACAAAGAAGACAAGAATCTGAAGTGACATAAAAGGAAAACTCCTTAAAGGCAAGGATAAATCCAATTATTTTACCACTAGCATCACTGTCAAATACTTCTGATTTCAAAGGCAGTGACAGCAAGAGAGATCTGAGGACATATGTCGACATGATACATCTCAAGAAATAGACTAAAGGCACAACAAGAATTGCAAACTAAAGGAAAGGAATCTACCATGGCTATTGAATTTGCAGCCGGGAAAATAAAAAGTGATTTTAGACCCTGAGAAAGATGAAATATTTATGCAGGATCAAAATTATCCACTAAGAACGTAAGTACAAATACATTTTGGGGCATTTGAGAATGTTTCAGGAGAAATGCTTGTATTTGCCACTATAATATATCCTATAAAAGAAAAAAAAAACTGTTGTCTTAATACAGGGGGCGGCAACCTGCGGCTCTGGAGCTGCATGTGGCTGTTTCATCCCTCTGCTGCGGCTCCCTGTTGCTCAAACTATGTGCCACAACTGCCAATGTACAACACCTGCCAGCACGCAATTTATTGAGCTTTTCGACTCTCCCGGTAGGCCAACCAAGAATAAATCCAAAAAAAGTTTCAGAAGAAAACATAATGCTTAATTCTAGTTTTGTAGCTGCTCAGGAAATTGTCAGGCACGGGAAAGGTTTTATGGCTCCCGGTGTTTTCTTTTCTGTGGGAAACGGGTGCAAATGGCTCTTTGAGTGTTTGCGGTTGCCGACCCCTGTCTTAACATTATCCAGATCAGGTTTTGGATTCTTGCTGTGGGATATCCAGCCTGGATAAAACGTTGTAAAGAAATTGAATGGCATTATACATCCTCATACATCCTGCCTCATACATCCTCACGGCCGATTCGCTCCCACAGAGAGGGACTTCTCCGGGTGCCGTCCACTAGACTTTTGTCAGCGGGTGACGCCCAGGGGAAGGGCTCTCTCTGTGGCGGGCCCGGCCCTCTGGAACGACCTTCCCCCCGATATTAGGACGACCACGGACCTCCGCTCCTTCCGTCTTAAATTAAAAACTCATCTTTTCTGTCTGGCCGGCCTGGGATAGTCTCTCTGTCTCTGGGGCTTTATTGGGTAGTTTTTAGTATAGTTTAGTTTTAATGGGGAATTTTAGCGCAGGTTAGGTTTAATTTGTTTTTAAGAAATGTCTGTATATTTTTATTGTGCACCGCCCCGAGTCCCTATGGGGAGAGGGGGCGGTTTATAAATATTAAATTATTATTATTATTATTATTATTATTATTATTATTATTATTATTATTATTATTATTATTATTAATAATAATAATATTATTATTATTATTATTATTATTATTAACAATCTTCTTCAAGGAAGGCAAGTTATCCAAGCAGCGATCCCACGAGATTTTACGGGCCTCTCGTTTGTTATTTCTATTTTCACCTGTGTTAACGCTGCGTTGTATCACAAGGATATAAATTACCTGTTTTGTTCTTCTGAACACTGGCAAAGGACTGTTTGGGCTGCTGACCTTCGAAGACAATTTGCTGTTTTGTATGGTCAGAAGTCCTGCTGGCTGCTCAAATAGATTTTGCTTCAATACCGGAAATCCATTGTAGCTGAAAAAGAGTAAAGCATGCTTTTATTTACTTGTACTCAACAAACCCCTGAAGGCTCTTTCGTACTTTGCCATTAAGGTAGAACATCTGGAGCATGTCTAAAATGCTGATTTCCTGACTATTTTATTTCATCTATTGCAGAAGACCACAAAGTTCTTGAGAAGAGCTGCTACTTAAGTTGTTTTTTTTTAAACTGACATACTTGTTTCTAAAAGGTACGTTTCGTTCATGCATTATACATCGTACATTTTCTCTTGGAAAGAAACCCTTCCAAATCCTGAAATCCAGAGGTTTATATTGAGCATCAACCTCCGATAAGTCCACCGCTGTTGTTGTTCCCCAAAGTCTTAGTCAGAAAGAATTCTCTGTCATCTGATTATTTATTTACTATTTATTTATTATTCACATTTGTAACCCGCACCCATCTCACCACAAAGGGACTCGGGGCGGCGAACAGAGATTTAAAATAAATATACATAAATACAAAATATTATTAAATAATAACTAAATTAAATCAATACCCTGCTTAAAATAAATTTAAATTTAAAAACCCATAAATTAAAATTTTGATTTGTTATAAAAACAATGGGTGTGGAGTAGATCATGCTAGGCCGGCCAGGTGAAAATAGTAAGTTTTTAAGTGCCGGCGAAACAAGCGGAGGTCTGTGATGGAACGGAGATCGGGAGGTAGGCCGTTCCAGAGGGTAGGGCCCACCACAGAGAAGGCCCTTCCCCTGGGAACGGCCAACCGGCATTGCCCGGTCGACGGCACCAGGAGAAGACCCTCTCCCTGGGAGCGAGTCGGTCGAAGGGATGTATGGGGTAGTAGACGGTCTCGAAGGTAGCTAGGCCCCGTGCCATGGAGCACCTTGAATATGGTCATGATTATAACAGAATAACCGAGTTGGAAGGGACCTTGGAGGTCTTCTAATCCAACCTCCCTGCTCAAGCGTGAGAGCCTATATACCTGTGATGGGGAACCAATGGCACACCTGCCAGAGGTGGCACACAGAACACTATCTGTGGGCATGTGTACAATCACCACCTGCTCTTCTGGTTTCCGTCAGCTGGTCTATGCAGGCGTCGGAGCGCCGGAAAATGCACAAAAAACAGCCTCAGAAATGCCCAGAAAGCAGGCTGTTTTGGGGGGCATTTGGGGCCTGTTTTTAGGCCTTTTTTGGGCTGTTTTCAGGCTGTTTTCAGGCCAGCCTGAAAATGGCCTAAAACGGCCTGAAAATCGTCTGAAAAAGGGCCAAAAACCAGGCATGTGCGCCCCCGTCCAGATGGTCTTTGGGTTTTTGATGCTCCAGCGTGCACATGCTCGCACATGTACGGGTGTTCCAGTTTGGGCACTCATTGCTGAAAAGGTTCGCATCACTGCTATATACTATTCTAGACAAATGGTTGTCCAGTCTCTTCTTAAAAACTAGATGACCTGCAAGGTCCCTTCCAACTCTTAATCTGTTAATTTATTTATTTATTTATTTATTTATTTCATTCGATTTATATACCGCCCTATTTTTCCTGGGGGGGACTCAGGGCGGTGCACAGAAAGATAAAAACCCAACAACACATGCAAAATATAAAAGACAATTAAATTATTAGATCTGTGCTAAAATTTAGATAATATAAAAGTTAAAACCGGTAAATATCAAAATTTAAAATTATACCCTTAGTCTATGACAGGCCGGCTAGATGAAAGAAATGTGCTTTTAACATCCAACGGAAGAGGCGAAGGTCCGTGATGGTACGGATATCGGAGGGCAGGTCGTTCCAGAGGGCCGGGCCCATCACAGAGAAGGCCCTTCCCCTGGGAGTTGCCAGCCGGCATTGACCGGCTGACGGCACCCTGAGGAGGCCCACTCTGTGGGAGCGGACAGGTCGAAGGGAGGTATGTGGCAGGAGGCGGTCTCTCAAGTAACCAGGACCCATGCCATGGAGCGCTTTAAAGGTGGTTACTAACACCTTGAAGCGCACCCGGAAGACCACAGGCAGCCAGTGCAGCTCGCGCAGGAGAGGTGTTACATGGGAGTACCGAGAGACTCCCAAAATCCCCTGCGCGGCCGCATTCTGCAGTAGCTGGAGTCTCCGGATGCACCTCAAGGGGAGCCCCATGTAGAGAGTGTTACAATAGCCTGAAATGGATCTATACTAGTCTCCATTTATCTATCAGCAAAAATGAGAGAGAGAGAGAGAGAGAGAGAGAGAGAGAGAGAGAGAGAGAGAGAGAGAGAGAGACAGAGAGAGAGAGAGACAGAGACAGACAGACAGAGAGAGAGAGAGAGACAGAGAGAGAGACAGAGACAGAGACAGAGAGAATTATAAAGTAGATTTGACACCAATGGACATCCTCCACTACTGAGCTAGTAGACTGGTACCTGTGAGAATCAAAAGACATGGCAGATTGACCTGGAAGACACCCATTGAGGCTTTAGGCTTTGAGGTCTCTCCATGCCATTGCTCAAAAACTAGTTGCTATTCAGGAAACTGTAAACTTGCTTAAATTTCAGTATTTAATCAGGATGGGGTGGATTTTTTTTAATGTACTATTCAGTTAGACTGACAACTTCATTAGTATTGACCACATTTAAGAATGCAGTTTATAAAGCTTATTTAGTTTTTAGGGAACTGGCAGAAACAATAGCCCATGAAAATCGATGCTAAACCATAGATTCATTTGACAGAGAAAATTAGATGATGGATGAAAATGGGAGTCTCAGAATGGGTGAAAATACAACAGAAAAAAAAATATTGCCTGGAACATCAAATAATAAAATCCATTACATGCATTTTATCTTACTTGGTACGAGACACTCTTTAGCTGCTGCTGAAGTACAACGAAAAGGCCGTTTGAGCTCAAGTAAAAAATATCTTTTAGAAAGGCTAAGCGCTGAAATTTTAAACCCTTTTCAAAATGAAGCTCAGTATACTATAGAATATTCTGCAGTCATTCAGGCTGGATATGATATAAACCTACTGTATATGACTACAGTCTGTTCGTTGTTCATTGAGACTGTTCACTGACAACCTCTGAAACTGACATTCCAAATAGGAGCCATTTCTATGTGCATTTGAACACACTAGGAAGTATCCCAGTACCAAGCCCATGCATAACTAAAATGTGCTCATTTAAACCCACTGAGATGATTGTAATCAAGAAGACGAAAACCACCGTTAATTAAAATCGCTCAGCTGTAGAAAGCTGCGGGAATGTTTTCTGCCAATAAGGCTCCATACCAGTGGTGAAATTCAATTTATTTTACTACCGGTTCTGTGGGCGTGGCTTGGTGGGCGTGGCAAGGGAAGGATACTGCAAAATCCCCATTCCCGCCCCACTCCTGGAGCCAGCCAGAGGTATTATTTCCCGGTTCTCTGAACTACTCAAAACTTCCACTACCGGTTCTCCAGAACCTGTCAGAACCTGCTGAATTTCACCCCTGCTCCACACCCATTTGCACCACTCAAATGACCCTGAAGACACAAGACAAACCTCGAAGTGGTTTCAACGACTCTCTAAAAGGATGAAAATGACCAGCTATCTGTATAAATCCTTCCATTCCCCACCATCCAGTCAGAGCTGAAGAAGCTGCTTGGATGAGAAGCAAAATGTCTTCAGAAGAAAAATACCCAGAAAGTCCAGCTGCCTCCTGAAAAAGCACCGTTGGGCAACCATGACCTGGATGACTGAGAATCTCCATAGACTATACAGCTATGCAGCTATACAATTTGGGATGAAGACCCTTGGAATGGTGTGGGAGTAGGAATGGATTTCCAGAAAAATTGCAGACTACAGAAATCATTTGCACTACTCAGGTGACCCCCAAGGACTACAGATAAACCTCCAAGTGCTTCAAGGATCCTCTAAAAGGATGCAAAGGACCAGCTGTCTGCAAGGAGTATCAATCCTTCCCCACCATCCAGTCAGAGCTGAAGAAGCTTCTTGGATGAGAAGCGAAATGTCTTCGAAGAAAAACCAGAAAATCCAGTTGCCTCTTGGGAAGAAAAGCACCTTTGGGACATCACCGGCTGGCTTGAAAAATCCCTGTGATTACCTGTATTGATATGGGAGTTCCTCTCCATTGGGCAGGTGAGGAATCTCTGGGGGAGTTACGAAGACGGTGTGCTCGCTCTTGTGGGATTCATCGAGTTCTATAAGCCGCGTGTCACCTGTCTTGTCTATGTCCACCTGTCCAAAATGGATAAAAATACATTATATTCCTTGCCAGGAAGTTAGGAACCTTTTATACAGTGAGCTTTTGCAAACAGTTGCCAGGATGCAGATTAAGGGATAACTTTAAAACCCTCTATTAAAAACTACTTTATTGGTATTATTTGTAATTCTACAATCTGGTAGAAAAAGAGGACAATCTTCTTTCTTGCATTCTTTTCGGACTGGACTCTATTCAGGTTGTTTTCAACACGTTTCTTTTAAAAGATACCTGCTCTGTGAAGAGACTGCTTTCATGCAGTGTTTCTCAACCTTGGCAACTTTTAAGTTGCGTGAACTTCCACTACCCAGAATTCCCCAGCCAGCATGCAAAAGAATACACATTTTCAAAGGGGTTAAGTTTGAGAAAACACAGGCTTTTGTGTCATGGTCTCATGCCTGGACACTGCACACCAGAACAACTAGCCACAAGGACAGTGTGTCCCGTCCCCCCCCATGCCATTACTCTGCTAAACAAGTAATTCCCACAACACTTTCAATCTATTTAGTAAGGCTGTATTACTAATATTCTTCTTATCTTTCCTATTACCTATCTCCTTTTCTACTTGCTTGTATCTTTACCATTTATAGTGTTTTATTTAGTTTCCTCGTATGATTTAAGTTGATTGCTTATTTAGTATCCTATGACTCTCCCAAAGAGTCATTTATGGTGAATGTATTTTTATGATGACTATGATCATGATTATAGCCTTTATGTACAGTAAGAGCGTCTGCACCAAAGGCAAATTACTTCTGTGTCCAACCACACTTGGCCAATAAAGAACATTCTATTCTATTCTAATTTCTTATTCTATTCTATTCTATTCCATTCTTTCCATCCTATTCTATTCCATTCTTTCCTTCCTATTCTATTCTATTTCTTATTCTATTCTATTCCATTCTTTCCTTCTATTCTATTTCTTATTCTATTCTATTCTTTCCTTTCTATTCTATTCTATTTCTTATTCTATTCCATTCCATTCCATTTTTTCCTTTCTATTCTATTCTATTCCTTATTCCATTCCATTCTATTCCTTATTCCATTCCATTCTTTCTATTCTATTCCATTTCTTATTCTATTCTATTCCATTCCATTCCATTCCATATTCTAATTCTATTCCATTCCTATTCCATTCTCCTGCAAACATTTTTGCAATTGTTCAGCCTCTTTGCAGAGACAATGTGAAGTAACTATTTTTTGGGATTTAGGTATTAATTTAAATCAACAAGCTTGCTTACTGTGTTCAACAACATTGTACAGGAAATTCTATGTGCCACTTTCTTAAAGGCATTTTTTTCCCTACCCAGGATCCTATGTCACTGAGTCTCAACCAAAAACATGTTTTCCTGCCAGCCAAAGAACTTGCCATCAATAAAATGGCCCCCGGGGGAGCTGGTCCTCTTTCGACAGCATGCAGGAAATGTGCTTAATTTTCATAGTTGCTAAGCTCGTTCCTCTCAGGTGCCTGATGAGTAGTTTCCCTATTTGCAGCCATTAGCCCAAGGGGATTCTTGCAAAAATAAATGTTACTGACTTCGAAAGGCTTCCACAGCGCACAGAAATCTCAAATTACTGTCTTCAAAAGGCTTTCCCAGCGCACAGAAATTTCATGGCTTGCTCTCAGTGAGACTGAATCAACATGTTAATTACTTGGACAGATTATAAAATCTGTCTGAAGCCAAACGGTGCTGAGGATGAACCTCATTACAGAAACACATTATAAAGGCAAGCTATACAGAAGCCATGGCATCTCACGCTTCATTATTCCATTTGTTTTTCTTTTTCAACACCCAATGGAAATTACCACATCAATCAAAAGTAGGACTATTAATATTTGGAACAGGAATGGGTCTTTGGGTCAAGATCACACAGAAAAAGGAAAAATGGGAAAGCAAAATAAGATAACAGGAAGAACCAAAGAAAAATCAATTGCTCTGAAGCTGGTTAACCTTCCCATCCAGGAATAGAAGTTCTCGTGGACAATACCTTTGATGGGGAATTAAAGAAGACTTGGATTCTACACTGAAGAAGAGATTGACCTCAGTGGTCTAGAACAGGGGTCTCCAACCTTTGCAACTTTAAGTCTGAAGGACTTCAGCTCCCAGACTTCTCCAGCCAGTGTGATGAAGCTTTGCTGGCTGGAGAATTCTGGGAGCTGAAGTCCTTCAGACTTAAAGTTGTAAAGGTTGGAGACTCCTGGTCTAGAATAACCCCATCCAAAGGGATGTTTCTAGGATTTATCATGAAGTTAATTATTCTTGGAACAGAGCGATGATAAATAAAGAGTATCCTTTGTCATCCTGAGCAGGAAGTGGCTATTTGGTTCCACATACTGCTTGTCCAAAACACAGCTCTCTTCAAGTGAAGGCATCTAGGTAACATCACTAGACATGATCCAGTTTTGGTCACCACATTACAAAAAGATGTTGAGATTTTGGGGGGAAATGCAAAGAAGAGCAATTAAGATGATTAAAGCCCTGGAGAGAAAAACATATGAAGAACGGTTGATGGAATTGGGTATGGCTAGTCTAAGGAAAAGAAGAACTGGGGATGACATGATAGCAGTGTTTGAATATTTGAGGGGCTGCCACAAAAAAGAGGGAGTCAACTTATCTTCCAAAGCACCAGAAGTCAGGACTGGGTTTAGTGGATGGAATAAAGAGAGAAGCAACCAAACTTCCTGACAGTAAGAACAATCAACCAGTGGAACGACTTGCCTCCAGATGTTTGTGGGTACTCCAACATTGGAGGATTTTAAGAAGAGACTGGACAGCCATAACAAGCAAAAGTCCATGTCCATTACTGAAATCAACCCCTCCCAGGATTAGGTCCTTGCTGTTCTGCATTTAATAACCGAGAAAATGAAAAATAAGAAAGTATCGGATAGCAGAAAGGTGGGACTAGATGTGAACTGTAATGTTTTTTAAACTATCCAATGCATCATTTCACTCATTGGCTCTCTTCGAACATTAAATTCAAGAGCGAAATCCATACCTCCCACCCACTAAAACATTTCCAGAATACCCATGAAACATAAATCTTGATTGGGGCTGTGTCTAAGACACATTTGTGCATTTTTTTTAAAATAGAACATGATCGCAGTGTTCCAATATTTATGGGGCTGGAGTCTTCTGAGAAGAGACTGGACAGCCACTTGTCTGAAATAGTACAGTGTCTTCTACTAGAACATGGGGTTGGACTAGAAGACCTCCAAGGTCCCTTCCAGCTCTATTCTGATTGATTGTTCCGTGGTTAGTGACAGGTAAAGGAGAATTTCCGCCTTCTATAAAGACAGCTGAAGGGAACACTTCTAATAGGTTGGGATCCTGGCAGGAGAGGTATGCTGTGTGACTTATTTGCTAATGCAATCTTTGAAAGATGATTTCCAAAGCATCTTTCCTACGGCAAGCTCACTTTATATGCATCACAACAATTAATCCCCAGTCACTTTCTGTTTTCTTAGGTTACACTTGAGGGACTCTAGCCAGATCTATTCTGTCACTTTTTTCCTGGAGGGCAAAGAAGAAAAACATAAGGTTCTTGAGTCTATCAAACGGAGAGTGATTGGGATAACACACACACACACACACACAATCCATATGAAATTTCTCCCTCTCAGAGCAACATATAATGTGTTGAAACAAAACAACAACAGAGAGTTTTGCTGATGTTGTACTTCAGGAATATACTTTATCCTTTCAATTTATACTTTAAAGCAGGGGTCTCCAACCTTTGCAACTTTAAGTCTGAAGGACTTCAGCTCCCAGACTTCTCCAGCCAGCAAAGCCTGCATAGTGGGCACTGTAATGTAGGTGCTGCATTAATTTTTGAACTTGCTGATTGTTGTTATGAGAACTATTACCCTATTAATTATTTTTAACTAAATCCCCACTTATCTTTTGTCTGTCTCCCAAGCACTGTGACTTACAAACAACCACAAATGGTAAATAACTACAAGAAGCGTAAAAATACCCTAAAACAGGGGTCCCCAACCTTTGCAACTTTAAGTCTGAAGGACTTCAGCTCCCAGACTTCTCCAGCCTGTTTTAGGGTATTTTTACGCTTCTTGTAGTTATTTATCATTTGTGGTTGTTTGTAAGTCACAGTGCTTGGGAGACAGACAAAAGATAAGTGGGGATTTAGTTAAAAATAATTAATAGGGTAATAGTTCTCATAACAATAATCAGCAAGTTCAAAAATTAATGCAGCACCTACATTACAGTGCCCACTATGCAGGCTTTGCTGGCTGGAGAAGTCTGGGAGCTGAAGTCCTTCAGACTTAAAGTTGCAAAGGTTGGAGACCCCTGCTTTAAAGAAGCCAGAGGCTAAATAAAATAAGTAATACTTTAAAGTTAATACTTAGAAAACATGATGTGGTATAAGCTTCCACAGACATAATCCTTCCTTGTAAGCCTATTGGTATTAGACCCCACAAATTATCCTTGTTTAGTGACTACCTCACTTAATGATCATTTGCAGTGATGAAAAAGCAACTTTGTGACCAAACCTTGCATCTACAACCTTCACAAGTCCTGTCGGGCACAGGAAAGCTGCAGTAAGCAACGGTGGTGGTTTCACTTAGTGACTGCTTCAATTAACAATCGAGTTGCCGATCCCAACTGTCGCTAGACAAGGATTGTCCGCATCGCTCACGAGAGCAAGAAAGAGAAGAATCAAATTGCAGAGTAAGGTTAATGTGTAACGTCGCCACTAAATCTTAACATCTTGTCAGAAAAGCTGCGCCAAAGACAGTGTGATCAAGAGAGGCTCTGAAAATGTCGTTTCACAAGGAATGCCATTAAAGGTGTCAGACTTTCGATCTAAATATGCACCCAAACTTCAGATGCAACAGGCACACAAAGTGTTGGGTAGATCAAGTCAAAACAAATATTTTGACAAGTACGAGGGAAGGGATGTGCAAATCCCCTCCACTGAGAGCTGTGGTGGTGCAGTGGTTAGAAGGCAGTATTGCAGGCTAATTCTGACTGCCAACTGCCAGGAATTCGACAGTTCGAATCTCACCAGGCTCAAGGTTGACTCAGCCTTCCATCCTTCTGAGGAGGGTAAAATGAGGACCCAGATTAAAGTAACACTTTAAAGTTAGTACTTAGAAAACATGGTGGGGTTCCACAGCTTCCACACACATAATCCTTCCTTGTAAGCAAGAGGCTGACTCTGTAAACTGCTTACGGAGAGCTGGAATGCACTATATAAGCAGTATATAAGTCTCAATGCTATTCTGGTCTGCTGTTCTGGTCTGTTCTATTGCCATGGTGGTGCAATGGTTAGAATGCAGTACTGCAGGCTAACTCTGCCAACTGCCAGGAGTTTGACCCTGACCAGCTCAAGGTTGACTCAGCCTTCCATCCTTCCAAGGTTGGTTAAATTGAGCACCCAGATTATTGGGGGCCATATGCTGACTCTATGAACTGCTTCGAAAGGGCCATAAAGCACTGCGAAGCGGTATATGTCTAAGGCTACCGGAAGAACAACCAGGGTTTGAGCAGCATATCAGAGCTCCAAAAACGATTGAAGCCAGGACTGTAAGCGATAAAATGGATTCCTTATGCAATTGTAAGGCTTCGGATAGTCCTTGATTAATAACGTTAACGGGGACAAGCAACGCTGTTACTAAGTGACATCATCGTAAAGTATGATGTCCCTGTAATCATGCCGCGTTATGACAGTTCTGGCATTTTTGGTTGCTGTGGTTAAGCAAATCACCATGGTCATTAAGTGAATCCACGGTTGTTAAGTGAACACCATGGTTATTATGCAAACCCATTGTTTGCAATGAGGTGTTAGTAAGTCATAAATCACAGTCATGTGACTGTGGGACGCTCTTGGGAATTGGGTATAGCTAGTTTAGTGAAAAGGTATGATATGATAGCAGTGTTCCAATATTTGCAAGGCTGTGATGAAGAACAGGGAGTCAACCTATGTTACGACGAATCCAAAGGCAAGATAAAAACAACGGATGGAAGCTCATCAAAGAGAAATCCAACTTAGAACTAAGGAGAAACTTCCTGACAGTGAGAACGATCAACCAGCGGAACAGCTTCACTCTAGAAGTTGTGGGGGCTCCATCACTGGAGGCTTTGAAGAAGAGACTGGACAGCCACCTGTCTGAAATGATACAGGGTTTTCTGCTTTAACACGGGGCTAGACCAGAAGACCTTCAATGACTCTTCCAATTCTGATATTCTATGTTTTTGTTTTTTTCACTGAAGAGCTTACAACTAGGAGTTGGGAACTAATAATCTTTCTGTTACCCACCCCAATCTTCTAGTCTGCTCTGAGTTCAAGAGAGTCTTGTATTTCCTTGCATCTTGGTTCAAGGCTACCTTTCTCTGCCTGGTGTCCTCCAGATGTTTATGTAATAACCCCCTATACAGCCGTGGTGGTGCAGAGGTTAGAGTGCAGTACTGCAGGCTACTTCTGCTGACTGCTGGGTGACTGCAATTTGGCAGTTCGAATCTCACCAGGCTCAAGGTTGACTCAGCCTTCCGTCCTTCCGAGGTGGGTAAAAGGAGGACACCCAGATTGTTGGGGGCCAGAGGCTGACCCTGTAAACCGCTTAAAGAGGGCTGTAAAAGCACTATGAAGCAGTATATAAGTCTAAATGCTATTGCTCTATCCTTAGCAGACATGCTAAGGATAGTAAGCTGGGTAAGATGAGGAATGCCCTCTCCTAGACCAGCCAGGTAATTTACTGAAGTGGGGGAGAATAAAAGGAAAGGGTCAAGTACCCTCTAGAACAGGGGTCCCCAACCTTTGCAACTTTAAGTCTGAAGGACTTCAGCTCCCAGACTTCTCCAGCCAGCTTTGCTGGGAGCTGAAGTCCTTCAGACTTAAAGTTGCAAAGGTTGGAGACCCCTGGCCCAGGCCCTGACAGCTTTGCTGGCTGGAGAATTCTGGGAGCTGAATTCCTTCAGACTTAAAGTTGCAAAGGCTGGGGACCCCTGCTCTAGAAGATATGGACATTTCCTCTGTTGGGGATCTCTCCTTTAGGAGACAGAAAGTTGTGCAGCTAGAGAAACGTTGCTAGTAGACACACGAATAGTCTCAGACACTGATAGTAAAAACAAGTAGCTTTACTTGTGATGTAAAGGTAAACTACTGCTTCACAAGCAGTGCTAGCAGATATTGAATCAAATACAGTCCTTAACTCACAAACAATTGCTTACAGTTGCAATTCACGATTCTTCCTTCTTCAATCAGTCAGTCAATCAGTCACAGCAAGAAAGGAGAAAGAGAGAGATCTCTCCTGGCTTCCTCTTATTGCTGAGTTAATTGCAGCTCCTAATTACATTCAGACATTTAAAGTAACAAAGATCATTTGTCATCATGGCTTATATATATTGCCTACCCAACATTAGGATTATACTCCTAACATCCTCCCTGCTAACACAGTGAAAATAAGAAAACAGTCATACCTTTCAAGCCAATTAACAAATAGAAGAAAGGGAGATGTAAATCACAATACGCTTTTCTTGTTAGAATATTTGGCAACTGTAGTAAAGTGGGAGTCCCTCTATAACAGTGATGGCGAACCTTTTTAGGCTCGCGTGCCATAAGGGGGGGGAGCGCAGGGAGGGGGGTCATGTGCGGGCATGCCGCACCCATAATGCGATGCGCAACTCCCCCAGTGCGCATGCGTGCACTACAGATCCCCCCCCCATTTTTTACATGCTCTTTTCACCCTCTCCATGCTCCAGAGGCTTTATAGGAGCCTGGGGAGGGCGAAAAGAGCCTCCCTCTCCCCCCCCCCCCCGAGGCCCTCCAGAGGCTTCATGAACTTCCCTGAAGTCTCCGGAGCACTCAAAATGACGCTGCAAGCAATCGGAGGTCACTTCCGGTTTCGGCGGCGCATCATTTTGAGTGCTCCGGAAGCTTCAGGGAAACCCCCTGAAGGTCGCTGAAGCCTCCGGAGGGCCTGGGAAGCCTCCGAAGCACTCAAAATGATGCACCGCCAAAACCGGAAGTGACCTCCGATTGCTTGCAGCGTCATTTTGAGCGCTCCGGAGACTTCAGGGAAGTTCATGAAGCCTCTGGAGGGCCTTTGGGGGGGCGAGGGGGGGTTTCTTTTCACCCTCCCCAGGCTCCAAAGGCTTCATAGGGTGAAAAAAGCATGAAAAAATTCAGCATGCGCGCACTGGCCAGCTGACAGGCCATCACCTCGCATGCCCTGATAAATGGCTCCGTGTGCCACCTGTGGCACGCGTGCCATAGGTTCGCCATCACTGCTCTATAGTGTAGTGAGTGGGCAAAAGCCTTTGGAGCAACAAGTACAGTCAGAATGGGTGTGATACCAGAGCACACTTACTTTATTTACACAGTCATCAAAAAATGCAAGGCTGGCATCTTTATCGCTAACAAAAGAACATTCTTCGATGAAGCGAATGAACATCTGGGTCTTAGTCATCATAGTATAAAACTTTTGATGTGAACGATCGCGGCTTTTCAAGAATCCTGTAAGATTAAAAAAAGAAGAAGTTGTAGATCCCACTAGCAGAAAAACAAGGAGCACATATTCCACGAACAAAGGAAGAAATGAAATTAAACACGAATTAATTCATATGCTCACGAAGCCACATATATTTTGTTTTATGTGTCTTTGTCTGTCTGTCTGTCTGTCTGTCTGTCTGTGTGTTTGTGTTATATAGCCACCCAGAATCACTTATTTTGCAAAATGGGTGGTTGTATAAATTAGATAGATGGATAGATAGCTAAATGGATAGATGGATAGATGCAGTGGTGGGTTTCTGCAGGCTCACACCTACTCGCAAGAGCCAGATGGTGAAATTTAGAGAACCGGTGAGAGGGGGTTCCACCGGCGGACCCAGAAGTAAGTCTGGCCTGCCGCTGCCGGTAATCCAATGGGAAGGAAAGGAAAGGAAGGCAGAAAGTAAGAAAGTAAGAAAGTAAGGAAAGGAAGAAAGAAAGAAAGAAAGAAAGAAAGAAAGAAAGAAAGAAAGAAAGAAAGAAAGAAAGAATTTATCATCACAATTGAGCCCAAAATTTTGGTTGCTAAGCAAGAGCGTTGTTAAATGAGTTTCATCACATTTTACAAGTTGGCCGCTCCCACCCTGACTGCCAAGCCACGCCCACAAAATAGGCCACACCTACATAGTAGGTTCTAAAAAATTTTGAAACCCACCACTGGATGGATGGAGGGAGGGAGGGAGGGAGGGAGGAACTGAGCAAAATATTTAAATATTGCCAAATTCACAATAATCCATCTTGGATACATGTTTCCAGTATACTAAATTGTAATTTGCAAATTGAGTATTAGGATTGAATCACAGACTGTCCCCTTCCTTTCATCATCAGCATGTTAAGCCTGATTGTTTTAAATCATGCTTTTTTTTTGTTTCATCTGTGTCTTGCTACTCTTAACACCAGACCTGACGATGGTTCTGTTTTACTAAACTGGGATTTAACAATTCAGGAATTTCCTGGGAAACCAGGCCATTGAACAGGTTGCTTGTAGTTGGTTGACAACTGGAGGAAGGGATGGTAAATAAAGCAACCCAAACTGTATAAGATAACCCATTAAATGAAATAATAAATGCGTTAAGAATGACAAATGTAAAGAAGAAGAACAAATATGTGAATGTATACTCACAAATGGCGTATAAGAGAATAAAAAAATAAAAAGAAATTTGGGGAAAAAAGAATTCTCTTCTCTTCTATTCAAGATTTGTGGACTTCAATTCCCAGAATTCCCCAGCCATGGCTGCGGAATTCTGGGAATTGAAGTCCACCCACCTTAAAGGAGGACTAAGGTTGAGAAACACTGCTCCTAATCTCTAGCCAGCTTACAGACCACGAAGACAACAGGCTGTGGTTTACCTTGCAGTTCAAACAGGGAGCTTGCATCGGTGGCCGTTTCCGAGGGGGCTTGCGTAATAGGCCGTAGGTAGGACCTGTAACCTTTCAGGATCGAAGCCATGAACGTGAGAAACGCCTCCTGAATTTCTACATCTAACAGGTGCAGCTTGGAGCCGGATTGAAAATCGTAGTCATTCATAGCCAGCTCCATTAGAGCGTCGTCTCGGGGTCTTTGCTGCACTGCGGGTGAAAAACCAAAAACGAAAAAGTCTGAGCTTCTCAACCGTCTCAACTTGTAAGACAAGTGGACGTCAACTCCTGGAGTTGACAAGGTTGAGAAACATTGCTCTAAGGCAGGGGTGTCCAACTCGACTTCATTGAGGGCCACATCAGGGTTGTGTTTGACATGGGGGAGTGGCGTGGCCAGGGTAGGCGCGGCCAGCTCAACATCACTCCTGTTGGGGGTACTTGTGGTGGCCCAAGCGCTCTGCCAGCAAAAATGCATTCCTGAGCTCCGTTTCAGCTGCGACAGCCTCCTGCATCCCTCTGCCAGTGAAAATGGAGCTCAGCAGGAACTAAGCAACCTGCGGGCTGCATTAAGCCTCTGGGCCTTGGGTTTGACACCCTGCTGTAAGGATTTAAATAAAAGGGTTATTTGTTAACCTTAGCCAGGGTTGCAAAGGAAGTGGCACACCATGCAAATGAGGTTCTGAGCTCCTCGGTGCTACTTCCCCAAAGCACAGATTTCCCTCTGTATAACTTGAATCTAACTTCCCTCTGCTCCTCCTGGGTGTGAACAAGAGTTTCACTATCACAGTGTACCACAACCACAATCACAGAGGCTCTTCTGGGACCTCCTCCACTTACATGCTGCCAGCTGATGGTACAAGTGATTTAGAGTGCTCATCAGTTTCTTGCAAGGCTTCTTTGGCAAGATCTTCCATGCGATCGTTCGCTTATCTCCCGGCCTGGAATCCAAAGGGAAATGTGAGGGATTAAGAGCCATGGTGGTGCAGCGGTTAGGGTGCAGTACTGCAGGCTGCTTCTGCTGCCTGCCGGCTGCCAACAGTTTAAACAGTTTGATTCTCACCAGGCTCCAGGTTGACTCAGCCTTCCATCCTTCCGAAGTGGGTAAAATGAGGACCCAGATTATTGGGGACAAGAGACTGACTCTGTAAACCACTTAGAGAGGGCTGTAAAAGCACTGGTATATAAGTCTAAGTGCTATTGCTTAAGAAGGAAGGAAGGAAGGAAGGGAGGGAGGGAGGGAGGGAGGGAGGGGAGGGGAGGGGAGGGGAGGGGAGGGGAGGAAGGAAGATGAGAAGGAAGGAATAGAAATAAGAAGGAAGGAAGGAAACTAGTTGTGCAATGGTTAGAGTGCAGTATTGCAGGCTGACTCTGCCAACTGCCAGCAGTTTGATCCTGATGGGGCTCAAGGTTGACTCAGCCTTCCATCCTTCCGAAGTGGGTAAAATGAGGACCCAGATTGTTGGGGACAAGAGGCTGACTCTGTAAACCGCTGTAAAGCACTGTGAAGCGGTATATAAGTCTAAGTTCTATTACTATTCATTGAGGCCAAATATTGACTCAAATATTTGGTCAAATCTGAGCACCAGAACTCCCAAAAGTGATTTCTGCTTCATTACTCTCAGCTGAACTTAATTCAGTGGAATGGGAATCTTCAATACCATGTTTCCCTGATAATAAGACAGGGTCTCATTTTCTTTTGACCCTCAAAATAAGTGCTAGGCCTTATTTTCGGGGAAGTCTTATTATTTTTGAGGTGGAGGTGGGGCGAGCGAGGTCAACTCATGGCTGCTGCTGTGTTGCAATATTTTCAGGGAGGGCTTATTAGAAGTAAATATCTACTTCTGCCTTCTTATCTGCAAGTAAATAATTTCTATAATCTAGAAGGGGACCTAAGCCCCCCATTTCTGACTATATTTATAAATTTTAATTTTTTAGGGTTTTAAAGGGTTTTTAGCACGGGTTTTAAGTTAATTTAATATGTTTTTAATAGTATACATTGTTTTGTAATGGTTTTTTAATAATGCCTGTGCGCCACCCTGAGTCCTAACATGGAGAAGGGCGGGGTATAAATTCGAAAAATAAAAATAATAAATACAGTAATCCCTCGTTATTCGCGGCTAATCGGGACCGCACCTGTCCGCGAAAACCGGAAATCCGCGAAGTGGGATTCGCTAGGAAACTTGAATTGGTGGACATGTTTAAAGCAACCACTAGGGGGCGCTTGCCTCCTACCAATGCAAAAAAAAATATTGGGTATTTTTTACAAATCCGCGAAGGACTGAAGCCGCGGAAAACGAAGCCGCGAATAACGAGGGATTACTGTAATAATTTGGGCCGCAGGTGGGACTGGTTAGGAGAAAAACCAAGTGTTTCAGAGGCAAGCTAAGAATGAAGAATCAGAGCAGTCATTATTACATTATTATTATTATTATTAAATTTATTTGCTGCCTATTTCATGGTTTGAGGTGATTCTGCTCTTCCTTTCCTGGCATCATTATTTCACCCCTGGCAATGTAGATGGGATGACAAATTGCAGCAGGAAAGTTCCCTCCCCACCCAGAATGACCCAGCAAATATAAATAGAAGAACCAAATATGAATGTTTATTCCTTTCCTTCCTGGATGCAGGCACTCTGGCTTTCTGGGTGAAGCTATTCTCAGCTTCTTCAGAAAAATGTGCTTGTTGGGTTGCATAAAAGGTTACGTTCAGTTCTGCTGGAGCACATGGCTATTGCTTGGTGCAAATGACAGATTCTTTAGTTGAGCGACATGGGGCATTGGTTCTATCGAGCACTCAATGCCCTGTTTGAAAGTCTCTAGCTCTGTCATTCAATGGCAAAACGCTCACATTTTTGGTCTTCTAGGGATGAGGTGGCTCAGTGGCTAAGACGCTGAGCTTGTCAATCTGAAAGGTCGGCAGTTTGAATCCCTAGCGCCGTGTAACAGAGTGAGCTCCCGTTACTTGTCCCAGCTTCTGCCAACTTAGCAGTTCGAAAGCAGGTAAAAAATGCAAGTAGAAAAATAGGGACCACCTTTGGTGGGAAGGGAACAGTGTTCCATGTGCCTTTGGCGTTGAGTCATGCCGGCCACATGACCACAGAGATGTCTTCGGACAACGCTGGCTCTTTGGCTTTGAAACAGAGATAAGCACTGTCCCATAGAGCAGGGGTCTCCAACCTTTGCAACTTTAAGTCTGAAGGACTTCAGCTCCCAGACTTCTCCAGCCAGCTTTGCTGGCTGGAGAACTCTGGGAGCTGAAGTCCTTCAGACTTAAAGTTGCAAAGGTTGGAGACCCCTGCCCTAGAGTCAAGAACAATTAGCACATATGTGCGAGGGGAACCTTTACCTTACTAGTAATAGAATCTTGCAAATCTGAATGCACTTCCAATTCCTTCCCTTTTCCGTAGCATTTACTTAGTCTCAGATTTCCTTTATCTGACTCCTGTTTTGGTAGCAGCTTCTCTTCCTATTCCACTCTTTTAAGGCAAAAAGCACCTTTTTCAGGTTTTTGTTCACTCCCAAATTGTAGGAAATTGTGCCCTTGTCCGTGACATTTCCTCCAGTAATCTAGACCTCAATTCTAAAGGTAGTTCAAATTGGTAGGATCAGCCTCCCCACTTGGACTTGACGGCTGCTTTGTTATTGGCCATACCAACTGCAGCAGCCATATTGTGAATGGACCAAGGATTCCCATAGAAAAACAGGGATCACCTTTGGTGGGAAGGGAACAGCGTTCCGTGCGCCTTCGGAGTTTAGTCATCAATGGAGGACCATGTGACAGCCGTGGCAAGGGGGGCGTTTCACCAGGTTCGCCTGGTGCGCCAGTTGCGTCTCCTATTGGACCGGGACGCCCTTCGCAGTCACTCATGCGCTTGTGACGTCCCGTCTAGACTACTGTAACGCTCTCTACATGGGGCTCCCCTTGAGATGCACCCGAAGGCTGAAGCTGGTCCAGAATGCGGCCGCGCGGGCAGTTCTGGGAGTCACTAGATACTCCCACGTAACACCACTCCTGCGCGGGCTGCACTGGCTGCCTGTGGCCTTTCGGGTGCGTTTCAAGGTGTTGGTTATTATCTTTAAAGTGCTCCATGGCACAGGACCTAGTTATTTGCGGGATCGTATCCTGCCCCATACATCCCTTCGGCCGATTCGCTCTCACAGAGAGGGACTTCTCCGGGTGCCGTCCACCAGGCAATGCCAGCGGGCGACGCTCAGGGGAAGGGCCTTCTCTGTGATGGGCCCGACCCTTTGGAACGACCTTCCCCCTGACATTAGAACGACCACGGGCCTCCACTCCTTCCGCCAGAAACTCAAAACCCACCTGTTTTATCTAGCCAGCCTGGGCTAATTCCATGCTTCCCACCTCAGTTTGTAATTTTAAATTATGTTATTAGGTTTTAAGATTAAGTTTTTAATTTTTATAAATTTGTACAGGGGATTATTTAATTCGATTTTAGTTTATGTATTGTTGAGTGTCATAATTTTAATTTTTTACCTGTACACCGCCCCGAGTCCCTTTGGGGAGAGGGGGCGGTCTAGAAATCCAATAAATAATAATAATAATAATAATAATAATAATAATAATAATAATAATAATAATAATAATAATAATAATAATAATAATGCCGGCCACATGACCACGGAGATGTCTTCGGACAGCGCTCGCTCTTCGGCTTTTAAACGGAGATGAGCACCGCCTCCTAGAGTCGGGAACGACTAGCACATAAGTGCGAGGGGAACCTTTACCTTTAGGTTTGTTTGGGGCAATTTTAAGAGTGGGTATAGTTTCCTACTAAAGCCCCACCTGCCCATCCCCACCCTAAAAGGCTACAAAGGACAAGAAAACGCCCTTCTGGTGACCTTGCAATTTTATCAGTACACTGTTACGATCTTCAACCTTCCCCGCCAGTATCCCACAAGCAAAGTCAATGGGGAAGCCTGCAGAAAGTTGGCAGTCACCATCACATGAGGTCCTTGTTTAAGAATCTGCATAGTCCTCATTAACAACGGCAACCTGCTTAAGTGGCATGGTCAGGTAGCTTTTCCACTTACAACCTTGATGCTTAACAATGGCGTTTCCAATCCCAATTAGGGTCATTAAATGAGGACTATATGTACTGTACTAAGTGTAACCATGAATACCAAGTGTAAACGGTAAAGGTCCTCCTCAGATATATATATGTGCTAGTCGTTTCTGACTCTAGGGGGCGGTGCTCATTTCCATTTCAAAGCCGAAGAGCCAGCGCTGTCCGAAGACGTCTCCGTGGTCATGTGGCCGGCATGACTAAACCTCAAAGGCGCATGGAACGCCGTTCCCTTCCCACCAAAGGTGGTCCCTATTTTCCTAGTTGCATTTTTTATATGCTTTCGAACTGCTAGGTTGGCAGAAGCTGGGACAAGGAATGGGAGCTCACTCCGTTAGGGAGTGAGGGATTCGAACCACTGAACTGCTGACCCTTTTTGATCGACAAGCTCAGCGTCTTAGGCACTGAGCCACCACGTCCCAATACCAAGTGTAACCATACACAAAACAGATTTCCAAGTTCAGAAGCAGTTAAACTTTGAATAAATTAGAATTTGTTCATGAAGTTGATTTCCTTCACTTTACAGACACATTTTCCCCTGCAATTTTTCTTTTTGCTGGAGCTGCTTAAATCTAGATCGAGTTGTATTTTATCTTAAGAAATATTCTTTCACCCTAAGGACTCCAACTTTTTGTTGGAATAAAGCTTTTCCGAAGCACTAAGAATAATGGAAGACTATCTGCTAAGCATTTAAAAGATTAATTTGTACATGGACTGACAAAAACAAATTGCTGAGGCAACCAATATGCCTTTGTCATTCACTAATGCACTGTTCCTGTAAAGCAAGGCAATAAAAGAAAACAAACAGATAATAGTCCTTACATGAACGTTTATCCTCTGATTCTAGTTCAGCATGGAACTTATTAGGTAAAGGGCCAATTATTCTCTTAATCTTGCTTCCCAGTTTAAAGCTAATGCCAGTTTATTTTACAAGGTTATTGCAACGACATGAAATGGATCACAAGTACCTGCTAAATAATTATATTTACTAAATGCAATTTGCCTCTGTGATATATCTAACATCCAAGGATTAAATGCTTATCTTCAAAACAATGTTTTTAACGGAATCAATTTACAGATTCAACTGTATTATTTATTCAATTTATATCCCGCCCTTCTCAGGGCGGCGCACAGGAAAGTTAAAACAATATACAACAATACAATACAAAAATACCAAAATACAAAAATTTAAAAATCTGTATGTTTTTCTACTGCTGAGTAAACAAGGGACATCCGTGCAAATGTGACCCTTTCATTCCCTTCTCGGATAAATAATTTAGCAAACCTAGGAAAATTAATTTTAAAGTCTGCTGCCCCCTGAATTAACGTATTTATCAAAGAAGCAAGCCAACGAAGCTCTCCAAATACTTACTGTGAAATGGTGTTTGTATCTAGGTCAACACAGCTAACATCTGGCGGTGGGTCATAGAGATCGAAATATCTGGAATCAATCCCCACTATGAATGGACACGGTGCGCTCAGAACATCAGCCAGGGCTAGAGGGCAGAGAGGAATGTACGGGCACGGCCAGTGGAAAGGAAAGATCATCTTTCAAAAGAGAAGAACAAACATGTTGAATGCAGACAGCCCGATGGGCTCCAAGGAAAACAGGGTGGACAACCTGTAACGCTTGAACTCATTTCAACCTAGCCAAAGAGATGGTTTAGACCAGTGGTGGGTTGTAGGCGGTATGCCCTGGTACGGACGTACCGGAGCCTGCCTGGAGCACCGGGTACCGTTCCGGTACGGTGCTCCAGAGAGCCCATCTGCCCTCCTTACCTGTCTTTAAAGTCTTCGGCGCTTCCGCGCATGCGCACAGCGCATACAGCACCTGCATGATGCTCCACCAAGCAACTGAAGCATCGTGGAGGCTCACAAAGGCATCGCTGGACAGTAACACGCATGTAATAAAATTTTTTAAATAATTTTTTAAATTATTATTATTATTATTATTATTATTATTATTATTATTATTATTACTATTATTATTATTATTATTATTATTATTATTATTATTATTATTATTATTATTATTATTATTCGCCCGCTGCGCACGTCCATATGGATGACACCGGGCCTGTTCCAACTAGGATCTGGAACCCACCACTGGTTTAAACCTTGAGCAAGAGTTCTTTTTTCTTTTTTTATTATTATTATTTTTAAAGTAAATTTTTATTGTCAACATTTAAAAACAAATAAAACATTCCATCATTTTCAATTTCGTACAACATGTCGTTCGGTCATGAATTTTTGTGCATCAATCTTGAAAATTACAAACATACTTATTAATTTTCCATCCAGTGTTTGTATATAAAATTTACGCTTTCATATAATCTTATTCTCTGCATCGTAACAGTTAATATTTGTCCAAGTCAGTGGTTATTCAGCAAGCAAAAAGAAAGGTGTAGAATTCTCCCAAGATTATTTTGTAACAATATTCTCAATTATCTTTATAAAATAAATTACTATTATAAAATACCTAACCATATTATTTTCTCTATATAGAACCAAGAATTTATCCAAATTTCCCCTTATGCATAGGTCTTTTAAGTGTTTTAGTTAAAATACAAAATATCTTTCTAATACAACAGTCTCAATTTATCATCATTTCTGTTAATCCTAATAATTGAATTCTGTTTCTGAGAATTCTTTTATATATTAAATCCCCTAATTTCTTTTATCTAACCATTGATAAAACAAGTTCCATATTTTATAAAATTCTTCATCCTCTTGTTTTCTAATTTCAAACCTTGAGCAAGAGTTCTGTCCCCCCCCCCAAAGAAGATGTTTGAATCAACGTCTATGGAGATTCTCAGTCATCGAGCTCACAAAGGCAATTGGATCTTCTTTTCTTAACTTTTTAATTTATTTATTTTTACAGACATCAATGCGTGAACAATGTGGCACCTGGGTGTCATACATTCTAATCAGAGGTGGGTTGTTCCCAGTTCGGCCGAATCGGTAATGGTGATCTGGCCTGTGTCGCAGAACCAGCAGCGAGCCAGGCTGGCCACGCCCCCACACTGGTTCCTTGGTCTCTTCTGCCATTGCTGGTATGTTTCTGCACATGCGCAGAACAAATTTTAGTCAACTGCGCATGCGCGAGCAATGCATAAGCAAACCAGTACCAACCAGTACAGGAACCCACCCCTGATTCTAATACAAATAAAAATAATAGAATTATAGTTATTATTTCAACTAACCTATATATTTCTAATAGTAATATATATTTATATGAAGTTGCCACCTGTCATTATTCAATTATTCCATTTTTATTATTCCAATATTATTGCTCCTATTTTATTATTAATATCAATAATAATTTATTTATTTATTTAACTCGATTTGTAAACCGCACCAATCTCCGTCGAGACGGACAGGACATTAAAACCTAGAATAAATAAATAACAAATATACAAAAGTTAAAAAGAAATTAAATAATAAACCTGTGCTAAAATTCCTATTAAAACCTATCTAACTTAGCTGAGGCTCTATCGTTCCTAGATTTAAATTCTATGCTAGTCCCGCTTGCTGAAAGAGATGTGTCTTAAGTGAGTGGCGGAAGACGGGAAGGTCCGTGATAGTACGAAGTTCGGGGGGGAGGTTGTTCCAGAGGGCGGGCCCTGCCACAGAGAAGGCCCTACTCCTGGGTGTCGCCAGCCGGCATTGACTGGCGGTCGGCACCCTGAGGAGGCCTTCTTTGTGGGAGCGAATCGGTCGGTGGGAGGTATGTGGCAGGAGGCGGTCCTGCAAGTAACTAGGCCCCGAGCCATGGAGCGATTTGAAGATGGTAACAAGCACCTTGAAGCGCACCCGGAAGGCCACCGGTAGCCAGTGCAGCTCGCGCAGGAGAGGTGTTACATGGGAACTTCGAGATGTTCCCGAAATCCCCCGCGCGGCCGCATTCTGGACTAACTGGAGCCTCCGGATGCACCACTTTTAATAATATTATTAAAAGTATATGTACTAATATTCCCCTTTTCTCTTACTTCTATCTCTAATTCTAACTTTTAATCATGCCATCCTTTGTTTAAAAAACATTTTCTTTCTATCCTACTGAAGAAAGATTAGATTCGCTTCTAATCATGTCACCTACCTACCCCCCCCCAAAAAAGGAAAGAGAAGCAAATCAAAATAACACCAAAAATGAAGAACCATCTATCCATCATCTCATGCCCGCTTCAATACTTCAAATAAAAGGATGTTTTATTTATCTCTGTTAATCTGTACGGAATGGAGAACCTTTGACAAGGGCTGTGCTAATGATCTGAGCGAGATGAATAATACGGCTCCCCAGCCATCTGTACAAACATCCTCAGGAGGTGAAAGCAGAACAAACAAAATGTTTAAAACATGACACTCAGCGTGAAGTGGAGGGCAGGAGGGGCTTGTGCTAGCTCAGTGGAATTTTTGACTTCATGTCTTTGAACAACTGGCCTTCCCACCCGCTCCGCAAAGGGTGTTCGGCCCTCCTGCTCAGTTTGATCTGCAGCTGGTATTGAGTAAAGCACTCTAATACTCCCGAGCTGAAGGATTTTGCAAACAGCTCTGGA
Organism: Rhabdophis nuchalis; assembly: GCA_039707465.1. NCBI lineage: Eukaryota > Metazoa > Chordata > Lepidosauria > Squamata > Natricidae > Rhabdophis > Rhabdophis nuchalis. The sequence continues at coordinate 19,302,686 of CM077659.1, forward strand.
TCTTAGACAAAGGAGCAAAGGCCCATCAGAACATTAGAACCAGTGCCCTTGTAGCTTCCAACAGTCACGAAACAAATGCTTTTAGTCAAGGACTATCTGTTATAAATTGTAATAATTATTTTAAAGGACCTGAGCTTTAAAAGATACTGGCTGATAACCAGGGTATTTATTTATTTATAGGGAGAGTGGCGCGGTTTATAAATTTAATAAATGAAATGAAATGAAAATGTCCGGACGAAATGTAATTTATAATGTTGGATTTTCCCCCTTACCAGAGGGAGCCTTGTAGAGTACTATCAAGCATTTAACCATGGCCACTGTGCTGTACAGTAGAAGTCATTTTACAGCAGTACGGTAGAAGCCATTTTAAGGCACAACAGTCTGTATCTTAACAGAACACCACCCCCCAAGGGGCTTTAGGGGTGTCTTACCCCCACAGCATTTGTTTCCAGAGAGTAAGTCATCCGTGTACCAAGTTTGGTTGAAATTGCTTGAGGCGTTCCTCACACACAAACTGATAAACTTGGAGACGGGTGTGTTTTTCGTTGATCTTAATTTGAAAATACTTGTTTGATAAATTCTCACAACTTACAGAGACCAGGGCTTCGGTTACGCTGGTGAGGACCGAAGGGCGTAAAGAGTGGATGAGGATTTTATGTTCTGTCACCGCGAAGACGAGGAGATTTACCGCATTCTCAGGTCCCAGATTCTGCAGAAGAGCAGAAAACTTCCCTCCGCTACTAATCAAAGAAAAAGGAAGAGGAATAAATACTACAAATGGCATCTTTTTTTTCCAGGAACTGAACCACGTTTTCTCCCCAATGTTAGCCCAGCATCGAATGACTCAGCATAAGGGTATTCAATTACTAGTCTGAGTAAGACTAAAATTACACAGCACGGAATAGAATTTTTTTTTTAAAGCAGTTTTCCATTTGGCGTGCCGTTAACTTTGACATAAAGTTGTAGAGTGAAGCCTGTAAATTAACATTTGCTCACAGTACAGGCAGAAATGGACTCCGTTCACTGCAAACCAGCCATTCAAGAGCAAACAAACCAGACATGGAACCAGAGGTGGACCGGTTCGGCTGAACTGATCCAACCATGCCTGGTTGCTGGAACCAGGGTTGCTGGGAGTGGTCTGGGTCGCTGGAACCGGCAGTGACCCAGGCCTGCCATGCCCCCGAACTGGTTCTCTGGATGGCGCCATAGGCAACGCCATCTTGTTTTTGCCTTCTGCGGATACGCAAAGCAATTTTTGTTGCACTGTGCATTTGTGCGCGTGCGCGCAAAAGTGCATCCCTGAGCGAACCGGCCCAGCATGGAACCCTTCTTGCACCCTCTGAATCTGGTTTCATTCTTTCCTGCTTTCAATAACTTGGAATTCACAAACCAAGAACCAAATAGTCATCTAGCTTTGACTGGTTTCCTCAGCTTGACTGGAAAGTCACACTTCCCATTTTTGGTGTGTTTGACCTCCTCGCCCGGAGAAAAACCACAAACCGGAAACTGTTGTGTTTTTTTCAAAAATGTTTATTTATTTGTTAGCTTTCTTAATACATCCATCAACTTCCCCAATCTTACAACTCTAAGTAATCTACCACAAAATGAAACAAACCGGGAAACGAATGGAAGTCCCTACCGTAGAAATGGCCAATGTTGGGGAACACTGCAATAAAGTCCAGTACATGTACAGTAGTCCTCAACTTACGACAATTGAGCCCATAATTTCTCTTGCTACAGGAGATTTTAACTGAATTTTGCCCCACTTTTACAACCTTTCTTACCCGTTAAGTGGATCACTGTAGTTATTAAGTGAATCGCATGATTGGTTGTTAAGTGAATCTGGCTTCCCCACTGATTTGGCTCACAAAAGTGGAGCACGTGACCCGGGACACTGCAACCATCATAAATATGGGATTCCATTCAAGATGGCGGCGCGCTTAGGCGCTGCGGCTTTGAGCTCCTGGTGTCACAGTAGAGTTAGGCAAAAACTAGTCTATACCCGCAGGGAGTTATTAAAGATTGGATCTTCTAGTCGACTCGATATTACCAGCGACTTCCAGCAGTCTCATAATATACCGAGTGACATAGTAAGACTGCCAGGCTCTCCATGGATCGTTGTTTGGCCTAGGAGGCAGCGAAGAGCGCCGAAGCAGAAGCGGGGATGCAGAGCAGGTTTGCTAGTTCGATTATGGAAGCAGCCTCACAGACCAGCATTACCAAGCATTTTCCTAACCAACTCTAGATCCTTTGTCCACAAAACCGATGAACTAGAGCTACGGATGGCAGCGAATAAGCTCATTCGTGACTGCTGTGTGATGATCATCACAGAGACCTGGCTTCATCCACTTGTACTGGATGCGTCTGTGGAGCTAACTAACCGCACCACACACCGCTTTGACAGAAACAACAACTCTGGTAAAAGCAAAGGTGGAGGACTGTGTATTTACACACATAATAACTGGTGTACTAACAGTAGAGTAGCTTACACACACTGTTCTGCAGACGTGGAATGCTTAACTGTCATTTGTCAGCCATTTTATTTACCTAGAGAGATTTCTGTTATAGTTATCACTGCTGTCTATATTCCACCTGATGCAAATGTTAGCACAACGCTCAAACCAATTTCATTGTAATTTTTTATTTTGTTACAATGACAATAAATATTATTATTATTATTATTATTATTATTATTATTATTGCCAAGCATCTGAATTTTGATCATGTGACTGAATTTTGATCACGTTGCAACTGTGGTAAGTGCGAAAAATGATTATGTCAGTGTTTTCAGTGCTGCTAAATGAGTGATTCAATGGTCACTAAATGAGTGATTGTTTAGTTAAGGACCATCTGTAGGACAATTAGGACTACTGCAGTATCCTGTCACGTGATCAAAATACACATAGCAATTGACATGTAGTGATGATGGTTGCTATGTGACAGGGTCATGTGATCGTCTTTTACGGCTTTCTAACAAGCCTAGTCAAATGGAGAAGCCAGATTCATTTAACGACCATGTGACTGACTTAACAACTGCAGTGATTCATTTAACAACTGTGGCAAGAAAGGTCATAAAGTGAGGCAAAACTCACTTTAACAACTGTCTCGCTTAGCAACGGTCTAGCTGATAGTGGTCGTAAGTTGAGGACTACCTGTATACGAGGGCTGCCTGAGTAAGCAGAAGGGGCGAAAGCAAGATAAATCCAGGTGCAAGTGAAAGGAAAAATACAGTGTAAAGTTCCTGCTTTTAAGTGGATTGTTTTTATAGAGATTTTTTTTCTGCCTTGTTTTCCTCATCTCAACCTTTAAGAATTAGAGAGGAAACTAATTCTTCTTTCTTTATACATACATACATACATACCCTGTTTCCCCGAAAATAAGACCTCCACAAAAATATTGCAACACAGCAGCAGCCATGAGGCGACCTCGCTCGCCGCCTCCTGCAGCTCAAAAATAATAAGACCTCCCTGAAAATAAGGCCAAGCGCTGGCCCTGTCTTATTTTCGGGGAAACATGGTACATGCATACATACATACATGCTGGTGTTGTTGTCTTCGGGTCTTTTCCTGTGTAAGATTTTTTCCCGTGTAAGATTTTACATGGGAAAAGACCTGAATACAACAAGACCAGCATACCTACTATGAAAACCTACGAAAACAAATATATATATATATAATTATATATAATATATATATATAACACAACAGGGTGTTGTGACACAAATATATATAATCAGGGAAACTGGTTAGCTCAAGGCATAGAGAAGCCTGCTTCGAATGCTGGAGAGCACCAGTTCAAATCCCTGTAGGGAAGTATGGCCAGCTGACGAGGGCTAAGGAGCCCGAAATGGATCCATCCTGGTCTCTTAATTAATTATTATTAATCATCCCTTAAAGAAATTTAACATATATATATATATATATATATATAACAATTATATATATATAATTGTTTCCACAACACCCTGTTAAGGCCCCAATTAAGGGAGGAAGCACACTGCTTTTCCTTTTCTGCCTTTTGGCTCATCACCAGAGACCATCTAGACAGAAAGCCATGAGTTCCGTTGTGTTAATTCTTTTTATATGTTTGATCAATAAATAACGTATCAAAAACATAACAAACATATAAAAAAATTACACAACGGAATTCATGGCTTTCTGTCTAGATCAGCGTTTTTCAACCACTGTGCCATGGCACACTAGTGTGCCGTAAGATATTGTCTGGTGTGCCGTGGGAAAAATTCCAATTCCAATATCAGCTTTGTGTTCAGCCAAAAAGACTCAGGTTTCGCACTGAGTAAGTAAACAGAAATATGAACAATTATAAAATACTTTATTTCATAATAAAGTAATTATAAAATAATTTCTTTGTGTTTATTTGATTCCTATTCAAGAGAATTACTTTATATATAGTCAATATAGGCACAGAGTTAAATTTTTTTAACATTTTCTAATGGTGGTGGTGTGCCTCGTGATTTTTTTCATGAAAAAAGTGTGCCTTTGCACAAAAAAGGTTGAAAAACACTGGTCTAGATAGTCTCTGAGCTGAAAGGCAGAAAAGGAAACAGTATGCTTCCTCCCTTAATTGGGGCCTTAACAGGGTGTTGTGGAAACAATTATATATAACTATCCTCCTGTCTCAGCTGACAAGAAGAGAACCGAGCTGGCTTAATGGCAAGGCTCTCGCCTGGCATGTAATGCAGCCCCGGTTCGAATCCCAGTAAGGATATGGCTAGCTGATGAGACCTAAAAAGCTCGAAATAGATCTATCCTAGTCTCCCTGACTTATTTATTGATCAGCTCAAAAACGTAACATACATATACATATACATATACATATATGCTGATATTGTTGTCTTCGGGTGTTTTCCCGTGTAAGTATGAAATTGTTTTTGCAACGTTTCGGCAAGATCTTACTTGCGAAGATGGCAAGTGAGATCTTGCTGAAACGTTGCAAAAACTATTTCATACTTACACGGGAAAACACCGGAAGACAACAGTACCAGCATACGTACACCCGTGAAAATCTACGAAAGCATATATATGTGTCACAACACCCTGTTAAGCCCCAATTAAGTCTCCCTGACTTATTTATTGATCAGCTCAAAAACGTAACACACACACACACACACACATATAATTGTTTCCACAACACCCTGTTAAGGCCTCAATTAAGGGAGGAAGCACACTGCTTTTCCTTTTCTGCCTTTCAGCTCATCATTGATCAGTTCAAAAATGTAACACACACACACACACACACACACACATATATATATGATACATTTTTGTGCTGATAAATAAATAAATAAGGGAGACTAGATATAGATCTATTTCAAGCTATTTAGCTCTCATCAGCTAGCCATACCCTTACTGGGATTTGAACCAGGGCTGTATTACATCTTAGGCAGATGTTTTAGCCACTAAGCCACCAGGTTCTCCTCCTGATATATATAATTGTTCTCTTCTTCACTAATTTCTAAATGGGTTTGTTCATCCCTCACATAACAGCACACAAATATATAGACACACACATATATATTTTACTTGCCTCAGCGGTAGAGGTGATGATATGGGCTGACTAAGAATCAGATTATCATGGGGTGATAGCTATAAAACAATAAAAGCATGGTTTTTATATTTACCTGAAGATTTAAATATAAAGCAATTTGTTTGTCTAGAAAACATATTGCTGTCACAGAATTAATACCGTTGCTGTAAGCTTGAAAAACATGATGGTTAAATATGCAGATCTCTAATGTTAAAAAAAAGTATAAAGATATATTAACGTGAAATAGATATTATAGTTTGACTCCAGAACCTCCAGCAGCTTCAAACGCTGTTCTATTTTCTGGCAAGTGCTATAAAACTGCTTAAATAATTTATTACAGATGTCCTTTCCCCCCCAAAAAATCCCAGGGCGTGCCCAGAAAAAAATATGCAGGCTGAATATTTAAAAAACTGCCAGATATCTTTTTTGTGATTTCACCTCCCACATCACATTTATTGCAGCTTTTAAACTTTAATACAGAATTGATTTTCGTAAACGGAAAGCTTCCATCAATCAGACTGAATTGTAAGAGGATTTAAAACAGCAAAAAAGGTATATATTTTGGGGTAGGGACCAAGGAAGTTTGAAAATAGAATTAAATTCTATATCAAATATGTCTGAGGTTTGTTTTTCAAAAAGCGATCCAGAAATATTTATCGATGGACAGATTTAACAGGCCAAATTTCTAGCAAATGGGATTTTTTTAAAAAAAATTACTATCTGATACTCTAGCTTTATTTCATAACGATAACATTTAGGAAAAGCCAATCGTTTTCATTTATCAACTGCTCCCAGGCCTAGATATATTTAAAAAGTAGATAATCTGACAAATAAGCAGCCTTGTAAAATAAAAAGTGTGACTCATACACATTTCTTGATGACTTCCAGCATCGAGTAGCAAATTTGCAGTTCCACGTCTGTAACATTTTTACAATGACTTTTATTTTTTTAGTGGAACCTACTCGTCTGAACAAATGTATGAACAGAATGGAATAAATGTGCACTTACCTGAACTAAAATCCTTGGTCTTTGTGGAGATGGAAAAGGAACCTTGTGCATAAAATGGGAAATATGCCTAAGGAGGGAATAAGGACTTTGTCTTAAGAAAAATAAATAAATCAGCATTTGTTTATAGAACGCAGCATGGACTTTTAAGATATAATATTCAACAAGTTAAGAGAATATTCTTGGTTTATTGCTTGCAAAGATTAAACCCACATGAAACTAAGCAGAGATCTAATCTATCTATCTATCTATCTATCTATCTATCTATCTATCTATCTATCTATCTATCTATCATCCATCTATCTCTTCCTCTATCATATCCATCCATCCATCCATCTCTAACTCATATCTATCTATCTATCTATCTATCTGTCTGTCTATCTATCTATCTATCTATCTATCTATCTATCTATCTATCTATCTATCTATCATCTATCTATCTATCTATCTATCTATCTATCTATCTATCTATCTATCGTTCTATCCTTCCATCCATCATCTCTCTATCTCTCAAATCCATCCATCTATCTATCCATTGATCCATCCATCCATCATCTCTCTCTCTCTCTCATATCTATCCATCCATCATCTGTCTATCTGTCCGTCCGTCCGTCCGTCCGTCCATCCATCCATCCATCTATCATGCCTCCCTCCCTCTCTCTCTCCATCCATCCATAGATTCAGAGCGAAAGCTAAACTCTGGCCAATTTAGTAAGATCTCAGTTGCAAGCATAGCTGAGGAGACAAGCTGGGGAGCAAACACCCCCAGTGTACTTTTGATGAGTCATAAAGAATAATCTGAAGAATTCTGGTCAAACGCTTTGCACAAACACATTATAGTACCATCGATCATGTGAAAAGAAAACAGGAGGACTCGGCTATGGCCAGAATGCATTCCGTCAATATTTGCAGCTGAAATACACACAAGAGATCTTGCTTCTAGATGTTGGCTTTTTTATAACAGCCGTTCAATATAAAATGGATGGATTAAACCTCTGCTTGGCCCCAGACTCTAATAGGCAGTGGCAAAAAAGCCAAATATATTTCCTTTCCTATCCCCAACAGAGTATCTGTCCTATCACTACCCTGGAAGCTCTCCCTAGAGCAGGGGTGTCAAACACGATTTCATTGAGGGGCGAATTGGGGCTGTGTTTGACCTCTGGGGGCGCGTGTGGCCAGGGTAGGTGTGGCCAGCTCTATGTCACTTGTGTCGGGGGCGTCTGTGGCAGCCAAGTGCTGAGACAGGACTTCCCTCAGACATTCTCATTATAATCTCCCTCCCTCCCTTCCTCTTTCCTTCTTTTTCCTTCCCTCTTCCTTCTCCTTTCTTCTTCCTTCCCCTTTTTCCTTCTTTTTTCCTCCTTGCTCTCTTCCCAACTTCCCTTCGTTTTCTTTGACTTTCCTCTTTCCCTTTCTGGTCCCTTCTTACATGGTCAAATGCTTTTGTTTTGTTCTGCTTTTCGTTTGTTTTGCTAGCCCTCCCCCAACGAAAACGGAGCCTAGAGGGGCAAACTATCAAGTTTCCATTGCAGCAGACTAGGAAAGGGGGAAAAAAAAGCATGACCAAATTTGAGGGGGGGGGGGGCAGGACTTGGGGACGATGCCAGGAAGGCTTGCCCAAGTTACCAAGGGCATAGGCTGGCTCAAATGCCCTTCCCATTGAAACCGCCCTGAGTCCCTTTTAGGTGAAATAGGGCGGTATATAAATCGAATTTAAGTAAGTAAACGATCCAAATTATGTCTTCCAATGATGTGTAGAACACAACATACCCCTCCAACTTACTTCTCAATAGGAAGGACGTGTGGACCAGATATTGAGTAACGGTAAAGAAAAGTGAGGAATTTCTTGAACGCGTCGAAGAATGGCCAGTGGGACAACAGGCAGATGCACTTGTTCGTCTGAACGGTTTTGGAGCTGGGCAGGGCCATGAAGCCCAGCTGAGCCTTCTGTTTCTCTGTCAGGTTTTCCTCTGAGTATGTTTCGTAGAACTGAATAGCAGCACCGTAGACCTGTAAGGGACAGTACACTTCATGGGGACAAAGTAGAAAAGGAAAAACTGTTTTCCCTATCGCATGACACTAGAACTAGGGGGCACTCCATGAAACTTTTGGAAGCTAGATCTCAAACAAATAAGAGGACGTACTTTTTCACCCAGAGGATCACTGGTCTATGGAACTCCCTGCCAGAAGAAGTGATGACAGCTGTCAGCCTCGACACCTTTAAGGAAGGATTAGACGAGTTCATGGAGAACAAGGGTATCAATGGCTATCATGATGGATGCCTAAGGACACCCTCCGGGATGGAGAGATAGGCAGGATATCTCTCAATGCCATTTGCAGGGAATCACAAGCAGGTGAAGATATCTGCTTGGGAAGACCCTGAAGCAAATGGGGAGCCACTGTGGGAGACAGAATGCTGGACCAGATGGGCTGTGGCCGGTTCCAGCAAGGCTGTTCTTAGGTTCTTATGTTCGTATGTTGATTTTAAGTGACGTGGGCCTGCTGCATCTGCCAAGGATTTCCTTCAGGCCTAAGTACATCCAAATGGATCTGTCACAGGCGACACTCAAAATGTAAGGGCATATCTGCTGTAAACATTGCAAATGTGGCTTTTAGGAACCCAGAAAAATAAAAATAAACTCTAGCCAAAATCTGCTTGCACACAGGTAGTGGTATAGCAGCCGGCAAATGCATCACTTTTCAAAGAGTGATTGTTAATCTAAGGATGGATCCCAATGCGCCTCTCCTTTCTCCCTTCCCTTTTCCAAGACTTTGGATAGAATCCAGTGCCCTTCCATCAAAAATTAATCTGGAAGAAATTTAAGGGGGGGGGGGGGGAAATGGAGGAAATAGGACCTCCTCATTTCCAGGAAGAAAAGTTACAGATACAGATAAACAGAGTGGGAGGGGATCTGGGAGGGGTCATCTCATCCACCCCCACCCCCGCCCAGTAGACCCTACACCAGTGATGGCTAACCTTTTTTGGCTCGCTTGCCAAAAGCGGGGGGAGCGCAGGGGGGGTCATGCATGGGCGTGCCACACACGTAATGCTATGTGTGCGACCCCCTGCTTTTGGCACGCTTTTTTCGCCTCCCCAGGCTCCAGAGGCTTTCTAGGAGCCTGGGGAGGGTGGAAACAGCCACCCCCACCACCTCCAGAGCTTCTCTGAAGCCTCCAGAGGGCGGGAAATGGCCTCAAAGTCAAAGTCATCAGCTGGCCAGCACACATATGCACACTAGAGCTGACAAGGCAACGCCTCGCGTGCCCTAAGAAATGGTTCCGCGTGCCACCTGTGCAGTGGTGGGTTTCAAAAATTTTTAGAACCTCTTCTTATTATTTATTTTATTTATTTTATTACATTTATATCCCGCCCTTCTCCACAGAGGATCCAGGTGTGGGTCCTGCTTTGTGGGAGTGGCTTGCCAGCCATGTGACTGGGTGGGAGTGGCTTGGCAGTCATATGACTGGGTGAGCGTGGCCAACTTGTAAAATGTGGTGAAACTCACTTATCAACGCTCTTGCTTAGCAACCAAAATGTTGGCTCAGAAACTCTGGCATTTGAAGCACGTATGTCTTAAAGCTGTCAAGTTACAAGATCCTCGCACCCCTAACCCTTTAGGGAAAGAAAACCCCAGGGGTGTTCAAACTTGACAGCTTTAAGACTTGTAGACTTCAACTCCCAGAATCTCTCCTCTCGCTCTTCTTCTTGAGGATGTGCGGACGGGCGGGGGGAGGGAGCTGGAACCGGTTCTAAATGGCATTGTAGATTTGTGGAACCTTGTCTATCGAAGAGCTTAGAACTGGCAGGAACCCACCCGTGCCATAGGTTCGCCATCACGGCCCTACGCCATTTCTGACAGATGGCAATCCAGAATCTTCTTGAAAGCTTCTGGTGATGAAGTTCCCACAACTTCTGAAGGCAACTTCTGTTCCATCGGTTGATCGTTCTCACTGTCAGAAAGTTTCTCCTTATTTCTAAGTTTAATTTCCAGGTTGAAAAGCAATTCTAGCAGCGAAATACTATAATCTCGTTTCCTTCTACATTTTGTAAAATTGCTCCTGCTCAAACAGAGAGCAGAGAGGAATCCTCGGCCACCCAAACTGAAGAAGCAAATTGTTTTGACGATTCGGGCAGACTGACAAAGTCAAAATGCGTAAGGATGTTTCTGCCTTCAGGTGGCCCTCGACCTATGACTACAACCAAGTCCAAACTTCCTGTTGTTAAGCAAGACAGCCGTGAAGTGAGTTTTACAACCTTTTTGCCACTGTTGCTATGTAAATTGCTGCAGTTGTAACGTAATAACACGGTCGTTAAGTGAATCAGGCTTTCCCCTTAACTTTGCTTGTCAAGAAGGTGGCAAAAGGGGATCCCGTGATCCCGTCATAAATACGAGTTGGTTGCTAAGCATCGTTAGCTGTCTGTTAGCTTAGAGCAGGGGTCTGCAAAGTTGGCTCTTTTAAGACTGGTGGACTTCAACTCCCAGAATTCCCCAGCCAGCAAAGCTGGCTGGGGAATTCTGGGAGTTGAAGTCCACCAGTCTTAAAAGAGCCAACTTTGCAGACCCCTGGCTTAGAGTTTAGAACTCTGGCGCGATACAGCTCTAGCCAATTAGTAAATGGATGTTGATATTTTAAATGGGAATTTGAGCACAGGTTTCTTATTTAATTCATTTTAATTATTGTTATTGTATTTGTTGTTATTTATTTGTGATTTTTAATTCCCTGTGCACCGCCCTGAGTCCATCTTGATGGAGATAGGTGCGGTATATAAATTGAAATAAATTGAAATTGAAAAGTTAGGTGTGAAAAATGGCGGTAAGTCACTTTTTTCAGTGCCATTGTAGCTTTGAATGCCGCTAAACAAATGGTCGTAAGTGGAGAACTACCTGCATTTGTAGCAGAGAAAAAGAAAACAGAAGTCTGGCCGATGCAGCAAAGAGACAAGAAAATAAAACAACGGATGGCTGCGGAACGAAGGCCAAAGGGAACAGATGGCCACTTTAGTAAAAGCTTTGAGCCTTCCACCTCTTTCGACTAAGTGACCCAACTCAGAAAAAACAAAGCAATAAACATCAAAGCGGATTCCCAGAAAGAAACTGCAGACTGCAGGAGTCATTTGCGGCCCAGTTTGAGATGCAAATAACACAGGTTCAACCCCAACGGCCCATGCCTGCGTTCAACAGGGAAGGGACACAGCGCATAAAACACCCTGCAGAAAACACAGCTCCACAATGTGGTCCTTTCAGCAACTCCAAAAAGGCTCCACACCAGGGGAGAAATCCAGCAGGTTCCGGAGAACCGGTAGCGGAAATTTTGAGTAGTTCGGAGAACCGGCAAATGCCACCTCTGGCTGGCCCCAGAGTGGGGAAGGAATGGGGATTTTGCAGTATCCTTCCCCTGTCACGCCCACCAAGCCACGCCCACAGAAACGGTAGCCCCTCCAAAAAATTGAATTGCACCACTGCTTCACACCCCTTTGCACCATTCAGGTGACCTTGACGACACAAATAAACCTCCAAGTGCGACCCTCAAAAAAGAATGCAAATGACCAGCTATCTGCAAGAAGCATCAATCCTTCGCTTCCCCATCATCCAGCCAGAGCTGAAGAAGCTTCTTGGATGAGAAGCGAAACGCCTTCAAAAGAAAAAACAAGGAAGTCCAGTTGCCTCCTGAAAAAAAAAGCCCCTTTGGGACAACCATGACCTGGATGACTGAGGATCTCTACAGACTTTGAGCTATGCAATTTGCGATGAAGACCCTTGGAACGGTGTGGGAGGAGGAATGGATTTCCAGAAAAATTGCAGACTACAGGAACCATTTGCGCCACTTAGGTGACCCCCAAGGACTACAGATAAACCTCCAAGTGGCCTCAGTGACCCTCTAAAAGGATGCAAATGACCAGCTGTCTGCAAGGAGTATAACTCCTTCCCTTCCCCACCATCCAGTCAGAGCTGAAGAAGCTGCTTGGACGAGAAGCGAAACGTCTTCAAAGAAATACCAAGGAAGTCCAGTGGCCTCTTGGAAAAAAAAGCACCTTTGGGACAACCACCACCTGGATGACCGAGAATCTCCATGGACACCGAAATGACGCTTGAGGATAAATTGATCGTACCTTTTCAGCGGAGGCTCCAGTGAGCACAAACGTCGAAAACACTGGGAGCGGATATTTGCTGTTGGAAGGCCAGCATTCAATGGTTGCCCCCATTGGCAGACAAAAGAGAGGGACCGACTCTGGCAGAGGAAATGAATCGTAGTCTTTTTCTGGATATCTGCATATGAGACCTAGAGGAAGCAATTCCCCGTGTCACTCAAAGGTTATGTACATAAGAAAGAAAGAAAACTAAAATATATATCAACTCTAAACATCAATTAATGACCCATAATCCCTTGCAGGAGGCGGAGTCTGGGCAACTGAATGGAGCTGAGTGTTTACTGGCCAGTTGCCCTTCCCCGTTGCCAATGCGGAGTTTTGTTCAGCAGATATATTCCTGTTGTGCCCAGAGAGAGAAATAGCTGCCTCTACCTAGGATCGAACCCACAGCCTCCTGATTGTGAGGTGAGAACGCCACCTCTAGGCCACTGCACCACTCACTTTGCTTTATTACTATGGTTGGTCGGAATCCGCCAGATGTTAGACTGGATTTGGTATTTTTGTCCACTCACCGAGTCCTTCCCAAGGAACTGGAGTAGGCAGATGTTTTTTTAATAACATTAAAGGTATCATCACATTATTCTCTGTGCACAACAATGTAAATCACAGCTACCAATTCTTTAGCTCAGGGGTCTCCAACCTTTGCAACTTTAAGTCTGAAGGACTTCTGGACTTCAGCTCCCAGAATTCTCCAGCCAGCAAAGCTGCAAAGGTTGGAGACCCCTGTTCTAGTGGACCTTGGAGGTCTTCTAGTCCAACTTCCTGCTTAAGTAGGAGACCCTATACTAGCAAAGCTGGCTGGTGAATTCTGGAAGCTGAAGTCCTTCAGACTTAAAAGTTGCAAAGGTTGGAGACCTCTGCTTTAGCTGGTTGTTATTGTGTTATTGTTCACAGTCAGCCAGATGCTTGGTCTGGATTTGGGCATGTTCATCCACTTATCATTATTACTGTTACTGGTAGTGCTTGACTTACAACCAAAATTGAGCCCAACATTTATTTCCATTGTTAGGTGTCATGCCTCGGTCGGAGTCTGACTCTGCAGTGGAAGATGAGCTGGAACAAGAACTGACTGCACTCCATACGTGAAGCCTAATGCATCTAGAAATAAAAAGTTTTCAATTTCTGGACTTCTCTGTACTACTGCTTCCGGGTCAGGAGTACGGAAGCAGCTTCCGTGGTGAAAGGATCTGTCGGTGACATCATCGTTGCTCCGGGGGATGCCCAGTTGGGGGTTCCCTTCGCATTCCTGCGAAGTAGCACACCAAAGTGGTACACATTTATCTACCCTTCGTCGCCCGCTTTCGAACTGCCGGGATGGCGGAAGCTGGAGCGTGCGACGGGAGCTCACCCCAACCCACAGCAGAACGGGTCTCAAATGCGAGGCTGATGGTCAGGGTTCTAACCTCATGAGCCACCATACTCCTTCTACTTCTCTGTAGAAAACAGTAATCGTTTTAATTCATTCTGATTCAAAATGAAGACCCCATGAATAAATCAGAGGCCAATTTGAATATTTGGCTGAATTTGCCTACCATTTCTTTTGTTTTGTTTATTCATTTTCCTATAGCAATAGCACTTAGACTTATACACTGCTTCACTGCAGCCCTCTCTAAGCAGTTTAACAGAGTCAGCCACTTGCCCCCAACAATCTGGGACCTCATTTTGTTCAGAAGGATGGAAGGTTGAGTCAACCTTGAGCCTGGTGAGAATCAAACTGCTGGCTGTGGGCAGAATGCAATATTGCATTCTAACCATTGGCAGGGAGGGAGGGAAGGAGGGAGGGAAGGAAGGAAGGAAAATAGCCATAGCACTTAAGACTTATATCCCGCTTCATAGTGCTTCTACAGCCCTCTCTAAGCAGTTTAACAGAGTCAGCATTGCCCCCAACAATCTGGCTCCTCATTTTGTTCACTTCAGAAGGATGGAAGGTCGAGTCAACCTTGAGCCTGGTGAGATTCGAACTGCCCAATTGCAGTCAGCTGGCAGGCAGCAGAAGCAGCCTGAAGCACTGCACTCTAAGCACTGCACCACCATGGCTCTTGTAGCTGCCCTTGTCAAGAGTCAATCTAAATTGACTCTTATTTAGCTAAATTTGATTGGTTCTAACACTGGTTGTATCTTCCGTGGATGAGTTCATTGTTGTGCAATCTCAAGACAGTTTGTTGCTTTGTGAGTCAGTGTGTTGTGCAAAATCAGGTGACAGGATTAATTAATACAGTAACCTTAAAATTAACCAAGCTTCCTATGTGGAAACACAGCCATGAAATAGCACCCTACCTGTTCTACACAAGCTACATAGCTTGCTTCTTCTGACCACTAAGAGAATGAAATTCATGAAAAACTGAACAGGTAAAGCTCAGATCCAACAGGTAGGCTAACTCCAAATTACCACACCAGGAATATTCATTTGTGTTTAAAATATTTTAAATTGAACATTGTGTTTTCAAACATCTTCAACTAGAGCAAATGAGGAAAATTCAAGGTCCGATGTGGCTCAATTTCCCATTGCTTATTTATTCACTACTGGTAGTCCTCAACTTACGACCTCGTTTGAGCCCAAAATTTATGTTGTTGAGGGAGACCTTTGTTAGGGGGGCTTTCCCCCATTTTACAACCTTTCTAACCATACTTGTTAAGTGAATCATTGCAGTTAGTAACACGGTTGTTAAGTGAATCAGGCCTCCCCATTGACTTTGCTTGTCAGAAGGTTGCAAAAACATGACACTGCGACTGTCGTAAATATGAAGAAGTTGCCAAGTTAGATCCCACGACCAAAGGGATGCTGCAATGTTCACAACTATGGGGAAAAAGTTGCTTTTTTTCAGTGCCTTTGCAACTTTGGCCATTAAACGAACTGTTGTAAATTGAGGATTGCCTGTGTTTATAGTTCTCAAGGCAGCCTTTTAAATTATGTAATCTTCAGCCCCAGAACAGATCTTTAGCTGAACTCAGCATGCAGAAGAAAACGTGCCGTATTTATCTTGTTACACAAATATGCCTGCCACCTGATTCACTGCTACAGGATGCAATTAAGAGCATCCTTGGCAAGTGACACTCAAGCATTTGTCTCGGCACTTCCTGTGTTGAAGGTGGTCCTAAGGCATTCTGATCCACTCGGAAACATCTGAGCGAAGACGATGCCTCTGCTAAGCTATAACTGGAAGTTTAGCTGAATAAGCCCATTGCTATCCACGGCGTCTCATCCTGTCTTCTGAATAACCAGTCAATGGATCTGTTCCAGCTTCTGCATGACATCACTTCAGATGGATGGAGACGGCCTTCATGTCTCCCTTTTGGCTTTTCTGATCTAGATTGTGATAGATGCAAATCTGTCGCCTAGCCTTCGTCTTGGTTTCCAAACACTCGTTTTTCTGGCTGGCTGCATTTTGGTTTCTGGAGATCTAAGGCAGTGATGGCGAAGCTTTTCGGCACCGAATGGCAAAAAGGTCGTGGGGAAATGTCGCACGCACGCTCGTCAGGGCCGTGCTCCGGAAAAGCCAAACTTCTAGGTTCTAGCAACCATGTGTGCCTGACGATCATCTGGCAGGCGCACATGCACAGGCTGTTTTTCGGGGCTGCCACACGTGCAAAAGGATCACGCTCTGGAAAAGCCAAACGTCCAAGTTCTGGCATGCATGCGCACCCAACAATCAGCTGGCCGGCACACATGAGCACACCGCTTTTGGGCACTGCTGCGTGCAAAGGACATCTGATTGTCGTACACGCATGCACATCAGAAACCCAGAAGACAAATAGGCAAAGCTGTGCGTGCCAGGCAACATGGCTTCATGTGCCACTTTGAGCACACCTGCCATAGGTTCACCATCACGGTTCTAGGGGTTAAGACCAGAACCGGAGCATCAGGAGACATGGAAGCGCAGTGATTAGAATGCAGGATTACAGGCTGACTCTTCCCACTGCCAAGAGTTCAATCCTGACCAGCTCCAGGTTGACTCAGCCTTCCGTCCTTCCGAGGTGGGTAAAATGAGGACCCAGATTGTTGGGGGCAAAGAGGCTGACTCTGCAAACTGCTTAGAGAGGGCTGTAAACCACTGCGAAGCAGTATGTAAGTCTAAGTGCTATTGCTTTGGCTTTATTTCACCAATTTCATTGTAATTTTAGTACAATGACAATAAAGATTATTATTATTTATTTCTCTGTTTATATATCTCTGGCGCTAAATCGCTGCTCACTGCCAGCAGTTCGATCCTGACCGGCTCAAAGTTGACTCAGCCTTCCATCCTTCGGAGGTTGGTAAAATGAGGAGGCGAGAGGCTGACCTTGTAAACTGCTCAGATAGTGATATAAAGATCCCCAACCTGTGGGGTTTGCCACTGAGCTAAAGGCCGCAGAAACGGCTAGTGAGCTCACTGGCACTTGCGCGAACAATGTGCGAGCATGCACGTGCATGCCCCATTTAAATGTGCAGCAGGCGCATAAGCACACTGCTTGCGCAAATGTGTGCTGCTCGTGCAGAACCCTCCCCTCTCCCCCCCAGTCCACAAAGCCAGAAATGTTGGGAAACTCTGTTATAAAATACTATATAGAACGGTGTATAAGTCTAAGTGCTATTGCTATCATCCAAATTGGAACTATATTCTCATGATATAATGCTTCATGTTTCTCATTAATTGGAGATTATGCTGAGCAGCCTAAGATTGCATGAGCTTTGTTGGCATCACAACGCTGGCTTATATTCAGTGCAATTATCCAGGACTCCTAAATGTGTTTCTTTTCTTTTACATGTCAAGACATCCTTCTGGCAAGCCAAGCTTCTTCCATCCCTTTGATGTCCTCTGATTTATTTATTCCTTTTATTTGGGAATCTGTTTAGCCTACATTCACGGCATTCAAAGGTCTAAAAACAAAACCCACCAACTCTTTCAGAAAGGAATAATTTAAAATTTAATAATTTAAAAATTATTGTGGACATCACAACTGTGACCGGGGTAGATATTATGTTCATTTATCTCTTTAGAAGGCTCAACTTTGAATAATTTATTCTAAAACTGTGCAAAGTTTCCTGCAGGCTTTCGAATCCTGGCTTATGTTATATTAATTGAGCCCAATTTCCCTTGTGGAACCAAACTGATAGAAAATAAGGGTTAGTTTATTTGAGTTATTCACTGATGAACTGACCAATAAATGCAGGAGTGACTTCTTTGGTTGTTAGTAATACATCCAAAGAGAAAAAGAGTGTAAAATAATTTGTTTTTACTCAAGACGTTGTTGAATTTGATTCAGGTTGGGTGATTTAAGAGTTTTATATTTGGATGTCTGTGTACTCATTTCATGGCTACACACTTAATCTCCATTGGTTTGACTAGCATTATTTTTCACACTGCTATCATTATTCTCTTAATAACAAATGTGGGTGGTAAAATGTGTATCTATTTGGCAACCAAGCGGGGCCACCCAGCTGTAAGACTGTGGCTTATGCAGCTATCAGATTACTAGAAAATCAAAATAAAAGGAGGGAAATGCTATTAAAATAGTCTAACAAAGAACTATTTATAGAGGGAATCTTTACTTTACTTTATTTTTGATTTGTATACCGCCCTTTTCCCTTTCGGGACTCAGGGTGGTGAACAGGCATCAATAAAATCGACAATAAAAGCATCAAAATATATTAAAATAGACTTAAAATGATATTAAAAATGATATTAAATGGGTGGCCTGTTCTAAAATCCAGATAAAAACCCCTGATTTAAAACTACGCCAGGCCGGCCGCACGGAATAAGTGCGCTTTCAAGGCCCGATGGAAGAGGCGCAGGTCCGTGGTTGTGCGTAGGTCGGGGGTGGGAGGTAGGTCATTCCAGAGGGCAGGGGCTGCCACAGAGAAGGCTCTCCCCCTGGGGGTCGCCAGCCGACATTGCCTGGCCGACGGCACCCTGAGGAGGCCCTCCCTGTGGGAGCGAACTGGTCGGTGGGAGGCATTTGGTAGCAGGAGGCGGTCTTGCAAGTAACCAGGTTTCTTTCTGAATCTGTTGGGACATTCAGTTCTTCAAGGCAGCTACGTTCAAAGCCTTTTCCTGGTTTCCTTCGACCGATCCGCTCCCACAGAGAGGGCCTTCTCAGGGTGCCGTCGGCCGGGCAATGCCGGTTGGCGACACCCAGGGGAAGGGCCTTCTCTGTGGCGGGCCCGGCCCTCTGGAACGACTTACCCCCCGACCTACGTACTATCTCGGACCTCCGCCTCTTCCGCCAACGTCTTAACACGTTTCTATTCCAACAGGCCGGCCTAGCATAGCCCGCCATTTCTGACTTTTTATTTATAAATTGTAATTAGGCAGGGTTTTAAATGGGTTTTTAGCACGGGTTTAAATAATTTAATATATTTTAACGATGTATATTGTTTTTATTGTGGTTTTAATAATGCCTGTGCGCCGCCCTGGGTCCTAACAAGGAGAAGGGCGGGGTATAAATTCGATAAAATAAAATAAATAAAAAATAAAATTTACTTCTCAGGAAGATTCTCCCAGAAATCTTCCCATTAGAAGATTAGACCTGGCATACAACAGAGGTCTCCAAACTTGTTAGCTTTTAGACTTTTGGACTTCAACTTCCAGAATTCCTCAGCTGGCAGAGTTGAAGACTTGAAGCCTCAAACTCCCACAGCTTCAACCTCAAACTGTCTACCATGGACCTCACCCCATTCCTAAGAGCTCCGTAAAGGGGGCGTGCATAAGCGCATAAGCGCACCAGCGTGCCTACCGCCCCTATCTTACTGTCCGCATTTATCTGTGTTTACTTTCCTTGTTCATGTTTATGTTCCTACCTATACTTGTTATCTTGCACATGTTTGACAAATAAATAAGACTTAAAAGGTGACAAATTTGGAGATCCTTGGATTAGATTAAGATTAAGGTTAGACCTCGCATCGCCAAACTCCCTTCCAATCCTATCATTCTATGTTCTGTATCTTTTTCAATGCTAGTCTTTTTTTTTTTAAGTATCTTTTAAAATATATATTGTTGTTTACTTCTTATTGCAGTTGACTGCCTCAAATAGTTGACTGAACCGAAAGGTGGGACATCAATGGAATAAATCAAATTAGCAATCAAATAAAAATCCTTGAAAAATGCAATCAACGGTATTTTGGATGATGCCTTCTCTCCAAATGCATGTAATTTATCTTTGTGACATGAGTTGCCTTTCCCTCTGTAGTGCTCGGAGGAGCTGCGGTTGCATTATTTCAGGGGTCTCCAACCTTTGCAACTTTAAGTCTGAAGGACTTCAGCTTTGCTGGCTGGAGAAGTCTGGGAGTTGAAGTCCTTCAGACTTAAAGTTGCAAAGGTTGGAGACCCCTGCATTATTTCAATATCCGAAATACTTTTGAGAAGCCAGTTGACAAATTCTACGTCCTAAATTCAGATAAGAATGTTTAAATACTGGTTATGTCAGATAGCACGGCTATTTTTACGATGCTCCTAACTTTTCCCATGAGTTCAACGCTGCTACTTCAACGGTGCTACTTCCAGGAGCACAGTTAGAAAATGCAGCTTGACATTTTGCTCTGTGGATTACATACTATACTTAAATCTCTGAAGTATTTCAACAGACTTGTCCAGGCAGGCTCCGTAGGAAAAAAAAAAAATAGGGCTATTTCTGTGCTTGGCTGTTTGTACCTGTACGCCTCCAGAGTTTCACAATTAAGTTTTCTTTTGTTTTCTTTTCAAACTCAAGAACAGCTATGGAGACACTTGGCCCTGAAATATCGCTACTAGAAATCCCTTGTACATATACTGGGGGAAAGAGTGGCTGTTTGGGGCAACCTAAACCTAAACTAGTGTATGGAATACTCCATACAGTTCTGGTCACCACGATACAAAAAAGATTCTGAGACCCTTGGAGGGTCTAATCAAAGATAATAAGGGGTCTTCATTAGATTAGATCTACCTAAATCCCCAATTGTTCATACAATGAACAATTGGGGATTTAGGTAGATCTAATCTAATGAAGGCAAGGGTTGACTTGACAGCACTCTTCCAACATTTGAGGAGTGTCAGAGAGAAGGGTCGCAGGACAAGAAGCAATGGGTGGATGATCATTAAAGAGGGATCCAACTTAGAACTAAGGAGGAATTTCTTGGCAAGGAGAACAATAAATCAATGGAACGGCTTTCACCAGAAGTTGTGGGTGCTCCATGACTAGAGGTTTTTAAGAAGACACTGGATAGCCATTTGGCTGGAATGATACAGGGGGTTGGAACAGAAGACCTTTAAGGTCCCTTCCCACTCTATTATTCTATGTTCTATATTCTAAACATGTTAGGTTAACAAAACAGAATAACAGAGTGGGAAGGGGCCTTGGAGGTCTTCTAGTCCAACTCCCTGATCAAGCAGGAGACCTTATACCATTCCAGAAAAGTGGCTATCTAGTCTCTTCTTAAAAGCCATCAGTGATGAAGCATCCACAACTTCTGAAAGCAAGCCGTTCTACTGATTAATTGTTCTCACTGTCAGGAGATTTCTCCTTATTTCTAGGTTCTTTCCTTGATTAATTCCCGTCCATTGCTTCTTGTCCTGCCTTCATATACTTTGGGGAAGAGGTTGACTCCCTAGGTCAGGGGTGGGCAAACTTTGCAACTTTAAGTCTGAAGGACTTCAGCTTCCAGACTTCTCCAGCCAGCAAAGCTGGCTGGAGAATTCTGGGAGCTGAAGTCCTTCAGACTTAAAGTTGCAAAGGTTGGAGACCCCTGGACTAGTGTGATGAAGCTTTGCTGGCTGGAGAATTCTGGGAGCTGAAGTCCTTCAGACTTAAAGTTGCAAAGGTTGGAGACCCCCGGACTAGTGTGATGAAGCTTTGCTGGCTGGAGAATTCTGGGAGCTGACTTCAGACTTAAAGTTGCAAAGGTTGGAGACCCCTGGACTAGTGTGATGAAGCTTTGCTGGCTGGAGAATTCTGGGAGCTGAAGTCCTTCAGATTTAAAAGTTGCAAAGGTTGGAGACCCCTGGACTAGTGTGATGAAGCTTTGCTGGCTGGAGAATTCTGGGAGCTGAAGTCCTTCAGACTTAAAGTTGCAAAGGTTGGAGACCCCCGGACTAGTGTGATGAAGCTTTGCTGGCTGGAGAATTCTGGGAGCTGAAGTCCTTCAGACTTAAAGTTGCAAAGGTTGGAGACCCCTGGACTAGTGTGATGAAGCTTTGCTGGCTGGAGAATTCTGGGAGCTGAAGTCCTTCAGATTTAAAAGTTGCAAAGTTTGCCCACCCCTGACCTAGGTTAACATGCAATCCATAAAGCTGTAACATGTCATCCCAGATCCAGAAACATTTTTGAAATTGATTGACCAGGCTTACCTGCTTTGTATGATATGGTGTTTGTTTTTGCCACAGATTTCTTATAACACAAGTAGGCTGACAATCCCCACTGTGGAAACATAACATTGGAAAGGGCAAATTAGCATTCTAGGTAATGTAGAAACAAAATGCTGAATCATAAAGTGTTAAACAAATTCGATAACACAAGCTATGTTCCGTAAAATGCTGCTTCTTTAAACCAACTTTTCTAATTACAAATGGAAAGTGCTCAACAATTATATGAAATCATTTATTTTTTCATATAGGTAGAAGAGAGCAACCTTTTTTCCCCTCTTTCTATTGGATTCATGCTGATTTAAACCTTTTGGGGCAAAGTGCTTAGTTCTCCTAACTTGCAATTACTCACTCCAGGATCCACTTTTAGCAAAAATATTATGTAATTTCTGTGCAGTACTAACTTATTTCTGCTGTTAGCAACATGTCTATGCAAACAAAACATTTATGGTATCCCACTAACATTGCCACACATCTAAATTCTAGGGCAGACCAGAAGTAAAGGGGAAAGAGCTACCAACAAAACAAAACCATTTTGGACAGTGACATTTTGGGAGACAAAAGGCATGTTTTCATGTATTATGTGCATGATAAAATATACATTTGACTTAGCAGTCAGAGCTAAACTATAAACTAGCTAAGGACATCGAGACAGGCAAAGAACAAAATTTCCATTAACTGCAAAGGCAGGAAGATAACTTGGGTGAATATGAAATTTTACAACATCCAGGGGTGTAAAAATAATCATGAAGAGGTATCTTCATAATCAACCACTTATACTCAACGAAATTTTATTGGAGTTCCCCCAGTTCTAATATCTCACGAAATGATACCACTACTCCATTTTTTAAGAACTGTTTTCTACATTAGCCTTTTTCAGTACTGTGTTTTCGAGAAACTGTGTAAAAGAGAGAGGCTAGATGACTGGCTTGTCATGTAAACCAGACTAAAGGCAGCCCTTGACCTACGGCCTCAATTGAGCCCAAATTTCCCATTGCTAAGCAAAACATTTGTTAAGTGCACCATTTTACAACTTTTCCTGCCACAGTTGTTAAGTGAATCGCTGCAAATGTTAAATTTCTCTATTTCGACATGCAGAATATTAAGGGAGTCCTAGCCATTCTTATAACAGAATAGCATGGTAAATTGGGAAATAATAGAAACCGCTGCCAAAACATGATATACTGTACAGTATAAAGACTGGGAATCTATGATGTTAAGGTTTAGTCGCAAAGGCAATCTGGAATCTAGAGCCAAAAAGGAAGCATTTATCCAAAAGGGAACTCAAGTGCCAAAAAGGGAGCAAATTCAGGCATGCACGTTCATCTGGGCCGCGACCAGGAAGAGGAGATGCCCAGGGAGCATGCACACACCAGGAAATGCACTTCTGGTTTCCGGTGGGCACATGCATGCCAGGCAGCTAGGCTTCCAGTTGCAGGCACGCCAGCGCGCATGCTCACACCAGAAAACGGAAGACCAGCTCTTCCAGCTTCCGGCACTGCTGCACGTACGAAGGCCAGCTGATTGTTGCGCATGAATGCGTGACAGAAACCTGGAAGAGGAACGGGTGACGCCTTGTGTGCCAGCTGACATGGCTCTGTGTGCCACATAGGTTTGCCATCATGGTGCTAGTGAATCTCAGTAGGGACCTCAGAACCATCAGTAATATGAGTTCCATGAAGAGACTACAATCATAAAAGACTCATATAATTTAAATTTGTAAGAAATTAATAATAGTAATGAACTTGTTAGTATTATAATATCTATGCACTTGGATTCAATATTTTAAATTTTGTGTGTGTATGTGTGTGTGTGAAAAATTCAAATAACACTGCAATTTGCAAGATATGGGCAGGAGGACCTACAATCACACATTGCATTACTACTTCTACTAATATCCATTCAACAGAAACATTTATTACATGGGAAGCTTTAATTTTTTTGTAATTTTAAAACGAAGAAGGCTGCTGTTTTACTGTCATTATAATTTGTTCCGATCACTGTGATTGGAACAATATGTAAGCTCTCAGGAATTAGAAATGAATTTTAAAACTCAAATGTGTTGATCATGCTTCTCTTTCAGCTGTCAAGATGCACATGGTTTTGCCTTTTTTTTCTAAGAAATGACCGAAAACCACATTTTATCATTTAAAAACAGCCCTGAAGAATAGGGAGATAAGGAAATCCTTAACACATAGGAAGACTAGCAACGTTCTGTGAAAATGTTTATTTTCAAAAATAAACTATTAGCTTCCTTTTTTTTTTACATTTGAAGACATCCTTTTGACACAACTGACTGTTGAAACAGGAGGTTTTCATTTTCTATAACCCAGAATATCAGAAAATAGGTAACATCCGAAAGAGTAGTTTAAATTCACGCCTTTAAACCACCCCATCATTTCAAAGCCGTTATGTGAATCGTTAATAGTTAATACAAAGAAGATAATGAAAACCTTCAGTCCCATTGCTTGAAGCAAAGAATGGGTAATTGTCCGACACGGATTTAAAAAATAATATTTGCACTTGAAATATTAGCCATTAAGGGCAATATTCATGAAAAATCTCTTCATATCAGATGCTAAATGCAAACAGGGAGAAGTCAGTGTGAATTCCCAGGGATAGAGCAGGATGTTTCAGTGCTTTCAACTGGGTAAATTTAAGAGGAGTGGACTTCAACTCCCAGAATTCCCTCGCCAGGACCCCCCCCCCCCCACACACACACACACATCCTGCATGGCTGTCTGGAGAATTCTGGGAATTGAAGTCTTAAAACTTGTCCAGGTTGAGAAACATTACTTTATGGCATTCTTTATGGTGAAGGACAACATTATAACACAACCAAGAGTAGAACAAGAGTTGCTCACTGATCAAGAGCAGCATGGGAAAATCTAGCCCCAACTAGCTAGGAACCCTACCATAATCCAGAATATTAAGATGAATTAACAGACCCCCACCTATGCTATACCGCAGTGATGGCAAACCTATGGCACGGGTGCCACAGGTGGCACGCGGAACCATTTCTTAGGGCACGCGAGGGGTTGCCCTGTCAGCACTAACGCACCTCCCCTCCCCACCTAGAAAGCCTCTGGAGCCTGGGGAGGGCGAAAAAAGCATGGCAAAAACAGGGGGTCGCGCACACAATAAATAATAATAATAATAATAATAATAAATTTTATTTATAACCTGCTCTCTCTCCCCGAAGGGACTCGAGGTGGGGCACAGGGAAATTAAAAACAAATTGACACATACAAAGTACAAAGTTAAAAACACATTAAACATATCCTGCGCTAAAAACATCTATAAAAATAAAAACTATCCCTAAAAACCCCTTAACACTATTAAATTTACTTAAAATTACCCTAGGCCAGCCAAACGGAAGAAATGAGTTTTTAAAAGCTGTCGGAAGGAGCATTATGGGTGTGGCACGCCCACTCACGACCCCCCCTGCGCTCCCCCCCGCTTTTGGCACGCTAGCAAAAAAGGTTAGCCATCCCTGCTATATCGTATGACAAGTATTACAAATCCACCGAGACGAGGGAAAAATAACTCCAAATCCAGAAATCATACTTACCATACTATTGTTCAGATTCTTGTCAACTTTGCAGAAGGTGTGTGGCGGGGTTTCCCCCTTGCTTGGGATAATGATGCAGATGTCCGTGACCGCCAAGGTGTTCTGGGTCATGTTCTCCAAAGCTCTTCGGTATGTTATGTACACTTTCTGGGAAGAGGCACCACTGCTGATATTGGCAGGGCGGCCAGACGGAGTGGCCTGGATGATTTCGCATCCCTGTTTCAACCTCTCTTTCCCGTCGTATAAAACCCTAGGCGGGAGAGAGAGAGAGAAAATGAAAAGCAAGCACTTAAGCACTGCTGGGGGACGGAGCAAATTCAGCCCCGTCATAACAGCCCAATTCTAGATCTCCCCTACAGCAGGGGGTGTCAAACTCGATTTCATTGAGGGCCACATCAGGGTTGTGTTGACCTTGAGGAGGCAGGGGGTGTGGCTGGGGGGGGGCATAGAAAGCTCAACGTCACTCGTGTCGGGAGCGCTTGTAGTGGCCGAGCATTCTGCCAGTGAAAATGGAGCTCAGAAGGGCAGCACGCGGCCCTCCCGAGCTTCGTTTTTGCTGGCAGAGGGTTGCAGGAGGCTGTCGCAGCTGAAAACGGAGCTGAAAACGGAGCTGAAAATGGAGCTGAAGGGGGAAGCACGTAGCCCTCCCGAGCTTCGTTTTTGCTGGCAGAGGGTTGCAGGAGGCTGTCGAGCTGAAAACGGAGCTGAAAACGGAGCTGAAAACGGAGCTGAAGGGGGAAGCACGTAGCCCTCCCGAGCTTCGTTTTTGCTGGCAGAGGGTTGCAGGAGGCTGTCGAGCTGAAAACGGAGCTGAAAACGGAGCTGAAAACGGAGCTGAAGGGGGAAGCACGTAGTCCTCCCGAGCTTCGTTTTTGCTGGCAGAGGGTTGCAGGAGACTGTCGAGCTGAAAACGGAGCTGAAAACGGAGCTGAAAACGGAGCTGAAAACGGAGCTGAAGGGGGAAGCACGCGGCCCTCCCGAGCTTCGTTTTTGCTGGCAGAGGGTTGCAGGAGGCTGTCGAGCTGAAAACGGAGCTGAAAACGGAGCTGAAAACGGAGCTGAAGGGGGAAGCACGTAGTCCTCCCGAGCTTCGTTTTTGCTGGCAGAGGGTTGCAGGAGGCTGTCGCAGCTGAAAACGGAGCTGAAAACGGAGCACAAGGGGGAAGCACGCAGCCCTCCCGAGCTTCGTTTCTGCTGGCAGAGGGTTGCAGGTGGCTGTTGCAGTTGAAAACGGAGTTCAAGGGGGAAGCATGTAGCCCTCCTGAGCTTCATTTTTGCTGGCAGAGGGTTGCAGGAGGCTGTTGCAGCTGAAAACGGAGCTGAAAACGGAGCTGAAGGGGGAAGCACGTAGCCCTCCCGAGCTTCGTTTTTGCTGGCAGAGGGTTGCAGGTGGCTGTCGCAGCTGAAAACGGAGCTGAAAACGGAGCTCAAGGGGGAAGCTCGCGGCCCTCCCGAGCTTCGTTTTTGCTGGCAAAGGGTTGCAGGAGGCTGTCGCAGCTGAAAACGGAGCTCAAGGGGGAAGCACGTGGCCCTCCCGAGCTCCGTTTTTGCTGGCAGAGGGTTGCAGGAGGCCATCGCAGCTGAAAACGGAGCTGAAAACGGAGCTCAAAAGGGCAGCACGTGGCCCTCCCGAGCTCCGTTTTTGCTGGCAGAGGCATCATGGGTCAGTCCTTCCCTGTTTCCAAGGCAGCCCTGCGGACCAGATCTAAGCACCCCAAGAGCCAGATCCACCTCGCGGGCCTTGAGTTTGACACCCCTAGTCCTCTAGTTATGATCCCGATTGCGATCAGAATTTTCTTTGCTAAGCGACCAGTTGTTAAATGAGTCGTGCCTGGTTTTATGACTTTTCGCCATGGTGACAAAAAAAGCAAATTGGGATGCCGTTGCGAACCCACGCAATCATTAAGCTGATTCTACTTCCCCCAAAGACTTGGCTTGGCGGAAGCCGGTTGGGAATGCTGCAAAGGGGTGATTCCATGACTCCGGGATGCCGCGGCTGCCGTAAAGACCGAGTGGCTGAATTTTGATCATGTGACTGTGAGGATGTTGAGACGGTTGGAAGTGCGTGGAGTGACCGCGAGTTAATTTTTTTTCAGTCCCACTGCACCTTCAAAAGGTCACTAAACATAAGTTGTAACTCAAGGACTACCCATACACCATTTCAATCAGAATCAGTCACGTACTCAAAATCAAATGCCATATATATATAATCTTTATTGTCATTGTACTTGTTTACAACGAAATTGGTTTTGTAGTTGAATGGCCATGGTCTTCTTTTCTTTTGTGCTGATGTTTCAACTAGCAGTCATGGCTGGCAGCTTCAGAGGCAGCTGCTTTGTGATGTATATATATAGGCATTTTTGCAAGTAAATATATTTTCTAGTCAATTCTAATTTTGCCACCAAGCAGTATCTAAACCCCACTGGGTTTATAATTTACACATTACTATATCTGAAGAAGGGAAATCCAAAAGGACAGGATCAGACTAAATGCAGACTCTCACACCATAATGTCCCCACTGTGGCCAACGAGAGGCCAAAGGGAAGACCATAAACAGGGACTCAACCTTCCTCTTATGGTTCTCAGCTTCGTGTACAATTAAATAGTGGGAAATTTGCTAATCCCAAACCAAGAGAAATATATATTAGCTGCTGACAGCATTCTCTTTGGTGTTGTCAAGTCTCGGAATTGATGGCCATCTTTATATCTTATGAGCGACATATCGGTGTGACAAAGTCCTTTTGCTTATTCCAATTTTCCCACTAATAGGTTTTCTGGGATGACCACAGATTGCAATACTTTTGAGAAAGGAAGAAACTCTTCTCCTTATTACTGAATCTTCCTGACAGCCATTTTATGCCTTTAGTATCTTTTATGAGACGTGGCATTTGAATTACACCTAATATTCTAAATCATCATCTGCACCATAAATTCGATGAGGGCATTATTAATATTGACAGTTTCCATTTTTTTTATATGCCTTTCTTAACAACCTCCAGGAGAGAATCTACTTTTTTCATAGCAATCCAATCCTGAGTCAGTTTTTCATGGAGTTGTTCATCATCATGTCAAGTCGGTCGATTCTGGCTCAGGGAATCAGATTCTTGCTTTTACCTTAGACTCCCCCACCACCGCGGTGCATATTTTGCGAAAGGGGTTTCCCCTCTCCAGTCGTGTCTGACTCTACAGGACAGTGGTCATCTCCATTTCTTAGCCAAGGAAGCTATCCGAGTTTGTTGCAGAAAAAATCAAACCCAGAAAGCGCAAAGAGATAACTGATTCAGCTGGATTCATTAACTGCTTTATATTCATAATAACAGATGAACTGCACAGAATCTTAGCTAGAGGTTCTCCTGAAACCCTGTGAACCTCCAGCAGCTCACCAGTGGTGGTTTCCAGATGCCGTCATAACCGGTACACTGTGACGGGGCCGGCCATCCACCATGTGCACGCGCTCTGCGCACTACCACCCTACAATGCTACAGCTGCTTGGCAGAGCGTCTCGCAGCAGCCGTACGCTGCATGCGTGTGCGCAAATGGCCTGGTTGGGTCAAATACAGCAGGGGTCTCCAACCTTAGCAACTTTTAAGGCTTGTGGACTTCAACTCCCAGAATTCTGGGAGTTGCAGTCCACAAGTCTTAAAGTTGCCAAGTTTGGAGAGCCCTGAAATACAGGTTAGGGTGGGCCCTCCAAAGCACCGTACCAGAACGTACCAGAACAGTGCCCAGTACTCCCAGCAGGCACTGCTACACCCATACCGGGGCATACTGGACATAACCCACCACTGCGGCCCACCCCTGGAAACAATTCAAAATGGTGGTTTAACTAAGAAGTCTTAGGTATCTTGAAATCTGCCTATCCAAAGGATAATTCCATTCCACATTTGCTCATCCAAACAGTGTCATCCTCATCTGAGGCCCCACTCTCGGTGCTCCTGCCAAACTCTGTGGCAGGCCCTCCCCAGAGAGGCCTACCTGACACCTACATTCCAACATCATGGTAAAAACCCTTCTGTAATTATCTCAGGTTTCAGTGATAGACTGTGATTTTTGCTGCTTGTTTTGTAATCAATTCATCAGATCTCATTGCTGCTGCTGAACATTTTATGTCCATGATGCTGATATATATATTTTGTTGGTTGGTTGGTTTCGGTTGGTTTATTTTATACGTAGCTTTTACACACCACTGATGAAATTACGCTAACTGGGCAGTTTAAAGATGCAAGGCATGGACAGATCAATAGATGTCCTAAGAGTTTTCTGAAATAGCTGTGTTTAAGAAATAGTGGCTTTAAGAAAGCTACCACTGAAATAGAAAAATCATGATATTGTATTTCTTGTCTGTGCTTTTCTGCGTGTGCATTTCCCCCCGGGGAACTTTGGAGGATTCAACAGGTTCTCTGTCAGCCAAATCCACCTTACAGTTGTGGAGAAAATACAAGGAGAAAAGTGTGTTGGATATGCTCTCCGCCTTAAGGTAGTTGTAAAAATAACGGCGGGATGCAAATAAATAAGTAAAATAATATTCTCCTTTTTGGCTCATCACCTATTTTCTCCCCTCCCCATTTAAAACCTAGGACTATGAAAGCAGTGTTATCCCTCAAGAGTTTAATGCAGCTACCTCCTTCAAAAACCAGTACTTGAGGGGCGGGTCACAGAAAAGAAGGGGTCAACCAAGCAAGGTAGGGCAGGACAAGAAGTAAAGGAGGGAAGCTCATCATGGAGAGATCCAACCTGCAACTAAGGAGAAATTGCCTGATCATGAGAACGCTTAATCAATGGAGCAGCTTGCCTCTTGGTGGTCCATCACTGGAGCTTTTCAAAAATGAAATTGGACAATTGTTGGTCTGGGATGGTATAAGACACTGAGTGCCAAAAAGGTTGCATGGAAACATTGCACGCGCACTCATCAGCACCGTGCTGCAGGAAAGCCGAACCTCCTGGTTCTAATGCGCATGCATGCCCAACGATCAGCTGGCTGGCACGCATGCCGTTTTCGGCACTGAACGGACCACGCTTTGGAAAAGCTGAACTTCTGGGTTCAGGTATGAATGTGCACCCGATAATGAGCTGGCTGGCGCACATGCGCACACCTGTTTTATGTACTGCGGCGCACGTGAAGGACAGCTGATCATCGTACGTGCATGCGAGCCAGAAACCAGGAGGACGAACAGGCAAGGCCCCGCGTGCCGGCCGACATGGCTTCGCATGCCACTCTGGGCACACATGCCATAGGTTCACCATTATGGGTATAAGATCTCCTGCCTTGGGTAGAGGGTTGGACTGGAAGGCTTCCAAGCTCCCTTCCAACCCGATGATTTTGTGATTCCGTGAAAAGGCCCAGAGTTAACCCTTTCAAAACCGTTTCTCTGGTTGCTTCATTTCAATAATGACCTCATGGGAGGTGAGTATGGATCCACACCCAAATGCAGGAAAGCTGTCAAAATGGCCACATTTATCCTCCTGAAGGATGCAGCTGCTTTAAAAGTCAAAAGACAGGTGTTTCATTCACCGGACATACGTTACGAATGGTGGTGTGGCCCACCAGCAGCCAGCAGAGCTGGCAGCAGATTCGGGCAGTGAGGAGGGTTGGGGAGGAACATGGGCCAATCCTGGAGTCTGGGGAAGGCTCTGAGGAGGGCTCTGTGTCGGAGGCAGAGAGGGGGCCAGGACTGTCCGACAGTTATCAGCTGCCTTCGGAGTCAGACATCAGTGAGGCAGAAGAACAGCTGGAGCCTGTTCCCAGTGTGCGCATACGCAGAGTTGCCAGACGAAGGGAACGGCTAAAGAACAGGGGTCAACTTGGGAGTAAGGCCACAGGTAGACGATGACTGGCCCCTCCCAGAGGGAATAAAAGAGGAGCGAAAGGGGAGTGGAGTTTGCAGGAGGCAATTAGTTCACTTAATTAGTTTGTGACTCTCTGAGACTCCGGGCCAAGTTCTGCAGATTGGAGAGCCTGGCAGCTCTCCAATCCTCCCTCGAAAGACTTTGCTGGATGTGAATGAGCAGAATTCATAGTAACTTAATAAAAAGGGGGTTTTGTCGGGACAAGGAGTTTGCTTCGTGCTCTTGGGAAGCCTCGGTCAGAACAAATGGTTTATTTTAAATTCTTTACCCAACCTATTCAAAACATATCTTCAATTTCATTCCCTACGGATGCTTCCTGCCGTATTAAATGCTCCTTCAATTCCCGCCAGGATTCCCCAGAACGGTAAACTAGTAAGGAAAAAATGACTTACCCCAGATCTGTAAGCGGAGGTTTGTCCCTTCCTCTCCTGTAGCACATATATATTTGGGGTCCCATGAGGCTGCCATTGTTGAGATCAGCAGACAGTCCTGAAGGGGTGACCTCAATGCATTTGTATCCAGGGGGGACCTCTTCCCCAAGGGACTTAATGATCACCGCCACATCTGTGATTGGCTCTTTGGGCTTTGCAAGCTTATGACAAGCATCGTTGAAGTGAATTTCCTCCTCCAGTGGTTTGGAAATATCGGTTAATCCCGCCACCACAAAATAGTCAGCAACCCGAGATCCTCTGTCTTCCATCTTCCATTCCAGAAAGTTCTATCTGGCGAAGGATTAAGAACAAAACAAAGACGTAAATAAATAACAGAGTCAACTTGACCACATGGAAGTAATTTCTTAAAACCAGCAACTTTCAAGAACTATTGCATTTTAGGGGGATGGCTTGGCCACGTTCAGTTTTCGGTGTAACATTTTTATTGAGTTATATCATAAGATGCAAAATAGAAAAGTAAATAGGAAAAAGGTAGGGAGGAAGAGAAGTCAGGAAGGATAAGAAAAAAAGAAGAAAGAAAAGTAGCATTGACTTCCGACCCTCCGTGTTGTGGTAAAATAAGGCATTGACGTCCAATCACAACTTTTTGCTTTTTCATAATATGAACGCGCCATTTCTATAAAGATCTATCAGTCTAACTAACCTGTAAAACCACAAATCACCGTTTCTTTTTTTTGCCACTTGAAGCACGAAGTTTAGAGGTGGTCTCCATTTTATTTTATTTTATTAAATTCATAAACCGCGCCACTCTCCCCAAAGGGACTCGGGACGGTGCACAGGAAATTAAAATGGAAATATAAAAACATAGCAATAGATAAATACTAAAAATAAATTAAATACTAATAACCCTGTGCTAAAAATCCTAAAACTCTTACCCCTTAAAATCGAAATTAAAACAATTTAGGCTTCAGTCCACCTGGAAACAAAGATACTTATATTCTTTTCTTTAATCAAAGTTGGCCACATTCAGTTTTCCTCTCCCCTCATCATGGAATGAAAATACACTTAAGATTTCAGGATCTGGTTATACACCCAAGTTCCAGCTTCATTATTTGATGATTTACGCACCATCGTGGACCTCCGCCTTTTCCGCCAACGTCTTAAAACTCATTTATTTCATCTAGCCGGCCTAGCATAATCCCCCATTCTGACTCTTATAGGGATAATTTTATAGGGATAATTTTTAAATTTTAGAGTTTTATCAATTTTAGCACAGGGAATATTTAATTCGTTTTTAACAATTTTGTATTTTTGTATGTTTTTAATGATGCCTGGGCGCCGCCCTGTGTCCTTTTTTAGGAGAAGGGCGGGGTATAAATTTAATAAAATAAAAAAATAAATAAAATAAATTATATAAAAACCAGAAATGTCCATTTATCAACAGGCTATACGCATAAAGGTCTTGTCTTAGTTGTGAACTGAAAACACTCACCTACTAGGCATGCACAGTTCTTTTTTTGCAATAATAACAGAATTACTTATAAAGAGATTCCCTTTTCAGCCTTCTGGCTAAGATTAATCTTAGTGTACACCAGGGTTTCTCAACCTGGTTAACTTTAGGATGTGTATATATTTCAACTCCCACAATTTCCCAGCCAGCATAGAGGAGCTGAAGCCTACGTATCTTAAAGTTGAGACACAATGGTACGTAAAATCACCATGCTGTGTTATATACCGTATAAAACGCAACACCAACATCGTTTTAAGCAACTTACTGTACTGGGAACTTTAAGTGAAATTATAGCCTCAACCCTCAAAAGCAATTTGTGCTGACATAATGGAACTTCAATATTTTTTCGAGCACAAGATTGGCTGTGTAAGCAAATGCTTGTAAGAGTTCACACAATGCAATCCAGATTAGCCCTCTTCCTACTCTCCCTGACACCCCCCAAGCCTTATTTTGTACCAGTGGGTAAAAGGGGGAATTAAGAAAATAACTGTGTGCACTGCAGAAATGTCGAGTACAGAATGACTAATAATTGAAAAAGAAAAGAAGGGATATGCTAAATATATATTCTGATATATATTTTTCTCCAGGAGCTCAAAGAACCTTACCTGGAGATTTCCCTTCACAATATTTCTCTGTTAGTAACAATCCTGTGGGGCGTCTTACGCTGAAAAAGGGAGGATGGACTTGAATTTAATGGGCTTGCACACACACAAACACACGTGGGATAAAGTGGATTGAATCTCACCAATTCCTATAGAACAGAATAACAGAATTGAAAGGGACCTTGGAGGTCTTCTAGTCCAGGGGTCCCCAACCCCCGGGCCGCGGACCGGTGCTGGTCCGTGCCTGGGTGGGAGCCGGGCCGCAGGGCTGGAGAGGAGGAGGAGGGAGCAAGCCCCCTGAGCAGAGCGCGACGAGGGTGGAGGCTCTTCCTCCACCCTCGTCGACGGAGTGACTCCTGGGCGCCGCCGGACCAGCCACCGATTCCCTCCCCTGCTGGCATGCCGGCCACTCGTTTTCTTCCAGGGGCTGCGGAGGCTCCGCGGGCGGGGGAGGGAACTGGCGGCCTCCGGCGGCGCCCAGGAGTCCCTCCGTCGACGAGGGTGGAGGAAGAGCCCCCACCATCCTCCTGCGTTCTCCCGCGCGCTCTGCCCAATGGGCTGCCCCCTCCTCCCTCCTCCTCCTCTCCAGCCCGGCTCCTACCCAGCCACGGAGACTGAACGAGCGAACGAGCGACCAAGCGCGGCAGGTGGGCTGAGGAGGCTGGAGGGGGGGGGGGACGACGACAGACACACATAGAGACACAGAGAGAGGGAGGGAGGGAGAGAAAGATAGACAGAGACACAGAATGAGTGATTGAGTGAATGCAAGACAGACAGACATACGCGCACACACACAGAGTGACAAAGATGGGCGGATGAAGCAGAGAGACAGAGAGAGAGAGAGAGAAAGAGAAAGAAAGAAAAAGAAAGTGGGAGAGAGAGAAAGACAGAGAGAAAGAGACAGAAAGGAAAGAAAGACAGAAAAAGATACAGAAAGAGAGAGAAAGAAAGAGAAAGAGGGAAAGAGAAAAAGAAAGAAAGAGAAAGAAAGAAAGAAAGAAAGAAAGAAAGAGAGAAAGGGAAAGAGAAAGAGAAAGAAAGAAATAGAGAGAGAGAAAGAGGGAAAGAAAGAGAGACAGAGACAAAGAAAGAGAAAGAAAGAGAGAGAAAGAAAGAAAGAAAGAAAGAAAGAAAGAAAAAGAGAAAGAAAGAAAGAAAGAAAGAAAGAAAGAAAGAAAGAAAGAAAGAAAGAAAGAAAGAAAGAAAGAAAGAAAGAAAGAAAGAAAGAAAGAAAGAAAGAAAGAACTTATGACCACAGTTGAGGCCAAAAGTTTGGTTGCTAACCAAGATCATTGTTAAGTGAGTTTCACATTTTCCAAGTTGGCCACGCCCACCCAGTCACATGACTGCTGAGCCACTCAGCCGGTCCGCAGAATTTTCTTTAAAATGAAACCGGTCCCTGGTGCAAAAAAGGTTGGGGACCCCTGTTCTAGTCCAAAACCTTGCTCAAATAGAAGATCTTATACCATTCTGGCCAAATCTTTTCTTAAAAACCTCCATCGATGGAAACCCCCAACTTCAAGATACAAGCCTTTCCTCTGGTTAATTGTCCTCACTGTTAGGAAGTTTCTCCTTAATTCCAGGTTTCTTCTCTCTTTGATTAGTTTCCACCCATTGCTTCTTGTCCTGCCTTCAGGTGCTTTGGAGAATAGCGTGACTCCCTCTTCTTTGGGGCAACCCCTCAAATACTGGAATACAGCTGTCATGTCCCCCCCAATCCTTCTTTTCTCTAGAATATCAATATCCAAATCTTGCAACCGATCTTCATAAGTTTTAGTCTCCAGGCCTTTAATCATCTTAGTTGCTCTTCTCTGCATTTTTATTTCTTTTATGGTGTTCTCATCAGGTCTGCTAGTAAGACCGATAAAGTAATTAAAGTCTTATTTACCAATTCAGCATCAACCTTCAGAATAACAGAGTTGAAAGGGACCTTGGAGGTCTTCTAGTCCAACCCCCTGCTTGAGCAAGAGCCCTTACACTATTCCACGCAAATTATTTATTTATTTAATTAGATTTCTAGACTGCCCCCTCTCCCGGAAGGGACTCGGGGCGGTGTACAGATAAAAATTAAAATTATCAAAACCGTAACAATACATATAACTATAATCAGATTAAACAATCCTCTGTACAAATTTATAAAAATTAAAACTAAACCCATAAAACCAGATAAATAATTTAAAATTACAGACTGGAGTGGGAAGTCTGGAGTTAGGCCAGGCCGGCTAAATGAAACAGGTGGGTTTTGAGTTTCTGGCGGAAGGAGCGGAAGTCCGTGGTCGTTCTAATATCAGGGGGAAGGTCATTCCAAAGGGTCGGGCCCATCACAGAGAAGGCCCTTCCCCTGGGCGTCGCCCGCTGGCATTGCCTAGTGGACGGCACCCGGAGAAGTCCCTCTCTGTGAGAGCGAATTGGCCGAAGGGATGTATGGGGCAGGATACGATCCCGCAAATAACTAGGTCCTGTGCCATGGAGCGCTTTAAAGATGATGACCAACACCTTGAAACGCACCCGAAAGGCCACAGGCAGCCAGTGCAGCCTACGCAGGAGCGGTGTTACGTGGGAGTATCTGGTAACTCCCAGAACTGCCTGCGCGGCCGCACTTTGGACCAGCTGCAGCCTTCGGGTGCATCTCAAGGGGAGCCCCATGTAGAGAGCGTTACAGTAGTCTAGACGGGACGTCGCAAGTGCATGAGTGACTGTGCAAAGGGCGTCCCGGTCCAATAAGGGACGCAACTGGCGCACCAGGCGAACCTGGTGAAACGCCCCCCTGGCCACGGCTGTCACATGGTCGTCCATTGACAACCGGGCATCTAGGAGGACGCCCAAGTTGCGTGCCCGATCCACGGGGGCCAGATGTTCGCCCCCAATGGCCAGTGATGGAATCAACTGGTTGAACCGGGGCGCCGGTAGCCACAGCCACTCAGTCTTGGACGGGTTGAGCTTGAGTCTGTTCCTTCCCATCCAGATCCGTACGGCTTCCAGACACCGGGACATCACTTCGACGGCATCGTTGGGGTGGTTTGGGGTAGAGATGTATAGCTGAGTATCGTCAGCATACAGGTGGTAATCTACCCCAAAACCACGGATGATCTCGCCCAGCAGCTTCATATATGTATTGAACAGGAGAGGCAAGAGGACCGACCCCTGAGGCACCCTACATGTGAGAGGCCTCGAGGTCGACCTCTGCCCCCCTGCCAATACAAATTGCGATCGACAGGAGAGGTAGGAGGAGAACCACCGTAAGATGGTGCCCCTCACCCCCAACCCCTCCAGTCGATGCAATAGGATACCATGGTCGATGGTATCAAAAGCCGCTGAGAGGTCTAATAGGACCAGGATGGAGGAATAACCCCCATCTCTGGCCCTCCAGAGATCGTCCACCAACGCAACCAATGCCGTCTCCGTGCTGTGACTGGGCCGAAAATCGGACTGGCGCGGGTCCAGATAATTTCCTCCAGGTGACGGGGAAACTGTTGTGCCACCACACTCTCTACAACCTTTGCCAAAAAGTGAAGGTTGGAGACCGGACGGTAATTTACTAACAATGCTGGGTCCAGGGAAGGCCTCTTGAGGAGGGGCCTCACCACGGCCTCTTTCAAGACGGTTGGCAAGAACCCCTCACTCAAAGAGGCATTCACTATTTCCTGGAGCCAGCCTCGTGAAACCTCCCAGGATGCCAGTACAAGCCAGGAGGGACACGGGTCCAATAAACATGTGGTGGCCCTCAGTCTCCTACGCAACCTGTCCATATCATTGGAAGTAACAGAGTCAAATTCCTCCCAGGATGGGGTCTCAGGACCCGCCTCCGACGTCCCCTCCAAACCACTTTCAGTGGAGACCAACTCGCTCCGAATCTGAGTGATTTTGTCCTGCAGATACTCTCCAAATTCCTCTGCTCTTGGCTGACCAAGCGCTTCTTAAAATCCTCATCATACTGTATTCATTCAATCTTTCATTCATTCCACTTTGCCTTTAATGCCGGATTTCTGTTGACAGTTCCTCCCTCAGCTGCCACCAAATAATTGCAGGGATTACATGTAAGCACATCTGTGCGCGCACACACACACACACACACACACATACACACAGTACAGTAGGTTGGGTGTCACTGATTTCCATGATTGTCTAAACCACAATCTTATTGCACATCCCTCCATCCTGCTGCTATCCACTATTTCCCCCCCAGAAAAAATCCTTCTCTGTCTACTTTATTTAGAAAGAGAGAAATCTTCTTTTTAGCCACAGCTTAAGCAAAGGGAGAAAATGTGGCTAAAGGCTTCCCCCCCCCCCCAGACTGAGCATTGCTGATTCACTAAGTATCGAAGTCTTTAATCCTGCACTAAGGATAAAGAATTAGAGAGAAAGGAAAAAAAGAAAAGAAAAGATGGACCGATGACTTTTCAATCACTGTCCCTTGACTGTGGAAGCCCCACCGCTGACATCACCGCCTATAAAATAAAATAAAACTTCAAAACCAGCATTTAGCTTTCTTTAGCCTCTACAGTTTGCCTCCACCTTACCAGCGCCATTGAGCCGGCAGTTCTGAGTTTAAAGCCCAGCCCCCATCATTAGGGATTGAGGCTTCTTCTTTTACCTGAGGCTCAGCTATCCCTGGGGAGGGGAGGGGGGGAGGACCTCCAAAGGTAAGGAAGAAGAAAGATGAAAGCCAAAGGCAGCCCCCCCCCCCCCCTCCTCTTCTCAAAGCTTATTGGACAGCAGAAAACTCCCAGCTCCCGATTGGCTCTTCGGCACTTGAGTTTCCCGGGCTTCTACTGTCTCCGCTCATCACCTGGACCCACAAATCTGGCCCCTTGTTCTTTAGCTCTTCAATCTTCAGGTGTGTTGGGACTCTTCCAAGCAGCCAATAAATCAGTAGAGTTTACGCTGAACTTACGTGGCAGGTTCTGTTTCATCGGTTGCAAGAACTAAGCCTCGATATTTTTAAACGATGGCCTGCCAGCCTTTCAAGAGAAGTCGGAGTGACACTGCTTTCACTTCCCACTTGTTCTCAAAGGATATCAAGAAAGGACCAGGACTAAGGAAGACCCACGGTTGCCCAACGACTAAAAGGGTCCAAGGGGGAAAAACCTTTCTGTCACTCGGTTGGGCAACACTTGAGAACTTCTCGGTCCTCTTGAGGGACACTTCCTTCCCCTTTTTGGGACTTCCGATTCATCACTAAATACCAAGAAGAGCCACTGATTTCCTCCGTCAGAGCAGTTCAGTCGCATTCTTTAACAGTCGATCATTCCTTGAGTCAAGCCAGCTGGAAGTACATATTCCACTTCTTTTTCTTTTTCTTTTTTAATTTACAAACATGCAAAATACACGCACACAAAACGTAGACGTACACCACATTTAGACAATACAAGTACGAACAGTAGCTTCCCGTGCCTTCTAACAGCAAATGTCCATCGATGCCGCTCATCTGGGTGGAATGGGTGGAAATTAATCAAGGAGAGAAGCAACTTAGAACTGAGGAGGAATTTCCTGACAGTGAGAACAATTAATCGGTGGAACAGAAGTTGCCTCCAGAAGTTGTGAATGCCCCAACACTGCAAGTCTTTAAGAAGATGTTGGATAGCCATTTGTCTGAAATGGTATAGGGCGGTGATGGCGAACCTATGGCACGGGTGCCACAGGTGGCACGCGGAACCATTTCTTAGGGCACGCGAGGTGTTGCCCTGTCAGCTCCAGCGCGCATGTCCAGCTGATTTTGGCCTTCTTTTGAAGCTGTTTTGCACTCCCTGAAGGCTCCGGACGGTGAAAAATGACCCTACGAGCAAACCAAAAGGGAAAAGCACGCACATGTGTGGCACTCCCATGCACAATCCCCCCTGTACTCCCCCCACTTTTGGCACGCGAGCCAAAAAAGGTTCGCCATCACTGGTATAGGGTTTCCTGCCTGGGCAGGGGGTTGGACTAGAAGACCTCCAAGGTCCCTTCCAACTCTTGCTATTTTATTTCATTGTATCTTATATTATTTCCCCTTCTATTATTATCTATTATCCCTGGGGAGAGGTTGCGGTATACAAATAAAATTATTATTATTATTATTATTATTATTATTATTATTATTATTATTATTATTATTATTATTATATTTCATTTGGATTTCACCATTCTAAACCCTCTTATTTTACTCATAACTCCTGTCTTTAAGTTTTGCTGTCTTCCTTCATTGGTTCTTGTTTCTTTCCTCCATCCACCTATACCAGGGGTCTGCAAAGTTGGCTCTTTTAAGACTGGTGGACTTCAACTCCCAGAATTCCCCAGCCTGCTATGCATATCCCATATCCCATATCTGGTAGAATTCTGATTCTTCTTTTCCCTGGATTTCTTTCGTTCATTTGTCCATTTCAGCACAATCCATAACTTTTCTTATTATTTCATCTTCGCTTGGAGTTCATTTGTTTTTCCATTTCTGGGCAAAGGCAATCCTTGCCGCCGTAATTATATGTAGTATTAAATACTGGATTTCATTTTTGTATTTCGCAGACACTATTCCTAATAAAAAAAACTTCAGGTTTCAATTCTATTTTAACTCCTTTTATTGCCTCCAGCCAGTTTTTGATCCTTTTCCAAAAAAAGGTAGCCTCCTCTCAGGTCCACCATAAGTGGTAATATGAACATATTCCACTTCTAAGGCTACTAGACTGAGAAAGCTTCACCAAGAAAGCAAGGAAACATCTACCGTTAAGAGTCAAATTTATCAATAAATAAGATTCAACCCCCCAATCACATTATTTCTTGTCCTCCAGAAAAAGAAAGCAGGACAAGAAGCAACAGATGGAAGCTAATCAAGGAGAGAGAGACAACCTAGAAATGAGGAGAGATTTCCTGACGCTGAGAAAAATGAATCTGTAGAACAGCTTATCAGGTGGCTCAGTGGCTAAGATGCTGAGCTTGTCGATCAGAAAGGTCGGCGGTTTGGCGGTTCGAATCCTGCATAACGGAGTGAGCTCCCATGACTTGTCCCAGCTTCTGCCAACCTAGCAGTTCGAAAGCATGTAAAAACGCAAGTAGAAAAAACAGGAACCGCCTTTGGTGGGAAGGGAACAGCGTTCCGTGAGCCTTCCGTGTTGAGTCCTGCCGGTCACATGACCACGGAGACGTCTTCGGACAGCGCTGGCTCTTCGGCTTTAAAACGGAGATGAGCACCACTCCCTAGAGTCGGGAACAACTAGCACATATGTCCAAGGGGAACAATGAGGTGGAGCTCTCGCCTCCCAATCAGGAGGTTGTGAGTTCAATCCTAGGTAGAGGCAGATGTAGGGTCTCCTGCTTGGGCAGGCGGTTGGACTAGATGACTTGCAAGGTCCCTTCCAACTCTGTCAATCTGTAAGTTGTGGCCGCTCCATCACTGGAGGTTTTTAAGAAGAGACTGAATAGCCGTTTGTCCAGAATGAGACAAGTTCTCCTGCTTGAGTAGAGGGTTGGACTATAAGTCTTCCAAGGCCCCTTTCAACTCTGTCATTCTGATTCAGACTAGGGATAAGCACAGAAAACCTCTTATTATTGGTTCTTTCAGCTGCATCTTTGCAGTCACAGCTTCATTTTTAAAAAAATAAATGAGATTAGCCATAAAGATAATTCCTCAGTGTGTGGGAAGGGAGATCTTCCAACAGGACTTCCAACGATGACATCCCATCGCGCCTACATCCTCTCTCTCCATGACTACTGAAAGGTAGCCTATGTTTTTTCAGCCCCATTAATACGGCACTTTCCTCCTCCTCCCCTTAACTCTGGTAAAAAACACTCAGAATTGCCAGCTCAATTGTGCTGATGAAGTAAGAGAAAGACATAAAATATTTATGGGGTGATCCAAACAACACAAATACAGATCCTTTCTCAAAAACGATTTCAACAGGTAATTAGATCTGCAGAAAAAACAATGGTTACCAACCTGCCTTCCATTGAGGACCAGTACACCACACGAGTCCAAAAAGGGACCAGGAAAATATTCAGACTCTTCGCATCCTGGACATAAATGGTTTCAACTCCTATCCTCAAAATGAGGCTATAGAGCACTGCACACCAAGACAACTAGACGCAAAGATAGTTTTTTCCCCAAATGCCATCAACTCTGCTAAACAACCAACTCCCACAACACTGTCAAATAATTTACTAAGACTATATTACTATTATTATTCTCTTCCTTCCTATTATCTCTTCCCACTTACGACTATAACTATGTTGCTTGTATCTTTACAATTTATATTGTTTTATTTGCTTCCTAGTATGATTTGATTGCTTATTAGTAACCTATGACTATCAGCAAGTGTTGTATCTTATGATTCTTGAGGAATGCATTTTATTCTCATGTCCACTGAGAGCCTCTGCACCAAAGACAAATTCCTTGTGTGTCCAATCACTTGGCCAATAAAGAATTATGTTCTGTTCTATTCTATTCCTTATTCTATTCTATTCCCTATTCTATTCCTCATTCTATTCTATTCCTCATTCTATTCTATTCCATTCTATTTCTCATTCTAGTCTATTCCTCATTCTATTCTATTCCACATTCTATTCTATTCATTCTATTCTATTCCTTATTCTATTATATTCTATTCATTCTATTCTATTCCTTATTCTGTTCTATTCTATTCCTTATTCTATTCTATTCCCTATTCTATTCTATTCCCTATTCTATTCTATTCCTCATTCTATTCTATTCAGACAAAGCAGTTTCCGTCTAAGGATGACCTATAATGTTCACAGGAAGAGAAGAACTGGTTTCACCTTCCTTAATCCCTGGAAGCTGATGCTATTTTATCAAACACGCGGATCTAATTGATTTAAAAGAGGATAGGGATAGGGGGTTTTAAAAATTGAAACAGAGGGACGAGATCTCAGAGTCTTTGGAAAACGTGGCTCCTGTTGCAATGGGGGAGGGTTGAGCATTTGTTTAAAGCCAGCCAGGCTCTCTGGCAGAAAAGAAAACAGGGATGACTCATCCGAGTTCAATAGAGAAGCTTTTCCCATCCAATCTGTATGAAACAAGCAAATCCTCCATCGGAATGGTTAATTCTAAAAAAAACCCCAAGGGATTTCACCGAACTGCAGATTTTGTAAACCTTATTTAACGAATCTTCCCCCCACCTCTCCACCCCTTAAGCAAACCTAATAATCTTTCTTTAGCCTCCTGGACTGATTATATGGACTGGATGTAATTATTAAAAAGAAGAAAGCACATCATTCTTTGTTTTCCAAAATTATCATTTTTCTCTAATCCTAGCAATTTTAACACTTTTAAAAAAGGGAGAAAGAACCGTTTTCCTACCTTTCAAAGGAAGATCAGAGTCATCGTGCAAAATAAGCCCGTTCTCAACCAAGAAGATTGAAAGTAAGTTTGGGGAAAAATAAAGACCTTGTAATGGTTACATCATTGCCTCCTGCTATGTCAGACAACAATTGCCTAATAACTGCACATTTCACTTCTGAGAAATTGAAGTGGTATATGTAAAATGATGATTACATCAATTACACCCTTTTTAGGACAATTTATTTGGTTGGGCAATTCCTTCCGGCTCTCTTCTTCTGAAAAGCATATTTCCAACACAAAAATCCATGTTCCTACCTGTTCTCCTGTAGGAGGTTAGCACCCACCTCGCTCCTAAAAAAATGAAATATCCTGGGAAAGATTGAAAAGGCAGAATATTGTATTTCCCTGGACACGAAATAGCGAAACATGTTTTTAGGTAGGAAACAGACTCACTCTTAATAGCCCTCACCTTTGTCAATGGGCTATTAAAAAAAAGCCTGAGCTAGTCTACTCTACATAACAAAGGAGGATTCGCCATCTACAGAAACTCACCACATGGCATCTGGGAACTCAACCAAGCTTGGGACTCAAAAGACACACAACCTACAAAGTTAGCTAAGACCCCCACCCCCGCACCCCCGGTAGTCTGACAACCAATCAGAATACATTTCTTACATAGGAACAGGAAACAGAGGTGGGGCCAAACAGAGAGTATTAAGAAAAAAGGCCAGGAACTCTCAGCGAGCCCTTCCCCCCCCCTCTTTTTCTTCTTCACCCAACATCTGGAAGCATGGGATCCCCCTTTTCAGG
Organism: Rhabdophis nuchalis; assembly: GCA_039707465.1. Classification (NCBI taxonomy): domain Eukaryota; kingdom Metazoa; phylum Chordata; class Lepidosauria; order Squamata; family Natricidae; genus Rhabdophis; species Rhabdophis nuchalis. The sequence continues at coordinate 19,346,700 of CM077659.1, forward strand.
AGCTCAAGCCATGGGATCCTGTCCACCATTAAACCATCTTTCCAAGCAGCCTCCGTGTTTTCAGTGTCTTTTTCCCTACTTGGAATTGAAGCCAGAAGGACATTTCTTCCAACCCTTCCTTCCTTCCTTCCTTTTTATTCTTATTCTTTTAATATTAATCTTATATTCTTTTATTTATTCTTATTCTTACATTCTTATTCTTTTACCCTTATATTCCTGTTATTTATTTATTATTCTTATTCTTTTAATCTTATATTCTTATTTGTTTGTCCTTATCCTTATATTTTCATTCTTTATTTTTTATTCTTATTTTCATTCTTATATTCTTATTCTTATATTCTCTTTTCATTCTTCCTTTTATTCTTATTCTTTTAATCTTAATCTTCTATTCTTATCCTTAATTTATTTATTCTTATTCTTCTTTTATTCTTATTCATACATTCTTATTTTTACCCTTATATTCTTATTATTTATTATTGTTCTTTTAATCTTATTCTTATATTCTTATTCATTTGTCCTTATCCTTATATTTTCTTCCAACTCTTCCTTCCTTCCTTCCTTCCTTCTTTCTTCCTTCTTTCTTCCTTCTTTCTTCCTTTCTTTCTTTCTTTCTTTCTTTCTTTCTTTCTTTCTTTCTTTCTTTCTTTCTTTCTTTCTTTCTGCCATGGGATCCTGTCCACCATTAAATCATGTTTCCAAGCAGCCTCCCTGTTTCCAGTGTCTTTTTCCCCACTTGGAACTGAACCCAGAAGGACATTTCTTCCAACCCTTCCTTCCTTCCTTCCTTCCTTCCTTCCTTTCTTTCTTTCTTTCTTTCTTTCTGCCATGTGATCGTGTCCACCATTAAATCATGTTTCCAAGCAGCCTCCCTGTTTCCAGTGTCTTTTTCCCCACTTGGAACTGAACCCAGAAGGACATTTCCTCCAACAATCCTAAGGTGCAATGCATTTTTAACTAAACGGAATTTCTTTCCAAGTTCATTTGTTCACTAGCCTTTTTGAAGAAACCTCAGGAAATTAAAGAGTTCCCCTCCTTTTATTCCTGGGGAGAAAGTTATGTTTAATCGAACGCAGAGAAGGTTTAGGGAAGACCTTATAGCTGTCTTCCAATATTTGAGGAGGCGTCACAGAGAAGAGGGGATCAGCCTATTCTATTTCTATTTACACATAGAGTAGCAACCTACATAAGCTGCCTGGTTCAGGAAGTAGACAGCCACCTAATATTCACACATGTGGAATTGCATAGATGAATGAATCATGTTAGGATGCTAGCAATGTAATTAAGAAACACTTCAAAATACATTGTTGGTTATTGTATCAACTGGCCTTAAACCCCAACACATTTTTCCCCCTTCTGTTCAACCCTGTCTTGATTATCAGACGCAAAGTAATAGGGTTATTTAAGACAGAAGAGCAGTTCTTTCATCTGGTTTATCGCATTTTTTTCCTTATTTTTATTTGGGCCACAGGAATTACAAGGAGCACATCCTAACTTTCATGGGATGGGGAAAACATTCCGAATTTCGATTCCAATTTCCTCCCCCTTCCACCTGACAAGCAGAATACAGCAACTACTACATGCATCAGTGCTGTCTTTTTTTCTTTTTCTTTTTTTTTCCAAAGCAAGCCGTAACTAATTTTGTTTCCTATTATAAAAAGAACACAACATACAACCATAGTTCTCCAATTGCAACGTCTGGCTGCAATATCATAACCCACAACCCAAAAACCATCTCATTCAGCAAAGCATACCAACACATCCGTCAGGAACTGATTGGCCCATAAATCTATATCTTCAGAAGGTTTAAACGTTAGGACAGGGGTCTCCAACCTTTGCAACTTTAAGTCTGAAGGACTTCAGCTCCCAGACTTCTCCAGCCAGCAGACCCCTGGACTAGTGGGATGAAGCTTTGCTGGCTGGAGAAGTCTGGGAGCTGAAGTCCTTCAGACTTAAAGTTGCAAAGGTTGGAGACCCCTGGACTAGTGGGATGAAGCTTTGCTGGCTGGAGAAGTCTGGGAGCTGAAGTCCTTCAGACTTAAAGTTGCAAAGGTTGGAGACCCCTGGACTAGTGGGATGAAGCTTTGCTGGCTGGAGAAGTCTGGGAGCTGAAGTCCTTCAGACTTAAAGTTGCAAAGGTTGGAGACCCCTGGACTAGTGGGATGAAGCTTTGATGGCTGGAGAAGTCTGGAAGCTGAAGTCCTTCAGACTTAAAGTTGCAAAGGTTGGAGACCCCTGGACTAGTGTGATGAAGCTTTGCTGGCTGGAGAAGTCTGGAAGCTGAAGTCCTTCAGACTTAAAGTTGCAAAGGTTGGAGACCCCTGGACTAGTGTGATGAAGCTTTGCTGGCTGGAGAATTCTGGGAGCTGAAGTCCTTCAGACTTAAAGTTGCAAAGGTTGGAGACCCCTGGACTAGTGGGATGAAGCTTTGCTGGCTGGAGAAGTCTGGGAGCTGAAGTCCTTCAGACTTAAAGTTGCAAAGTTTGGAGGCCCTTGCGTTACGAAGTGCAAGAGTGATGTTCATCAAGGTGGAAAGTAGATTACAAGAAAGGAAATCTTTGCTGCCCTTGACATCTTTTCATGTTGCCTGCTGGGAAGGTTGCACTTTTCCCTATAAATAAATCTGGTTCTACATTTCAGCGCAGAAGCTCCAAGGAAAGCTTTCATTATTCAGTTAACGTTGCCAGAACAATACCAGATGTCAAGTTACAGCCTTACATGATGTCCCTCCCAAACCCTGTTATCACAACTGTACTCTTTGTGTAGCCCTGCCTTACAACTGAATAGCTGAGTTGCTTCCCAGGAGATTAAACTGGAATCAAAAGGTGTGCCACTTGCCGGTGTCTACTCCAGAGCAAAAATTAACACATTTCCCCTAGATGATTAGGGGACACAGAGGCTCAGGGGGTAAGAAGCTGAGCTTGCCGATCAGTAAGGTCAGCAGTTCGGCGGTTCAAATCCCTAGCACCGCGTAACGGAGTGAGCTCCCGTGACTTGTCCCAGCTTCTGCCAACCTAGCAGTTCGAAAGCAGGTAAAAAATGCAAGTAGAAAAATAGGAACCACCTTTGGTGGGAAGGTCACAGCGTTCCGTGCACCTTCGGCGTTGAGTCATGCTGGCCACATGACCACGGAAACGTCTTCAGACAGCGCTGGCTCTTTTGCTTTGAAACGGAGATGAGCACCGCCCCCTAGAGTCAGGAACATTTAGCACACATGTGCGGGGAAATTTTTACCTTTACCTAGATGTTAGAGCCACAAGATCCTAAATCTTTATTTTTAAGAGTCAATTTAGATACTTATAATCCCTTGGTAATACCACATCTAGAATACTACATCCAATCTTGGTCACCACAATATAAAAAAGATCTTGAGACTCTGGAAAGAGGGCAGAGAAGAGCAACAAAGATGATGAGGGGACTGGAGATTAAAACATATGAAGAATGGTTGCAGGAACTGGGTATGTCTGCTTTGATGAAAAGAAGGACTAGGAGAGATACGATAGCAGTGTTCCAGTATTTGAAGGGCTGCCACAAAAAGAGGGGGTCCACTTATTTTCCAAAGCATCAGAAGGCAAAACAAGGTTTAGTGGATGGAAACTGAATAAAGAGAGAAGCAACCAAACTTCCTGACAGTAAGAACAATCAACCAGTGGAACGACTTGCCTCCAGATGTTTGTGGGTCCTCCAACATTGGAGGATTTTAAGAAGAGACTGGACAGCCATAACCAGCAAAAGTCCATGTCCATTACTGAAATCAACCCCTCCCAGGATTAGGTCCTTGCTGTTCTGCATTTAATAACCGAGAAAATGAAAAATAAGAAAATATCGGATAGCAGAAAGGTGGGACTAGATGTGAACTGTAATGTTTTTTAAACTATCCAATGCATCATTTCACTAATTGGCTCTCTTCGAACATTAAATTCAAGAGCGAAATCCATACCTCCCACCCACTAAAACATTTCCAGAATACCCATGAAACATAAATCTTGATTGGGGCTGTGTCCATGACATATTTGTGCATTTTAAAAAAAACAACAGAACATGAGATTAGCAGGATTCCAAAAGTCGCTGCCATAATTAACAAGCTGTTAAGTGTTATTAGTATCTGCCCTGCTGATTTTTCTGGTTATTAAAGAAGGGATAGCCATAAAAATCCCATACCCTTTACAGTTTACACTGCTGCTCTGTTAGAGGAAAAATACTAATCACTCTGTTTTTGAAGTAACCAATATTATGTAGACAAGGGAGAGCATCATCAAGGGTTGGCACAGATAATGGCCTCAGTGGGCACATTCTGGGTACTATTAAAGGCAGCAAAGTGGAAAATGGGCCAATTTATGCATGTACATTTTCCTATCTTTTCAGTCCTCTCAAATGAATGCAAGGGGAATGTTCTGATAAATTAGGGATTCATTAAAAGGGTGGGTTGCATTTGATTTTTCGTCTCCGCTAGCAAAACTGGCTTGAGTCGCTCTGAATGATGTTTATCCAGTCCAGCCTAGCTATCAATTTTATGCGGTTCAACTCAAATTTGCAGGCCCACTGAGCAAAAACTTCAAAACATTTCTTCCTTCACTCGATGCAGTGAAGAAACTTTTCACCACGTTTATGGTGCTGCAAGAATGCAGATCAGAATCAATGTTAACAAATGATTTATAGCTGTAGATCAGGGGTGTCCAAACTTGGGAACTTTAAGACTTGTGGACTTCAACTCCCAGAATTCCCCAGCCAGAATTCTGGGAGTTGAAGTCCACAAGTCTTAAAGTTCCCAAGTTTGGACACCCCTGCTGTAGATAATCACTACCTCAGTTCTTCCTGATCTTTTGAGACTCCGATGATATATAGATATCTTTTTTTAAAAAACCAAACCAATGAAAGCTTCCTAAAACAAAGCTAAACCCAAACAGAAATTTATTCCTACACTCCAAAACTCCATTTATAATGCCGTTTACGATGCAAAAAGACGTCGAAACAGTTCCAGATCATGGACGAATAACAAACGCTAAAGCACCTAGCCATTTCTAACATGAATTTCGAAGTTATTTATTTAGTATATTTCTTCTAATGTCAAACACACACAATCACACACACACAAATCTAAAGGAAAGTTACTGTCTCCATTGGAAACCAGAAAATGAAGGGGAGGGGGTGGTGGAAATCACATCACGACTCTTCCAAACAAAACAGAGGCATCTAATTTTAGATAGTTTAATCCCCTCCTTACTCAACACACATTAAATTACAGTATATATATCATCCTCGCTCACAGAGAAGAGTAAATGAGGGAGTTAAACCGATCAATCAGCTTTGCATTTCCTGGGGGACTGCTGACTACTGGGGTCTCCTTGGAACCCCTAAATTGTTCCCGAGCGCTAGATAATGCTTTTATTACACTGACCATTCCTAACATGCTTTCTAATACTGACACTTGATGTTCAAATCTTTATTACCATCCAAGATCAGCATAAACACTTGATACTAAAATTTTGAAAGGTGCTCGCAAAGGTTAGTGTTATTAACCTGCTTCCTCCTAATTTTCCAGTCCCCAATAAAAGCATTTTTTCTACCCCTGAACTTTACCCTGTGTATCTCACTTTCCCCATCTTCACCAAATAGTATCCTTCCTTCCAATGTAAATTCAATGTGTAGCAAATAGCTTCCCCTTCCATCTATTTCTCACATTTAAATATATTCTCCCAAGAAGGAAATCTTTTTGGACCTGAAAGTCCACATGCTATCCGGTTGATCTTACAGAATTCGAATTCAGTTTCTCCTGTGAACGTGCTTACAAAAGACCAACAGAATTACTTAACGCTGTAAGCACAGCCATTCCCAAATGCCTAAACCTGCTGTTCACACAATCATAACAACTCTAGCAGTTCAGCTCCCAGCTCTATTTCCCAATAGCAAACTTCCACGTGTGGGATTACTAATCCTAAATAAATTACCTCAAAGACAAAGAAATAATCTTTAAAAAAAATTAATAATAATCCTCCTAAAGGCAATCTGAAAATACCACCGCTACTACTTACAACCAGTAATAATCCTGTACTAAAAATACTATCAAAGAAAATCTTTTTCAACTTCTGCTTTAGTCTCGTGTAATAAAAATCATTCTGTTTCAATGCAAAGCAAGAACTTACCTAATTTTCAGGTCTGAAGTCGGAGTAATTTAAGCATTTATGCTATACATCCCAAGAAAGTTAAGGATTTCTTCTTGTACACAGCAAAATGTCAATACTGTAAACTGTTTTTTATCTCCCTTTACTGAAGCATGTGAATCTTCTGCTTCTTTACTGTACGAACAGAAGATTCACGCCCTACAATATAAATGAAATAGGATATATAGAGTAAACATTTAATTATCGTTCTACGTACAAGGAATGGGATAGTTGCAGCCGACCTATAATTATAATTCTACATAAATGGAACCGGATATATATATACCGGAGCTGTTATGTTTACATCAAAGAGGAATGCATACGGCATTTAGCAAAAAGCAAAGCTGGCATTTTCACCCAAATCATTTTACTTTGAAAGGGGCAAGGGGGCTCTTAAGATTTGATGGCCATAAAATAAAAGCAGCAAACCAGCTTTCCTGGATGGGGGAAGGGGGAGAGAGAGTGGAGGGGGAGGAAGGCTCTAAAACGCAGGTTGAGTTTCTTCCCGAGGACTCCGCGGATGGGCGGGCGGGCATCGACTTGTACAACTACCCTGTGCCTGATTTAAAATGCCTGACAAAATGAGGATTTAGGATAGGTATATTGAGATGAAACACAAGCTGGAAGAAGCAACCTGGACCCCAGTCTGTTGATGGAGAGTTGGGGGGGAGTCGGAAGATCATAACATCTCCCACCACCAAGTAGGGTATCCTTGTACCTGTAGGGCTTTTCAAGAAGAAACTGGACAGTCGTTTGTCTGGGATGGAATAAGGTCTTGCCTTGGGCAAGGGGTTGGACTAGAAGACCTCCAAGGTCTCTTCCAGCGCTTTGATTCAATGTCTCACCAGCACATGAGGAGGAGGGGGATCCATATGGCTTTCCTTTTGTGGGCATCTCCCAAAAGGAGAAACCCCTCCCCCTTTTCCCAATGCCTCCACTCTCTCCCAGGGCTTCCCCCTTGCTGCCCCTCCTTAGGGAACCCCGAATGAATGAAACCAGCCCCATCATCCACTCCTATCCTCCAGCTTCTCCTGCTACTTCGGGAGGCGCCCACGGCTCTGGATCGGGCACCTCCAGGTCCTTGTTTGCCCCCAGAGATTGGGGGGGAAGGGGGGGCAGTGCCAACCCCGGGCAAAGGCTCCAGCAGGGCAGGGATGCAGGGGGAGGCTGAGAAAACCTGCTTCCCCCAAGGATCATCCTAACAATCGCCATCCGAGTCCCAGTGACATCAATAGATAATAATAATAACAACAGCCATAGCAATAGCAATAATAGCAATAGCAATAATAGCATTAGCAATAATAGCAATAGCAATAATAGCAATAGCAATAATAGCATTAGCAATAATAGCAATAATAGCAATAGCAATAATAGCAATAATAGCATTAGCAATAATAGCAATAATAAAAATAACAACAATAATAGCAGCTTTTTATTGCTATGTCCATTAATAGGAGTAGCAGCAGCATCCCTAACGCCAGGAAGGCTCTGCATCCCGGGCTGGCCGGCAGACCCCCAACTCTGATGCCTCCCCCCCCCCAGAAAATGGTGAGGGTCGCCGACCCCCACCCCCACCCCGGCAGAGGTCTTGGGGGGCTTCGGCGCCCCCTCCCCCGGGGACCCACCACCACCACCACGAGGCAGTCGGCTGCCCTCCCTTCCCCGCGTGCCCCGCTCACCGGAGGCGGAGGAGGGCCCGTCACGGCGCCGGCAGCGGCGACCTCCCGTCACCCGCGGCTCCGCCACCCGCCGCACCAGCAGCCGCCACCGCCGTGCCTCGCGCCCCGCCGGGGAGACGCGCGCCGGCCGCCATCTTGGCCGAGGGGAGGGGCGCGCGGGGGGAGGGGGCGGAGCCACGGGGCGCCATGGAAACCTGCCCGCCGGAGGAGGGGGAGGGGCAGGGGGCGCCCCTCAGTTATGAGGGAGGGGGGGGCTGAGCAGAGCCCCCTTTTTCCCCCACCCCTCAGAAGAAGAAGGGGGTCTATATAGAATCCCCCAGGGGAATGGGAGGCACGGAATTCATCCCTAATACAGGAGGGTGGTTGTTTAATGGACGTTTCATGACCCAACTAGGGAACACCATCAGTGTGAGAAGGGAGTTGGGTTTGTGAGAGGGGGAGGAGGAGGAGGAGAAGTACTACTACTACTACCACTACTACTACTACTACTACTACTACTACAGAGGGTCCTTAGTGCTCTCTCAGCTTGCTTGTTTTCTTGCAGATGCTTCATGACCCAACTAGGGAACACTATCAGTGCTAGAATTGGGTGGGGTATGCAGAGAGGAGGAGGAAGAGTATGGTGTCCTTGGTGCTCTCTGGGCTTGGTGACTTTCATGCAGCCGTTTCATGAGCCAATCATGTAACATAATCAGTTCTGCAAAGAGTTGGAGTGCACTGAGGATGTTACCTAGTTTGGGTAATGAAACCTCTGCAAGAAAACCAGCAAGCTCAGAGAGCATCAAGGACCCCCTCACAGTAATACAATACAATACAATACAATAGCAGAGTTGGAAGGGACCTTGCAGGTCTTCTAGTCCAACCCCCTGCCTAGGCAGGAAACCCTATTCCGTTTCAGACAAATGGCTATCCAGCATCTTCTTAAAGACTTGCAGTGTTGGGGCATTCACAACTTCTGGAGGCAAGCTGTTCCATTGGTTAATTGTCACTCACTGTCAGGAAATTTCTCCTCAGTTCTAAGTTGCTTCTCTCCTTGATTAGTTTCCACCCATTGCTTCTTGTCCTGCCCTCAGGTGCCTTGGAGAATAGCTTGGCTCCCTCTTTGTGGCAACCCCTGAGATATTGGAAGATGGCTATCCTGTCTCCCCTGGTCCTTCTTTTCATTAAACTAGACATCCACAGTTCCTGCAACCGTTCTTCACGTGTTTTAGTCTCCAGTCCCCTAATCATCTTTATTGCTCTTCTCTGCACTCTTTCTAGAGTCTCCACATCTTTTCTACATTGTGGTGACCAGAACTGAATGCAGTATATTCCAAGTGTGGCCTTCCCAAGGCCTTATAAAGTGGTATTAACACTTCATGTGATCTTGATTCTATCCCTCTGTTGATGCAGCCTAGAACTGTGTTGGCTTTTTTGGCAGCTGCTGCACACGGATGGCTCGTATTTAAATGGTTGCCCACTAGGACTCCAAGATCCCTTTCACAGTTACTACTATTGAGCAAGGTATGTGTTAATTGCCTCGAATAATGAGGAAATCCTAAGGGACGGCCAATTCAAGCTGAATAAGGGGTTCAGACACCCCTAAGGTGTTTTTCCATGCAGCAACCTCTAGAGCTGGGGTTCCCAAACTTGGCAACTTGAAGACTTGTGGACTTCAACTCCCAGAATTCTGGGAGTTGAAAGCCACAAGTCTTCAAGTTGCCAAGTTTGGGAACCCCTGCTCTAGAGTAAGGGGGGTTGTCTTGGGGTCAGGTTGTCTTGGGGTCACCTTATGAAGCACCCCTAAATAATGGGGGTGTCCTGGGTTACATGCAGGAGTGAGGGGTCAAAGGGGTTCATAGTGTGCAAAAGACCTAAATAATGGGGCACCCCCATGTCACGGAGCACCCCAGACAATGGCAACAGCAGGAGGGAACATACAAGGAGAGATCTAAGCTTCAGCACCCAGAAATAAGGGGTGGCGGGTGGATCATTATTAACCCTTCCAAAATAATGGCTTTGGGTACAGCTACACTCCTCTGAAAAATGGGGGGTGGCTTATGATATCAGCAGTCCAGAAGGGACGTTCAGGGAAAGAGCTTAGCTTCAGCACCCCAAAATAAGGGCCCCTTTTCACAGGATGAAGGCCGATGTATTGTAATAGGAGACACTCCTTGTGGTGCCCTGAATTATGGAGGGGGTTTCACAGGAGTGTGTGTGTGAGAGAGAGATGTGGGGTTCCCAATCCTTGGTCCCTGAGGAGTAGAGGGGGACTTTACATTCAGGACCCCTAAATTACGTTGAGCTTCTTGTGCCGAAGGGGGTCAGATACCGCAGGGTTACAGAAACTGGACCTGGCTAGTCTAAGGAAGAGAAGGACCAGGGGACACAGGATAGCAGTCTACCAATATTTGAGGGGCTGCCACAGAGAGGAGGGGGTCAAGCTATTTTCCAACGCATATGAAGGCCAGACAAGGAATAATGGATGGAAACTGACCAAGGAGAGATTCAACCTGGAAATAAGGAGGAATTTTCTGACAGTGAGAGCCATCAATCAATATAACAGAAGTTGCCTTCAGACATTGTGGGAGCTTCATCACTTGGGATTTTCAAGAAGAGATTGGACAAAGATTTGTCAGAAATGGTGTAGGGTCTCCTGCTTGGGCGGGGTGGGTGGGGGGGTTGGACTAGATGACCTACAAGGTCCCTTCCAACTGTTAATCTGTTAAAGCAAGGATTCTTGCTTTAACAAGAATTAAGGGAGAAAATCCATATTTTCCCAATTAAGGGAGAAAATCCATATTATATAATAACTGGTCTTGTTAGATTGAAACAGTGTGCAGATTTTTGTCAATAAAAATGAATGATTACATGGAGGCATCTAGGCAAAAGGGAGAAATATGTATTTATAAAGGAGGGGGAGGTCTTTGTCCAGCTGGAGAAACAATGGCATGCTTTCATCCCGGAAGGAACAGATGCAGAGAGGAAAGTCCTGGAGAATTTATAAAGGGGAAGTTGGATTAAACATTCACCCCCTATGACCTCCATATGTTTGGGGGTAATTGCCAACTTTCCAAAAAATTGCATAGTACAGATTGTTCTCGACTTATGACCAAAATTTTTTTTTTGTGAAGCAAGACAGGAGTTTTTCCCCTATTTGCAACCTTTCTTGCCATACTTGTTCTAGTGAGGTACTAATACCACTCTATGCAGCCTTCATAAGACCACACCTAGAATAATACTGCATCTAGTTTTGGTCACCACACTTTAAAAAAGATGTTGCAACTCTAGAAAGTGTACAGAGAAGAGCAACCCGCAGGATTAGGGGCTGGAGGCTAAAACATACGATGAACGGTTGCAGGAACTGGGTAGGTCTAGTTTAATGAAGAGAAGGACCAGGGGAGACAGGAGAGCATCTTCCCATATTGGAGGGGCTGCCCCAGAGAGGAGGAAGGGGGTCAAGCTATTCTCCAAAGCCCCCGAAGGCCAGAGAAGGAAGAATGGATGGAAACCAACCAAGGAGAGATTCAACCTGGAAATAAGGAGGAATTTTCTGACAGTGAGAACAATCAACCCATTGAACAGAAGTTGCCTTCAGAAGTTGCGGGAGCTTCATCACTGGAAGCTTTCAAGAAAAGACTGGACTGCCATCTGTCAGAAATGGTGTAGGGTCTCCTTCTTGGATTGGGGTTAGACTAGATGACCCACAAGATCCCATTTCTGACAGATGGCAGTCCAGTCTCTTCTTGAAAGCTTCCAGTGATGAAGTTCCCACAACTTCTGAAGGCTGTTCCATTGGTTGATTGTTCTCACTTTCAGAAAAAAAAAGTCTCCTTTATTTCCAGGTTGAATCTCTCCTTGGTCAGTTTCCACCCATTATTCAGATGTTCAAGATGTAACTAGATTAGCTGATATCAGTGAAGAAGGAGGTCTAATCAACTTTGATTATTAATTCAGTGGGAAAATAGAGAGCAGGTCAATGGTAGGAGATGGACCTGACTCCAAGGGGCTCAGTCTGTGAAGAGCCACAAAGTTGACTGGGGAGCTAAAGGCTAAAACATATGAAGAACAGTTGCAGGAACTGGGCATGTCTAGTCTAGTAAAAAGAAGGATTAAGAGGTGACATGATTGCATCTTCCATAGAGAGGGAGGGGTGTCAACCTATTCTCCAAGGCACCTGAGGGCAGATCAAGAAGCAATGGGTGGAAACTAATCAAGGAGAGAAACAACTTAAAACTAAGGAGAAATTTCCTGACAATGAGAACAATTAATCAGTGGAAGGGCTTGCCTTCAAATGCTGTGGGTGCTCCATCACTGGGGGCTTTTAAAAAGAGAATGGACAGCCATTTGTCTGAAATGGTGGAGGATCTCCTGCTTGAGCAGGGGGTTGGACTAGATGACCTCCAAGGTCCCTTCCAACTCTGTATTCTGTTATTCTAAAGGCTGCAATGTTTACCCCAAAAAATAAAGGCTTCTGCATAGATTTTCTCCCAGATGAAATGTCAGAAGCTGTACATGGTTATTGTTTTGCATTTGGCTTATTTTGTTCCAGGAAGGAACTTAGTATGCTTACTGAAATGTACTTAAAAATCTGTGTGACGAGCCTCAACATTATTGTCTCTCTTCAAAATATTAATTGCAGCAGTCCTGGTTTGCAGACTAATGTTATTAGCAACACAAATGGCTTATTGGCATAGAACAGTGATGGATATTTATAATGGAAGACAGCCACCATTTTTTGAAATATTCATGTAGAATTTTCATAGATGTACGTGCATCCACTAATATATTTCCTCTCTGTTTTTCTTTCTTTATAGTATTTGGTTCCTTTTAAAAATAAATGTAATGTTTATTTTTTTTAACGTTGAATTCAGTTAACAAAACCATTTTTTTAAAAAGTTGAAGTTCTAACCGCATTATGCACAGGGGTTATATCTATGTGTGCGTGTCTGCTTGATATGGCATTGATCCTGGGTGGAGAAGAACAAAGAAGCAAACATTTCTAACATAAACAGTGAGCAAATGTAATATTTCTTATTTCAAACAGCTAATTGGCTCAGTCCTTCCTCTCGTTCTCTTAGGATGCTTAAAGGTTATACAAAATGAGACTTTTGGCTTGCGAGCTGCCTATTAAAATTCAGACTATAAGGCCAAGAAAAGCTCTAGGTCTGTTTGTCAGGAAATTTAGCATTGATCCCTCAGAGCTTATATTCGACAGGAATTGATTAACTTTAAACAAAGCAAAGAAATAGTATATTTGAATGCAGAAGTAATGATGGGGCAAGACTTGGAGCATCAGCTTTAAATATCTTTATTGCTACAAAAATATTTTGTTCGTTTTGTTTCTATAAAAGCAAGTTTGGGAAAGCAATGACGCTGGCTATAATTCATAAAAGAGGAGAGCAGATATTAGTTATGGATGGGAAGAAAAGATACTCAACTTACAACCCCAATTAAGCCCAGAATTTACAATACAACAGCAGAGTTGGAAGGGACCTTGGAGGTCATCTAGTTCAACTCCCTGCCTAGGCAGGAAGCCCTATACCATTTCAGACAAATGGCTATCCAACATCTTCTTGAAGACTTGCAGTGTTGAGGCATTCACAACTTCTGGAGGCAACTTCTGTTCCACTGATTAATTGTTCTCACTGTCAGGAAATTTCTCCTCAGTTCTAAGTTGCTTCTCTCCTTGATTAGTTTCCACCCATTGCTTCTTGTTCTACCATCAAGTGCCTTGGAGAATAGCTTGACTGCCTCTTCTTTGTGGCAACCCCTGAGATATTGGAACACTGCTATACTGTCTCCCCTTGTCCTTCTTTTCATTAAACTAGACCTACCCAGTTCCTGCAACCGTTCTTCCTATGTTTTAGCCTCCAGTCCCCTAATCATCTTTGTTGCTCTTCTCTGCACTCTTTCTAGAGTCTCCACATCTTTTCTACATCGTGGCGACCAAAACTGGATGCAGGATTCAAAGCGTGGTCGGCAGTTTGGTGGTTCGAATTCCTGGCGCCACGTAACAGAGTGAGCTCCCGTGACTTGTCCCAGCTTCTGCCAACCTAGCAGTTCGAAAGCAGGTAAAAAAATGCAAGTAGAAAAATAGGAGCCTCCTTTGGTGGGAAGGAAACAGCGTTCCGTGCACCTTCGGCATTGAGTCCTGCCGGCCACATGACCACGGAGGCGTCTTCAGACAGCGCTGGCTCTTTTGCTTTGAAACGGAGATGAGCACCGCCCCCTAGAGTCAGGAACGATTAGCACATATGTGCGAGGGGAACCTTTATCTTTACCTGCACTGATTTTAGAGAGGTGAATGAGTGAAACTCATCACCAACAGCATGTTATGGCGATTGCCTCTTTTAGAATTGCAAGATATATCTGTATTATCTTTCTCTCTGTCCATCTGTCCATCTATAGTCTATAGTCAGTCTCTCTCCCTCTCTCCCTCCCTCTCCCTCCCTCCCTCCCTCTCTCATTGTCATTAATCTATCTCTATCTAGGTATCTCTATCATCTACATCTGTCTGTCTGTCTGTCTGTCTCTGTCTGTCTGTCTGTCTGTCTGTTTTTCATATATCTGTATGAAAAAAAAGACCCTTTTGGGTTGGTTGGTTTTTTAGCAGCAATCAAAGGTCCCAATTTGAGAAGGTAACTTTTAAAATTCTAATGCACAGGTAGTCCTCAATTTATGACCACAACTGAGCCCAAAATTTCTGTTGTTAAGTGAGACATTTGTTAAGTGAGTCTTACCCCGTTTTACAACCTTTCTCTCACCCCAGTTGTTAAATGAATCACTGCAGTGGATAAGTTAGTAACCTGGTTGTTAAGTGAATCTGGCTTCCCCATTGACTTTACTGGTCAGAAGGTCACGAAAGGGTGACCCTGGGACACAGCAACCGTCATAAATATGAAACAGTTGCCAAGCGTCTGGATTTTGATCACATGGCCATGGGGATGTTGCAAAGGTCATAACTCTGAAAAACGGTCTTAAGTCACTTTTTTCAGTGTCAGTGTAACTTTGTTCACTAAACGAGCTGTTGTTTGTATGTCTCTGTTCTGTTAAATAAGCTTGCAAGTATTCCATTTTCCAATTGCTTTTACATCAGATGCTGAATAAAGTCACAGTGTATTTTCATTGCAGTAGAGAAAATACTCTCCTGTTTCTAAGAACTGACTTTAAAAGAAAAATGAACCATCTATCCTTAAACTGATTAGCAGAGTTGGAAGGGACCTTGTAGGTCATCTAGTCCAACCTCTCCACCCAAGCAGGAGACCCTACACCATTTCCGACAAATGGCAGTCCAGTCTCTTCTTGAAAGCCTCCAGGGATGAAGCTCCCACAACTTCCGAATGCAACTTCTGTTCCATGAGTTGATCATTCTCACTGTCAGAAAATTCCTCCTTATTTCTAGGTTGAATCTCTCCTTGATCGGTTTCCGTCCATTGTTCCTTGTCTGGCCTTCAGGTGCTTTGGAAAATAGCTTGACCCCCTTCCTCCTCTCTGGGAAAGCCCCTCAAATATTGGAAGACTGCTCTCCCGTCTCCCCTGGTCCTTCTCTTCCATAGACTAGCCATGCTCAGTTCCTGCAACCGTTCATCATATGTTTTAGTCTCCAGACCTTTGATCATCTTAGATAGATTCAGATTAACAGAGTTGGAAGGGACCTTGTAACCCCCCACACAAGCAGGAGACCCTACACTGTTTCTGACAGATGGCCATCCAGTCTCTTCTTGAAAGCTTCCAGTGATGAAGCTCCCACAACTTCTAAAGGCAACTTCTGTTCCAGGGGTTGGATTGTCCTCACTGTTGAAAATCCCTCCTTATTTCCAAGTTGAATCTCTCCTTGATCAGTTTCCACCCATTCTTCCTTGTCTGGCCTTCAGGTGCCATGAAAATAGCTTGACACCCCTCATCCCACCCCACCTCCTCTCTGTGGCAGCCTCTCAAGTATTGGAAGGCTGCTATCATGTCCTAGTGTGGGGAAGCCTGTTTACTAATGCTTGAGGCCCACATATGTAAACAGCTGGCTTTTCAGTAAGTTGTAATGCTGACTTTGGATCTGGGGTGTGTTCTGGCAGGCACTACTGCCAGTTTGCTTGTGTGTGCGCCATGCACATGCGCTTGATGTGCGCTATGCGTGCATGGACAGTGCTATTAAAATTGTTCTGCGCATGTGCAGAACTGAAAAACAAAATGGCAGCACCCACGGCAGTGCCTGGAGAACCGGTTCAGGGATGTAGCAATCCTGGGTCGATGCCGGTTCCAGCGACCCAGGCCGCCAAACCACTACTGGTTCAGTCACCAGTCCGAACCGGTAGGAACCCACCACTGCTTTGGATAAGATACTTTAGAGATCCAGGTGAAATCTAATGGCCCACAGGAACCCTAAAGCAGGGGTCCCCAACCCCCGGGCCGCAGACCAGTGCCAGTCCGTGGCTTGATAGTAACCGGGCCGGAGTGAACCTTGGGTTCCAGGTGACCGCCGAACGGGCGCGCGGCCCACGTGACTCGACTCACCCACTGGAGGTTCCCACCGGTCCGCGGAATTTTTTTTACATGAAACTGGTCCCTGGTGCCAAAAAGGTTGGGGACCCCTGCCCTAAAGGAGCAGAGCAAAAAGTATGGTGAGAGCACTCCAAAGTTGAAGAAAACGTTTGAGAAGAACACATAGAAAGGAACTAACTGACTCTTGCCAGAAAAAGCAACTTTAAGCGGGATAAGGTCAGGGTGGAACTAGAGAAGTTCAGTGTTATTATAGAGAGAGAGAGAGAGAAAGAACCAACCAGCAAGAATTCCTGGAGAAAGACAATCACCCTAAGAAAACAAGAGAAAATCTGAATAAACGATACGAAAAATAGATCTAGTGTAGAAATATCCAAACAGCCAGGCAGGTCTGCTGGAGGTCAAAAAATCAAGGTGACAGCCACAACCATGCGATTTGCACACACACACACACACACACACACACACACACACACACACCACTATCACCATCGCCAGTCCCTCTTGGGTACATGACATGTAGTCCTCAATGTTCATGAACACAATTGGGCCCAAAACTTCTGATGCTAAACAAGACAGAATCTTAAGTGAGTCACTGCAACATTGTTAATTTAGTAACACGGTTGTTAAGTGAACCTGGCTTCCCCTTTGACTTTGCTCATCAGAAAGTCGCAAAAGAAGATCACATGATGCCAGATTCGCTGCAGCTGTCATAAATATGAGCCAGCTTCCATGGGGGATGCTGCAATGGTGTGAAAAAAGGCCCTAAGTCAGTTTTTTCCCCAGTGCAGGTATAACTTCAAAGGTCACTAAACCAATAGTTGTAAGTTGAGGACTTCTTATATCTTCCTAGCTTGCTTTTTCCTCCTGGAATTAAGCCATAACAGGCAAATATTGTTGTGAATGCACCAATGATTCTGGGCTGCCAAGTCCCAAATCAAGATCACATGAAGTATTACTACCACTTGACAAAACCCTACTAAGACCACACCTGGAATTGTTGTTGTTAGTTACAAAGTGGTGCCCGACCCCATGGACAACGTTCCTCCAGGCCTTCCTGTCCTCTACCATCCTCTGGAGTCCATTGAAGCTCATGCCTACTGCTTCGGTGATTCCATCCAGCCACCTCCTTCTCTGTCATCCCCTTCTTCTTTTGCCCTCCATCGTTCCCAGCATGAGGCTCTTCTCCAGGGAGTCCTTCCTTCTCATCAGGTGGTCAAAGTACTTGAGTTTCCTCTTCAGGATCTGGCCTTCTAAAGAGCAGTCAGGGTTGATCTCCTCTAGGACTGACCGGTTGGGTCACCTTGCAGTCTAAGGGACTCGCAGGAGTCTTCTCCAGCACCAGAGTTCAAAGGCCTCCATTCCTTGGCGCTCAGCCTTCCTTATGGTCCTACTTTCACAGCCATACACTGCAACTGGGAAAACCATATCCTTGACTAGACACACCTGAAATGCTGCAATCAATTTTGGTCCCCATACTACAAAAAAGACATTGAGATTTTGGAAAAAGTTCAGAGAAGAGCAACTAAGATGATCAAAGGCCTGGAGACTAAACCATAGGAAGAACTGATGCAGGTTTTGGGTCTTGCTAGTCTAAAGAAAAGAAGAATTAGAGGTAACATGATAGCAGTCTTCCAGTACTTGAAGGGTAGTGTTGTGTCCTCGACCTGCGACCGGTCTCGAGTTACGACCGGCCGCAGGTCTTCCAGGCTGCCTCTTGGAGCCTTGGCAACAGGCTGTAGCAAGGCGGCCAACCGACAGACGCGCCTGATTGGCTGAGGCGCGCCTGGCCCTTGCTGCAGCCTGATTGGCTCCCCCTTTGACAGCTCCAAATATAAAGAGCTGTCAAAGTGCGGGAGCCCCTGTCTACCGCACCTTTTCTTTAACTGAACTTATCTTTCTTTGTAAGCCTTGCCTAGCTAATAAAGCTATGTTTTTGAGCAAACCTGATTCCGGACCCTGTCTTTCCTTGAAGATACAACAGGTAGCCACAAAGAAGTGGGTGTGGGTGTGTGTCAAACTATTCTCCAAAGCACCAGAAGGCAGGACAAAAAAAATGGTTGGAAACTAATCAAAGAGAGAAGCAACCTGGAATTAAGGAGAAATTTCCTAACAATGAGGACAATTAACCAATGGAAGAACTTGCCTTCAGAAATCGTGGAAGCTCCATCACTGGATGTTTTTAAGAAGAGACTGGCCAGCCACTTGTCTGAAATGGAATAGGTGGACTAGAAGACTTCCAAGGTCCCTTCCAGCTTATTCTATTCTATTCTATTCTATTCTGTTCTATTCTATTCTATTCTATTCCTATTCCTATTCCTATATCACTAAACCAATAGTTGTAAGTTGAGGACTACTTAAATCTATATACCGGTAGCTTACTTTTTCCTCCTGGAATTAAGCCGTAACAGGCAAATATTGTTGTGAATGCACCAATAATTCTGGGCAGGCAAGTCAATCTGACAGGCTGAAAAATTTCAGAATCTTGTAAGTAACCCAGCCCTTGAGTGGCACCTCTGAATCTCCTTTCTGAAACACCTTTCGTTTGCAAAAGACATTCCCAGCGGATAATTTGCCATGTTTATGGATTCAAGACGAAGGTATTTCATTGATAGTTGTAGACATTCCTGTTCCTTCCCAGACTTTCTCTTTTAAATTCGAAAGGAAGAAGCGGTTATTGCGGTACAGCTTTTCCCCCCCGCAGTGGCTGGCATCCTAAATCCATCTGCCTTCTTCTGCCTTCCTTCCACGTTAACTGTTTCCTACGATTCGCGTGATGCTCTGCTTCTGCCACGATTAATACATTTAAACATTTTGCCTGCCATTATTCTAATCATCTCCAGCAGTGGAAGAAGGCACATTAAGGATAATTCAGCCCTCGAAAGGCAACGTGGTGGCTGATGCCAATGGGCCCACCCACGTCAACAGCTGCTTTTGATTAATCCACTTCTGCAAAAGCCGCTAATGAATATTCTGCCCCACCAAGGGCCAGATTCCTCTGGCAGAAACCTGATCTTTCTTTGCCGTTGCAAATCAGGAGGGAAAAAATGTGAAAACACGGAAACTGTTCAATCTGCAGAAGAAAACTGAGCAACCCACTCAGCGTAGATGTGGAGCAATTGTGGAACAGTTGTGGGGCTACCCCAGAGAGAAGAGGGGGGGGGGTGTCAAGCTATTTTCCAAGGCACCCAAAGGCCAGACAAGGAGCAATGGATGGAAACTGATCAAAGAGAGATTCCACTTACAAATAAGGAGAAATTCTCTGACAATCAATCCATGGAACAGAGGTTCCCTTCCGAAGTTGTGGGAACCTCATCCCTGGAGACTTTCAAGAAAAGACTGGACTGTCATCTGTCAGAAAAATGGTACAGGGTCTTGGGGGGGGGGGGTGTTGGACGAGATTGGCCTACAAGGTCCCTTCTAACTCTGTTATTGTGATATGTTGACACTTTGGAAAGAGTGCAAAGAAGAGCACAAACAGCTAAAATAAATGAAGAATGGTTGCAGGAACTGGTCATGGCTGGTCTAGTGAAGAGAAGGACCAGGGAAGACAGGAGAGCATCTTCCAATATTTGAGGGGCTACCACAGAGAGGAGAGGGTGAAACTGTTTTCCAAAGCACCTGAAGGCCAGACAAGAAATAAAGGATGGAAAATGAACAAGGAGAGATTCAACCTGGAAATAAGGAGGAATTTTCTGACAGTGAGAACCATCAACCTATGGAACAGAAGTTGCCTTCAGAAGTTGTGGGAGCTTCATCCCTGGAGGCTTTCAAGAAGAGACTGGACTGCCTTCAGTCAGAAATGGTGTAGGATCTGTTTGGGTGTGGGGTTGGACTAGAATGACCTACAAGGTCCCTTCCAACTCTTAATCTGAAGAAGAAGCAACTCAAATTGGTGTGTGTTATCACTTTACACTTGTTCCCAAGGGAAATGGGAGGTTTTATTTTATCCCTTTAACAAGTATAATCAGGATTCCCTGGTGAAATAGTAAACCATATTCCATTCAAATCAGGTGAAAACAAAACCATGACTTTCTCTGTTGGAGAAAAGAGCAGATAGTCTATTGACCCATGATCTGGAGATGTTCCAGAAGTACGGTCTTTGACACATGCCCTGTCTGGGATAAAGAAAGAGCTTGCAATGTTCCTGTTGATGGATTGACATTTTAGAAGCATGCGGCGGACCGGCTGATGACATTTGCAGCACAGATTTCCGAGGACTGTGAAAAGCCCGAAGGAAATGTTTGGCTGAGTTGTGTTCTTTTATAATTGCACGGAGGAAATGGGTGTGACCCCCCTGGCCACATATTTGGGATTTGGAAGCCCTTTTCAAGAGGCAGCTGTTCTCCAGCCCCTTGGCAGCTGCTAAAAAGAAAAAATGCACAACTTTTGCACACCGATCTGTACCAGAATAGGCTACCTCTAGCAATATCCTATCCTTCCATCCCCCACCCCAACCCCATCCAGTCAGTACCTTTCCTTCCAACACTCCCACCATCAGAACTGATGAAGCTTCTTGGGTGAGGAGGGAAACATTCTCTTCTTCCTCAAGGGAAAAAAAAATAGTCCAGTTGTCTTTTGAGAAAAAAAAAGCATTTTTGAGGGAACTATGACAATCATGGATGATTGAGAATCTCCACAGGCTTTATGTCAGTTTGTATTAGGGAATGCTACTAACCGAAGGCATTTCTGATCTCACCCTGGACCACAGTGAGTAGCTTCCCTCCTTCTTACTCGTTCTCATTGCAGGATCCCTGAAAATCCAGAAGGATACAATCAAGATCAAGGGAGGTACTAATACCACTCTATAAAGCCTTAGTGAGACCACACCTAGAGTACTGCATCCAGTTTTGGTCATCACACCATAAACAAGATGTGGAGACTCTAGAAAGAGTGCAGAGAAGAGCAACCAGGATGATGAGGGGATTGGAGGCTAAAACATGAAGAATGGTTGCAGGAACTGGGTAGGTCTAGTCTAGGGAAGAGAAGCACCAAGGGGGACAGGATAGCAGTCTTCCAATATTTGAGGGGCTGCCACAGAGAGGAAGGGGTCAAGCTATTCTCCAAAGCACCCGAAGGCCAGACAAGGAATAATGGATGGAAACTGATCAAGGAGAGATTCAACCTGGAAATAAGGAGGAATTTTCAACAGTGAGAACAATCAACCCATGGAACAGAAGTTGCCTTCAGAAGCGGTGGGAGCTTCATCACTTGAGACTTTCAAGAAGAGATTGGACTGCCCTCTGTCAGAAATGGTGTAGGGTCTCCTGCTTGGGTGAGGGGTTGAACTAGATGACCTACAAAGTCTCTTCCAACTCTGTTAATCTGTAATAAAACCCAACATGGCACAGTTTTAATCTATTTGTGTACCTGCAGCATTTTAAAACCCTGAGTTTATCACAAAAGGAAACAAGCTTTAGATTCTGAGCAGCAAAACGCTTCAGGGACTGCTTGCAAGCGGTCAGCCTCCACCGAAACCCAGTCTGTCCTACATTTTTGACTAAATCATCACTTAGGAAATGTTTCTGGCACGTTCGGCTTGCCCCGTCTGAAACAAAATAATAGGAACCAGCTGCTAAAACACAAAAGCAGGAAGGCAAGGAACAGCCGCATTTTGGAAATGGGAACGTAGAAAGTGAAGAATGTGAAAATCAGGAATTCATTATGAAACCTCTTTGACATTAGAAAAATGTCCACCCTCCTGGAGAACGGCTGTCTCTCCAACAACAATATACCATTTTTTGACTTAAGTTGCAAAAATGTGCCATGCAGGAGAAATTAGGGCAAAGATCAATTTTCTCTTGTTTTGGCTAAGAATCAGTTAAGCAGAACTTTCCCCTTTCAGTTGCATGGAGAGTGTGAGTCTGTGCGTTACGTTACAACCACAATTTCCATTGCTAATCAAGACGTTAAGTGAGTTTTGGCCTCATTTTACGATCTTTCTTGTCGCAGTTTCGTTACGTGAATCCCTACCATTGTTAAGTTTCATAACACACACTTGTTTGATGACTCTGGCTTCCCTCTTGATCTCTTGGTCACAAAAAGGGGATCACTTAACCCTGGGACACTGCAACCGTCATAAATACGAGTCACTTGCCAAGCGTCTGACTTTTCATCGTGTGAAAAATGGTCATAAGTCATTTTTTTCCCAGTGCCATGGTAACCTTGAATGGTCACTAAACCAATGGTTGTAATAGGTAATCCTCGATTTATGACCCAAATATCTGTTGTTAAGTGAGACATTTGTTAAGTGAGCTTTACCCCATTTTACAACCTTTCTTAGCTCATTTATGAAGTGAATCACCACAGCTGTTCAGTAAGTAACATGGTTGTTATATGAACCTGGCTTTCCTGTTGACTTTGCTTATCAGAAGGTCACAAGAGGGGATGACATGACCTTGGGACACTTTGACCATCATAAATGTGAATCAGTGGCCAAGTGTCTGAATTTTGATTATATGATCTTGGGGTCATAACTGTGAAAAACGGCCATAAGTAACTTTTATTGGTGCCGTAGTAATTTTGAATTGTCACCAAATGTAACCATTGTAAGTCAAGGACCAGACTTATATGTATGTATATATATATGCTGGTCTTGTTGTATTCGGGTGTTTTCCCAGGTAAAAATGAGATTGCTTTGGCAATGTTTTGGCAAGATCTCACTTGCCATCTTCAGGCTTCGGTCTGTGGCTACGAAGCTGCCGCCCTTCCTTAAATCTTGGTGGGGGTGGGGGTGGAGTGATGACTGTTTTTGTGGGTGGGTTGATTAGATTAGATTAGATTTATTTAACTTATATACCGCTCCCTTTCCCAAAAAGGGACTCGGGGCGGTGCACAGGAAATTAAAAAAGCGTATAAAAAACAAGACAATATACAAAATTTAAAATCAAATTAAATTATAACCCTGTGCTAAAAATTTACAATAAATTAAGACTATTCCCCTTAAAAACCGATTAAAACAATTTGATGTCAGGCTAAAGGCTAGGTAGAGTTAGGCCAGGCCGGCCTGTTGGAAAAGTAGGTCTTGAGTTTCAGACGGAAAGAACGGAGGTCCGTGGTCATTCTAAGTTCAGGGGGGTAGGTCGTTCCAGAGGGTTGGGCCCACCACAGAGAAGGCCCTTCCCCTGGGCGTCGCCCGCTGGCATTGCCTAGTGAACGGCACCCGGAGAAGTCCCTCTCTGTGGGAGCGAATCGGCCGCAGGGATGTGTGGGGTAGGATGTGATCCCGTAGATAACTAGGTCCCGTGCCATGGAGCGCTTTAAAGATGATAATCAGCACCTTGGCACCAATCAGCACCAATCATGATTGGCTGTGCAGTTGTATCATGATTGGTAGATTGATGCTGATTGGTCCTATTTGTATGTTTATCAATTTATTGATCTCCAAGGCTGAACAGCTCAACAGGATGTTGTGAAAAAATTACCTATACTAAATACCCCTGTCTCAGCTGATGCAATAAGGGAGAGCTGGGTTGGCTGAATTGCTAGGCTCCTGCCTGATATGCAATACAGCCCCGGTTCGAGTCGCAGTAAAGGGTATGGCCAGCTGATGAGAGCTAATAAGCTCGAAATAGATCTATCCTGGTCTCTCTGATTTATTTATTGATCAGCTCATAAAACTAACACACATATCTTAAAAAATGTACACAACGGAACTCTTGGCTTTCTGTCTAGATGGTCTCTGGTGATGAGCCGAAAGGCAGAAAAGGAAACAGTATGTCTCCTCCCTTAATGGGGCCATAACAGGATGTTGTGAAAAAAATTACATAGATATAGATATAGATATAGATATAGATATAGATATAGATATAGATATAGATATAGATATAGATAGATAATTGTTTTCACAACTTCCTGTTAGGGCCCCATTAAGGGAGGAGACATACTATTTCCTTCTCTGCCTTTCGGCTCATCACCAGAGACCATCTAGACAGAGAACCATGAGTTCCGTTGTGTAAATTTTTTTTTAGATATGTGTGTTAGTTTTTATGAGCTGATCAATACATTTAAATTTGAGAGACCAAGATAGATCTATTTCGAGCTTATTAGCTCTCATCAGTTGGCCATACCCTTTACTGGGATTCGAACCAGGGCTGTAATGCATCTCAGGCAGAAGCCTAGCAATTCAGCCTAACTGGCTCTACCTTATTGCATCAGCTGAGACAGGAGTATTTAGTATAGATAATTGTTTTCACAACTTCCTGTTAGGGCCCCATTAAGGGAGGAGACATACTGTTTCCTTCTCTGCCTTTCGGCTCATCACCAGAGACCATCTAGACAGAGAACCATGAGTTCCGTTGTGTAAATTTTTTTTTTAGATACGTGTGTTAGTTTTTATGAGCTGATCAATAAATTTAAATTTGAGAGACCAAGATAGATCTATTCGAATCCCAGTAAAAGGGTATGGCCAACTGATGAGAGCTAATAAGCTCAAAATAGATCTATCTTGGTCTCTCAAATTTAAATTTATTGATCAGCTCATAAAAACTAACACATACATACAGTACATACATACATACATACATACATACATACATACATACATACATACATACATATAATTGTTTATGTCAGAGCACCTGGTATGCCCAAATATGGGAGGAAGGGAGCTTTCTGCTACCCATTTTGCCTTGCAGCTCCAACCTAGGAGCCTTTCAGGCAGAAAACCATTTTTGTGTGCATTTGTATATATATATCCTGAATTTCTCCCACTACAGACAAAGGGAACTGCCTCCCTGCCACATCACAGGACGGATGTTAGAAAGAGAATCAGGAAATCTCCCTCCTGACATCCGTGGCAATCCTTTAGTTCTAATTAGGACGAGGTTCAGGGCCTGATGGGTCCATCATTATATCACCATCCCTCTAAGTAAGGATCATCTCCATGGTTATGGGATTAAAATGTGGCGACTTGCATGAATTCACAAGGGTTGCAGCTTCCCAGGGTCATGGAACCCCCCCAAAGGGTTTCAGATCAAGATCAAGGGAGGTTCTAATACTACTCCATAAAGCCTTAGTAAGACCACACCTAGAGTTCTGCATCCAGTTTTGGTCACCACACTATAAAAAAGATGTGGAGACTCTAGTTCTCCAGGATGATTGGAGAACTGGATGCTCAAACATACAATGAAGAGTTGCAAGAGCTGGGCATGGCTAGTCTAGTGAAGAGAAGGACCAGGGGAGACAGGATAGCTGTCAGTCTCTGCTTCGCTTGCTTGCTGTCAGCTGCCATAGAAACGAGGAGGGTGAGGGCTTATGGTATTTGGGAAGGGAATTATATGATACTGGAGGAGTATGTAGAAGGGAATTTTGTTCTCACCTTCTTCTGCGTATGCTGGTGCCTGATGTTTGGTCTTGGTCAAGGCTAACCGTCTCGCATGCAAACCTGATGAGGCCTTTGGAAGATGCACCCCACATAATACCTGAGGGAGTTGCAGATTGGACACTGGGCTGGGGTAATTGGAGAGAGGGGCTGGGTAATCGTTTGATATGTGCATGTTTGTGCCTTTTTGGCTCAGGTCTTGCTTTCCTTTTTGCTGCTTTCATAAGAACATAAGAACAGCCTTGCTGGAAGAGGCCACAGCCCATCCAGTCCAGCCTTCTGTCTCACACAGTGGCTCCCCATTTGCTTCAAGGTCTTCCCAAGCAGATGTCTTCACCTGCTTATGATTCCCTGCAAATGGCATTGAGAGATAGCCTGCCTGTCTCTCCAACACGGAGGGTGTCCTTAGGCATCCATCATGATAGCCATGGATACCCTTGTTCTCCATGAACTCCTCTCATCCTTCCTTAAAGGTGTCGAGGCTGAGAGCTGTCACCACTTCTTCTGGCAGGGAGTTCCATAGACCAGTGATCCTCTGGGTGAAAAAGTCCTTCCTCTTATTTGTTTGAGGTCTAGCTATCAAAAGTTTCATGGAGGGCCCCCTAGTTCTAGTGTTGTGCGATAGGGAAAACAGTTTTTCCTTTTCTACTTTGTCCACACCGTGCATGATTTGATAGACTTCAATCAGGTCACCTCTCAGCCGCCGTCGTTCTAGAGTGAAGAGGCCCAGCCGTTGCAGCCTCAGATGGTAAGGAAGGTGTTCCAGCCCCCTCATCCTTCTGGTTGCCCTCCTCTGCACCTTTTCCATTTCCATAATAATTTCAATTCATACCTAGTAAAAGTACTTTATCTCTATTCAAATGGAGTTGAGGTTTTTCTTTCTTGCATGCTGAAGGAGACATGCCTAACAATAGCGGTCTTCCAATATTTGAGGGGCTGCCCCAGAAAGGAGGGGGTCAAGCCCCCGAGGGCCAGACAAGGAACAATGGATGGAGACTGACCAAGGAGAGATTCAACCTGGAAATAAGGAGACATTTTCTGACAGTGAGAACAATCAACCCATGGAACAGAAGTTGCCTTCAGAAGTTGTGGGAGCTTCATCCCTGGAGGCTTTCAAGAAGAGGCTGGACTGCCATCGGTCAGAAATGGTGTAGGGTCTTCTGCTTGGACTAGATGACCTACAAGGTCCCTTCCAACTCTGCTAATCTGTAAGCAATGTCATAGGGAATACCAGATTCACTTAACTAAGTAAAAAAGGTCATAATATCAGGTTGGATTCATTTAATGACTGCAGTGCTTATCAATGGAAGTTCTGGTCTCAGTTGTGGTTGTAAGCTGAGCACTACTTGTATAAGTACTACTTGTACCCAAATAACACAATGCACTACTTGTAATACAGTAAAACAATATCTAGAAAGTTCTCGACTTACAACAGTTCATTTAGTGACTGTTCAAAGTGAAACATTGCTCAAAAAAGGTGACTTATGACTGTAGTAGCATCCCCACAGTCATCTGATTTACATTCGGATGCTCGACAACCGACCCACATATATGACGGTCACAGTGTCCCGGAGTCATCTGATCTTCTTTTGTGACCTTCCAACAAGCAAAGCCATTGAGAAGCCAGATTCACTTAACAACCAGGTTACTATTTTAATATCTACAGTGATTCACTTAACAAATCTGGTTTAAAAAATGTGGCCAAACTCCTTTAATGAATTTCTCACTTAACAAAAATATATTTTGGGCTCAGTTGTGGTCATTTGTCGAGGACTACCTGTCTAAGGGAGGGGAGGAAAAGGCAGCACTCGGATTGCACGGTGGGGGCCTCCCTCTGGCTTTTTGGACCAGACTGTTGTGGTGTGTCGGCCACCGGTCCCTCCAGCAGCCAAATCAGAGGAGGAGGAAGAGGAGGAGGTGTGGGAGTCAGGCTGAGCATCAGGGCAACCTGGGAACTCCGAAGGGGAAGAGGGAATGGAGCTGGCTGAGAGAGAGAGATGGAGCATGGGCTCTCCGTCAGCCCTCAGATGGAAACTCAACAGCCCCCAGGTCTGGAGGTGGCTGATGAGGAAGAGGAGGAACAGCTGGGTCCAGTGCCTGATGTGCAGAAGGCAGAGGAGAGGAGAGCAGTGGAAATCTATGGGCCGGTCCTTGGGACGGCAGAGCCAAGATGGAGACTCAACAGCCCCCAGGTCTGGAGGTGGCTGATGAGGAAGAGGAGGAACAGCTGGGTCCAGTGCCTGATGTGCAGAAGGCAGAGGAGAGGAGAGCAGTGGAAATCTATGGGCCGGTCCTTGGGACGGAAGAACCACCACTGCTAATGAGGCCCCCTTTAACTCCAAGGGTGTGGCAGACAGCTTTTAATCTCCCTGTCGGACAGATGAGTTAGCCTGCTAGAGAAACTTTTTGCCGCAACTGGCAGCACTCCTAATAAAGGAATCTTTCGAATTCACGTCAGAGGCAAAGGTGGGTTCCTGTCGGCATTACTACCAGGTCGGCCTGCAAAAAATTTTGCTCGCACGTGTCGTTTCACTCGCGGGGACGCCAGAAGTGCGCTCTGCGTGCTGCTTGCACATTTGCACCTAAAAAGGTCTGCGCATGCGCACAACATAAGAAAAGTGGGTGGGGAGGAGAACCATGTTTTTCAATGAAGATTGTTCTGCACATGTGTAGAACAGAAAATCAAGATGGCGGCCCCGAGGATAGAACCGGTTCGGGCGCAATTGGGCCCAATTGCTACCTACTCGGCCGGACCGGGCCGAACCGGTAGGAACCCACTTGGAAATCCTTGGCTGGTTGGGCACGAGAGGTTTTCCGTCTCCATGGCAACCGTCTGTGTGGCTCCTTCGGAGAAGGAGGCCTTTGCACAGGAAGACGTTTGCCAATGTGGCTTCCGAAAGAGGATCCTGTGGCTTCCTTTGTCCTTTCTTCGCGTTCCGCAATAGCGGCCATTCGGTGGAGGATCCGGCCAAGCCCCTTTCGTCATTTTCTGACGCAGGGATCCAAACCAACCACAGCAGCTGCGTTTTTCCTTTCCGTAAACATCGGACGGCAAAAAGATTGACAGGTGTCCCTCGGCTCAGGACCACCAGGGAGCCAAATATTCCCGTTGCTGGGCAAGGCCATGAAGGGAGCTCTACCCCATTTTATGACCTTTCTTATCGCCGTAGTTAAAGGAGTCGCTGCAGGTGTTAAGTTAGGGAGACGGTTGTTGTATCATGTTTTAACAAAATGGGGATAAAATATCGATGGAGGAGAATATTTGCAGCTCAGGGTTGAAATGAGAGGTCCTTGGTACTCTCTGAGCTTGGCTGTTTCCCTGCAGACATTTTATTATCAAAGTAGGTAACATCATCAGTTCTGGAAGAGTGTGGGGTTTGAGAGGAGGAGGAGGAGGGGGAATAATAATCATCATCATCATCATCGTCGTCATCATCATCATCATCATCATCATCTGGACTCTGGCTGAACTGGAAAACCTGGACCGGAAAACACGCAAACTTTTGAATATATACCATGCTTTACATCCACGAAGTGACATTGACAGGTTGTACCTGCCAAGAAAAATAGGGAGCAGGGGGCTATTGCAAATCCATCAAATTGTAGAAGAAGAAAAACGAAGTTATGTGAACCAAAGTACAGAAAAATTGCTGCAGGCTGTAAAAATGGAGAACAGCAGAAAAACAGCAGAAACCAAGGCAGAATATAAGGAAAAACAACTGGATGACAGATTAAATAGATGGAAGATCAAGGCTTTGCATGTACAGCACTTGAAAAACATTGAAGGAAAATGTGATGACAACTTGACATGGACATGGCTTAAGATGGGAACTATCAAGAAAGAAACGGAAGGTTTAATACTGGCCGCTCAAGAACAAGCACTACAAACTAATGCCACGAAAGCGAAGATACAAAAATCCACTGACAACCCAAACTGCCGACTTTGCAATAACAAAGTTCAAACTGTTTCACATTTAATATGTGAATGCAGCAAAATTGCACAAACTGCTTACAAAGCTAGACATGATCGAGTTGCTAAATTAATCCACTGGTCATTATGCAAAAAATATGGTTTACCTGTATCCAGAAAGTCATGGGAACACAAAGTAGAAAAGGTTACCGAGAATGAGAGGGTGAAGATCTTGTGGGACTTTCGAATACAAACAGACCGTCATTTGGAGCACAACACACCAGATATCACGGTTGTAGAGGGCCGAAGTGTACAGTTCATTGATATCGCTGTTCCTGGAGATGCCAGAGTTGAAGAAAAAGAACTAGACAAAATCATGAAATATCGCGACCTGGCCATCGAAACCACACGGCTATGGATGAAGCATGTCACAGTGACACCCATTGTCATCGGGGCACTTGGCACCATGTCCAAGAATTTTAATAAATATCTCAGCAAATTGCAGCTTCCTGCAATAACACCAGCGGAACTGCAAAAAACGGAGCTACTTGGCACATCTTATATTCTACGAAGATACTTGGTTGATACCTAGGATGCTGGCAGCAAACTGTATCAACAATTAGCACCAGTCAATAGTATTTGTAATATGCATTTTAAATGTTCAGTTGGCTGAGTTTCATGTTTTATGAATAAAGTAAATAATAATAATAATAATAATAATAATAATAATAATAATAATAATATTAATATTAATATTAATATTAATATTAATATTAATAATAATAATAATAATAATAATAATAATAATAATAATAATAATAATAATAATAATAATAATAATAGGGAGTCCTTGATGCTCTCTGAGCTTGCTTGTTTTCTTGCTGACATTTTATTACCAAACTAGGTAAAATCATCAGTTCTGGAAGAGAGAGGGGCTTGGGGAGTGGAGGAGGAAGAATGTAGGGCCCTCCGTGTTCTCTGACTCTGGTTGTTTTCTTGCAGGTATTTCATTACCCAACTAGGTAACACCATCAGTGTAGCACACTCAGACATTCAATCTATTTCTTGCACTTTTTGTTAATCGTGCCCGATGGGATCGTTTCAATTTCCATCGAGAGCTCCTCACTGGCTGCCATCATATATATTCCTCAGGCCCTTGACTGGGCAGAAAAAGAGGAACAGAAGAAGGAAGGTGGCTTTGACGACCGAGCCCTCTTCTGCCTGGGGAGCGAGGCTGACGGGGGATGCTGCGCTTTAATGAGGGGTCATTTAAGGACAGGGCTTGGTGGGTTCCCTGGCCTTCACTTCCTCTCTCCCGGGGTGTCTGCCACCCTCCCCAAAGACAGCTAAAAACATGTTTAGGAGCAAAGCAAATGCTCTTCCAGAAAGACACCAACCCAGTGGGCAGCTGAAGCTGAAGCCTCACAATCCTTGAGGATGCTTCTCAATTCCGTTCTTCTTCTTCTTCTTCTTCTTCTTCTTCTTCTTCTTCTTCTTCTTCTTCTTCTTCTTCTTCTTCTTCTTCTTCTTCTTCTTCTTCTTCTTCTTCTTCTTCTTCTTCTTCTTCTTCTTCTTCTTCCTCCTCCTCCTCCTCCTCCTTTTTCTCCTCCTCCTCCTTCCCCTCCTCCTCCTTCTCTTTCTTCTCTTCTCCTTCTCTCCTTTTCTTCTTCTTCTCTTCTCCTTCTCCTCTTCCTTTCTTCTTCTTTACTTCTTCCTCTTCTTTTCTTCTTCTCCTCTTAATCTTCTCTTCTTATCCTCCTCTTCTTTTCTTCTCTTTCTTCTCCTTTTTGTTTTTTCCTTACTTCTTTCTCTTCGTTTCTTCCTCTTCTTCTTTTAATCTCCTCCTCCTCCTCCTCCTCCTCCTCCTCCTCCTCCTCCTCCTCCATAGCTGTCATTGGATGCTTCTTTCCCTCCCTCCCTTTCTCCCATCCTTCTCTCCTTTCTTCCTCCCATCTTTCCCTCTTCTCCCTTTCTCTCCTTTACTTCCATCCTCCCCTCTCTCCCTCCTTCTTTCCTTCCATTCCTCCCTTCTTCTCCTCCTTTCCTTTCATTCTTCCCTCCCTCCTTCTTTCTTTCTTTCTTTCTTTCTTTCTTTCTTTCTTTCTTTCTTTCCCCTCCCTCCCCTTCCTTCCTTCCCTCCCCCCCTCCCTCCCTCCCTCCCTCCCTCCCTTCCTTCCTTCCTTCCTTCCTTCCTTCCTCTTCTCATCCAAGAATCTTCTTCAGTTCTACTCTGGAAGTAAAAAAAAAAACCCTGTTCTCTGCCATGGAGGAAGCGTCCAGTGGCCACAGAGGCATGGCGTGGCCCAGAGCAGCTGAACGGCTCTCCAGTGGGAGCTGGGAAGACCCCAGGCCCCGCTTGTGTTACTGCCAACGTTGTGCAGGTTGTCCCAGATTTGCCTTATGCGGCAACAGCGAGCAAGAGAAGCAGGGAAATTGCCTTGAGAGCAGCTAAAAATACATCAAAGCTGCCGGTGTGATGCCATGAGGAGAAGAGCAGGGCTGCCTCACGAAACGGCCCTTGCTGGGCTGTGGTTCAGGGTGGAAATAATCCCAACAGGCCTCGTCTTATGCGCGGGGGGAAGGGGCTGCCAAGCCCTCCTGCCCGGGACGGAGCCCATCCTTCCCTGCCCCAGCCGAGGATCCTTAGCCGAACGCACGTGCGGCCCACGTGACTTGACTCACCCGCTGGAGGCTCCCACCGGCCCTCGGAATTTTTTTTACATCAAACCGGTCCCTGATGCCAAAAAGGTTGGAGACCCCTGCTCTATAGCATCATTTTGAGGGTAGGAGTTGAAAGCATTTATGTCCAGGATGCGAGGGATCTGTAGAGATTTTCACAGCCCTCTTTTTGACTCCTGCAGCGTTCAGGTCCTCCATGGAAGGCAGGTTGGCAGGAATTGCTAGGCTGAGGACAATGAGAGGCAAGCAATGAGATTGGGGCGAAGGGAGGAAAGTTAACTGGGAAAATTTGGCACAAACCTTCAATTCTGGCTTCTTACCACTGTCATTCACTTGACTTCTAGTAAACTATACCTGTCTCAACAAAGGGAGTTAAGGATCGTTTCTATGTAGAAGATCAAGTTGAGACAGGTCTGACATCTAGGAGCTTTCTGGGCTTAAGATGGACTAGGATCTTGCGACTTCTTAACATCCAACATTTCAAACTCTTCCTCACTCTGTTCCTCCTACACTCTCAGCTTGGTGTGGTGTGTCCTTTAAAGCAGGGGTCTCCAACCTTTGCAACTTTAAGTCTGAAGGACTTCAGCTCCCAGACATCTCCAGCCAGCTTTGCTTTAAAGCAGGGGTCCCCAACCTTTGCAACTTTAAGTCTGAAGGACTTCAGCTCCCAGACATCTCCAGCCAGCAAAGCTGGCTGGAGAAGTCTGGGAGCTGAAGTCCTTCAGACTTAAAGTTGCAAAGGTTGGAGACCCCTGCTTTAAAGTCTGATGAAATTAGCAGCTTCCTCTGTTGTTTGATTTTTTTTTAAGCGGTTTAGTGGTGGATGGAAAAAAGATAGGAGGAATTGGGTGAGGTTTTGCTTCCACCTCCATGCATGGAAGCCCAATGCTTATCAAAGCCATCTGCAATTTAAAAAATATATATCTGTAGCATTAAAAAAAACAGGAAATTCGACCTGGGCCATGGTTCCCAAAGTGTCAGGGATGTGTGACCACAGGGGAGAGGACACCCAACCATCCTTTGTCATGTCACCTGTTTGGCATCTTCTGAATAGCAATCTTACTCATCATTGGTGGTTCGGCTGCTTTTTAGAGTGTTCTACAAATTCAACCAGAGGTTGCCTAAGCTGGATAGTCAGGACTGCCAACATGCTACGTTATGTATTGCGTGCTGTTAGCCTGCCATGTTCAACGGGGAGGGACAATTGTGGGGTGGGATAATAAGAGGGGTGGGTTTAACATGAGAGGTATCAAATCTAAGCATTGGATTGTGCCATGGGAGCTGCTGGCCATTACTAGATCACACTAAGGCAGGGGCAGAGGGGAAATCCAGCAGGTTCTGATAGGTTCTGAAGAACCAGTAGTGGACATTTTGAGTAGTTTGGAGAACTGGCAAATCCCACCCCTGACTGGCCCCAGATTGGGGAGGGAATGGGGATGTTGCAGGATCCTTCCCCTGCCATGCCCACCAAGCCACGTCCACAGAACCGGTAGTAGAAGAAGAATAGAATAGAATAATTTAATTTATAGACCGCTCCTCTCCCCGTAGGGACTCGGAGCGGTGCACAGGGAAAACTAAAACCACAATACAATAAATATACAAATATAATTAAGAACAAATTAAATCTGGGCCTGTGCTAAAATCCCCTTAACATGCTAAAATACCCAATTAAAACAGCTAGACCCTATAGAGAGAGGCTACCCAAGGCCGGCCAAACGAAAAAGATGAGTTTTTAATTTCAGACGGAAGGAGCGGAAGTCCGTGGTTGTTCTGATGTCGGGGGGAAGGTCGTTCCAGAGGGCTGGGCCCGCCACAGAGAGAGCCCTTCCCCTGGGCGTCGCCTGCTGACAGAGTCTAGTGGACGGCACCCGGAGAAGTCCCTCTCTGTGGGAGCGAATCGGCCGTGAGGATGTATGAGGCAGGATCCGATCCCGCAGATAGCTAGGTCCCGAGCCATGGAGCGCTTTAAAAATGATGACTAATACCTTGAAGCGCACCCGGAAGACGACAGGCAGCCAGTGCAACTCGCGCAGAAGTGGAGTTATGTGGGCAAATCTGGAGGTACCCAAGATTGCCCGCGCGGCTGCATTCTGAACCATCTGAAGCCTCCGGGTGCACCTCAAGGGGAGCCCCATGTAGAGAGAGTTACAATAGTCCAGTCGGGATGTCACGAGCGCATGAGTGACTGTGCGAAGGGCGTCCCGATCCAATAGGGGGCGCAACTGGCGAACCAGGCGAACCTGGTAAAACGCCCTCCTGGCCACGGCTGTCACTTGATCTTCCATGGACAGCCGGGCATCCAGGAGGACACCCAAGTTGCGCGCCCCATCCACAGGGGCAAGATGTTCGCCCCCTATGGCCAGCGATGGAGTCAGCTGGTTGAATCGGGCAGCCGGAAACCACAGCCACTCGGTCTTGGTCGGGTTGAGCCTGAGTCCGTTACTTCCCATCCAGATCCGCACGGCTTCCAGGCACTGGCACATCACTGCTACGGCATCGTTGGGGTGGTTTGGAGTAGAAATGTACAGCTGTGTATCATCAGCGTACAGGTGGTACTCTACCCCAAAACCACGGATGATCTCACCCAGCGGCTTCATATATGTGTTGAACAGGAGAGGCGAGAGGACCGACCCCTGAGGCACCCCACATGTGAGGGGTCTCGAGGTCGACCTCTGCTCTCCTGTCAACACAAATTGCGATCGGCCAGAGAGGTAGGAGGAGAACCACCGTAAAACGGTGCCTCCCACCCCCAACCCCCCCAGCCGATGCAATAGGATACCATGGTCGATGGTATCAAAAGCCGCCCAGAGGTCTAATAGGACCAGGATGGAGGAACAACCCCCATCTCTGGCCCTCCAGAGATCATCAACCAACGCGACCAATGCCGTCTCGGTGCTATGCCCGGGCCGGAAGCCGGACTGGTGCGGGTCTAGATAATCAACTTCCTCCAGGTGACGGGGAAACTGTTGTGCCATCACACTCTCAACAACCTTCGCCAAGAAGGGAAGGTTGGAGACTGGACGATAGTTGTTTAATAAAGCTGGATCCAAAGAGGGCTTCTTGAGGAGGGGCCTCACCATAGCCTCTTTTAGGGAAGCAGGCAAGGAACTTAAGGATGCGTTGACAACCTCTTGGAGCCAGCCTCGTGTCACCTCCCAGGATGCCAGTACAAGCCAGGAGGGACACGGGTCCAATAAACATGTGGTGGCTCGCAGTCGCCCACGTAGCCTGTCCATATCCTCGGAAGTGACGGAGTCAAACTCCTCCCAAACAAGATCTGTCTCGTGGCATCCCACTGGGCCATCAATGGGGGCTAGCTCGTTCTGTATCTGAGCGATTTTCTCCTGCAGAAAAGTCACAAATTCCTCTGCTCTGCCCTGTAGCGGGGCTTCCCGCACCCTCTGTTGAAGGAGGGAGCGGGTCACCCTAAACACGGCAGCAGGGCGGTTTTCTGCAGATGCTATGAGAGTGGCACAATGATGTGGTAGTAAATTGGATTTCACCACTGGGCAGGGGTCTCTAACCTTGGCAACTTTAAGACTTGTGGGCAACTCTCAGAATTCTGGGAGTTGAAGTCCACAAATCTTAAAGTTGCCAAGGTTGGGAACCCCTGATCTACATTGTCGGGCAGATGAGATCTCTGGAGAGCTGTCCCAACAAAGTGATCCACCACACGGGACGTTTCTCTAACTCTTCAGTCCAGGGTGGATCCGTCTGCAAGTGCACCCCTCGCCAGCTCTGATCCTGCTGGCATTTTAAGATCAGCCAAACCTGGCTACCTACTGCCACCTAGACCTCAATTTAATATTTGTAGCTTCACCTGACCAAGTTCTTCCATCGCCTCCTTTTTCCCTTTGCTGCTGCCTCTCTTTGGAAGCAGGGCCTGGAATTAAAATCCAGGCCCTGGGAGTTATTTTTGAGTCCCCCCCCCCTCCACTGATGCAATAATTATTTCTCAAAAAATGTCTTTTGCAACATCTGTCCTTTGTGCTGCTTTGGAGGCTTTCCTGATGCAAGTGGTTTCTTCAAAAGAAATGCTGGGAATTTTGGAGGGAGTAAGTCAAGGGCTGCAGAGTAACTGGTGTGTGTGTTGTGTGCAATTGTCATCATTTATGCAGAAAGGGGCAAGACCTTGGGTCACCTCACCTTTCCATCCCAGACTTCCTACATGGGGTGTGCATGGACCCCCCTCTCCTAGAAAAATGAAATATCCTGGGAAAGATTGAAAAGGCAGAATATTGTATTTCCCTGGACACGAAATAGCGAAACATGTTTTTAGGTAGGAAACAGACTCACTCTTAATAGCCCTCACCTTTGTCAATGGGCCATTAAAAAAACAGCCTGAGCTAGTCTACTCTACATAACAAAGGTAGGATTCGCCGCCTACAGAAACTCACCACATGGCATCTGGGAACTCAAGCAAGCTTGGGACTCAAAAGACACACAACCTACAAAGTTAGCTAAGACACCCCTCCCCCCCGCACCCCTGGTAGTCTGACAACCAATCAGAATACATTTCTTACATAGAAACAGGAAACAGAGAAGTGGGGCCAAACAGAGAGTATTAAAAAAAAACCAGGAACTCTCAACAAGTCCTTTCCTCCCCCCTTTTTCTTCTTCACCCAACATCTGGAAGCATGGGATCCCCCTTTTCAGGAGCTCCAGCCATGGGATCCTGTCCACTATTAAACCATCTTTCCAAGCAACCTCTGTTTTCCAGTGTCTTTTTCCCCACTTGGAACTGAAGCCAGAAGGACATTTCCTCCAACCCTTCCTTCCTTCCTTCCTTCCTTCCTTCCTTCCTTCCTTCCTTCCTTCCTTCCTTCCTTCCTTCCTTCCTTCCTCCCTCCCTCCCTCCCTCCCTCCCTCCCTCCCTTCCTTCTTTCTTTCTTTCTTTCTGCCATGGGATCCTGTCCACCATTAAATCATGTTTCCAAGCAGCCTCCCTGTTTCCAGTGTCTTTTTCCCCACTTGGAACTGAACCCAGAAGGACATTTCTTCCAACCCTTCCTTCCTTCCTTTCTGCCATGGGATCCTGTCCACCATTAAATCATGTTTCCAAGCAGCCTCCGTATTTCTAGTGTCTTTTTCCCTATTTGGAACTGAACCCAGAAGGACATTTCTTCCAGGGGGTGGGGGCGGGGGCTTGAGGATTTTACAAATAGGCTTGTCAAGATTAGAGAACAGCAACCAAACAGGACAGGGATAATTATCCAAGGATAATGAAGACTTGAAAGGGGGGGGGGGACCAATTGCACCCAGCCTGATTTCCATTGAGGGCCTGTAAACTGTATGGGTTAGAAAGAAGGCTGAGAAAGTACCTATAGACCCCTCACATCCTGGACACGAACTGTTCCCCCTCCTCACTTTGGGATGCTGCTATAGGGCAGGGGTCTCCAACCTTGGCAACTTTAAGTCTGAAGGACTTCAGCTCCCAGACTTCTCCAGCCAGCTTTGCTTTGCTGGCTGGAGAAGTCTGGGAGCTGAAGTCCTTCAGACTTAAAGTTGCCAAGGTTGGAGACCCCTGCTATAGGGCATTGCATGCCAAGACAACCAGACACAAGGGCAGTTTTTCCCCTCCTGCCCTCCCTCTGCTGAATACCTAATTCCCACAGTGCCCCAAGGATCTTTCCCCATGGAGCAGGACTGTGTGGCTATTATCATCCTTCTATTTTTTCCTACCACCTTCTGTGTTTGATATCATTATTACCATTATGATTACTCTGCTGTTTTGAATGCACCCTGAGAGCTTCTGCCCCAGAGACAAATGTCTTATGTGTTGACTCACCCTTGGCCAATAAAGAATTCCATACTTATTCATATATTCTTATTCTTCCATTCTTACTTTTTATTCTTATTCTTTTAACCTTAACCTTATATTCTTTTATTTATTCTTATTCTTACATTCTTATTCTTTTACCCTTATATTCCTGTTATTTATTTATTATTCTTATTCTTTTAATCTTATATTCTTATTTGTTTGTCCTTATCATTATATTTTCATTCTTTATTTTTTATTCTTATTTTCATTCTTATATTCTTATTTTTATTCCTTTCAACTTATACTTATATTCTTATTCTTATATTCTCTTCTTTCATTCTTCCTTTTATTCTTATTCTTTTAATCTTAATCTTATATTCTTATCCTTAATTTATTTATTCTTATTCTTTTTATTCTTATTCATACATTCTTATTTTTACCCTTATATTCTTATTATTTATTATTGTTCTTTTAATCTTATCCTTATATTTTCATTCTTTATTTTTTATTATTTTCATTCTTATATTATTGTCTTATTTTATTCCTTTCAACTTATTCTTATATTCTCTTTTTTCATTCTTACTTTTTATTCTTATTCTTTTAATCTTCATCTTATATTCTTATTCTTTTTATTTATTCTTATTCTTCTTTTATTCTTATTCATACATTCTTATTTTTACCCCTATATTCTTGTTATTGATTTATTATTCTTGTTCTTTTAATCTTATTCTTATATTCTTATTCGTTTGTCCTTATCCTTATATTTTCATTCTTTATTTTTTATTCTTATTTTCATTCTTATTTTCTTATGTTTATTCCTTTCAATTTATATTCTTATTCTTTCTTATTCTTATATTCTTATTCTTTTCAACTTATTCTTGTATTTATTCTTTTCATTCTTTTTCTTATATTCTTATTCTTATTTTATTTTTATTCTCATTCTTTTCAACGTATTCTTATATTCTTCTTATTTCTCCTTCTATATCTTAACTCTAAGGGGAGGGGCTCCGCCTGGGCAGCTGGAACGGCTGGAGGGGGAATTCTGGGAGTTGAAGTCCACCCTTGTTAAAGCAGCCGAATTTGAAAAGCGCGGCTTTTAAATGAAAAAGAAAAAAAGAGAAGTAGGCCAGGCTCAGCGGCAGAAGCAGCTCAGGAAGAAGCAGCCAGAGATTAAAAGGAGAAAATAGAGGGGGGAAAAGAAAAAAAAGAAACAGCTGAACAGGTTCCACCGAGATTTGAACTCGGATCGCTGGATTCAGAGTCCAGAGTGCTAACCATTACACCATGGAACCGCAGCGCCACCGGGGTTGTCAGGAACCCGCAGAAAAGCCACTTCGGCAGAGGTTTCCTTCCCTGCCCAGCAAGAGAAGCGGCGGGGCTTTTGGGGTGGAGGTTTAAGGGGCCACCGAGCATGCACAGAGGGCAGCAGGGAAGGGAGGAGAGGGGAAACGGGGGGCGGGGGCAACCGCTGCTGCTGCTGCTGCCTTTGGGGAGAAAAAAGGAATTCTGCGCATGCTCTGCAACACCGAGGGCGAATTGCAACCAGACTCAAAGGAAAAAAAAATGTAAGGGGCGGGGGTGGTGGTGGTGGTGGTAGAAGGCGGCACTCTGTGCATGCTCAGGGGCCTGGCCCTTTTGCAAACCCAGCCTTTCTCCTCCCTCTTCATTTTTATTTTTTTTAATGGTTTTTTTTTTGCAGTTCCACCAATTTTCTCATTCAAGGCTGCAACGAGCCGGCCGACCGGCAGGGGACACCAAAGTGCAGTTCCGTCTCTCATTGGCCAGCCAGAGGCGGAAAGCCTCCTCGCTTCGCCCCTGACAGATCAAAATGAGAAAGTCCTGCGACTTCCGGTGCCGATTCACACTTCCGGCACTTCCTTCATCCACCGGACACTAGAGACGGGGGACGCGCTACACTCCACCCCCCCTCCCCCTCGTCTCTCTGGCGCTCTTCTTTCCTCCCTTTGACACCGGAAGAGCTCCCCTCCCCTCCCACGGAGGGCGTAACCCCGGAAGCGCTTGACACATCTGCCGTAAGCGGTCGGCGGTGGGCGGAGAGAAGCGCGCGCGAGGCCGGTCAGGGGGCGGAACCGGAGCGTCACTGGTCCGGAGGCGGAGGGAGCGGCGGCTGCTGCAGGAGGGAGCGGCCCCTTGGCTCTGCCTGCGCTTCCTTCTTCGCTCAGAGGCCGCCATCGCCGCCATGGGGGGCTCCCGCGACGACGAGTACGACTATCTCTTCAAAGGTGGGCTCCGAAGCGCCACCCCCGCCCGGCCTTTGGGGGGAGGGAGGGGGAAGAAGCCCGACCGGAGCCTCCAGCCGGGCGGAGAAGCTCCTTGGCGGGGCGGCCGCTCCTCTCCGGCC
Source organism: Rhabdophis nuchalis (assembly GCA_039707465.1). NCBI lineage: Eukaryota > Metazoa > Chordata > Lepidosauria > Squamata > Natricidae > Rhabdophis > Rhabdophis nuchalis. The sequence goes on from CM077659.1 coordinate 19,387,046, forward strand.
TGCCTGCCTGCCTGGGTCGCGGAGGGAAGACGAGGGTCTCGGGGGAGCCCTCCCCCCTTGGCCCCGCCCTTCCTTTCTCCTCACGGGGGGGCTCCAAGGGGAGGGGAGCTGCCCCTCGTGACCTTGCCCCCCCCGTTTGACCTTCCCACCCGTCCTGCCTCGCGGGGCTGTTGTGCAGAGGAAGGAGGGGAGGGAGGGAGTCGCCCTTCCCGAGTGGAGTCCCTGGATTGGGGGGGTTGTAATGCCCCTCAGTTTCTCTGCTAGGCGCCATCCAGAGTGGGGGGGGGCTCTCCTTTCCCTTGAGCCCCTGATGGGAGCCCCCTCCCCTCTATTCCCTCCTCTCTCTTTTTTTCTTCCTGGCGAGGCTCGGCATCTCCTTGGCAGCTCTGTCCATCTTAGGCCAGGGGTTCCCAACCTTTTTGGGGGGGGGGCGGCATGCCCCACCTAAGCGTCTCTCAAATCTTGATCCCCCACCCCCACATATAATTCTTACATAAACAGTGGCGGAGGAAGCCTAGAAGGCCATTAACTTGGTTTAAACAAGGTTCAGATTGCCCCCCCCCCTCCTTAAAAATCAAATTGCCTCCTCTTCTCTCCTCCCCCCCCCTCCCCCCCTCCGCCGGGGCTGGGTTCCCAGTTGGGCACCACTGGTCTAGGCAGAATCTGAATTCTCCCCTTATTCATTCGCTTGCTCTGGCTTTTCTGGAGAGGAGGGGAAGGGGGGAGATGCAGTTGGGGAGGGGCTGCGGAGGCTGTTGGTGACCCACTTGCATAGGTTTTGGGAGGGGGCTGGATTTGGAGGGTCTTTGGGGGTCTCTTTCCCCTCCCGAGGATCCTTTGAGACCCCTTCCTTGTCATAAGACCCAGGAGGATGGAGGGGTGCTTCCCCCGCCTTTTTTTTGCCTCCAATTAGCCCAGGGTGAAATAATCCATTTCAGCATCTTTCTCATTTCCCACCTTAAAAAAAACCTTTGCCTTGTAAAAAAAACACCCAACCAGACTGAAATACTTGGAAGTGAACCTTGAACTCAAGACCAACTTTTTTCTTCTGCAGTGCAAAAAATAAAATGACCTCATTTTAAAGAAAGAGCAAACACCTCTGAGAACGGTTGGATTCCTGGAGGAATTTATTACCCAGTATGGGGTGTAAAAATGGTTAGGAACACAAACTCTTTTTTTTTTTAAAGCATCCTTATTCTATTTATTTCTATCAGTATGCAGTCAGTCTTGCTAGTCAGAGGCAATTCCCTTAATTCTAGCCAAACTTGTTTTAAAAAGAAGAAGGCATTTGATTCAGGTGGAGAAAAGAAAAGATGGGAGTAAACCAGTCAAATTAATACATTCTAAACCTCCTTTTCCCCATTTGCATTTCCTCCCCCACCCTCCGAAGAATAAGGTTCTGCATTCTGAATATGCCAGTTTATTGCCTTTTCTCCAGAATTGTCTTTCCTAGCTAGGCACAATAGTTGAATGTTTAAATAAGGGGCAGGCAGCTCAGGGATGGGCAGGGTGGCACAAAGCATTGGCAGCAAAGGAGGTTATCAGGTGTAACAGGAATGTCTTGTTGTTACAGAATCATTTAGGATTCTGTATTGTTTTTCAGTGCTCCAAAGGATGTCTTGTTGTTACTGCCCCAGTACTTACTTTGTTTCTTAGAGTTTTGTGGGTACAGCAAAGATCAAATTCTTAGTAAGCTTTCTCTTGGTTGCCAGCTCTTCTAAGCACTTCTTTGATGTGAGGATCCAAACTGTTAACTTTGTTATAGTTTTTATCCGAATGATTGCTGCAATCGTTTGTTAAGAGATGTTTGCTGGGTTGAGGCTTGACTTTTGTTCCAAATGTGTTGGGAAGGGTAGTTTCCTGATTCGGACAAATAAAAGTTTTCTCGTCCAGTTTCTTTCTTTTTTTTTTTTTTTAAACTTTCAAGAAAATCTTTTTTTGAAAAGCACATTCCCAGTCTGAGAATAAGCCATTATTGCCTTGGCTTTGGGTTTGGAAAAGTATAATTTTCAACTCCATGTTTTTCATCTGCATGTTTTTGCTTCCCCAATTTTTGTGGCCCTTTGAAATAGAGGAAGTGGTTGCCAAAGCGGTAAGGCTTCTCAATCTGGAGGTTAGTGATTTAATATATTAATGAGGTTTGTTTTAAATGCATGAATTTGCAGGTTTACTTTGCATCTTTGAGGGGTGGCTTGAAAGAGAAAACTAACTATGGAACCTGAGATTTTTTTAAAAAAAATGTATTACACACCTTTTACAGTTAATGTGCATTTATCCTTTATTTTTAAGGGTAAATTGGATTCTCTTTCAAATATATTCTTCCCAGGCAGCAGTAGACCAGGGGTGTCAAACTCAAGGCCCGTGGATCCGATCTCGCCCACAGGATGCTTAGATCTGGCTGGCCCTTGAAACAGTGATGGACCAACCCGTGAAAATGGAGCTTAGGAAGGCAATATGCAGTCCTCCCGGGCTTCATTTTCGGCCACAACAGCCTCCTGCTCTGCCAACGAAAATGGAGCTTGAGTCGGCTGCGTGTGGCCCATCCGAGCTCCGTTTTCGCTGGCAGAGGGCTGCAGGAGGCTCTTGCGGCCAAAAACGGAGCCTTGATGATTGATGTTGAGCTGGCCAGCCCCCCCGTCTCCCGTCCCTCATCCCCGAGGTGAAACACAAACCTGATGTTGGCCCTCAATGAAATCAAGTTTGACACCCCTGCAATAGACATATCTTGTTTTGGGATAGCCATTTTCGTGAATAGATTAGATTCCCTTTAGTTCAGGGGTCTCCAACCTTTGCAACTTTAAGTCTGAAGGACTTCAGCTCTGACTTCAGCTTTGCTGGCTGGAGAATTCTGGGAACCGAAGTCCTTCAGAATTAAAGTTGCAAAGGTTGGAGACCCCTGCTTTAATTGATAGTCATAGCTCGCCAGAAGTTATGCTCCAGATCGCAGATGCTCCCGCTGACCCACAAAACTCCGGACCTTTGGAATGCCAAACCCTGATCTGTGCGGACCACAGGGGAAGGCTCTGTGGGGTGCCTGGTTCTGATTCTGCCACTGGCCTCATTTCCCTTCCTGTTGTTTCTGCCTAAATTCATTTGAGCGACTGTCCTCCTTTGGGATCGGTGTGCATTCTTTCCCAGGTTGCTTACTCAGCTTTCTGATAGTGGACAGGATGTGCTGGGGAAGTGCCATACTTGTCTGCTTAGATAACGGGGCGTTTCATTACGGAAAGGAAGTATTGCACAGAGCTCTGCAGCCAGCTCTTCTAGAAGTAAAGGTGAGGCAAGTGGAAACAGACACTAGTCTTATTTCCTAGGCTTTAGAACTGGGCTTCCTTTTGATCAGGCCTTCCCAGTTGGAGGAGAACCTCCTACGCAGTGAACCGAAGTCCCTTTTCATCAAGCCGCCCTAGTGTAACCTCCGCGGTGACTATTTTAGATAGCTTCTATTTTAGGGGATTTTAATTTGGTTTTAGCGCAGGATGGGTATTTAATAAGTTTTTAAATTTTATATTTGTTTTTGTATGTATTTTAAATTCCTGTGCGCCGCCCTGGGTCCTCTTTGGAGAAGGGCGGGATATAAATCTAATAAAAAATTTAAAAAAAACAAAAAAAAACCCCATGACCTGGATGACTGAGAATCTCTACAGACCTTTAGCTACACAATTTGGGATGAAGACCCTTGGAATGATGTGGGAATTAGGAATAGATTTCCAGAGGAAAACATTGTAGGCCACAGGAACCATTTGCACCACTCAGGCGACCCTGAGGACAGAGATAAACCTCCAAGAGCTTCAACAACCTTCTAAAAGGATGCAAATGTCCAGCTGTCTGCAAGGAGTATCAATCCTTCCATTCCCCGGCATCCCGTCAGAGCTGAAGAAGCTTCTTGGATGAGAAGCAAAACGTCTTCAAAGAAAAAACAAGAAAGTCCAGTGGCCTCCTGGAAAAAAAAGCACCTTTGGGACAACTGGATGACTGAGAACCTCTACAGACTTAATGGGGAAGCCAGGTTCACTTAACAACTGTGCTACTAACTTAACAACCACAGTGATTCATTCACTTAGCAACTGTGGCAAGAAAGGTTGTAAAATGAGGCAAAGTCCACTTAACTGTCTTGCTTAGCAATGGAAATTTTGGACTCAACCGAAGCCGAGGAGAACTTTTAATAAAATTGTGAGTTTACGTAGCAAGTTCCAGCGATGAAAGCTTTGCTTGTGTGCCATGAAACGTTGCCTTCTGGGAAGGCGGCTTTATTTCCATCATGCAAATTGGGAAGAGAAATAGTATCGCTGCATTGCCATAATAATGGCTGAAGTTTGGTGCAACAAATGTGCTGTTGGAGCTTGTTAGGTTGCTTGTATGGGCTTTTCCTGCTACGAGTGTTTAAACGAACCAGAAATGTCTTAAAAGTTGCCCAATATGGGAAAAACCTGATTTAGAACTTCGGTATTTCTCAAGCTTGGCCACTTTAGGATGTATGGACCGACGCCCCAAATTCCCCAGACATCAAGTTCTCCCATCTTAAAGTGGTCAAGTTGAGCTTTAGACCCAAACCTAGCAACTTTTAAGACATGTGGACTTCAACTCTCAGCATAGCTGGCTGGAGAATTCTGGGAGTTGCAGTCCACATGTCTTAAAGTTGTCAAGTTTGAAGACCAAAAGGCTAAAGTGGCTTATATTCAGTATGACTTAGAAGGCTAAAGATTAGAGCTGGGATGAGGAAGAAGTATCTGTTGTTGAAGCTGCCTACTGGTTCATCCATAATGACTGTCAGTGGATGGACACTAAACAAGGAGAGATTTCCTAACAGTTAGTCAGTGAAGCAGGTTGCCTTCAGAAGTTGGTGGGTGCTCCATCACTGGAGGCTTTTAAGAAGACACAGAAAAGCCATGTGTCTGGAATGGAATGGAATTAAGGGGACTGGAAGACAATTATAATAACAGAGTTGGAAAGGACCTTAGAGGTCTTCTAGTCCAACCCCCTGCCTAGGCAGGAAACCCTACACCACTTCAGACAAATACTTATCCAACATCTTCTTAAAAACTTCCAGTGTTGGAGCATTCACAACTTCTGGAGGCAACTTCTGTTCCACTGATTAATTGTTCTCACTGTCAGGAAAGACCTTCAAGATCCCTTCCTTATTTTGTTATTCTGATCCAAAACTAAGGATCAGTTACACAAATATTGAAATGGGTTGGGTTGAAGCAACCATCTGCATATATTTATTAGGTAAATTTCTGTACTGCCCATTTCACTAATATAGTGACTCAGGGTGAATTACAATATAATAAAAAGATAAAAGTGCTAAAAATAATTAATATTAAAAATATTAAAATTAGAACAAAAGTTAAGGACCAAATTCTTGGGCAGTCAGGAGGTAATAATCCTCTTTACTCTATTCGTCACCCCCAGTATAGCAGGCCCTTATTGGGGGCCCAGGCCAAGAATCAGAGGCATGTTTTAGGCTCTTGCAGAAGGCCAGGAGGATGGAGTAGGATCTTAGCCATAAAAGAGAATACTTGTAGCTCAGGGTTCAAATTAAGGGTCCTTGGTGCTCTCTGAGCTTGGTGGTTTTCATTACCCAACTAGGTAACCTCATCAGTGCTGGAAGGGAGTGGGGTGCACAGATAACATTACCTAGTTTGGGTAACGAAACATCTGCAAGAAATCCACCAAGCTCAGACCCCCAATTTTACTCCTCTACTCTTGATGGTAGAACATTCCAGAGGGCAGGGATCACAGCAGAAAAGGCTCTTCTAGATCCCACTGGCCAAAATTATTTAGCCAATGGGATCTGAAACAGGCCCTCTCTTCTAGAACAAGTGGGCTACGTGAGCCCCATTGGGGTAAGGCAGTTCTTCAGATACCCTAGAGCAGGGGTCTCGAACCTTGGCAACTTTTAAGCCTTGGCAGACTTCAACTCTCAGAATTCCCCAGCCAGTTTAGGAGCTTTAAAAGTGATGGTCAACACCTTGAATTAGACCCAGAAGCAAACTGACAGCCAGTGCACTGACAGAACAGTAGTGTCACATATGCCACCTGAGGGCATAGAACCATCTGGAGTTCTGCACCAGTTGCAGCTTCCAAATAGTCTTCAAGGGTAGACCGCATTGCAGTAATCTGCCAGTGATTTTTGACAAAGGAAGTGGTCTTTTGTCCAAGATCTTGGATTGCAGGTAGGTCCAAGCGACACTATCCGTTACCTACATATAGTTCAACAAACCGGTCAGGCCTAGAGGAGATCAACCCTGGCTGCTCTTTAGAAGGCCAGATACTGAAGAGGAAACTCAAGGACTTTGCCCACCTAAGGAGAAGGAAGGACTCCCTGGAGAAGAGCCTCATGCTGGGAACGATGGAGGGCAAAAGAAGAATGGGATGACAGAGAAGGAGGTGGCTGGATGGAGTCACTGAAGCAGTTGGTGTGAGCTTCAATGGACTCCAGAGGATGGGAGAGGACAGGAGGAACATTGTCCATGGGGTCGAGATGGGTCAGACATGACTTCGCAACTAACAACAAGAAGTTCAACAGAAAACAGCTTTGTCACCACCAACATTGCCAGATAGCATCAGGGAGGCGATATTGGAATTAGAGGCAAGTCAGTTGAAACTTAATTCTGTCTTATTTTTCATTAGGAGTAAATTACACAGTGTAGTTTGGGAGTTTCCCTTTGATTAGGCTATTAGTGGCCAGAAGTGCTGTTTGTCAGCTTCAATTGGGCTGCCGGTTGAGTCCTCCTGCATTAATCTTGTTTTGCCTGATATTTGCACTGGAAGCAAATCCAAAGCACACTCTTTGCACACCGTGCTTTTTTTAAATGGCAGCTTGGAGACTTGAATTCATTTTAGCAACTGTCATCAAGAACTTGGTAGGAACAAGGCAGTTGGATCATGCAGGGTCTTCCCCCATGTTCTTTACACCGGCAATGTTAACTCTTGAGCGTTTAATGCTTTAAAAATCTTCCCTCGGGTGCAGTTGGTTATTGAAAGCTCTGCTCGAGCGAGATCCGTTTGGCGAGTAACAGAAGCAGGCATTTCTTTTCCTGTAAGAAATGGATTGTTCTTATTTGGGATAATTTGGCATCTTATGCAAGGTGGAAGTTTAGCATCAAGAAATTAAAAAACGCGTTAATGTCTGAGCAGCAGGGAATTAGCAGTTTAACACCAAAAGAACGATAGAAAACTTGCAACATCCCCTTTTGTAGAGGAGTCGGGGATAGGACAATGTGGAACAGCCTTCATTGTAGGAATTGGACAACCAAAATGATGATGGGGATGATACATTTACATAAAGCATAAAGACCCACGTCTATGGAGATTCCCCGCCATCCGGGTCATGGGTGGCTCAAAGGTGCTTTTTCAAGAGGCAACTGAACTTCGTTTTTTCTTTGAAGACATTTCACTTCTCCTCCAAGAAGCTTCTTCAGCTCTTTTCCCTCGCACCATTCGAAGGGTGTTCATCCCAAAGTGCATCACTAAATGTCTATGGGGATTCTCAGTCATCCAGGTCATGGTTGTCCCAAAGATGCTTTTTCAAGAGGCAACTGGACTTCCTGGGGGTTTTTTTGAAGATGTTTTTCTCCAAGATGAAGAAGTTTCTTGGATCAGAAGCGAAACATCTTCAAAGGAAAATCAGAAAGTCCAATTGCCTCTTGAAAAAGCATCTTTGGGACCTAAAGACTATACATGATACTATATCCTTCTACCCTAAAAGAGGGAGATTCTAGGACATGGCCTCCCTAGGCCTTCTTCTCTGTCCCATCCAGTTCAGGACTGCACAGTCTCTTGTCTTGGGACTTTCACTGGACTGTGCTTCTCCTTCACCTGCATGTTTAATCACAGCTGACTTAGAACATAGAATAACAGAGTTGGAAGGGACCTTGGAGGTCTTCTAGTCCAACCCCCAGCCTATTGGCTGCCCAATCTCTTCTTAAAAGCCTCCAGTGATGGAGCACCCACAACCTCTGGAGGCAAGCTGTTCCACTGGTTATAGGGTAACAGAGTTGGAGGGGACCTAGGAGATCTTCTACTCCAACTCTCTACCCAAGCAAGTGACCCTATACTGCTCTGCACAAATGGCTGTCCAGTCCCTTCTTAAAAGCCTCCAGTGATGGAGCAACCTCTGGAGGCAAGCTGTTCCACTGGTTGGTTGATCTCACTGTCAGGAAATTCCTCCTTAGTTCTAGGTTGCTTCTCTCCTTGATTAGTTTCCACCCATTGCTTGTTCTCCTGCCTTCAGGTGCTTTGGAGGACAGTTTGACCTCCTCTTCTTTATGAAACCTCCTTAGATATTGGAACACTGCTATCGAGTCACCCCTAGTCCTCCTTTTCCACTGTGCTGCAAATCCCTTGTAGTGTGAGCGAATGGCTGCATTTTCTGCCCCAAAGTATTGTGGGCACAACATTTACCTTGCTAAGTAGGGGAGGCTTTATGTCCACTTAAGAAAAATATCTTGCAGACATTTAAGTCTTGCATGTTTGTCCCTCTCGCCAGAAAACCCATTTATTTCAGAACAGCTTAATTAGCTTTGATCTGAATACGCTAGTAGCATTTTAAAGAACATATTACAGTGGTGCTACTCTGTGAGGCTGGATTTCCCCCGATTATGTTGGGCATATTTGATTTGTTTTGACTTCATGTTCTTTTAGTTGTTGTCCCAATCAGATGGTTGAATGGCAAAGGATTGTGAGGTGCAGTCAGAACCCTCTATTGTCAGTGTTGGCGAACCTTTTCAACACCAAATGCCAAAACAGGAGAGTGCATGCCGGAAACCAGAAGATCATCTTCCCGGTGCATGCATGCACCGGCCACTTGGTCTTCATATGTGCCAGAAACTGGAAGACCAGGGGGCTGGAGTGCATATGTGCCGGAAACAGGAAGATCATCATTGTGATGCGCACATGTGCTCCGGGCAGCTGCTTTTCTGGTTTCCAGCATGAAGACCAGCCGGTTGGCGTACCAGGTCACAGTCCATCGTTGCTAATTTTATTTGCTCAATAAGTTATTGTTTAAAGAAAATAACATATCTGTGGCTGAGAAGCCCATCGGTTTCGTTTCCTTTTGAGACATACCGTTTGATCTGTCTGACACTTCTGAAAATGTGGAGCCTTCAGAGAAGGTAGAAGCGAACATCCAGAGTTTAGTCTGAAATCCAAGTCTTCCCCTTTCCGAAGGGCTCGTGCACGATTTGTCCTGATAGAGAAGGGGTAAGATTTTGGAGAGATGCTTTAGATCAGGGCTGTCAAGCTCAAGGCCCGAGTGCTAGATCCAGCCTGTGGGGTGCTTACAGATCTAAGCCTGTGGGGGGGGCCCTGGAAATATTGAAGGACTGGCCCGCAGTGCCTCTGTCAGTGGAAACGGAGCTGGGGAGGGACGGGTGTAGCCCTCCTGAGCTCTGTTTTCACTGGCAGAGGGCTGCAGGAGGCCGTCCCAGCAGAAAACGGAGCTCAAGAGCCTGTTTTCACTGGCAGAGGGTTGTTGGAGACCACTGCAGCCAAAAACGAAGCTCAAGAGCCCGTTTTCGCTGGCAGAGCACTCAGGCCACCACAGGTGCCCCCCAACACAAGTGACGTCATGCTGAGCACGCCCACTCTGGTCACACCCACCTGGGTCAAACACAAACTTGATGTAGCCCTCCGTGAAATCAAGTTTCACACCTCTGCTTTAGAGGATGACAGGATGAGCAGGACATCCTCAAAGGAGCAGCAGAGATCGGCAACCAGAAGGCGACTTCGGGCTGCCTTCTCCAGAAAAAGTAGAGATTATGAGTTTGCACCCATGCCCTCCTTGTGAGTATTTTGCAGAGATGGAGACTTTTGCAATCAACTCATGAGTGGCTTGGAGTCGAGGGATCCCTTGTAATCTTGCAGTCACAATGTACTCTGTGTGGGCCAGAATCTCAGCTGATCCTCACTTTTTGAATTGCCTTTTAATTGCTTTTTATTTATTGAGAACTTTTGGATCGAATATGTTCCTTGCAACATTCCTTGACTAAGTCCCCTTCAATTCTTGAGTAAAGAAGTTGGAAGTGTAAGATTAAGGACTTAGGAAAATGAGGAGGGAGAATAAACATGAACATGATTAGAATCTTTATTTTAGAAAGTTAAAAAAGGGTTAGAGTCCAGAGGGATTTCAAATAATTATAAGAAACCTTCCCATGGGAAAATGCTGTTATTTAGTAAAAAAACACATGATAAAATGGGATTTAGAAGGTTAGACACGAGAAGGAACGTAAATAAACTGAAGTTTATAATTCAAAATACTTACATTTGCCTTAGTAACAAAATGGAGCAAAATAATTTAATTTTGGATGAACTGAAAGGCATTTTTGAACAATAAACTCAAGTTAAACTTAAAATTGTCTGCTATCATAGACTAACTGGTTTTAAAAGAGATTATGGAATAGAAACAAGTTTTACTGGACAAGACAGGCTGATTTGAATATGGATTTAAAAATGACAGGTTACAAGAATGGCAAGCAAAAAGATGTTATACTGGATATACAAATGAAACCGACTCATGTCTTAGTAATTATAAGGGATATACAAATAAGAAACCAGAAGAGTAACTTGGATATTTTTCTTATTTTGGATTTCGAAGAGACTTGTGGAAATGTTGACGGATTTTCTGAGAAGGAACAAAGACACCATGAAAAGAAATCAACTTCTGAGAGATTATTTCAATAGACTAAAGATTAACATTGTTAAAACCAAAGGGAAGGAATATGAAGTTGGCTTAGGTATAAAATATACATGTTATTTCTGGTAACCCCCAATGGACTTTTGCTGACCTGACCTGAATGTATGGGAAGCAGAGATGTTTTATTGTATTTTCGGAGAAAATGATAAGCTTCTGGAATTGCTTGTACATGCAACGATGAAGTGAGAAGTTGCTTCTTTATATATTTCTTTTCTTTTTTTATTTATCTCTTTTTCCTTTTCTCTTTTTATTTTCTGCACTTTTAATATTTCCTTTTTCTTCTTATGCATGTGTGTTTAGCTTGTATTAGTTTCTTCATCTTTGAAATTATATACTCCCCCCCCCCCATTCATTGCAGTTTTCTTGGCAAGGATTTTTTTGACAAATCTTAATTAAAAGGATCAAGATTTCCTTTTGTGAGCTTGATGTCTTATTTGAGACTGATTGGGGGGGTCAATCATCTAATTCTCACCCCAGTCTGTTTTCTCAAACTGTCTATTGGGTTTTAATGGGTAGTAATTTTAATGTTCTTAAATTTTTAGTACAGGGTAGTTTAATTCGCTTTTACCTTTGTGTATATTGTATGTTTTTATATGGTTTTTTTTAAAGTTTCCTGTACACCGCCCCGAGTCCCTTTGGGGAGAGGGGGCGGTTTATAAATGTAATAAATTATTATTATTATTATTATTAATTTTACTGAACACTCATTTTTGCAGAGAACAGAGACTGGGCTGGCTATTTGTATTCTTATATCAGGAGTAATTGTAGAATAGATTAGCTATCCTTTTTTACTGTGAATTTGACTCCCTGGGATTCTATTGTCCAACTTACATTTTGTGGCATAGTTGGTATTCTACTGCACCAAGTTGGATTCCATGGGTGAGGGAGCAAATCCTGCTTCTCCTGTAATCCCTCAAATCCATCCAGATCTTTTCCAGAAGCAAATTCCCCATCTAGTTAAGGCACCAGGTTAGAAAGCAGGAGACATTGAGTTCTAGCTTTGCCTTAGGCTGGCTGGGGAATTCTGGGAGTTGAAGTCCACCAGTCTTAAAAGAGCCGACTTTGCAGACCCCTGCCTTAGGCATAAAAGCCAGCTGGGTATCTTTGGGCAGATCACCAGGAGACAATGAGTTCTAGTCCTGCCTTAGATACAAAAGCCAGTCCTTCTCTCCAAGCCCAACCCATCTCCCAAATTTGTTGTTGTGAGGAAGATAGGAGGAGGAAGAAAGTGTGGGATACGTTTGCCGCTTTGAATTATTTGTAAAAATAATAAAGGCGGGATATAAATAAATAAAATAACAATTAAAAAAATTGTGGAAGATTGGCTATCGCTCAGAGAAGGGACTGTTTCACAGAAGGGCTTTGGAGGCCCTGCAGTTTGACCTTCTTGCTGCTTTTACCCTTGGCTGAACTTGCCTCGCTGGCTTCCGTCATTCTTGGCCCAGGCTGATGGGAGTTGTGTTGTGACATGTTTGGGAATGACGGCCCAGACGGGAGAACTTTGCATCCGCTCTGCTTCCTCTTCTGGCTTTCCAGTCCCCACTTCCTGTTCTGCTTGAGCTGCTTTGGAGGCTCTGGGCCACATTCAGAGTTTGGAAAGTTGTACGATGGGCAAAGCGGACCTGTCATCCGCCTCATCCCACCCCAAGTGGTCCTCAACGTACGGCCACAATCGAGTTCAACGTTTCTGTTCCCAAGTAAGACAAAAAAAAATGAACTCTGCCCCCTTTTATGACCTTCCTTGCCACAGTGGTTGAATGAATCACTGCAGTTGTTAAGTTAGTTACACGGTTGTTAAGTGAATTCGACTTCGGTTGTCAGAACATCGCAAAAGGAGGATCACATGACCCTGGGACACTGCAACCGTCATAAATATGAATCAGTTGCTAATTTTGTCTGAATTTAGATTACCCGACCATGGAGATGCTTCAGGGGTCTTAGGTATGAAAAAACCACCATAAATCACTGTTTCAGTGTTATAACTTTGACTGTCTGTAGAGATTCTCGGTCACGCAGGTCACGGTTGTCCCAAAAGGGCTTTTTTTCCAGGAGGCAACTGGATTTTCTCGTTTTTCTTTGACGATGTTTTGCTTCCCATGCCAGAAGCTTCTTCAGCTCTGACTGGATGGTGGGGAAGGGAAGGATTTATGCTCCTTGCAGACAGCTGGTCCTTTGCATCCTTTTATAGACAGTCATTGAGGCCACTTGGAGGTTTATCTGTGTCCTCAGGGTCACCTGAGTGGAGCAAATGGTTCCTGTAGTCTGCATTTTTCCTCTGGAAATCTATTCCTCCTCCCACACCATTCCAAGGGTCTTCATCCCAAATTGTGTAGCTAAAAGTCTGTAGAGATTCTCAGTCATCCAGGTCATGGTTATCCCAAAGGGGCTTTTTTCAGGAGGCAACTGGACTTTCTGGTTTTCTTCTTTGAAGACGTTTCACTTCTCATCCAAGAAGCTTCTTCAACTCTGACTGGATGGTGGGGAATGGAAGGATTTATGCTCCTTGCAGACAGCTGGTCATTTGCATCCTTTTTAGAGAGAGACATTGAGGCCGCTTGGAGGTTTACCTGTGTGCTCAGGGTCACCTGAGTGGGGCTCCTGGTTCCTGTAGTCTGCATTTTTCTCCTCTGGAAATCCATTCCTCCTCCCACACCATTCCAAGGGTCCCAAATTGTATAGCTAAAAGCCCGTAATCATCCCCTTTCAATGGTTGTGGGAATAGGAATGGATTTCCAGAGGGGGAAAAGTTGCTGAACACCCACACTAGCAGTCACAGATACTGAATTGTAAAACAATAAATGTTTACTTTCATTGAAAAATAAAGTGATAGAAACTTCTTCATAAACAAGTGAGAAGTAGTCCTAAATCATATATATGCAGTCTAGTACTCAAAGTTGGCTAACAGTTGCACAACTCACAATTATCCATGCTGATCAATACCCGACATACACAACAACCATCATCTAAGGATCAGCATCTAGGAGTGATTCTGCTTCCCTCTTATGGCCGATTGAGGAAACCGCAGCCAATCAAATTTTACTGCAGTAGTTAAAGTTACGGATACAGTATTGCAATCATGGTTTATATATTGCAAAACCCAACATTAGGATTACATTCCTAACAGTCTCCAAGTGGCCTCAAGGACCCTCTAAAAAGGATGCAAAGGACCAGCTGCCTGCAAGGAGTATCAATCCTTCCATGCCCCCACCATCCAGTCAGAGCTGAAGAAGCTTCTTGGATGGGAAGCAAAACATCTTCAAAAGAAAAAAAAACAAGTTCAGTTGCCTCCTGAAAAAGCACCTTTGGGACAACTTTGAATGGTCGTAAATGGAGGATTATGTATATCCCCTAACCTCTATGCATTTGTTGCAGAGTCTTTTAAAACGGGGGTCTCCAACCTTTGCAACTTTAAGTCTGAAGGACTTCAGCTCCCAGACTTCTCCAGCCAGCTTTGCTGGCTGGAGAAGTCTGGGAGCTGAAGTCCTTCAGACTTAAAGTTGCAAAGGTTGGAGACCCCTGGACTAGTGTGATGAAGCTTTGCTGGCTGGAGAAGTCTGGGAGCTGAAGTCCTTCAGACTTAAAGTTGCAAAGGTTGGAGACCCCTGTTTTAAAATATTCCACTTTTTCTGCCCTTGGGGGGAAAAAATACCTTTCCAGCCTGCCGTTTCATGTCCCACCCAGTCCTTTTATCTGCCAAGTGTTTGCAGAACTTCAGCCTATGCAGTGGTTTCAAGCTGTTGGGAGCCGTGAATATGAGTCAGCTGATTACCCAATGAGGTAATGGATTTCCTCCCTGACTGGTGTCCTTGGGAGTTGCTGAGCCCAGCTCATTGTGCCCTGCCCCGCTGCTGCTGGAAGGACGATAGGGGAATTTTCAGCAGGCTTTGGGGGACCCCCCCTGCGCCGGGCGCTTCTCTGCCTCCCCGGATTTATGGCTTTCCAGAGAAAGCGCAGAAACTTCATTAACCTGGCATTCGGATTGCCTGCCGCTTTGGCTTGGCTTGACCGCCTGGGAATGTTCCTAACCTTTGGTGTTTTTCTATAAAAAGCTGTTTTCCTGCTGGGGCTGCTTATCATGATGGATCCCCTTTTTATGTGTGAGGGGCTTGTTTTCTCAGGACGAGCTTGTTGGTGGGTTGTGATTTATTATTTTGGATCTCGAGAGTAACTACGCCCCGACTCCATAGGTTCCCAGCAGCAGTCGACTTCAAAAGCCCAGCCTTCTTCCTCTGCCAGGCTTATTATACCTCTCTGAACTTATTTATTACTTTGTAAGTACAGGCAGTCCTTGACTTACAACAATTCATTTAGTGACCATTCAAAGTTGCAATGGCATATCTATCTATCTATCTATCTATCTATCTATCTATCTATCTATCTATCTATCTATCTATCTATCTATCTATCTATCTATCTATCTATCTATCTATCTATCTATCTATCTATCTATCTATCTATCTATCTATCTATCTATCTATCTATCTATCTATCTGGTGAAGGTTGTAGAGAGTGTGGTGGCACAACAATTTCCCCGTCACCTGGAGGAAGTTGATTATCTAGACCCGCGCCAGTCCGGCTTTTGGCCCGGGCATAGCACCGAGACGGCATTGGTCGCGTTGGTAGATGATCTCTGGAGGGCCAGAAATGGGGGTTGTTCCTCCATCCTGGTCCTATTAGACCTCTCAGCGGCTTTCGATACCATCGACCATGGTATCCTATTGCATCGACTGGGGGGGCTGGGGGTGAGAGGCACCGTTTTACGGTGGTTCTCCTCCTACCTCTCTGGTCGATCGCAATTTGTGTTGACAGGAGAGCAGAGGTCGACCTCGAGACCCCTCACATGTGGGGTGCCTCAGGGGTCGGTCCTCTCGCCTCTCCTGTTCAACACATATATGAAGCCGCTGGGTGAGATCATCCGTGGTTTTGGGGTAGAGTATCACCTCTACGCTGATGATACGCAGCTGTATATATCTACCCCAAACCACCCCAACGATGCCGTAGCGGTGATGTGCCAGTGCCTGGAAGCCGTGCGGATCTGGATGGGAAGTAACAGACTCAGGCTCAACCCGACCAAGACCGAGTGGCTGTGGTTTCCGGCCGCCCGATTCAATCAGCTGACTCCATCGCTGACCATAGGGGGCGAACATTTTGCCCCTGTGGATGGGACGCGCAACTTGGGTGTTCTCCTGGATACCCGGCTGTCCATGGAAGATCAAGTGACAGCCGTGGCCAGGAGGGCGTTTTACCAGGTTCGCCTGGTACGCCAGTTGCGCCCCCTATTGGATCGGGATGCCCTTTGCACAGTCACTCATGCCCTCGTGACATCCCGACTGGACTATTGCAACTCTCTCTACATGGGGCTCCCCTTGAGGTGCACCCGAAGACTTCAGCTGGTCCAGAATGCAGCCGCGCGAGCTATAATGGGGACCGCAAGGTATACCTACATAACACCTCTCTTGCGCAAGCTGCACTGGCTGCCTGTCGTCTTTCGGGTGCGCTTCAAGGTGCTAGTTGTCATCTTTAAAGCGCTCCATGGCACGGGACCTAGCTATCTGCGGGATCGGATCCTGCCCCATACATCCTCACAGCCGATTCGCTCCCACAGAGAGGGACTTCTCCGGGTGCCGTCCACTAGGCTTTGTCAGCGGGCGACGCCCAGGGGAAGGGCCTTCTCTGTGGCGGGCCCAGCCCTCTGGAACGACCTTCCCCCCGACATTAGAACAACCACGGACCTCCGCTCCTTCCGTCAAAAATTAAAAACACACTTTTTCTGCTTGGCCGGCCTAGGGTAGTCTCTTCCTTGGGGTTTTTTAGGGTTGTTAGTTTTAATGGGTATTTTAGCGCAGGGATAAGTAGTTTAATTTATTTTTATCTTTTGTATTTATTGATGTATATATTTTATGTGTTTTAGTTTTCCCTGTGCACCGCTCCGAGTCCCCTAGGGGAGAGGACGCGGTATATAAAATTAAACAATAATAATAATAATATCTATCTATCTATCTATCTATCTATCTATCTATCTATCTATCTATCTATCTATCTATCTATCTATCTATCATCTATCATCTATCTATCTATCTCTATCTATCATCTATCTATTATCTAGCTAGCTAGCTAGCTAGCTAGCTAGCTAGCTAGCTAAAGTATTTTGTCAAAGCACCTGGCATTCCCAAATATGGGAGGGAGCATAGTGCTTCCCTTTTGCCTTTCAGCCCCACTCCAGGCAGAAAAACCATTTTGTGTTGCATTTTTGCTGATAAATAAACGAAGAGAGACTAGTATAGATCTATTTCAAGCTTCAATTAAAACACTTAGTTTTGCTATCTCTGCCAACTCCCATCAGTATTTTTCCTCCCTTTCTTCCATTGTGGGAATTGATGGGCCTTTCTATTTTTTGACATCCACAGAATTCTCGCCGCAGTCGACCTATAGAATAACAAAGTTCTACTTTTTCTTCCAAGATCTTTCTCCAATAATCTTCCGCTTTCCCCTTTCCAGTGGTTCTCATTGGGGACTCCGGAGTTGGGAAAAGCAACCTCCTCTCTCGCTTCACGCGTAACGAGTTCAACCTGGAGAGCAAAAGCACCATCGGGGTAGAGTTTGCCACCCGGAGCATCCAGGTGGACGGCAAGACCATCAAAGCTCAGATCTGGGACACGGCTGGGCAGGAACGATACCGAGCGATCACATCTGCGTAAGTCTCCCCTATCCAAACGTGTCTTTACGCATTTGTTATGCCACCACCTCCTTTTCCACGCAGCTTCCTCTGGATTGATGAAAACCGAAATTGTACACTAATACTTTTAATTTCTACGTTTATTTTTAACATGGCAGAGGAAGAAAATTATGTGGAGTGGTGCTGTGGCCTAGAGGTGGAGCTCTCGCCTCACAATCAAGAGGCTTGTGAGTTCGATCCTAGGTAGAGGTGGCATATTTCTCTGGGCACAATGAGAATATATCTGCTGAACAAAACAGGAAGGGCATCTGGCCAGTAAACACTCTGCTAGCTCCATTCAGTTGCTCTGACTCCACCCCGCAAGGGATTATGGGGTTGTTAGAAGAAGAAAATTATGTAGTGGGAACACACACATTAGCTATATTAAAATGGTTTAAATCAGTGGTCCACAGCCCGTTTGGAACCAGGTCGTGGGATGAGGTTGGTGCGTGCACACATGCATTCGTGAAAGCGATGTGCACCTGTGAAACCATCCCCTCTTCCTCTACTACCACTGCCTCCACTGGTCCACCAAGCCGGAAAGGTTGGGGAAACGCTGGTTTAAATGCAAGGTAATGAAATCAAATTTAGTTCTTCCTCCTAGCCCTGTTTGCTTTCTTGGAATCTGCAAAAAAATTTTTTTGCACCCTTAATTTAAAACTAAATCATACAATGTAGCAGTGATGGGTTCCGGATCCCATCGCAACAGGTACACTGCGCACGGGCTTGGGCGTCCTAGTTGTTCACGCATGCACACGCCACCGCCCTGCAACACTCAGCTCCTCGTCGGAGGTCGCACAGGTGCTGCACGTTGTGCGCGTATGCGCAATTGGCTGCATCAAAAGGAACGCCGGCTGGTGGGTGGGCCAAACGAGCCACCGTACCAGTAGAGTGGCCGCTGTTCCCAGCAACTACCCATACGGCGGTACCGGGCCGTACAGCCTGGAACCCACCACTGCAATGTAGGCTTCCCTTTCCATGGGTGTGAAACTCTCTGCTCCTGGGCCCTTTTTAGAAAAGCCTTTAAGACTCTCTTTATTTGTAAAGCAATCAGGAATGATGTGATAACAATTAATGCCATTGAAGTCCCGAATCCTTCTTGTTAGCTTTGTTAACAAAAAAGCACATGATGATAAAATTAGCTGGAGGCTCTCAGATATTAAATTCTGTACCAGTTAGTGGCTTTTCATCTGCTGAAGATCAGTTGCACCTTAGGTATTAAGTTTGTTCATGACAATCAGGTGAAGTGTGGTTTGATTGGTATAAGTTCAGTGTGTTGTAATTTAACAGATCATGATTAAAAGCTGTTCAGCTTCCCATCGATTTGAATGGGCCCTCAAGTTTTCTTTCCCAAGTGGAAGATTGCATGCCCTTTTTGTGAGTGGGACCAAGGATTACTTCAGAAGGAGAGGCACAGGGGGGATTTATTCGTTCAATATATGTCCCATCTTTATTCTGTACAACTAGGCAAGCAATGTACTGTTGCCCTCATATTGTCTCCACACAACAATTGCCCTGGATTGGACAGAGAGAGAGAGAGAGAATCTGGCCCAAAGTTACATGGCCAGTTTTCCAGTCCAAGGGCATCCTAGAACTCACAGTCTCCTGGTTTGTAGTTCCTCATCATGATGACCGCACCAGGCGGACTCTCTTTAGTGAAGGAACAGGTTCATCTGTAAGGTTTTAGGTATAAAGTTTACTCTTGAAATTCTTCAACCTCAACCAATTTTTTTTTTTAAAAGATGGGGGCTATAATCAAAGTTGACTCAGCCTTCATCCTTCTGAAGTCAGTAAAATGAGGACCCAGATTGTTGGTGGCAAGAGGCTGACTCTGTAAAACTATTTAGAGAGGGCTGTAAAACACTGTGAAGCGGTATATACATCTATTGCTTTCTACACTGAGACTATTTCTCTGTCCCTCTGTCCCAGTGTAATGTGTGAATCTAATAATGGGCAAATCAGGACCAAATGTCCTGGCCCATTAGTTGTTGAGATTGAATTTACAGTGTACAGAGTTCCACTGTGGAAGGTGAGGATTTTTCCCCCTCCCCTCATTTTAATACGCAGGTAGTTCTCGACTCAGAACCATTTCTTAAACAACTGTTTAAAGTTGAAACAAGTGACTTACAACCTTACAACTTACAAAGTGACTTTGCACTTATGACCATCTCAGCATCCCTCCGGTCATGTCATGAACATTCGGGTGCTGAGCAAGGACCATATGTTGACAACAGTTGGTGCCCCCCAGTCATCTGATCATTATTTGCAACCTTCCCAGTTGGATTCTGATAAGCAATCAATGGGGAGGGCCAGTTTTGTTTAGCAACCATGGGATTCACTTAACGACTGCCGCAATTCGCTTAACCTTTGCAAAAAAGGGTCATAAAATCAGACATTCCTCATTTGACAATCACTCTATGTAGCCATGGAAATTTTGATTCCAATTGTGGTGGAAAGTCAAGGGCTACCAGTATAGGAATAGCACTTATATATCGCTTCACAGCCCTCTCTAAGCATTTTACAGAGTCAGCCTATTGCCCCCAACACTCTGGGTCCTTTTACTGACCTCCGAAGGATGGAATGCTGAGTCAACCTTGAGCTGCTCGGGATCAAGCTGCCGAACTGCTGTCAGCCGGCAGTCAGCAGAAGTAACCTGCAGTACCGACTTCAAACCACTGCACTACCTAATATAGCATTTTTCCTTGTAAGTCACCCAGATTTGTCAATGAGCGGGCGGACCTGGAAATGGATGATGATGATGATGATTAATAATAATAATAATAATAATAATAATAATAATAATAATAATAATAATAATAATAATAATAATAATAATAATAATAATAATCTTCTTTATTGTCATTGTAAAAATTACAATGAAATTGGTTTTAACTTCACTGGTGCAAAATTATAACAGAAACAAAAAAGAGAAAAGAAAAAAGAAAAAACTAGCATGTGCATAGAGTGATTGCGGTTGAATTTAAAAGTCTCACAGCCCATGGATAGAAGCTACCTTTAAACCTGTTCGTTCGGCTGGCTATACTTTGATATCTTCTGCCTGATGGTAGAAGGGCAAAGAGATACCAACCAGGGTGTGAATCATCTATGAGAATCTTCCTTGCTCTGCTAAAGCAGTGAGATCTGGCGATGTTATCCAGTGATGTCAGAGGGCAACCGATGGTTTCTTGTGCCGAATTGATCACTCTCTGTAGTGCCTTCCTCTCCGCAACTGTTAAACCAGCATACCACACTGTGATACAATATGTGAGGACACTTTCTATGATGGACCGATAGAAAGAGATCATCAGCCGTTGTTCCACCTGATTTTTCCGCAGGACTCTAAGGAAATGAAGTCTCTGTTGAGCTTTTCCAATCACCAGAGACGTGTTGTTTTTCCAGGTGAGATCTTGGCTAATAAGCACTCCTAAGAATTTAAAAGAGGAAACCCTCTCCACACAGCCCCCCTCGATATAGAGTGGGGCAGGTTCCTCTCTGTGCCTCCGGAAATCTAGCACCATCTCCTTTGTCTTGCTAGTATTTAGATGTAAGTTGTTTCTTGAGCACTATATTAACTATGGATAATCAATTGTGTGCTTTGTGCCTCCAGCTATTATCGTGGTGCGGTGGGAGCCTTACTGGTTTACGACATCGCCAAGCACCTCACCTATGAAAACGTGGAACGGTGGCTGAAGGAGCTGCGGGATCACGCAGACAGCAACATTGTCATTATGCTTGTGGGGAACAAAAGTGACCTGCGTCACCTGCGAGCCGTTCCAACAGACGAGGCCCGAGCCTTTGCAGGTCAGTGGGTGTGGGACCTCCTTCCTCATAACGAGTATAAATAATTTCAGTGGCGTATCACTTTTTAAGATTCAATAAATGATTTCATATCTTATCCCTTATCTATAAACAAATTCTTAAGATCTGGTCAGCAAAAGTCCATTAAGAGGGAACAAAATATCTGCTTTAACTTTGATCAAATAAACCAACTTTATATGTCTTTCTTTCCTTTTAACCATCTTGCTCTGTAATCCCTTTAAATAATATCCTAGAACTTGAATTCCTTTCATATTTTTCTTTATTTTCATAAATTCTTCACCATTTTAACAGCCTGTTTTGTAAATCCAGTAGAAGAATTATCCAGGTTTTTTGTTTGTGTATCTCTTTCAGTTATGAAGACATTGGCTGGTCCAGTGTAACATCTTTTAAAGACAGTCTGTGTATAATGTTAGGCCTTCTTAAAATTTGCTTCTGGGTCCATGATTTACAAATATTATCTAATGTTGAATTATTTTGCTCCATTCTGTATTAGTAAGTCAAATTAAATGTTATTTTCCTTTAATTGTAATCGTTAGAGCCTTCCAGTTCTTTCCCATCGTTTTATGTTTTGCTTTAAAAGAATTCAAAACAACGGCATTTTCCCATGGGAAGGGGTCTTATAATATTTATATTTGTTCCATTTATATACAGTATTTATAACTAAAATTTTTAGCCCACTCATCATAGAAGTGGCTCTTGATGGTCTCTCAGAGGCCATTCATAGTTACGATGGCCATTGCTGGGGAT
This sequence comes from Rhabdophis nuchalis, assembly GCA_039707465.1. Lineage (NCBI taxonomy): Eukaryota > Metazoa > Chordata > Lepidosauria > Squamata > Natricidae > Rhabdophis > Rhabdophis nuchalis. The sequence goes on from CM077659.1 coordinate 19,409,023, forward strand.
ACAGTTCTGATGTTCCCCACCCATGGTCATGTGACCACAGGTGAGGCACTTAGTGGCCAGGATGCAGCATCCAATGGTAACATGACTGTGGTTTATGACAGTTTCGCCCCAAACTGGCTGTAAAGTACCCTAACGATGCCTGCTTCATAATAAGCAACCAGATATTATAATACAAAAAGCAGTGATTTATTAACAGCTTCATTAGGCATTTTTCATTAGGCATTTCTTATTTGCAGCCATCTTTTTTGCTTTCTTTATCTGCTTCTGAACTTTGCCCGCATTCCCTTCAGCCTACGTCATAAATCACGTTACCCAACAGCTTCAGCCATCTCAACCCATCTACTGTAATCTGAGATCCATCTCTGCCGACAGTCTGCATGGAATGTCAACACAGAGAGTTAACTCTGGCATTCATTTCTAGTTTTTAGCAAGACCAACCCACTGAGGACTATTGGTTTGTTAACAGCTATGGCATTTTCTCGATGACCGCTGCAGATAAGGTTGTAAAATGAGATTGGTCACGTGGGTGACCTGCTTTATGACTGTTACAACTTATGACTCTGATGGGCAGGCTCCATTATGGTCATAAGTGGAGAATTACCTGCACATTCTTTTATAGTCCTTCCATTATATTTCTATTCTGGTTCTTGAAATATTGAATAAACGAGAGTGGAGAAGGGACAGTCTTCTCTTGTTCCTTTTTGTATCTATCATGGTTTTGTTAGATTTCCATTAACAATTATTTGTGTTTCTGTGAAGCATAAATCAGCCTGTTTTATAAAATATTAGTTGATAACCCTGGCATTGTCTGGGTATTTATTTATAGGGGGAAAATGTCCAGACCAAATGTATTTTCTAATTTTGGATTCTCCCCTTTACCAGAGGGAGCTCCCTTATGGAGTACTATGAAGCCGTTACCATGGCAACTCCACTGTACAGTAGAAGCCATTTTATGGCAGTACAGTAGAAGCCATTTTAAGACACAACAGGCTGTATCGTAACAGAACGCACGCCCCGAGGGGTGTTAGGGACGTCTTACCCAGAGTTATGCTGGAACATACACGCAGCCATTTTTATATTTATAGATTCTCCGAAATTCATATCTTTCAAATCTTGAAAGAGCAAAGCTCTGTTCTAAATGGTCAAAGGCCTTCTCTGCATCTAAGAAAATCAATTCAGCTTGTTTTTCACTATGATGTTGCTCCAAATATTCCAAAAAGGCCAATACATTTCTAGTGGTGTCTTTTAGCTAAAAGTCCGTATTGATCCTCATGAATGCATTTTTGAAATATTATTTTCAGTTTATCAATCAGAATTGTGGCAAACAACTTGTAATTATTAGCGATAGCACTTGGATTTATATACCACTTCATTAATATAGTAAATAACGATATTGGTCTATAATTTCTTGTTAAGGTCAAATCTTGACCTTTTTTAGGTACTTAGTGCTATATTGGCCTCTTTTCAACTCTCTGGAGACTGTCTATCTTGGTTCGTGGTAATTTCTAGAGGTTGTAAAAGTTCACCCTGAAACCATTTATAATAAAACCTAATAATCCATCTGGTCCAGGGAGCTTTACCAGTTTAATCTTTTATATAGCTTCAAAAGCTTCCTTTATTCTTATAAGTCCATTCATAATTTGTCTCAGAATTCTCAGGAATATGTGTTTCTTTAGATATTCATCTATTTTTTCTAATGTCCCTTTCTTTGTACAAGTTAGAATAATATTGATAAAATGCTTTTCTCATGGCCTCATTGCCCTTTAACAGAGTATCTTTTTCCTTCTGTAATTTAAATGCCAGCCACTTACTTCCCTGGTTTATTTGCAAACTCCAAATTCTTCGTTTCACATACTTCATTTTTACTTTTACTTTTCTTTGTGTTATCATAGATAACTGCCATTGTGATAGCTTAATCTGTTGAGAAATACTTAGCTTTATCTTTTATCTCTTCCAAAATAGCTTGTGTTTTCCTCTTGTCTCTCCTTTTGGAGCACACTGTGATATTGTATAAAATGATCTCTAATAAAAACTTCACACGCACATTCCCAACCATTCTTAAATCTGTGCCTTTATCTCAACTTTTATTCAAAGAAATTCTTTTAAATTCTTTTACATTTCTTTTTACAGTCCTCCACTCTGTGACATTTCATGTAGTCACCATGTGAAAGAACTAGTTTTGCTTTTATAAACCAGCCTCACAGGATTATGATCTGAAAAAGCCCTTTGTAATACCTCTTACTTTAGAAACCTCAAAAGGCAAATTCTTTGAAATCCAATCATATCTATTCTTAAACAAGAACTAGGCCTTTCTTAAAAATATGTGTGCTCGTAGGCAATTCAACCCTTTTTTCTGTCTCCCTAATCAAATAGCCCTACATTGTCCATTAGATTTTTAAAAATGGGTAATTTATCTTTAAACCTTTTTTCCCCCTCAAAAGCTCTCTCTGGTTGTGGGGGGATCACTCCAATCTCCTCCAAACACCAATTTTCTCAAGAAAAACTTATTAATCTCCCCATAAATCATTTACAGCAGGGGCCTCCAACCTTTGCAACTTTAAGTCTGCAGGACTTCAGCTCCCAGACTTCTCCAGCCAGTTTTGCTGGCTGGAGAATTCTGGGAGCTGAAGTCCTTCAGACTTAAAGTTGCAAAGGTTGGAGACCCCTGATTTACAGAACAGTACTTTATCCTCATCTGGGGCATAAATTCCCAGGACCAATAGTCTTTGCACCATGCAAATTAATGTCCACCACCAATGAATCTACTGTGTGCATCAGTCAGTACAAGTTCTGGTTTTAGTTGGGGATTAATAAAGAATTAATTTCAATTAATTAACATACAGTTTTTTCTCTTTCTTCCTGCTGAAACTTAATCCTTTCAGTGTATTTGTATAAATTATGTGTGTCCCTTTTTTTAAGAAGGAAAGAAATGTAGGCAAATTATATCTTGTTTTAATCTTTATCACATTATGATTTTTTTTCATTTCTGTGTTGTGAGGAACGCTTGCTCCATTTATTATTCCATTTTATGCATTTGTAATCCATAATCCATACAAACATTAGAAAAATCCATAGACGTAGTGCCTCGCTTGGTATCCTCCCTTTTCAGTTTCCCACGAAGCCTCTTCTAAACTGAAATTTAATTCACTTTGTGCTTGCTGACATTAAGACCTGACTGAGCTCTTTCCCTCCCTCCTGGGTCAGCAGGACAACAAAAAGGCTGCAAAATCTCTTTTTATTTGTTTGTCTGTTTGCACATTATTCTTAGATGTGCTTAAGGCATCTCAGTGCCCTTATTTCTAAATCTCTGCTGAGCTACCGATTCCCCACCTTGGCTTCTCTCTGAATCCTCTTCAGCCGAAACCACATTTCCTTCCTCTGTTTCCTTGTTTATTCTTCTTTAGAAGTTGTTTGTAGTCCTTTCCTTTAGAGGACCAGAGAGGTCATGGCTCAGTGGGGAAGGGGAACCTTGGAAGTCCTGCTGTGTGGGGGTTTAATTTGTGGCATTTCATGGCCGAAACTCTTTACAGGGCTCAAAAATATTTATTTATTTATTTATTCGAATTTATACCCCGCACCTTCTCTTAAAAAAGGACCCAGGGCGGCGCACAGGAAAATTTAAAACAATACAAATATACAAAAATAACATTTTTTAAAAACTATTAAACCCGTACCCTGTGCTAAAATAGTGTAAAATCCCCCTAATTAAAATCTAGCTAATAACAGTCAGGAACAGGGAGGTTATGCTAGGCCGGCTTGTTGGAATAGGTGCGTTTTAAGACGCTGGTGGAAAAGGCGGAGGTCTGAGATGGTGCGTAGTTCGGGGGGGCATGTGGTTCCAGAGGGCAGGGCCCGCCACAGAGAAGGCCCTTCCCCTGGGTGTCGCCAACCGGCATTGCCCGGCTGACGGCACCCTGAGAAGGCCTTCTCTGTGGGAGCGGATGGGTCGAAGGGATGTATGGGGCAGAAGACGGTCTCGCATGTAGCTAGGCCCCGAGCCATGGAGCGCTTTGAAGATGGTCGTCAACACCTTGAAGCGCACCCGAAAGGCCACAGGTAGCCTGCTGGTAGAAAGGAGAACTGCTGGTAGAAATAGTCCTGCATTTGCCACCATAATGGAACCTGGAATTTCCATAAGTCGCAATGGTCGTATATCAAGGCACCAGATTTGATTTTATGACTTAAGTCAGGATGGTCGTATATCAAGGCACCCCTGGGACCAGATCCGATTTTATGACATAAGTCAGGAAGTCCGTATATCGAGGCAACAGTTAAGTCAACATGGCAATCATTAAGCAAATGTCATGATGCTTAAGTGAAGCCATGTACTGTACCCCAAATCCCATTTGGCCAGAAACCTACCAAAAAGGCAGGAAACTGGCAAAAAACACCAATCTCAGTCATATGGCCATGCCGTGCTACAGCTGGCTGAACAAGTGAGCTGCTTGCCAAGGGCCCAAAATGCAATCATGTGACTGCAAGGACGTGTCCAGCCGTCACATCTCTTGAGTCGTAAGTAGCTTTTGGGCAGGGGAGTTGTAACTTCAAATCATCATTAAGTGACTGTTCATAAGATGAGGACTCCTGGTCGAAGTAATCAGAGGTCTTGCTTTGTATCTAGCAGGTTTGTGCCTCAATTCATCTCCCTCTTTCCAGCCTACTTTGGTTAATAACAGAATAAGAGAGTTGGAAGGGACCTTGGAGGTCTTGGGGCTCCCCTTGAGGTGCACTCGAAGGCTACAGTTGGTTCAGAATGCGGCCGCGCAGGTGATTATGGGTGCCTCAAGGCAAGCCCACATAACACCTCTCCTGCGTGAGCTGCACTGGCTACCTGTGGCCTTTCGAGTGCGCTTCAAGGTGTTGACGATCTTTAAATCGCTCCATGGCTCAGGGCCTAGCTATATACGAGACCGCCTTCTGCCCCATACATCCCTTCGTCCGATCCGCTCCCACAGAGAGGGTCTTCTCCGGGTACTGTCGGCCGGGCAATGCCGGTTGGCGACACCCAGGGGAAGGGCCTTCTCTGTGGCGGGCCCTACCCTCTGGAACGACTTACCCCCCCGACCTACGCACCACCTCGGACCTCCGCCTCTTCCGCCAGCATCTTAAGACGTATTTATTCCAAGCCGGCCTAGCATAGCCCCCCGTTTCTGACTTTTATCTATACATTTTAATTCTCAGGCTTTTAAATGGGTTTTTTAGCACGGGACTTAATTTAATTGTTTTTAATAATGTATTTTGTCATTTTGTTATGGTTTTTTAATGATGCCTGTGCGTCGCCCTGGGTCCTAACAAGGAGAAGGGCGGGGTATAAATTTGAAAAATAAATAAAATAAATAAATAAACCTCCTCCTGAAGCAGGATGGCGAACCTTTTTTGGCTCGCGTGCCAAAAGCGGGGGGAGTGCAGGGGGGTCGTGCATGGGTGTACCACACCCATAATGCTATGTGCATGACCACAGCACGAATGCGCGCATGACCAGTGCTCCCCTCGCCATTTTTGGCGTTATAGGAGCCTGGGAAGTGGGGAAAAAATGACTTCTGGTTTGCTCGTAGGGTCGCTTTTTGCCCTCCGGAGCCTTCAGGGAAGCTTCCTGGGGCTCCTGAACGCTCTGGAGGGCTAAAACTGGCCCGTGAGGCCACTTTCTTGCGCTCCAGAGGCTTCAGGGAAGCTCCTGAAGCCTCCGGAGGGCGAAAAATGGCCTCAAAAGAAGGCCAAAGTCAGCTGGCCAGTGCAGCACATGCACGCTGGCCAGGCTGACAGGGCAAGCCTCGTGTGCCCTGACAAATGGTTCTGCGTGCCACCTGTGACACACGTGCCATAGTTCGCCATCATGGCACTATACCATTCAGGACAAATGGCTGTCCAGTCTCTTCTTCAAAGCCTCCAGTGATGGAGCAACCACAACTTCTTGTGGCAAGCTGTTCCACTGGTTAATTGTCCTTACTCTCCTGAAATTCCTCCTTAATTCAGGTTCTCTCCATTAGTTTCCATCTGTTGCTTCTTGTCTTCAGATGTGTTGGAAAATAGGTTGACACCCCCCCTCTCTTTGGGGCAGCCCCTCAAATACTTCAGCAGATCTTTCCCTCCCCTTATCTTATCTTCTCCTAACTTTCTTGATAGTCTGTCCAGCGGAATTGCTGGTGCCTGGAACTGCTTTCCTTTGCATATTTGTCAACGAGAATTATATTCCAGTGACCTATCAAATCTCATCAGCGGGAGTGCAGATCAGCTAAGCAGTAGCTGGGCTTTTAAAAAAAAATTCAACAAGGGTCTGCACATTTCTCTCCCCACCTTCTCCCTCCCCCTCCCCCAAGGGCAGGAGCAATTAAACTATGGAGCCGTGTGTCGTGACCTCATGGGAATAAATCTGAGTTTCCGACTTGGGTTTATTTCACTCTGGAATGTGACATTGGGTCCTTTGCACTAATCATGATTAAAAAGGCTTGATTTATATTCCCCCTTGCAGTCAAGAGAAGGTTTCTGATTAGGGGAGTGGTGGGGAGAGAAAGAGGAAAATGCAATTGGATTTTGTGCGAGAGAAACGGTGTGCTTCCCCCCTTCCTCAATTCCCCACTTAGCCTCTTGCACCAAAATGTTGTTTTCTGAGGATTGCAAAATTCCATCCTGCCCGAGCACAGGACGTTTTGCTAATCGCCCAGGAAGGGGAAATGAGAAGTTGTAGAGTGGAAAAAGGTGGCCTTTAAGCCAGTTTGATGTTCACTCTTATTTTCCCCCCATAATTTAAAAAATGTTCTTGCTCTTCTGATGAAAGAAGCTTTTAAACACTGAAATAAATAAAAACGGGGGCATTATAAGGACAATACAGGCAGTGCTTGACTTACTATTCGTTTAGCGACTGTTCAAAGTAACAGTGACACGGAAAAAAGTGACTTACAACTATTTTCCACTCTTAACGACAGTTGCTACAGGATCAGAATTCATATCCTTGGCAACTGGTTCATAACTGGGTCCATTTCGATGGAGAAGGGCGGTTCTATAAATCGAAATAAATTAAATTAAAATAAATTAAAATATTTATGACTAGGATCAGCTCATTTAGTGGCTGTTCAAAGTTACAACAGCACTGAAAAAAGTGATTTATGACCATTTTTCACACTTAGGACAGTTGCTGCATCCCCATGATCAAAATTCAGATCCTTGGCAACTGACTCCTATTTATGACGGTTCAAAGGGGTCATGTGGTCCCCTTTTGCGATCTTCTGACCAGCAAAGTCAACGGGGGAAACCAGATTCATTTAACAACCATGTTCCTAACTCCACAACTGCAGTGATTCGCTTAACAGCTGTGGCAAGAAAGGTCTTAAAAGGGGACAGAACTCACTTAACAGCTGCCTCGCTTAGCAACAGAAACGTTGGGCTCAATTACAAATTCCAGTTTCCTCCTGAAAAAGCACCTTTGGGACAACCACGACCTGGATGTCTAAGAATCTCTACAGACTTACAGACTCTTAAGGATGGAAGGGACCTTGAAGGTCTTCTAGTGTTAACTCCCTGCCCAAGGCAGGAGACCTTATACAATTTTGGACAAATGGCTGTCCAGTCTTGTTTTAGAAACTTGGAGAAAATGGAGCACCACCCACAACTCCAGGAGGAAAACTGTTCGGTTGATTAATTGTTCCTACTGTCAGGAATTTTCTCCTGAATTCTAGATTGGGTTTCTCTTTCACACGCTTCTCATTACTTCTTCTCCTGCATGAGAGCACCTCAAATTTTGGAAGACTGCCATTATGTCAGTCTATCTCTATCTCAATACATGGCATAGTTTTTGGAGTATAAGACGCACCTTTTTTGCCCTACGAGAGCGTGGAAATGTTGGTGCATCTTATACACCGGATACAGCCATTTTTGGCCTCCCGAAGCCCCCGCCCCTGCATCCAATTTTTTTGAAAAATGGGCCAAAAATGGGCTGTTTTTCACCAAAACTAGGGTGTTTTTGCCTTCCCCAATCCCCAGAAGCACTCTGCAGGCTTCAGCAGGGCTGGGAGGGAGAGAAAAATGCCCCCATTTGGTGAAAAATGGTGCTATTGCCTGTAGAGGGCTCCTTGGGGGCCAGGGAGGACAACAACTTTTTTTACTTACCTCTTCAAAATCTTGGTGCGTCTTATACACCAGTGTGTCTTACAGTCTGAAAAATACGGTATGTACTGTATATCTATTTATATCTATATACTTGCATTCCTCAACCTACGACCACGATTGAGCCCAACATTTCTGTTGCTAGGTGAGATAGATGTTGCCCCATTTTATGACTTTTCTTGCCACAGTTGTTAAGTGAATCTCTGCCATTTGTTACGTTTGTAATCCGATTGGTTTAGGTCATATCTGCCTTCCCCATTGACTTTGCTTCTCAGACGGTCGCAAAAGGGGATTGCTGGAGCCCAAAACACCGCAATCGCCATAAATATGAATCCGTTGCCAAGTGTTTGAATTTGGATCACGTAACCATGGGGTTGAAGCTCACGCCAGTGTTTTGGTTCTCCAGCTGTGATGGGCAACTGAGGAAGCCAGGTGGCCATTTCATCCTCCCCTTGCTGCTTCCCGAGGTCCCGAGGCTTTCCCAGGCCCACCCCCTGACCAGCCTGTCTTCTTTCTTTCCGCAGAAAAGAACGGCCTGTCATTTATCGAAACCTCTGCTTTGGACTCGACAAATGTGGAAGCTGCTTTCCAGACCATCCTGACTGGTGAGTGGGGCCTTAGAGGCCACGTAGAGGTGTCCTTGTCCTTCAAGTTCTTAAAAAGGGTCTGGCTGGCTGACTTGGGCCTTCTTGGGTGGCTTTAGCGCTTGGGTTGAAGGACCAGCCTCAGGACTGAAGGGCCCTTCCTGAATGAGGAAGGCTTTGGGAGAAATTCTGCTTTCCACTTGCCACTCTCCATCACTCACTGCTGCTGTTCTCCAGTGTACAGTAGTTTCCCTCTGAAAGAAGGAAGGAAATTGCAACAAGACCAAAATGTCCAGATAATGGGTAAGATTTTATGTCAGAAAACCTATTTTTCCCCCCGGTGACATCCCTGGGGGACACCTATTTGGGGGTTCCTTTTATGTCCCTGTGATGTTCCCACTGAAGGGGTACCCATTAATCTACTCGCCGTTGCCTGCTTTCGAACTGCTGGGTCAGCAGGAGCTGGAGCGTGTGACAGAAGCTCACCCCGTCCTACAGCAGTAACAGGACTCAAATGTGAGCCAGCTGATCCTCAGCCCAGCATTCTAGCCTCATGAGCCAGCTGGCTCCTCCATAAAAACATAGTGCCCCAACAATGGAAGTTTATGAACTTGAAGAAAGAAATGAGTAAACCAGGTTAGCTGCCATCCCATCATTACTTCTCAAAGTGTTTACTTTACTTTATCATATTTCTATACTGCCCTCTCTCCCTGACGGGACTCAGGGCGGTGCACAGGAAAGGATTAAAAACAAAGAACAATAAATACAATCAGAAATGGTTAAAAAGAATTAAATCAATTTCACCCCGTGCTAAAATACATAGATAAAAACCCCAACTAAAATCAGCAACAGAAACTATGCCAGGCCGGCCAAATGGAAAAAGTATGGTTGGGGGGCAGGTCATTCCAGAGGGCGGGGCCTGCCACAGAGAAGGCTCTTCTCCCGGGAGCCGCCAGCCAGCATTGTCCGGCAGATGGCACCCTGAGGAGGCCCTCCCTGTGGCAGCGGATAGGTCGAAGGGAGGTATGCGGTAGGAGGCGGTCCCGCAAGTAACCAGGTCCCAAGCCATGGAGCGCTTTAAAGATGGTCACTAGTACCTTGAAGCGCACCCGGAAAGCCATAGGCAACCAGTGCAGCTCGCGCAGGAGAGGTGTTACATGGTAGTATCTTGAGACTCCCAGAATCTCCCGCACGGCCGCATTCTGTATTAACTGGAGCCTCCGAGTGCATCTCAAGGGCAGCCCCATGTAGAGAGCGTTACAGTAGTCCAGGCAGGAAATGACGAGGGCTTGAGTGACTGTGCGTAGGGCGTCACGATCCAGAAAGGGGCGCAACTAGCCTATCAAGTGGACCTGATAAGTTCCATCTGCCACCTGGTTCCATCTGTCACCTGGCAAAATGCTGATGCATCGTGGGTAATAACAGGCAGTGCACCTGCAAATCAACAAACGAAAACAAATTCATCTGGATGGCCAGAAAAGTTTACAAAAAGGGGGCACGATGCATGTACTCGCATATATTCTGTTACAATATGTGTAGAGAAAGGCAGGTTGTCCCATCCGAAGGCTCCAATTTTTAAAAATGGCCACTGCTTAGACCCTGGTTGTCCATATCAGCAGTGAGGAAGAAGTTCTACCAGGCACACACCAAAAACAAGCAGAGAGGGTAGCTTTCACTCCTGATGTGTTTGTAGGTTGAGGAAGTTTTGAGAATTCTGCAGGTATTGTGGCCCGCCAGCACAGCTGGCGGCCCATTCGCACAATGAGGAGGTTGGGGAGGAACCTGGGCCAGTCCTGGAGTCTGAGGAGGGCTCTGTGTCGGAGGCAGAGAGGGGGCCAGGACCGTCTGCCAGTTATCAGCTGCCTTCAAAGTGAGACATCAGTGAAGCAGAGGAACAGCTGGAGCCTGTTCTCAGTGTGCGCATACACAGAGTTGCCAGACGAAGGAACAGCTAAAGGAGTAAGGCCACAGGTGGACGGTGAACGGCCCCTCCCAGAGGAAATAAAAGAGGAGCGAAAGGGGAGTGGAGCTTGCAGGAGACCATTAGTTCGCTTCGTTGGTTGGTGACTCTCCGAGACTCCTTGCCATGTTCTGCAGAGATCGGCCTGGCAGCTCTCCTAGCCAGAGAAGGTCTGACCGTAAATCCTCCCTTGAAAGACTTTGCTGGATATGAAGGAGCAGAATTCACAGCAAATTAATAAAAGAGGTTTTTTTGTCAGGACAAGGAGTTCATGCTCTGGGGAAGCCAACTGTAGGTCAAAACAGCAAGTTGAATTTGTGTCCCAGGAAAAACGGGTGTGGAAGTGATGGTTAAAGTCCTTTGCGTGCACAGCTGGCTTCGGCCTGAAGGCACCACTGGCTTTTGCTCCTCCTACGTGCAGTGTGGTAAAAGTGACTTCCTTTTCTTTTGAAATTCTTTGGAACTGGCGGGGGATTTCGTTTTTGAGCAGTTAATGCCGCCAGTAAATGATCTGCAGAAAAGACACTAAAGAATTTGCTGACGGCGGCATTTCAAGTGAATATCTCAGCCTTTGTTTTAAAAAGACATTGCCCACTCTAGGAAAAGAGGAGAAAAAGAAGGAAAAATGGCAACAAATGGCAAAGAGGTGGGCAAAATAAAAAGACAAAACCTCAGATTTGCAAGTTTTAAATCTTAATGGCGCATCCAACCCCGAGTTGGATAAATTTGGTTGGTAAACTTCTCATCTTCCTTTCTTCCTTTCCCCAGCTGTCTGGTGGCCTTGGGGTTCTCCAAGAACCCCAAGGCACCTCTGGATGCATCTGTGTCTTTTATCCCTTCCCTCAAAAGCAGGCCAAGGCTGCATTTATTTCTATGACTGCCCAGCTTGGAAAGCGTAGTTAGCCTTAAGCCTCTGGAATGCCAGGCTGGTTGAAGACACGCCATTCACCAGTCCTGAATTTTCCACCTACACCCATTCCAACAAGTGGTTAAATTATTCTTTTTTTCTAAGTCCTCCAGAATAACTGAGAGTGAGTGGGTGGCCATATAAATTCTCTAAATAAAAAAAAACAATAAACAACAGAACAGCTGCTTTGGATTTAATTTAGTTTATTGTCATTGCACCTCGTGCAACGAAATTAAATGCCGTCTTCAGTACTTCATAATTATAAAAATAAAAACACACAAATTCCTCCTTTACATTCTATACAATGAATTGAATTGAAAACCCCTTGTGCTGCATTAATATTACACTATGCAGCAGAATTCAGTATGGTTACTGCCCCTGGGATAGAAGCTGTTTTTAGCCTGTTTGTCCTTGTTTTCATTGTCCTGTACCGTCTGCCAGATGGTAATACTTCAAGAAAAAAAGGATGCCCAGGATGAGATGGATCTTTAAGAATGTTTTGAACTTTCTTAAGGCAGCGGGAGCTATGAAGCTCTTCCAAAGAGGGGAGAGGGCAACCCATGATCCTCTGGCCAATGACGTTGACCCTCTGGAGCGCTGTCCTATCAGCCACTGGGCAATTGGCAAACCAGACACAGGCACTGTGAGTTAAAATACTCTCTATGGTGCAGTGGTAAAAGGTCACCAGCAGTTTTCCATTCAGTTGTTGTTTCCTAAGAAGTCTCAGGTAGCATCATCTCTGCTGGGCCCTTTTGACCAGGGCTGCCATGTGAGTTGCCCCAGGTCAGGTCTTCTTTTATGACAACACCCAGGCCACTTGCTCCACTCGGTCTCCATTGATAACCAAGGGCTGGATGTCAGATCTATTCCTTCTATAGTCCACTATAAGCTCCTGAGTCTTATTGGTGTTAAGGACCAAGTTATTGTCTCCACATCACGAAAGCAACCGGTCCACCTCATCTCGATAGGCAGACTCATCTCCCCCCCTTCGACATGAGTCCCACCACCGTGGTGGGAGAAGATGGGCCTGAACTGAGACTCGCAGGGGCAAATGTAGCGATTCTGAACAGCAGTGGAAGGATGTAGTGGGGAAAAAACATGGATGGGGAGCCCTGGGTGCAGTCCTTTGGGGACAGGGGGATTGTCTTCCCTTGGCCGTGCAGAGAAGGGGGAGCAGGCAGGGGGGTGGCCCAGTCTGACCCCCTTTGTCCCATCACATCGTCATCTGGGACCTCTCCAGATATTGGCAAGTAGAAGGTCAGACGCATTCTGGACTTTGTTTCTGCTGAACTGTGGCCCATCTGAAGCATTTTGGAAGAATGCAGGTAGTCCTCGGCTTAACGACCATCATTGATTCCCCAAATTTCTGTTGCTAAATAAGATCGTCGTTAAGTGGATTTTCACCCATTTTACGGCTTTCCTTGCTACATTCCTGAAGAGAAACACGGCACCTCTCAAATGAGTAACAACAGTCGTTAAGCGAATCTGGCTTCCTCGTTGACTTTGTCAGAAGATCACGGATCACATGACCCCCCCCCCCCCCCGGGACACTGCAGCCGTCATAAATACGAGTCACTTGCCCAGCGTCTAAAATTTTGATTGCACGAATATGTGGGATGCAGCAACGGTGTGAAAAATGGCCATCGGTCACTTTTCCCAGGGCCGTCGTAACTTTGAACCGTCACTAACCGCGCTGTCGAGGACCCCCTGTATCTGGAACGTGCGGTTTGAAACAAACCCCGTTTTCGGTTTCACACAAGCAGAGCCCGGGGTTAGGGAAAAGCGGTCGTCTGAATTCAGGGTAAAACTTTTCCTTGCTTCCGGTCGAGAAAGCAGAAGACGGCTTGTATCCTGTTGGAGCCTCATGTGGCTTCCCCCCTGCCCCATTTGAAGGAAACAAGAGGACTGATTTATTTCAGCAATGCACGTCCTGAAAAACACCCGGGGCCAGACACCCTAATTAGCCCCCCGGGGATTATAGCAAGTCTCAAAGGTAGCCTTTGCAACTCTACGTGTCCCAAGAGGTAGGAAGAGCCTCTGGATCTCCTCTTGATCAAACACCGGCTTAGAGGAGATAAGGACGACGTGGCCTTCTGGAATTTGGAAGTGGCGCTTGGAGCGGCTTTAAGTTCAGGTGGAAACCAGTCATCCCAGGACAGGCTTGAATCCCCCTAAGCAGGAAGCGCTCTCTGTCAGGGCAGTGGGTCAACAGAAGCCAGGGCTCAGCAAGGAAGGGCTTATAGACATACCAAGAAGCTGACTCAGCCCAGACCAGCCTTCGCAGCCAAGATGCGTGGGGTTTGCAGCTCCTAAAATTCCAGGCATGCCAATCCCATGAGCTGGTTCGAGGTCTTCAGGCTGGCACGGGGCTAATCCCGAGAGTGGGCAGGATGTGGTTCCAGGCTGCTCAAGCCCCACGGAAATCTTGGGAGTTCCTCCTGCAAAGTACCGGTAGAGGTTTACCATCAAATTGCCATTGTCAAGGGGATGGAAGATTACCAGAATAATCAAGACGACGGGATTATTTAAAAATTAATTCTACGTATGAAATCACTTTTGGCCTACCTGGCACAGGTAGTCGACTTCCAACTTGCAGCAGTTCGTTTAGTGAACCCTTCGAGAGTTAAAACGGCCCTGAGAAAAGGGACTTACGACCTTTTTCCACATTACGACCACCGCAGCATTCTCAGGGTCACGTGATCAGAGGGGCTTGGCAACTGACTCGCCTTTATGACGGTCGCAGTGTCCCGGGGTCACGGGATCCCCTTTTGCGATCTTCTGACCCGCAAAGTCAATAGGGAAGCCAGGTTCATTTAACAACCGTTGTGACTAACCGAAGAACGGCAGTCATTCATTTAACGAACAGGGCAAGAAAAGTTGTAAAATGGGGCAAAAACTCATTTAAGAAATGCCTCGCTTAGCAACATAAATGTTGGGCTTGATTGGGGTCATAATTTGAGGACTACCTATCTAAGCTGAGGGCATATACAGGTCTAGTATCTGATTTTTTAAAAATGTAAACGATGCTGCCCTTCAATGGTTAGATGGCCTTGACCAGTGATAGCTAACCTTTTTTGGCTTGCGTGCCAAAAGTGGGGGGAGCGCAGGGGGCTCGTGCATGGGTGTGCAACACCCATAATGCTATGTGCATGACCCCCTGCTTTTGGTGTGCTTTTTTCGCCCTCCCCGGGCTCCAGAGGCTTTCTAGGATCCTGGGGAGGGTGAAAACAGCCTCCCTCCCACCTCCAGAGGCTTCAGGAGCTTCCCTGAAGCCTCCAGAGGGCGAAAAACAGCCTCAAAAGAAGACTTAAATCAGCTGGCCAGCGCACACAAGTGCACTAGAGCTGAAAGGGCAATGCCTCGCGTAGGACTTCAGCTCCCAGACTTCTCCAGCTGAAGTCCTTCAGACTTAAAGTTGCAAAGGTTGGAGTCCCCTGCCCTAAGAAATGGTTCCGCGTGCCACCTGTGGCACCCTGGCCATAGGTTCGCCATCACAGGCCTAGACATTTAAACACAGATCTTTTTAACAATTATGTTTTCATGTGTTTTACTAATTTAGGCAAGAAATGTTAATGTATTGCTAGTCCATGTGTGATATGCCATACGCTAAATAATACATACATTTCTGGCCTGGCCACTTTCCCCTGCTTTTTCTGCCAATCCTCCCCACGTTTCACAGAGAAACTTCTAGAATACATTCCACGCCCTTGATTGGAGCGTAGTGTTGGGCTCTTGATTATTCCAACTGCTGCCCTCTAGATTTGCTGGGACCAGTAAATCCCCAAATTCTGAGAGCTACAATCCCAAAACGCCTCGGAAGACCAAGTGACCGAGGCTCGTAGCCTGTGATGGCATGGCACAGTCATTTTTTACACTAAAGTATCAGACACTCCTGACGACCTCAAATTCTCCAAAGGAGACCATGTGTACAGGTAGTCCTGGACTTACGACTGCAATTCCCATCGCAGAGCCAAGTGGTTGTTAAGGGGACTTGCGCCCAGTTTGATTACCTTTTTCTCTCTGCTACCGTTGTTAAGCAAATCACTGCAGTGAATTGTGCGGTTGTTAAGCGAATCATGAGGTCATTGAGCAAATTCGGGTTCTGCCATTGACTTTGCTTGAAAAGCCGCAGAGAGTGATTATGGGGAGATTATGGGGAGATTGCAACTGCCATAAATGCCCGTCAGTTGCCCAAGGCCCCCGGTTTTAATGAGATGATGATCGGGAATGCCGCAACCATTAATAAGCGTGAGGGGCCAGTTGTAAGTCAGTTGTTTTTAGTGCCATTGTAACTTTGAACAGTCGCTAAACAAACTAATTTGAAGAGTATCAGGAGCCACAGTGGCGCAGTGGTTAGAGGGCAGCACTGCAGGCTACTTCTGCTGACTGCTGGTTGCCTGCGATTTGGCAGTTCGAATCTCACCAGGCTCCAAGTTGACTCAGCCTTCCGTCCTTCCGAGGTGGGTAAAACGAGGACTCAGATTGTTGGGGGCAAGAGGCTGACTCTGTAAACCTCTTAGAGAGGGCTGTAAAGCACTGTGAAGCAGGGTATAAGTCTAAGTGCTATTGCTATCTTCCTTCCTTCCTTCCTTCCTTCCTTCCTTCCTTCCTTCCTTCCTTCCTTCCTTCCTTCCTTCCTTCCTTCCTTCCTTCCTTCCTTCCTTCCTTCCTTCCCAGTGGTTATAATGTAATATTGCAAGCTAATTCTGCCCACTACCAAGAGTTTGAGCCTGACCAGCTTAAGGTTGACTCAGTCTTCCATCCTTCCAAAGGTGGGTAAAATGAGGACCCAGATTGTCAGAGGGCATGAGGCTGACTCTGTAAACTGCTTAGAGAGGGCTGTAGAAGCACCGTGAAGCAGGGTATAAGTCTAAGTGCTATTGCTAAGTGCTATTTACCTAGCAAGAGAAGCTGGGAAGCTTAGGAGGGTCTTAAGGGATCTAGGACAGGGGTCTCCAACCTTAGCAACTTTAAGACTTGTGGACTTCAACTTCCAGAGTTCCTCAGCTGGCTAGGACAACTCGATACATACAACTCACCTTAGCCAATATGCCATGGCCAACTCACTGCAGGACAAGAGTTAAAATAATATCAAAGAAATAGTCAAACAGAATCATTAAAGAAAAGATGCCAAAGGAGAGGCAAAATAAAATACGAATGACAAAAAATATATATTTTAGATGATTAATTGGAATGGTTGAATTTGTCCCGTGGGGAGAATTGTCCCGTTCCGCCTGCAAGTGAGGCTTTATTGCTGGCGCAAGAGAGGAGTAGGGTGGGGGGGTTCCAGATTGGAGGCATCGTCCCTGCTCCCTCCTCTTCTTCTTCTTCTTCTTCCTCCCTGCTCACCCACCGCTTCTCTCTTTCAGAGATTTACCGCATTGTGTCGCAGAAACAGATGTCAGACAGACGCGAGAACGACATGTCTCCCAGCAACAACGTGGTCCCCATCCACGTCCCTCCAACCACGGAAAACAAACCAAAGATGCAGTGTTGTCAAAATATATAAGCAAGTCCCAACGCCTGGAAAAGCCGTGTCTATTCCCCCGGATCTGAATGGAAGTAGAGCTCCAGCTGACATTCCTTTTTCTTCTTCTTCTTCTCCTTTTGTTCTTCACTCTCTTCCTTCCCCCTTTTTCTTTTCGATTACGTGTTGCCTTTTATTTTGATCCTCCTCCCTCCGTTTCCTCATTTCGTCCCCGTTCCTCCTCCTCAACCTCAGTTCTGTGACTCATCTCTTTTTTCACACGAGGCTGCAGCATCGTCGGAATGCGAGTGTCCTGCAAGGCAAAACATGGTCAACAGTCCCAGTGGGTGTCCTGCCCTGCTCACCTCGGAGAGGAGCAGAGAGGGGGCCTCTTGTCCAGCGTTCCCCTCTGGCTCCTGTGTCAGGTGCCCTCTCTTGGCCTTTCGCATCCCGGTGCCCTGCAGACTACAGCTCCCATCATCCCTTTCAGGGCCACCGTTGGCCCGAGATAATGGGAGGTGTAGAAAAATGGGAGCTGGAGAAAGCCAGGTTGAGAAAGCCATTCTCTCATTCAGTGGGCAGTTGATGGTCTGGGCCCTTGGCAGTTTCCCCTCTGAATCAAATTGCAAACTCTTCATTGGGTTGACTTTCTTTCTAACCAGAGCTGCGATCCTATTTGGAAGACTCAAGTAAGTCGGGGATAAACTCCGAGAACATCTGGGCCTCATAGATTAGCCTCATGAGCAGCGCCTCTGGTCCCTCCCTGGGCAGCTTGGCCTGTGGTCTCACGTTTGGAATTGCCTTTGTTGAGGCCACAGGCGCACGTAGCCTTTTGATGGGTTTTTATTCAGCCTGAGCAGATGGATGGCGTCTCCCCTGGCAAGGACAGGATCAATCATTTGGGTGATGTTGCCGCGGTGTGAATTAAATTATTGCAGTCCACCTGGCTCAGCCCCAACATCTGTGGCCGGATGTTGGGTGCCACGTAGTTACCCAACGAGGCAAGTGCCACCACGCTGCTCTTGCTAGTCCCTGCAGCTCGGTGTTGCAGCATTTAGTGTGTCACATGCTCTAGTATGGGGAGGGGTCCTTTTGCACGTTGCACACGTACAGGTGATGGGGAAGGCTTGGAGGTGGATGTCGCAACTCCTAAAAACCCCCAGACTTTTTAATGAGAATTGTGAACCAAATTGGCACTGTGGTTCATATCCCACCCCCTCGCCCACCCAAGACTTGACTTAAGCTGGTTTAGTTCCTCAAGGGGCTCCCAGTTCCTGGCCTGGAAGCCCTCGAACCTCTCCAGTCGCACACTAAAAACCCCAGGGAGACCCTTCCTCAAGTGGTCGAGCACTTCCGGGCTTCTAGAGGACATTCCTTCATCTCATTCCCCGCGGCACTGTTTCGGTTTGCAGCCCACGCCGCTTGCTCGTCTGCAGCACTGTTCACAGGAGGGGTAGGGTGGGGGGTGGCACACCAGCGCATACAGAATTGTGCAGTCTTTGGGAAGCCCAGCTGAAAAGTCCCTGGTTTATAGGGAGGAAGGAAGGAAGGAAGGAAGGAAGGAAGGAAGGAAGGAAGGAAGGAAGGAAGGAAGGATGGATGTTTCTCGCACATCTGTTCTTCCTGCTGCGTTGAAAGCTGCTCCACTCAGCTGTCTGTCAGTCTTGCAGTGCTTATGACGTGTGAGGCGCACCGAGGGCATTGCTGTAGTCCGGTCATCCTTTCGTTTTGTGTTATATTTTTTTCCTTCTCCAGAGTGTTATTTCTCTGCACACTTTTTTTTTTTTGGTTCTTTCCCTTTCCAGCCCCCCACTTTTTTTTTTTTTTTTTGTAAATTGCTTTGTACTGTTATGCACATTCTGTACCTTGAGTATTTTTTAAGATTGATTTAAAATTATTCATTTTTTGGAATTCTAATAAAGAATCACAGGGGATTGTTCAGCGGTGGCGGAAGTGAACTTCTTTGGAGTTTAGGCTCTTGGTGGGCTTTTGATCCTTTAAAGGAAAAAAAAAGGGGAGAGGGCCTTTGAGCGCCATGGTGGAATTAACGTGTGAATAAATTAGGCGGGGTCGACTTGACGTGCAAATCTGACTCATTTACGGTTCCCCCTTTGCGGAGTTTATTGCGTTCGCTTTGCAGAGCTTCAAACTTTGGGTGTTTTTTGTCATTGTGGGAAATAAGCGTAAGAATTGTAACCCTGAGCAATTCTCCCAGGTCTCCAAATATACATATTTTTTTCCTTTTTACTGGATGCTTCTCATGGACGAAGCATTCTGGATGAGCAGCCACTTCCTTTAACTTATAGCAGTCTTTCTCAACCTTGGCCACTTGAAGATGTCCGGACTTCAACTCCTAGAATTCCCCAGCCAGCATTCGCTGGCTGGGGAATTCTAGGAGTTGAAGTCCGGACATCTTCAAGTGGCCAAGGTTGAGAAAGACTGTCTTATCGCATTGCTCAGAGGATTAAAAACAGATGAAGGGGAGTTGAGAGGCCCAAACATAACATGGTCACAAACTCCCCTTTTTGGCCTTCCAATTTTTTCCAGAAGCAAGGCCTGGCTACCACTAGCAGTGCTACAGTATAAAGTTAGACAAAACACCGCTTGTGTCCATTTGGGAATAAGTCATTCTGGACTACATTGAGATCCCAACCGATGAAATTTAGTATAGAGAAAAAGGCAAGAAAAAAAACCAAATGAGCAGACTCAATAGCAGTCACTGCAAGAGGCATCTTGGTGTTCTAGTACAGGGGTCTCCAACCTTTGCAACTTCATTTTTTTATTATTTTGATTTATATACCGCCCTATTTTCCCTAAAGGGACAAAGCTGGCTGGAGAAGTCTGGGAGCTGAAGTCCTTCAGACTTAAAGTTGCAAAGGTTGGAGACCCTTGTTCTAGTAAGTAATCAGAGAAGCCAGTAGAGTGCGGCAGCAGGCAAAAAAGCCAATGCAATCCCTAGGCTGCGTCAACAGAGGGACGGACTCAAGATCACATGAAGTACTAATACCACTTTCTAAGGCTTTGGTAAGACCACACTTGGAATGCTGTGTCCAGTTTTGGTCACCCTAGTATAAAAAAGACGTAGAGATTTTGAAAGGAGTGCAGAGAAGAGCAACTTAAATGATTACGATACAATACAATAGCAGAGTTGGAAGGGACCTTGGAGGTCATCTAGTCCAACTCCCTGCCTAGGCAGGAAGCCTTATACCATTTCAGACAAATGGCCATCCAACATCTTAAAGAGTTGCAGTGTTGGGGCATTCACAACTTCTGGAGGCAACTTCTGTTCCACTGATTAATTGTTCTGTCAGGAAATTTCTCCTCCGTTCTAAGTTGCTTCTCTCCTTGATTAGTTTCCACCCATTGCTTCTTGTTCTAGCCTCAGGTGCCTTGGTGAATAGTTTGACTCCCTCTTCTTTGTGGCAACCCCTGAGATATTGGAAGGCTGCTATCCTGTCTCCCCCAGTCCTTTTCATTAAACTAGACCTACCCAGCTCCTGCAACCGTTCTTCATATGTTTTAGTCTCCAGTCCCCTCACCCTCTTTGTTGCTCTTCTCTGCACTCTTTCTAGAGTCTCCACATCTTTTCTTCATCTTGGTGACCAAAACTGAATGCGGTACTCCAAGTGTGGCCTGACCAAGGCCTTATAAAGTGGTATTAACCCTTCACGTGATCTTGATTCCCTCTGTTGATGCAGCCTAGAACTGTGTTGGCTTTTTTGGCAGCTGCTACACACGGCTGGCTCATATCTGAATGGTTGTCTACTAGGACGCCAAGATCCGGGGTCTCAAGGGTAAAACATGAACGGTTGTAGGAATTGGACATATCTAGTTTAGAGAAAAGGACTAGAGGTGATAACGATAGCCGTCTTCCAGTATTTGAGGGGCGTCCGAAGCACCAGAAGGTTAGAGGAGGAACGGATGGAAACTAATCAAGCAAAGGAGCAACCTAGAACTAAGGAGAAATTTCCTAACGCAACAATTACGACTTGCCTCTCAAGTTGTGGCTACGCCATCATTGGAGGCTTTTAAGGAACCGGACCGCCACCTGCCTGGTTTAGGTTATGCAGCTTGAGCAGGGGGCTGGACTAGAAGACCTCCAATGTCCCTTCTTCCAACTCTTCATATTTTGACTGTTACCACATTTTTTAAATTTTAAAACAATTGGCACTTGACGCTCATCAGTGTATCCAAGGCTTAGAAATAAGCGTAAAAAATGCAACAGAGAGAAATTCAGTTTATTTTTTAACAAGGTGTATCACCTTTCGTTTGGTCAACAAATATTACAAATACGTCTTGCTTTAAAAAAAGTATTGCCATTACAACGTTTGTATTCTCCTTTAAAGGGACGGGTCTGCTTTTCAGTGCCTCCTGCTGGATTGTAATGTGCCTTTTTTGTTTAATTTTCCTCTACGTCTTCTCTACCCCTTTATATTGGCCATAGGACACTCGGAGTACAGCAGTCTCGAATGCAGCATTAACATTCCCTTGCTCTGCAGCCGTCATTTCTCCTGCTGGAGAAAACATTCACCTGAAAACTTTGCATACATTTTACGAACCGGATAAGCTTATAGAGCAGGGGTCTCCAACCTTTGCAACTTTAAGTCTGAAGGACTTCAGCTCCCAGACTTCTCCAGCCAGCTTTGCTGAGAGCTGAAGTCCTTCAGACTTAAAGTTGCAAAGGTTGGAGACGCCTGTTATAGAGATTACCCATATTTTGCATCCATACCTCCCATCAGGACCAAGTTGGTCCTGGGCATTCTTGTACCTTAGCAGGTATGTCGTCTTTGAAAAGTGCAGCAGTCCATATTCCTGACTTTAATCTAGGTCGGTATGTTTAATTTCCAAGTCAACGTAATTGTGAATTTGCCCAATTGAAATGAAATAAAGCCTTCATGGAGGATTGCTAATTACTGAGGTAAGACTTTTATTCCCTCCCTTCCCCTATACATGTATTTAAAATATATATCCCTACAGGTCCTACAAAATAAAGTTCTACTTTTTTAGATATATTTTTGGATAAGGCTCTCTCGGAAAGTAAAACAGCTATTGCCAATAGGTCATATTTTCCCCCATGCACACATGCAGCATTCGTGTAAATAATTACATTCCCCCCCCCCCCCTGCTGTGGGGGAAAAAAAAGCCATTCTCCTAAAATCTCACCGGGGGTGCATTTTCGCTCCAACTGCTTGACCGGTGCAGAAACCCACCCTCTGCTTTTGCTTTGGAATGAGGCTTTCCTTTCCCACCAATCCCTCCCTCCCCACAAAAGTCCTTCCCTTGGTTTTGATTGAGGGGCTAAACTACTCCGTTTCCCATCATGCCTTCCACCACGGTAGACGGAAAAAGCTTGAGAGAGACACTCAGGAATTGTTGCATAGGCCAAAAGGGGCTGAATTGGTTTGGTTTTTTTAAAAAGTCCAGAACAAGATAATATTTGGGAACGGCTCAAGCAGACACCTCCCTAATTCACCGCAGTTGTAAGGAGGAGAAGGCGCCGCACAACCAGACTTGCAAATTTCTGTTAAAGCCAACTCAGTAAAAATTACCTTCCCGCAGAGTGGATTTCCTGGTTTGGTCTACCTAGTGGAGATGTCGCGCATGTTCTGAAGATGGTTTGGATCAAAACTCTTCTACTATCAGTCCGAAGCGAGCCATCTGTGAAAGGTGCTTAGCTACTCGGTCCCCTACCTGTCCTATCACTAGTCACCCTAACATGACTAGCACACCTAACTTGGCTGAAACTCCAAGCTTACGCTTTGGAATACAATTCCTCCTGGTGGTTTTGCTACCATCAACTTAACAACTGGGGTCTCCAACCTTTGCAACTTCAGCTCCCAGAATTCTGGGAGACGTCTAGGAGCTGAAGTCCTTCAGACTTAAAGTTGCAAAGGTTGGAGACCCCTGTCCTACAATATTATATCTGTTACTAACCATAGCAGAACACCAATGCTGGACTCTGAGGAGGTGACTCTCTTGGTTCTCCAGGTGGACATGGAGTGGGGGAAGATGGGTCCTTTGTCTCTGCATCTGTTGGATGAGAAATGTTACCCCATTCTTCCCCTCAATAGCCCTGCAGCCTCCACAGCTCTTCCAGCTATGGTGAAAGCATCTCATGTCTGCAAAGGTGGCCCCTCTTAAATCCCCCACAAGTGGATCCTGTTGACAGCTGCCCTCTGTGCCTCTCGTTGAATGAACTGGCTTGGCAGAGTGTTCAAAGCAGCTGTTTCCATAAAAATAGGGAACAAGGCTGGGCTACACGTTCCTTGGGGTCTCCTCCCACTCCACCATTCTGATCCTAACTTTTTCAGGAGCTGCGGAAGCCACCTTCAAATGGATCAGAGATCCCTGGGTGAACAAGCCAAGAATGTTCAGTGCTCAGCCACCCCAGGGGTTATACCCACATCTAGGGATTGTTAATCCCACACCTGGAGAGAACAGTCTAGTAGTCTATGCTGTTGGCAGCACATCTGGCTGACAAATACTCTGTTTGTGACATTCCCAACTGTTATCTTGCCACTAATATATATGCACAATGGATTATCCATCTGGGGTCTGCAACCAGATCCACTGACCTCTTGATATCTTGATCTTCCATATTTTACAGAGTCACCAAATTGAGCAAGATCCCTATATCCCTACATGAGATCTCATGAGATTTCAGACAAGAATGGAGAAGATCCAGTAAGCAATATTTAGTTTCTCATTCCATATTATCACAGGAGAAGCGAATTAGGTACAGTAATCCCTCGTTTTTCGCGGTTAATGGGGACCGGAACCTTCCGCGAAAACTGAAAAACCGTGAAGTAGGATTCGCAATACACTATACCGGAAACTTGAGTTGGCGGACATCGTTTAAAGCAAGCACTAGGGGGCGCTTGCCTCCTACCAATGCATTTTTTTTCTATTCTGTATTTTTGAAAAACCCGCGACGCACTGAAGCCGCGAAACATGAAGCCGCGAAAAACAAGGGATCACTGTACCTCCCACCCAAAAAGGTTCATTGAGCCCTCCTTCGCGATGCCGATAATACGTTCAGTAGCTGCACTCTGTTATCCAATTTATTTCTGATCAAATAACATTTCCAACTTCTGCACCTGAATGAATCCTGATCAGATGCCAAGGCTTCTGAACAGCGGTTCTGCTACCTTTTGTTATGTTTGAGTAAGCCATTCTTTTTCATTTTCCTTTCTCTTACAAATGCCACTCAATTGTGCCTGAATGGTAGGTGGACATTTCTTAGTGAAAGGCATCCTTTTCTCACTACGTTGACCTTTGTTGGATGAAAAGATTATACAACATCAACATTAGATCATATCCAAGAAGTTCTACATGAGCGTATAACCGAGCTGAAATGCGACTGCAATCTTAACAGTGATTACAGAAAGAAGGTAGCTATGATACAGAAACAATCTCCTTGAAATGTCGTGAAATTGATCTTGTTCTAACACAGCGGTCCCCAACCTTTGCAACTTTAAGTCTGAAGGACTTCAGCTCCCAGAATTCTCCAGCCAGCAAAGTCCTTCAGACTTAAAGTTGCAAAGGTTGGAGACCCCTGTTCTAACAGAATGATTTGAGGGAAAGGCATAGCTCCACGGCTGAAATCTGCTTGGCATGCACAAGTTCTCAAGTCCTACACTTGGTGTCTCCAGGAAAGGTTGAGAAGGATCTCTGCTTGAAGTCCTGAATTGGTTAGCCCGTAGACGTTCCTTGCTTCTGTTTTCCAGCTGGGTAAAATTTCAGGTTCCATCACTTCCACTTAGCATGGGCATTAGTCATCCTGACTGGGAAAGGGTGATGAAATACAGCCTTCTCTTGCTTGATAGCTCTTCTTATGTAGGGATTGACTCTCCGTTAATTCTTTGGCCAATGACTATTGCTGAGAGTTCTGGGAACGGAAGTCTACACATCTGGAGGACACCAAGATCCAGGAAAGTTCTTGTAGTCCACCTCTACTAGAGTAAACCACATTGACGAAGGATGCCACTAGCGCCCAATTCAGGCTTAGACAACTGTCGTGTTTGTTTGGATAAGGCCGTTGATGAGTATCTTTTATGTACTTAGTCCTTGGTGCATCACAAGCATGCCATCTTTGTCAGCAGAAGGACCCCGATAGTGTAAGTAGGAGTCCCCTGGCTGCGCTCTGACTCCTGAGCTTTAGCTTCGTCCAGCCCATCTCCTATTCATTCCACTGCCCGTGCCACCAGAAAACAGATGGGTACGGACTCGGTTGCAGATTAAGCGTCGTTCAATCCCATCTTGTGAAGATGGATGGAGACCAGCTCCTAAAGGTAGAACGATGGATGCATGGAGTGGGTGAGGAGCAGAAGAAGTCACATGCAGTAGAGTAAGCGCTCAGGAACGCAACCTTCCATCAACTCTGCAGACCAAGAAGAAGTTCTAAAGTTCTGCAGACATTACAAAAAAAAACAACCCCAGGATTCTTCTCGTAGAATGAAAGACTATCAAGTGATGGCCGCAGCGGTTTTTCTAAAGCATCTTATTGTATCTCTGAGTTCCTTGAAGAAGTACTTTCTGGACTACACAGGAGGCTTCGCAACGTATCCCAAAATCTATCTAAAGGTCATGTCTCTCTCCCTCTCTCTCTCTCTCTCTCTTATTATTTATTTTTTAGAAAAGAATTCTTGAAGCAGATGATAATATAGTACAGATACAGCTATAAGAACTTGCAGCAAAGGGGCAATTCCTCCCCTCCCTCCCCCTCCATTTTTTAAAAGCAAAAAGAAACAAATCCCACGTGGTCCAGGGTTGACCTTGGAGATCAATGGCTTTCCAATGTCTTCTTTCTGCTCTTGAACGCAAAAGGAGCTTCCTTGGCGGTTGTCGTTTTTTTTTTCCTGCAACGCGTATAAAATTATTTTTTGTCAAATAATAAAGAGTTTTCATGCAGAAGCAAGTGGGCCCCAACGATTGTCTTTGGGTGGTCTTCCTTCCCTCCCATCTACAGCAGGATAAAACGGGGGAGGGGAGAGAAGGATTGTCATCTTTGTGGTGTCCGAGAACTAAGCTCCCATGGCACATGGTTGTGGGGTGGGGGTGGGGGGTTGTTGGGATGTCCGGGCGGGCTGTCCCTTTAAGATGGCTTGTCCCAGAGTGTCCCATGAGTCGGGCTGTGTCTTAGCGGGACGATGTCGTAGTGGCTGGGGATGTGGCTGTTTCTGGGAAGATCGTATGGATTTTGGATGTAACCAGCATTGCGGAGACGGATCTCGTGAACCACGCTGACCGTGGGCTCTGTGGAAAGAAGGACAAAGAGAGACGGTTTTTTTGGTGGTGGTGGTGGGGCATCAAAAGCATCTTTGGAAAGAGCATCCACATGACTCAGAGCAGGGGTGTGTGTGTCAAACTTCATTTCATTGAGGGCCGCCTCAGGGCTGTGATTGACCTCAGGGTGGGCATGGCCAGCCACTCGTCTTGGGGCGCCTGTGGTGGCCTCAGTACTCTGCCAGCCAGCGAAAACGGGCTCCCAAGCTCTGTTTTCAGCTGCCACGGCCTCCTGCAACCCTCGGCCAGTGAAAAGGGAGCCCGGGAGGGTCGCATGCAGGTTGGATCGGAAGGACGTGGCCAGGATGGGGGTGGCCAGCTCGATTTCACTGTCAGGGGCGCCTGCAGTGACTCAAGAGCTCTGCCAGTGAAAATGGGTTCCCGAGCTCCGTTTTTGGCTTGCTGCCCTCCCGAGCTCTGTTATTACTGGCTGAGGATTGCTGGAGGCTGTGGTAGCCAAAAATGGAGCTTGGGAGCCCATTTTTGCTGTCTGAAGCATGCAAACCAGTTCTTTGCTGTTTCCAGGGTGGCCCCACGGGCCAGGACTAAGAACCCCAGGGGCTGGATCCAGGCCTTGAGTTTGACGCCCCCTGACTCAGAGACTCACTCCTCAGATGACCTAGCACACAATCCAGAAACATTTCAAGACTCCCCATCCTTTTGGTCCTTCTATATAGGTAGTCCTCAACTTACGGCCACAATTTCTGTTGCTAAGCGAGAGCATTGTTAAGTGACTTTTGCCCCATGTTATGATCTTTCTTGCCACTGTCGTTAAGTGAATCACTGCAGTTGTTTACTTAGGAACACGGTTGTTGAGTTCCCTTGTCAGGAGGTCACAAAAGGGGGATCACATGACCCTGGGACGCTGCAACCGTCATAAGTACATGCCAGTTGCCAAGCATCTGAATTTTGAACACGGAACCTTAGGGATGATGCCATGGTTGTGAGTGTGAAAAATGGCCATAAGTCACTTTCCCAGTGCCCTTGTGACTTCGAACGGTTACTAAACACACTGTTGTTAAGTTGAGGACTGCCAGTATCAATATCCATGATGAACCAATTGAAGCAGGAGTTCAAGAATGGTTTGACTTCCAAAGAGAAGATGGGCCACTTCAGGTTCCATTTCAGATCTTGACACAGACTGATGGGAGGGGGGAAACAGGGGCAAAGTTCAGCCGTAACTTCCATGAGGTCAGATCTGACTCGCCCTAATTAATTCATGAGCCTCGAGCCAAGTTTCAAAAGAAATCCAGACATTTATTAGGAACAACATTTCGGCAATACCTGAGCGGAGTCCGATCTGATCTAACGTAAGTTACGGCTGAACTTTGACCGTTTCTCCCCTCCCCTCAACCTGTGTCATAAATCACATTATCCATCGAGGTGCTCCAGCAGGCTGTAGAATTCCACACCTCACAAGCCTGCTGTGGTAATCTGAGATCCGATTCTAGCTGAAGGCGTGTGTGGAATGCACTCCCTCCCCCTTTCCTCACATGGCCACTTGATCACAGACATGGAAATGCTTTACGAGTTGAGATCCTCCAAGCCAGCAGGAGACATGGAGACATTTTAGTGGAGGGACCCCATTTTGCATCATTCCTTCCTTCATGTCCAGCGGGCGGAGAAGACGTGACCATAGAGCGGCTTACAGGAAAAGGAGTCAAAAGTTAAGATGGACGCCACAAGTATGAGGTGGAAGCTCACCATATTTTACATGCGCTGCAATGCATATTTTTCTTGCAATAAGGCGGGTTGTGGCAGGCATTTTGACTTTTTGATACCTCCCCCACCCCCACCCTACAGATTCTCCCGTTATCATTTCTCCTCCCTTCAGACGTCTCTGAGTGACAGCTACAATAACTTGTAGAGTCATGATTATTACGTCAAGATGGGAAGGCGAGATATGGTGCGGGTGCAATTTTGCTCCGTGCCCGTGGGAAGTTGCCAAAAAACAGATTGGTGCATGCGCAGAACATTTTTTTTAAAAAAAGAAAAAACCTGTTCCACGCCGACTGGGGGAATCGGTTCGGAGGCGTGGCAGGCCTGGGTTGGCAATCCAGACTGGCGTATTACCACTGATTCAGCTGAATCGGTCCAAACTGGTAGGAACTCACCTCTGGTCCCATCCATGAGGTGTATTACAACAGTTAGGACATTGAAAAAGGACCTTCTGAGTGGTGGCCCCTTCTCTATGGAGCATCTTTCCTGGGGGAGGGGGATACAATCATCCTCCGCCTTGAAGACATGCTTATGTCAGTGGGGTTGGAGACCATGAATGGAGCCAGTTGGTCAACTGGTTGGTTTGATTATGGTGTGTATGTGTGTATACCAGTGTAACTCTGGAACGCCTGGAGCAGTTTCAACCAAACTTGGTACACAGATACCTTACTCTCTGGAAACGAATACTGTGGGGGGAAGGCACCCTAAAACCCCTCAAGGTGTGTGTTCTGTTAAGATACAGCCTGTTATGGGCAGAGTGAGCCTGCAATATAGCCTTATAACCATAGGCTGGGAGGGAAGGAAGAAGAGAGGAAGGAAGGAAGGGTGGAAGGAAAGGTGGAAGGAAGGAAGGAAGGGTGGAAGGAAAGAAGGGTGGAAGGAAGGGTGGAAGGGTGGAAGGAAGGAAAGGTGGAAGGAAAGAAGGAAGGAAGGAACGGTGGAAGGAAGGAAAGAAGGAAGGAAGGAAGGAAGGAAGGAAGGAAGGAAGGAAGGAAGGAAGGAAGGAGAAAAGGACAATATCCCTTTCCAGCCCTCTCTAAGCAATTTACAGAGTCAGCCTTTTGCTCCACAATCTGGGTCTTGTTGGAAGAAAAAGGTTTTGAGAGCATGGCGGAACGTGCGTAAGTCAGGGATAATTCGTAACTCCGGGGGCAATTCGTTCCAGAGGACAGGGGCTCCCACGGAGAAGGCTCTCCCCCTGAGTGTCGCCAGTCGACATTGTCTAGCCGACGGCACCATGAGGAGACCCTCTCTATGAGAGTGTACTGGCCGGTGGGAGGCTCTCGGTGGCAGAAGGCGATCTCGTAGGTACCCAGGTCCTAAGCCACGGAGGGCTTTAAAGATGGTAATCAACGCCTTGAATCGCACCCGGAAAACTACCAGAAGCCACTGTAGCTTGCGCAGGAGGCGTATTACATGGGAGCGTCGCGTCGCTCCCATAATTACCCACGCGGCCACATTCTGGACCAGTTGGAGCCTCCGTGTGCTCTTCAAGAGGAGCCCGATGTAAAGAGCATTGCAGTAGTCCAGACGGGAACTACTGCCATGCGACTACCTGCCGTCAACTTCTCCGGGGACTTACCAACGTCGTAGATGTTTTTGTGAGCCGGCGAAGAGGTTGGCATGTCCAAATACGACGGGTCTCGGTGGGCAGGAGACTTCATTTCCACATAGCTGTTCTCGGGCGGTTTGCGGGTCAGGATGGGGGGGTCTCGGATGGTGGCGTAGGGGTTTTCGCTGCTGTTGAGGGAAGCGGAGCTGGAGCTGTGGGCGGATTCCTTCACGTAGTCTGCAAGACAAGAGCCCGGCTCGGTCTCTTAGCGGGCGGGAGCCACCGAGCCTCGCGGGAGCGGGTGGGTGGGGGACGGGTGGGAGAGGTTGGAGACCTAGCCCTCAACGCACACAGCACGGGAACCCACCAGTTACGCCTCGGGAATGTCCGAACCACCAATGTCTCGCCAAACCATCTGCTCATCCAAACTCATGTGCAAGTCATGTCCTGAACATTTGTTGGGAAGAAAAACAAGCCCTTCAGTTCCACAGCTCTCACGGTTACGAGGGAGTCGTCGTGACGGTTTACGGTTTACGGTTGTGCGCCCGCCGTGCAACCAGCCCGAACACCCCACCCCCGCCACCCGGGGAGGAAGAAGGCGTCAAGGAGCATGCACGGCCCCTCTCCCTTGGATCTCCTTGGAGACCTCGGCCAGGTTGTGGAACCCCTGGTGGAGGTGCGTCAGCCATGGAGGGCTCCCCCTCCCTCTGGGGAGCTCAACTGCGACTTCAGATTCAGCGGGAATGGCTTGGTCTCTCGTGGGGCTGTCGGAATCCGCGTTGCCCTGCTTTCCTGACAGCTGCTGGTTCCTTGCTTTAGTTCCTCTATCACAGGGGTACCCAACTTTAGGTCTGAACGACTTCAGCTCCCAGAATTCTCCAGCCAGCAAAGCAAAGCTGGCTGGAGAATTCTGGGAGCTGAAGTCCTTCAGACTTAAAGTTGCAAAGGTTGGGGACCCCTGGACTAGTGTGATGAAGCTTTGCTGGCTGGAGAATTCTGGGACCTGAAGTCCTTCAGACTTAAAGTTGCAAAGGTTGGAGACCCCTGCTTTATCATATGAAAATATGTGCAATTCCTCGCTAGTGATCTCTGCAGGAGGATAAAATCCTATTTTTAAACTTTATTTCTCCTTTAATTTCCCCAGCAAGGAGAACCCCACCCCCAAACCTCCCTATATTTTCCTCTCTAACCAACACGTGATGCTTCCATGTGGTGAGGCTGAGACGCATGGATCTCCAGAAACCTGCTCTATTTTGTCAAGCAGCCTTATTGTTACAGTTGGTCCTTGACTTACGACCGTTCCTTTAGGGAGCGTTCAAAAGTTACGAAAAAAGTGACTTAGGACCGTTTTTCACATTTACGACGATTGCCTGTGGTCACGTGATCTAAAATTCAGAGGCCGCTCTCTCATATTTATGACGGTTGCAATGTCCCCAGGGTCACACGGTCCCCTTTTTGCGACCGTCCGACAAGCAAAGTCGATGGGGAAGCCAGATTCACTTAACAACCATGTTACCAATATAACAACTGCAGTTGATTTGCTGAACAACGGAGGCAAAAAACGGTCGTAAAATGGGCCAAATTCACTGAACCCCTGTCTCGCTTAGCAACAGAAACATTGGGCTCCATTGTGGTCGCATGTCGAGGACTGCTGCTATTAGATCGAGACATCATGGAGCAATTTAGCATCCACGGACTGTTTCATCACATAAAAATTACAGTTGTTTGCAAACTTTCGTATGAGGACCTGTGAGAAATCAGTCATCCTGGAGCTTTCAAGAGGCTGAAATGTCTTACTTGGAACATTCAGAGCGTTCCTTGGCATGTGTGCCTGATTTTGGGGGGGGGGGCATCCAAGAGACAAGCCAGTCTACCTGCTCCTGAAAGCCCACCGGAATTAGCCCTCTTTTTCTTCCTCTTCCTCCATAATTGACAACCTGGGCTTTTCCGACTCACGCCAGAAGGCAGGAGGCATTGTACATTTATATTGGTTGAGAAGCAAGTATTTTTATGGTGGGTTGGGATGCATTTTTGCACCATCCGACTAATACAAGACTGGCTGCCTGCCACTGACTCTTGGCTGCTTGCCCTCCTCCTCCAGAGCAGGTTCATAGGACTCCTCACTAGACGAGTCCATCAGCAGCTCATCTGGAGTCGGCTGGGCCACAACAGGTTGGTATATATGAAAAAATGGTTGCAGGAATTGGGTCTGGCCAGTCTGGAGAACAGAAGGAATAAGGGGGACCTGACAGCAGTATTCCAGTATTTGAGGGGCTGCCACAAAGAGGGAGGGGTCAAATTATTCTCCAAAGCACCAGAGGGCAGGACAAGAAACAATGGATGGAAACTAATCAAGGAGAGAAGCAACCTGGAATTAAGGAGGAACTTCCTAACCATGAGGACAATTCACCAGGCTTGCCTTCCGAAGTTGTGGGAGCTCCATCACTGGAGGGATTTAAGAAGAGGCTGGACAGTCACCTGTTCTGTCCCACGGCCTGAATCACCCAGCACACACAGCCTTGGCTCCTTGCCACCGCTTAATTACGAGATAAGCGAATGCTTTGGCTAAGAGCCCAGACAACTCACGTCATCCCAAACACGACTAGAAGGCTCAGGCTTTCTGGAATACTGAAGTTCAATCGGTTGCTTCCTGCAAATGTCCCCTCCCAACGTCTCACCTATAAGCTCTCTTGGGAGGGGCCACTCAGCAACCGCCTGGCTCTTAATCATTGTCTGCGAGACTGCCTCTGATGTAATTGCTGCCTCCGCCTCTCAGCCCTGCTCACTCTGGTACCATGGACAAACTGCCTTTGATCCTCCCCACTGCTCCATGACCCAGGCGCCTCCTGGTGGCCAACTAGCCTCTCTGCATCCTGCTCTGACTCTGAGCCCTCTCCAAGGCCTCCCTCCTCCAGAGCAGACTCATAGGGCTCTTCGCTAGAAGAGTCTGTCAGCAGCTTAGCTGGAGCTGGCTGGGCCACAACAGTCACCTATCTGCTGCTTAGCAACAGAAATGTTGGGCTCAATTGTGGTCATAAGTCGAGAACAACCCGCCTGTGGCTTGCTTAGAGCTCAAGTCGTTTGCATGAGGTCAATCCAGAGAGACAAGTTTGATCTGAGTTTGACTCTTCAGCCCATGAAGGGGGAGAGATTCTGGGAGAACATGCAGCCCTCTTTTCTTTTGGGTCTTTGGTCTGCCACACTTTCTATTATTCTGCTATGCATTTTAGATGCTATGTAGCCATAACAACATTCTTTCTAGAAAGCCAAGGTCATCCTTTGTCTCTGCACCTCTGCACCTGACCGGAACTGGATGGGTGGAAGCTGCCAGCATGGCAGTGGGAGATTGGACCATGGGATGGACTTGTGGGTGTGGGGGCAAGATCTTGAACTTTCAACTGGGTGGGGAAAACCGGGAAGCTTTCAGATTCGGGTTTCCCCAAATGTGCCAACATGGCTCTCTTCATCAATTGGAGCTTTGAGCAATCCTTTGCTTTCGATTCTGATTTACTTTTGGATGCTCTTTGGAACCCAGAGTGTCCTCCAGCAATGTAGAGCCTGGGAGGGTCCTTCAAAGGAGCGGGACAGCTGTTTGGTGAGAGGCTGCCCATCTTTTGAAGTCTACATTTACAAGGACCACGAGAGATTTCCTTCCTCCCATTGTATCTGCAGCTGCCTGCTTTGAAGACCTGGCCTGGTGAGACTGATTGAAGGCCGATCTGTGATCTTTATCACTATAGAACTGGCTCTTTCCCAGACCTGGCCTAACATGCTGAAGCCCTGTGTCAACCCTGAAGTGAATCTGGCTCAGGCCATCTTGGAGGGTTGCCACACAACAGAGAGAGGGGGGAAATAGTTGTTGAGACTCTAGAAAGAGGCCAGAGAAGAGCAACAAGGATGATGAGGAGACTGGAGGCTAAAACCTATGAAGAATGGTTGAAGGAACTGGGCATGGCTGGTCTAGTGAAGAGAAGGACCAGGGGCGACATGATAGCAGTCTTCCCATATTTGAGGGGCTGCCACAGAGAGGAGAGGGTCAAGCTATTTTCCAAATCACCTGAAGGACAGACAAGGAAGAATGGATGGAAACTGACCAAGGAGAGGTTCAACCTGGAAATAAGGAGGAATTTTCTGACAGTGAGAACAATCAACCCATGGAACAGAAGCTGCATTTGGAAGTTGTGGGAGCTTCATCACTGGAAGCTTTCAAGAAGAGACTGGATGGCCATCTGTCAGAAATGGTGTAGAGTCTCCTGCTTGAATGGGGGGTTGGACTAGATAACCTACAAGGTCTCTTCTAACCCTGTTAATCTAATCTAATCTAATCTAATCTAATCTAATCTAATCTAATCTAATCAAGATGGGGTTTTGTGGCCGAAACAATAAAGTTTTCTTGTGGGAACCAAGGACATTCTCACAGGTGGCTGGCCAGAGGAGGAGCGAAGTAACCAAGTAACCAGCCAACAACTGGATTGGACAGCATGACCAGTGACTTGGGGGAAAGGGGAAAACTTTCACTTTTGAATTAGGTGAACTTTCAGAGTCGGCTTTCACCAGTTGTGCCAATAGGAAGCATCCAATAAAATAGTTCTTGGAGGAGTTTGCCTGCCTCGGAGTTCTGCCTTACTTGGAACGCTGACCCCATCCGACTCCCACACCCTGCTTAAGACAGGGACGGACCTTCAGCCTTTCCCCTAAGCTGCAGTTGTTGACCACGAGCATCATCTCTTCTCATCTCCCTCTTTGGTACCAGCTCTAAAGCGTGAGAGCTCTAAAAACTGGACCAGAGACCTCCAGGAGTTGTAACCAAACTGCAATGTCCTTGACTGAAAACAGTTCATTGAGTGACTATTTGAAGTTACAAGAGCCCTGGGGAAAGGGGACTTACGACTGTTTTCCACATTTACAACCGTGGCAGCATCCCCGAAGTCACGTGATCAGAATTCAGACACTGGGCAATGTACTTGTGACGGTTGTAGCGTCCCGGGGTCATGTGATCATCTTCGGCAACGAGCAAAGTCAACGGGGAAGCCAGATTCACTTAACGGCCATGTTACTAGCTTAACAACTGCAGTGATTCACTGGACAACTCTGGAAAGGGAGGTCGTAAAATGGGAGCCAATTCACTTAACTGCCTCGTTTCCAAAATAAATTTCGGGATCGTTTGTGGTCGTCAGCCGAGGACTATCTATAGGGCACAAGGGGGAAATTATTAAATTTGTGGCTGGATCGTAATCGTGTCGACTCTCTTCAAATGAATTCAGTGCAGATGCAGACGAAATGAATTCAGGGTCTTTGAGCTTTGATTCACCTTGACACTCTCATCCCAGGATTGCCAAAGGAAGAGAAAACTCAATACGTGCATATCCTAACTGTCCTCAAAGAGAAGCTCTGGGAGAGCAGAATTGGCACCCTCCTGGCAGATTCCCTGGAAGTTTTAATTTGCTTTCAGTGTTTTTTTTGTTTGTTTGTAAAAGGCAATTTGAACCTTGGAGGGAAAGCTGAACAAGCAGGTCCCTATCACCCTTCCAAAGCATTTCAGATCCATCATTTGGGTGAAGGGGAAAATGGAGGGGAGGGGAGCATTCTCTAATTTCTCTGCCCCTCCCACCCTTTTCAAACTGCCCATGAACCTTCCTTGTATAAGGAAGGTTGTATAAAGGTATTTATGATACAGTCATAATATTATAATAAAATAATAATATAATTATATATAGTTATCTGCCTCTCTCTCTCTTTATCTGTGTATCTGTCTGCCTATCTCTCTCTCTTTATCCATCCATCCATCCATCTATCTCTATATCGCTCTATTTCTATCTATCTATCTATCTATCTATCTATCTATCTATCTATCTATCTATCTATCTATCTATCTATCTATCTATCTATCTATCTATCACTATCTATAATCTATCTACAGCTATCCTTATCTCTCTATATCTCTATCTGTCTCTCTGTCTATCACTCTCTCTCTCTCTCTCTTTATCCATCCATCATCCATCCATCCATCCATCCATCCATCCATCCATCCATCCATCCATCCATCCATCCATCCATCCATCCATCCATCTATCTATCTATCTATCTATCTATCTATCTATCTATCTACCTACCTATAACTATCTATCATCTATCTATAGCTATCTTTATCTCTCTATATCTGTCTGTCTGTCTGTCTGTCTGTCTGTCCGTCCATCCATCCATTCACAAATTATGTATATGTATGTGTACACGCACACACATATAGTTTTACACCCTCCCCCCCAAGGAGCGAATCAACCTGGAACTAAGGAGAACTTTCCTGACAGTGAGAACAATTAGCCAGTGGAACAGAAGTTGCCTTCAGAAGTTGTGGGGGCTCCACCATGTCTGGAGTGGTAGGGTCTCCTGCTGGAGCAGAGGAGTGGACTAGAACACCTCCAAGATCCCATCCAGCTCTGTTATCCTATGTTCTATATTTTATGATCTATACCTACACAGGTTTGATCAGATGAAAACTGAAATGGAGGATTGGTGCACTTTCTTCTGGTCAAAACAGGTAATCAACCATTATATATTCCCCCCCCCCCCCCCGTAAATGCTAGATACAATCCGAAATCTAGTATTTACATGAGACTTCATCTGAATACCAAAAAACTCCTTCCATGCCTTGATCCTCAAGGTTCTCCCATCACGCAGGTCTCTAAAAGAACCCATGATGATCCAGACAATCTGTTTTAAGGAACACCCCTCCCTTGGCCTCTTTAATCAGTTTGGGGTAGCAGTTAAATCTGCTATAAAAGGAGACCCATGTTCTGGTCATCTCTTAGGGCCAGAAGCTATCTGGGTGACTTTGAACTAGCCCTTCTCAGTCCTTTGCCCTTGGCTGAGAAGTTGAAAAACTTCTAAAACTGAGAAGAAGAAAAACGTCATGGGTTGCCTCAAAGAAGAGGGAGTCAACCTATTCTCCAAACTCCAAAGTACAACAAAAAACAATGAGTGGAAACTAATCAAGAAGAGAAGCAACTTAGAACTAAAGAGAAATTTCCTGACAGTCAGAACAATTAACCAGTGGAACAGCTTGCCTCCAGAAGTTGTAAATGCTCCAACACTGGAAGTTTTTAAGAAGATGTTGGATAACCATTTGTCTGAATATAGGGCAAGGGTGTCCAAACTTGGGGACTTTAATACTTGTGGACTTCAACTCCCAGAATTCCCCAGCCAGCAGTTGAAGTCCACAAATATTGAATTGAATTGAATGTTTATTTGTATACCGCTCCCTCTCCCTGAAGGGACTCGGGGCGGTGCACAGGGAATATAAAACATAAAACATACAACAATATAAATATCTAAAATTAGATTAAATTACAATAACCCTGCACTAAAACCTAAAAAACCTAAAACATTAAACCCCCTAAAAACCCAATTAAAAATTTAAATGTACAGACTGGAGGTGTGAAAGATAGATTAGGCCAGGCTGGCCTGTTGGAAGAAATACGTTTTGAGCTTTCGGCGGAAGGAGCGGAGGTCCGGAGTTGTTCTGAGGTCGGGGGGTAGGTCGTTCCATAGGATAGGGCCTGCAACAGAGAAGGCCCTTCCCCTGGGAGTCGCCCGCTGGCATAGCCTGGTGGACGGCACCCAGAGAAGTCCCTCTCTGTGCGAGCGAATTGGTCGAAGGGATGTATGGGGCAGGATGCGATCCCGCAGATAACTAGGTCCCGGGCCATGGAGCGCTTTGAAGATTACCGCACCTTGAAGCGCACCTGAAAGACCACAGGCAGCCAATGCAGCTCGCGCAGGAGCGGTGTTATGTGGGAGTGCCTGGGGGCTCCCAGAATTGCCCGCGCGGCCGCATTCTGAACTAGCTGCAGTCTTCGGGTGCACCTCAAGGGAAGCCCCATGTAGAGAGCATTGCAGTAGTCATTAAAGTTCCCAAGTTTGGACACCCCTGGTATAGGGTTTCCTGCCTAGACAGGGGGTTGGACTAGAAGACTTACAAGGTCCCTTCCAACTCTGTTATTCTATTCTATCCCAGAAGTGGACTTTTTTTTTTTGGCCTAGATTGAGAAGTTGAAGACCATCCTGAAAAGGCGATACTTATGAAAGACCTTCTGGAAAAGTTGAAAAAAAAAATAATAATCCTACATCGAGTTGTCTTTTTTTTTTTTTTTTGTCACCAGGACCCATAACAACAATTCTCTTGGTTACATTGAAAGCTCACTCAAGTATTGGGATGAGAAGGAATAGAGAGGAGAAGGCGGAAGCTACTGGTAAGAAACTGCACGAATAGTCAGGGGTCACGCATGGGTTGGAGCACATCCTTCGGCTGAATAGTTTTCAAAGTCCTCCCAATGCATTTCTTTTTGTAATAGTTCAACCAGAAGCCTGGGGAAAACGAACGCAATGGTCTTCTTTATAATTAAAAGCAACCCAATGCTTGTGTGAAGGAAGGAATCTCATTTATGGTCCCTGGTGTCTCTTGCAGGCTGCTCCCCACTCTTGAAAAAGGTATTGCTGGATGAAGGAATTAATTGCCCCACCAGGAACATCAGAAGCTGATGTGAAACTAATTATGAACATCCCCACTGGACTCAAGTCTACATCCAAGTTACAGTAGATGTACTTCCTCCACTCGGTCCAAGTTTGGAATCAGGGGTATCTCACAACACACATTTAAAAAAAAAAATAAGGAGAGATTTGATTGCCATCTTGACTTGTTTTCAAGCCGTGTCCTGAGGGCACCCTTGCTTGGAAGGTGAAAGCTTTCTATCAGAAGCCATATCAGGAATTCTGTCTTTCTGTGAGCAAAAGATATGTGTGGGTTTGTGTGTCTTCTTGCACACTCTACAAAAAGCTTGGCCTGAGGAATTCTGCTCATTTTCATTCCACCCTCCCATTCAATAGAGCAGGGGTCTCCAACCTTTGCAACTTTAAGTCTGAAGGACTTCAGCTCCCAGAATTCTCCAGCCAGCAAAGCTGGCTGGAGAAGTCTGGAAGCTGAAGTCCTTCAGACTTAAAGTTGCAAAGGTTGGAGACCCCTGCAATAGAGAACATAGAATCAGGGATGGAAGGGACCTCAGCGTCTTCTAGTCCAACCCCCTGCTCAAAGAAGAGGTAGAACTCTTGCTTGTATGACAGATGTGATGATCTAGACCAGTGTTTCTCCATCTTGGCAACTTTAAGGTGTGTGGACTTCAACTCCCAGACTTCCTCAGGCTGTTGAGGCTCAGAAATACTAATCTAGAGGTCTATGAGGATACAAACTGGGATACAGGATGCTCTGAACTATTTGAAGAGCAAGACCCAAACAATTTGCTACAACCAAATACTGATAAAGGAGAATATGTGTAGCTCA
Source organism: Rhabdophis nuchalis (assembly GCA_039707465.1). NCBI lineage: Eukaryota > Metazoa > Chordata > Lepidosauria > Squamata > Natricidae > Rhabdophis > Rhabdophis nuchalis. Next base: position 19,447,931 of record CM077659.1, read on the forward strand.
GGGTTGAAATGAGGGGTCCCTCTTGCTTTTTGAGCTTGGTTGTTTTCTTGCAGACATTTCATTATCTAACAAGGTAACATCATCAGTGTTAGAAGGGATTGAGGAGTTGTGGAGAGGAGGAGGAGGAGGAGGAGGAGAAGGAGGAGGAGGGAAGAGGGAGCAGGGGAAGAGAGGAAGAGGAAGAAGGAGGAGGAGGAGGAAGAGAAGAAGAAGAAGAAGAGGAGGAGGAGGAGGAGGAGGAGGGGGAAGGGGAAGGAGAAGGAGAAGAAGAAGAAGAAGAAGAGGAGGAGGAGGAGGAGGAGGAGGAGGAAGGGGAAGGGGAAGGAGAAGGAGAAGAAGAAGAAGAAGACGTCCTTGATGCTCTCTGAGCTTGCTTGTTTTCTTCTATATGTTTCATGACCCAACTAGGTAACATCATCAGTGCTAGTAAGGAGTGATGTTAATTCCAAGGTCAACATCAGACCAACAATCCAGTAAACAATATCCCAATGAAGAAACTTCCAAAGGAACCAAAGAACCTCTAAAGACCCCACCAACACTGACAGGGCAAACCACCAGACGATGAACAGACAGCAAACTCCGACTCCTTGCCAGCACTGATGATGTTACTTAGTTTGGGTAATGAAACGTCTACAAGAAAACAACTCAGCTCAGAGAGCACCAAGGATCCGTCAAACCAATTCTGGCCATGTGTATTCTCTGGCTACTAAATTGCCCAGCTGTTCTTCAGCTGTCACTGTGACCCTCTCCTCTCTCCTCTGGGGATTGTTTGGTGGCATGAGGTACTACAACTGTAAAGTGTTTTCCACCAATGTCTGAGTTTTGATGAATATTCATCTAACAAGCGTCAGCACAAAATGGGGAATGCCTAAATATTTTATGCAACTGGAAAACGAAGCAGGAATCCTTGCTCTGCTTTTGAATTGTGCTGCTGGAGAAGGTCTCCAAGGAGACCCAATCAGCCTATCCTAAAAGAAATCAACCCCGATTATTCCTTGGAAGGACAGATACTGAAGCTGTAGCTCAAATACTTTGGCCACCAAATGAGAGGCGAGGACTCCTTGGAGAAGACCCTGAGACGCCTCCTGCCCCATACATCCCTTCGTCCGGTCCGCTCCCACAGAGAGGGTCTTCTCCGGGTGCTGTCGGCTGGGCAATGCTGGTTGGCGACACCCAGGGGAAGGGCCTTCTCTGTGGCAGGCCCGGCCCTCTGGAACGACCTACCCCCCGACCTTCGTACTACCTCGGACCTCCGCCTCTTCCGCCAACGTCTTAAGACGCATTTATTCCAACAAGCTGGCCTAGGATAGCCCCCCGTTCTGACTTTTATACATAAATTATAATTTGGTAGTGTTTTTAATATGGGTTTTAGCACGGGTAAATAATTTAATATATTTTAATGTTGTATATTGTATTTATTGTGGTTTTTAAATAATGCCTGTGCGCCGCCCTGGGTCCTAACAAGGAGAAGGGCGGGGTATAAATTCGAATAAATAAATAAAATAAATAAATGATGTTGGGAAAGATGGAAGGCCAAAGGAGAAGGGGGACGGCAGAGGGCGAGATGGTTAGAGAGTGTCATCGATGCAATGAACATCAAATGCCAAACTTCAGGAGACAAGAGCAGACAGGAGGGCCTGGTGTGCTGTGGTCCATGGGGAGTGAAGAGTCGGATACAACTCTGCAACTGAAGAACAACAACAAAATCCTTGCTCCCTCTGATCTTGAGCTGGCAGATGATGCTGGAAAGAGTGCAGAGAAGAACAGCCAAGATGATTAGGGGACTGGAGGCTAAAACCTATGAAGAACGGTTGAAGGAAGTGGGCATGGCTAGCCTAGTGAAGAGAAGGACCAGGGGAGACAGGAGAGCATCTTCCAATATTGGAGGGGCTGCCACTGAGAGGAGGGGATCGAGCTATTTTCCAAAGCACCCGAAGGCCAGACAAGGAATAATGGCTGGAAACTGACCAAGGAGAGATTCAACCTGGAAATAAGGAGGAATTTTCAACAGTGAGAACAATCAACCATGGAACAGAAGTTGCCTTCGGAAGGTGTGGGAGCTTCATCACTTGGGACTTTCAAGAAGAGACTGGACTGCCATCTGTCAGAAATGGTGTAGGGTCTCCTGCTTGGGTGGGGGGATTGGACTAGCTGACCTACCTACAAGGTCCCTTCCAACTCTGTTAAACATGAATTTGGGTAAACTCAGGGAGACAGTAGAAAACAGATCCAATATGAGCTTGGAGGCAGGAAGATGTGAACGGAAGAGAAACGAATCCTGTTTCACAGATAAGGTCAGTCAGGTGAAAGACCACCTTTCTGTGGAGCAGATGGAATCAACCAACATGCTCTTTTGGAAGGCCCACAGCTGATGTGCTTGTCTTTATCTTCAAGATGCCACTTCAGCATTTAAGAACATGCCTTTCCAGGGCTTGACCAAGCAGAACTTAATTCCATCCCACCCTCGTCCTCTAAAACCCCACTCAAAAAGGCACTGAAGACCCTGGATGGCTTTGCAAACACACCAAACCTTCACCCAGGCTAACAAAGCTAAAGGCCAGGCAAGGAATAATGGATGGAAACTGACCAAGGAGAGATTCAACCTGGAAATAAGGAGAAATCTTTTGAAAGTGAGAACAGTCAACCCGTGGAACAGAAGTCGCCTTCGGAAGTTGTGGGAGCTTCATCACTTGGGACTTTCAAGAAGAGACTGGACTGACTCTGTCAGAAATGGTGTAGGGTCTCCTGCTTGGGTGGGGGGTTGGACTAGATGACCTCCAATGTCTCTTCAAACTCTGTTAATCTGTAAAACACATGAGCTATGTATCTTCATGGACCACGTGATACAAACGTGGTCCATGAAGGAACTTGGAGATCTTAATCCAACCCCCCACCCAAGCAGGAGACCCTACACCATTTCTGACAGAGGGCAGTCCAGTCTCTTCTTGAAAGCGTCCAGTGATGAAGCTCCCACTCCATTTAATATATTTTTAATTGTATTTTAATTGTATTTTATGCTCTATCTTATTGTTCTTATTATTGCGTGTACACCGCCCTGAGTCCCGCAAGGGAGAAGGGCGGTCTAAAAATTTAACAAATCTAATCTAATCTAATCCCACAACTTCTGAAGGCAACTTCTGTTCCATGGGTTGAATGTTCTCACTGTCAGAAAGTTCCTCCTTGTTTCCAGGTTGAATCTCTCCTTGTTCAGTTTCCATCCATTAATCCTTGTTTGGCCTCATAGCGCTGGGAAGGAACTTGGAGATCTTCTAGTCCAACCCTCTGCCCGAGGCAGGAGACCTTATACCACCCTGGACAAATGGCTCTCCAATCTTTCCTTGGAAAACTCCAGCATCCACAACCCTGGAGGAGTTTGAGAGCCAAGGAAATAAAGGTTATCATGGCTCTGGGCAACTTTGCTAAGATGGTGGTTAGGATGGAAGGAAGTCCATTCCAAATCCATTTTAGCCAAGGTATCCATTGGATATAATTTTTTAAAAAGGCAAGTGTGCGATGCACACAAAAATACACAAACCTTTGATCCTACCTCCGCAGCCATTATCTTGACTTCTGTTTAGCCATACCCAGCAGGTACCTTTTGTAGTCTGTTTTGTGCACTCAGCCATGTAGCCTCCTAAATTCCCCCTTTTGATATCGGTGCCTTTGACAAACAAACACCTAATCCATCAGATCATACCTTCAGAAGTCCCTGAGATTCCAGCCAATAATGGGACTCGGGCAATTAAAATGGAAAGCAGGACAGAAATAAAATAAAATGCGGGGATTGGTGTAGGATGAGAGAGGACCCAACCGCCGCTCGTCCTAGAATGCTTTTAAATCAAAAGCAAAGATTTCAGGCTAATTAGCAGGGCCTCTTCAATGAAACGAACCTTTCTGATGTTCCCAAGATGAAAGACAACATAACAAGGAGACAGAGGGATAATTCTGCTCAGGATGGAGCAGATGAGTGGATCTGAAAGGGGGGAAGGAACACGCTCTCTCACGCCCAAGTGCTTTCTCTTGAAAAATCATCAAATTCCCCATGAAATGTAGGTTGATTTGTCTTGGTTGCTTTTCTAACCACAACTTCTTAGTTGCTTAGGACAGTTTAGGACCGGGGTACCTACGAGATCGCCTTCTGCCACCGAGAGCCTCCCACCGGCCCGTACACTCCCATAGAGAGGGTCTCCTCATGGTGCCATCGGCTAGACAATGTCGACTGGCAACACCCAGGGGGAGAGCCTTCTCTGTGGGAGCCCCTGTCCTCTGGAACGAATTGCCCCTGGAATGAAGAACTATCCCTGACCTACACGCCTTCCACCGTGCTCTCAAAACCTTTTTCTTCCAACAAGTCGGGCTGGCATAAAACATGATTTTTAAATTCACATTTTTATTAATTTTAATCAGGGTTAGTTTGGGTTTTTTTTTTTTCCACGCTTCGGCCAAGGTTTAAGATGTTTTTTAAAAGCTTTTAAAACTTTTGTATATTTGTTTTTATTCTGGCTGTACACCACCCTGAGTCCTTTGGGAGTAGGGCGGTATAGAAAACCAATAAAACTCAAACTCAAAACTCAACTTCTCCCATTCTCAGAACCAGAGGACAGCACCAGGACCAAAGCAAGAAATCGGTGTACCTAGAACCATGATGGGGAACCTATGGCATGTGTGCTGGAAGTGGCAAGCAGAGCTATCTCTCCAGGCATGCCAGCTGTTGCCCATTGCTCTTCCAGGTCCCAGGGCATACATGGGCACCAGCCAGCTGGTCTTCACACATACGGAAATGCCGGAATCTGGAAGGTGCGCTGGGAAACAGAGCTTCCGGTTTCCGGCATGCGCATGCACGCCAGCCATCTGGTGTGCATGCATGCATGCCAGAAACCAAATGACCAGGTCCATTTTAGTGCATTCTAATATTTTTTTAAATCACATTTTCTCCCGTTGGTGTATTTTTGTTTTTCCAGGTTTGTGCATATATGATTGAATCACTTTCTTAAGTGTGGTTGAAACTTTGAGTTGCTAAATGAATAGTTACCTGTAAAAACTTGAGATAAATTTATTTTGCTGTATTATCTTTACTGCACTTGATAAACGTTAGGGGATTTCTAAAGTTAATAATGACAAAATAATTATTAAATGTAGAATATGACTAGAAAGAAATATCGGGAGCAACTCATAGGTAAATGAGATTAATTGCATGCCATTAAGTTCGTATTGATTCTCGGGGACCACAGAGATAGATTACATAAATAAATAGAAAAATGTTAAGATTTAAAATAATATTAATGACATATAATTAATAAGGTAGCATAAGATCTATAATTTAAAAGATGTATAATTAATATCAACAATGGGCAAATTATTATTGATATTAATTATAAATGTTTAATTATATATCTTGTATATTGTTATTATAAATATAGAATCCCATATTAATGATATTGTTCTCGTTATTATTTTTTGTATTATTTCTTTATTGTTCTGCCTTCTGAGGGAGCCAAGATTTATTGGCCAAAGGAACAAAGCACATGTAATTTTAAATAAAACTATTGTAATAAAATCAACTCATGGGAAAAAAATCTATTTATATGGTCACCAAGAATCAATACCAATCTGATGGTAGATAATCAATCAATCATTCAAAAAAAACCAAATTGATCAATCCATCAGAATCAGCAAGATTCAAATAAATCATGATAAATATTTCTTTTGAACAACGAAACATAATACAACAGCCATCTATTTGAGATCTTTGAAACTTCCTATCCAATTGTGATATACTATTTATAACAATAATAATGTGTCAATTGTCATCAAGATATAATTGTTATTGTTTTATTTCTATATCGTTCTTTCTCCTGAAGTCACTGAGATTTATTGTCTACAAGAGCACAGCCTTTATATAATCTTAAATAAAACCATTGTAATAAAATCAACTTGGGGAGAAATATCTAGCTATGTGGTTGCTAAGAATCAACAGCCCTTCCATGGCATGCCATCCATCCATCATATAAATGTACAATATATCAAAATCAACAAGAAATAAAACAGGTTTATAGGATTTATTTTCAACAAAGAAGCTTAATGGAGCAGCCATCTATATGAGAACTTCTGGACTTCTAGACTAGAATTATCTCACCAACTGTGATTTACAACTGGCTTGTCTACCATTTAATGGAAGGGCCTGGGGTAGGAGGATAGCATAATTCCCCTTAATCTGATTTACAGAGTTGGAAGGGAGCTTGCAGGTCATCTAGTCCAACCCCATGCCCAAGCCAGAGACCCTACACCATTTCTGACAGATGGCAGTCCAGTCTCTCCTTGAAAGCCTCCAGGGATGAAGCTCCCACAACTTCTGAAGGCAACCTCTGTTCCATGGGTTGATTGTTCTCACTGTCAGATAATTCCTCCTTATTTCCAGATTGAATCTCTCCTTGGTCAGTTTCCAATCCATTGTTCCTTGTCTGGCCTTGGAAAATAGCTTGACCCCCTCCTCTCTGTGGCAGCCCCTTAAATATTGGAAGGCTGCTCTCCTGTCTCCCCTGGTCCTTCTCTTCCCTAGACCAGCCAGGCCCAGTTCCTGCAACCTTTCATTGTATGTTTTAGTCTCCAGTTCTCCAATCATCCTGGTTGCTCTTCTCTGCACTTTTTCTAGAGCCTCAACATCTTTTTTACAGTGTGGTGACCAAAACTGGATGCAGAATGCTGGGTTCAATCAATGGGGTTCGGTTCTTTGGAAGAGGGTTGGTTGCCAAACCCAAGGTGAGTTGAAGCAGATCAAATTCTTGGCAAGGTTTTCACATCTAATCTTAGTCTCTCGATTGAATAGTACAAAGGATGGCGGGGCCATGGGAACCTTCACCTCAACATTTCTCAAATTTGACCATTTTAAGACATGTACATTTCAATTCCCAGAATTCCCCAGCTGGCACTGAAGAGCTTAACTTTAACAGCTACAATTGGGTTTAGAGAGGAATCTGTGTTGTGTTTTCAGGGATGGGAACCTGGACTGATCTTTTAAGATAGCTCAACTTCAAATGCAGTTCAGAATCCAATAATGAGATGATTAGGGCACACCCAGGCAAGGCTAACTCAACCAGGCAGCCCCGGCAAAGGTTCTTCTGGATGCTGGAGGCATCTAGTTCTCCCATCTCACAAAGCCAACCCTTTCTCAAATGAAAACTAAATGTTCAGACTTCAGCTTCCTGATCATCTCTTTTTTTGTTGGGAAGGAGGTCCAAAAAAAGAAAGCATCTGGTCCTTATGGAAAATATATAATATCATAGAATTGTAGGTATGGAAGGGACCTTGGAGGTCTCCTAATCCACCCCTGATCAAGGTAGGACACCTTATTATCATCCCGGTCTAATGGTTGTCCAATCTCCTCTTGAAAACCTCCAGTGATGGAGCATCTACAACTTCCAGAGGCAATGTCTATTCCACTTGATTGTTCTCACTGTCAAGAAATTTCTCCTTATTTCTAGATTGGATCTCTCTTCCATAAGCTTCCACCCATTACTTCTTATCCTGTGCTCAGGTGCTTTGGATAGGTTGGTCTCCTCTTCTCTGTGGCATTAGACTAAAGATACCTAGTTCTCTTAGCTGCTCATCATACAATTTAGCCTCCAGACCCATAAAATATTTTTTTACAGATTAAAAGAGTTGGAAGGGACCTTCTAGGTCTTCTTGTCCAACCCCTGCTCAAGCAGGAGACCCGATACCATTCTGGATAAATGGCTGTCCAATATCTCCTTTAAAACCACCCATAAATAGATTACAGACTAACAGATTAACAGAGTTGGAAGGGACCTTGTAAGTCATCTAGTCCAAGCAGGAGACCCTACACCATTTCTGACAGATGGCAGTCCAGGCTCTTCTTGAAAGCTTCCAGAGATGAAGCTGCCACAACTTCTGAAGGCAACTTCTGTTCCATGGGTTGACTGTTCTTCTGGTCAGAAAATTCCTTTTTGTTTCTAGGTTGAATCTCTCCTTGGTCAGTTTCCATCCATAGATTTTTCATAAATTAGGATATTAAGATAATAATAATAATAATAATTTTTAATTTATAACCCGCTCTCTCTCCCCGAAGGGACTCGGGGAGATGTTCTGACTCCCTCCTTAACAAGACTAATAACCAAAACTGACTGCTTCTTGGCTGCTCGCCCGAACTGACCTTGAAGCTTCTTGACGAAAGTATACACCACGACTTGAGACACGAAAGCTCTGACTCTGCAAATTATATGTTGTTCCCTGCCACCATTCCCTTGACAGAGGCTTTCTTTTAAAGCCTCTTGGGAGGGGCCAGTCAATTAGGCAGCTGAGACTGATTACCTCCTCCGGGTTCGTCTCTCTTGTAATTGACGCTGCCTTCTCTCGATCCTTCTTAGCCTGACATCAGGGACAAACTGGGTTTGATCCTCCCCACTACTCCAAGCCCCAGTTGCCTCCTGATGCCTAGCCGGGCTCTCTGCTCTCTCGCTCTCGGCCTCCTCCTCTAGAGCAGACTCATAGGACTCCTCACTAGAGGAATCCATCAGCAGCTCATCCGGAGCCGGCTGGGCCACAACATTAACATCTGCTTGGAAGTTGTGAAATTGTCAATAAAATGGCACAGGCTGAATAAGACATGGCATGGTTGGCTTGCTGTACCTTCCGTCTCCTCCAGAAGAATCCACACTAAGAGCACCAACATTGGCGCAGTCACCTCTTCCAAAATGAACCGTGCCCGAGAGGGACATTACTCTAAATCTTGAGTTACGGAAGATAGTTTTTTTCTTGGCACAGAAATCTTTGGCAAAGTGAAGCAGGAGGAGAGAGAGAGACATTTTCCCCATCTCTCCAGGGACCTCAGAGGGGAAAAAAAACCCCCAATGAACAGCCCAAAAAAAGTCAATTTCCACGGAGCGGAGTTCCTACAGAAAGGCGCTGTTAATCAGCAGAGTGTTTTCCCCTTCCTTGCCAAACTCCATCCCTTCGCGGATAACAAGGCCAGCCATTCAAAGCATGCTGCCCCCCAATTTACGTTAATGATCATTTGCTGTCAATCAACCCAGATCGAAATAGCCACACTTTGTGGGAAAGAATAAAGCTGTCTCCATTTAGCGATTAAACTACTTGCAGACTTGACCGGTTCAGCTACAAAAAAAAAAAGAAAAAGCCAGGGATTTTTTTTTAAAAGCCAGGAAATGAAGCACACCCTTGTTTATCTTGCAATAATTAAAGGCTTAATTTAGAAGCCTTCGCTGATTAAATAAACATGTGGCTGCCTGAATTCAGAGGCCCATTGGTGCTTCCTTTGGCCACTGCGAGATTTGGAATTAAAGAAAGGAAAAAAGGGAAAATTAAGTAGCAAAAGTGGGATTAATGGAGAAGGATGGGGGGGGGGATTGGAGAAAGGCACTAAAACAAGAGAATTAAAAAGGAGAAGAAAGATTGGAAAGAAAAAAATATAGAGGCTACAAGAATAAGAAAAAATAAAAAATTAAGCATAAGAGAAGTGAAGTTCCTGAGAGACCAAGAGAAAATGGTTGTAAGAAAAAAAGAAGGAAAAAGATTTGCTAGTAGAATGGAATAAAATTTGGTAAATATACCCAATGGTATATAGCTAATATGATATAAGGGAGATTAATAGATTAACACTATTAATTGTGGATAATTAACTGTGAAACGTTTATTATATAAAATTGAATTTGAGGCTATATGGTATTGAGAGTAAAAAAGAATAATAGATGGAAATGATATGTTAAATCTGATTAACCTGGAGAGGCAATAAGGATATTGTTCATATATTAAGAAGAAATTAAACTTAAGCTGGAAAATAAGGAAAGGAAATAAGATGATTGAAATGTGAAGTGAAAATATGATGTAAAATGAACTATGCATAACAGAAGATGTAAAAGGTGAAATCCTGGAGCAACACTTTGTTTATCAAAGAAGTTAAAATCTATATAAATAAAAATGTAACAAGAGTTTGTTCAAAACAGCTAATCTCCAAAAGTCCTACACCGATCGCCTCCAAATTTTCACACAACGTTCCTTTCAAATACGGCACCAATGATATATATATATAGATTGTGTAGATGTCGCACTTGTGCCAGGTACATGCAACGGAAATGTAAAAAAGGTGGGTAGATGGATACAAAGAGAGCAGTGGGCCACAGGTATTAAGTCATCCTTTATGACATAAAATACTCTGTCCATAAGATTCAAGGAGAAATACAGTAGGTAGGTAGGTAGGCAGCTATAGGGATAGAGGGAGGGAGGGAGAAATGCAGTAGGTAGGTAGGTAGAGGGAGAGAGGGAGAAATACAGTAGGTAGGTAGAAGGATAGAGAGGGAGAGGGAGAAATACGGGAGGGTGGGAGGGATGTAGAGGGCGTGAGGGAGAAAGGGAGTAGGTAGGTAGGTTGGGGGTTATACGGTGGTTGTGTGTAAGTGTTTGTGTGTGCAGGTGTAGATCTACACACAGATTGGTTGGCCATTTAACCAGACTGGGTCACAACAACGCGTGGTCGGGAACGGCTAGTATGTAATAAAAATAAAAAACTTTGTTTCAAAGGAATTAAAGCAAGGAAGAAACACCTTAGGTGTGTAAAAGCAGGGCCTGCCAGTGATAAGCACCCCTAAAACATAGTGGGGTACTTTCTTATTTCTTGTAGCTTTGGTAGCTCAAATGCCACCTCCACCCAGCCTCCTTGCCCTGCAGTGAAAACACCCCATGTCTTCCTTCTGCTGGTACCAATGGCTCACATCAAGCAGCCAAAATATAGAATAGCAATAATAGCAGTAGCACTTACGGTAAGACTTATATACCGCTTTACAGTGTTTTCCAACCCTCTCTAAGCGGTTTACAGAGTCAGCCACTTTGCCCCCAACAAGCTGGGTCCTCATTTTACCCACCTCGGACGGAGGGAAGGCTGAGTCAACCTGGAGCCCCATCAGAACTGCTGGCAGTTGGCAGAGTTAGTCTGCAATGCTGCATTCTAACTACTGTGCCATGAATAGAATAGAATAGAATAACACTTAGACCTATATACCGCTTCTTAGTGCTTCACAGCCCTCTCTAAGCAGTTTGCAGAGTCAGCCTCTTGCCCCCCAACAATCTGGGTCCTCATTTTACCTCATTTAGTTAGATGATAGGTAACCATAACAAAATTCTTTCTAGAAAGCTAAGGTCATCCTTTGTCTTTGAACTTCTGCACCTGACCGGAACTGGATGGGTGGAAGCTCCCAGCATGGCAGTGGATGATTGAGCCATGGGATGGACTTGTGGGTGTGGGGGCAGGATCTTGAACTTTCAACTGGGTGGGGAAAACTGGGAAGCTTTCAGATTCGGGTTTCCCCAGATGTGCCAACATTGCTCTCTTCATCAATTGGAACTTTTAGCAATCTTTTGCCTCAGACTCTGATTTACTTTTGGGATGCTGTTTGGAATCCTGACACAGAAAGCCATTTGGACCTGTTTCCCACAGAAAACACCGGGAGCCACAGATGTTCTAACCGGAAGTCCTCGTTCAATTCTGGAATGGACCGGAAATCCAGTTCCTCCACACCATAGAGTCTCCTCCTAGTGTAGCATCCTTTCCCCTCTACCTATCCTAACTAAAAGCTCTATCAATTGTGGAGCCGACTGGAAAATCCACTCCTTGCCATAGAGTTTCCTCCTGGCGCGCCGTGCTTCCCCCCTCCTTAACCGGAAGGTCCTCTCAAAATTGTGGTGCTGATCGGTGCCACGGAGCCACAACAGAGGAATGAAAGAGCCACATGTGGCTCCAGAGCCACGGGGTTGCTGACCCCTGATCTAAGTTAATGGTGGGCATGTTGCCATGAGAACCATTCTCCAAGTTCTGGAATAGTTTGGGAGAAGGAAAGTTCTACAGGGCACACGAGTCTCACCGAGCTTCTTGCAATATTGCACACTCTGCTTGTCACAATGACCAACGTTTGTCGGTTGCTGATAGAGATTTGTTTCGGGAGCGATGTTTCCACATCTCTTCTACCATGGAGGAGAACATCCGATTCTAATATCCCAGTGACCTTTAGAGAGCTGAACTGGCAGCTGGGAAGAAACCTATTTGCAGCCGAATCGGCACGGCACATTTATTCTGCTTACCTAGAAATCTCTTCTCACTTTGGCAACTCGGGTTTTTCTCTTCATGAACCGGTCCCTGCGTGGCAAATAATTACGGAAGATTTACTCTGCTCGGCAGGGCATGGCTGGGTTTTAAAAATATTCCGGCTGGCCTGCTCTCTTCTGGTAGCCAACAGAAATTAAACACAGTCCTAGTCCATAAAGAGGAGAAACTTCCTGGAGCATCAGCAAGTATCCTTGAAAATGGGCCAAATCCTGATGGCGTGCAGGAAGCAAATTCTAACTTGGCACAAGGAAAAGAGGCTTCACTTGTGGCCAATTCTGGAGACACACCAAGGTGGCTGAAAATGTTGGGCACCTGTGCTCTTTTCCCTAATTTGATGGGGCATCTCTTTTGGCCCAGAAGAGCCCATTGACAGAAACCGTTGGCATGATTCTTATAGGGCAGGGGAGGCATGAGAGCAGAATTCCAATATTTGAGGGGCTGCCACAGAGAGGAGGGGGTCAAGCTGTTCTCCAAACCTCTTGAAGGTCAGACAAGGAATCATGGATGGAAACTGACCAAGGAGAGATTCCACCTGGAAATAAGGAGGAATCTTCTGACAGGGAGAACAATCAACCAATGGAACAGAAGTTGACTTTGACAATGGTGGGAGCTTCATCAGTGGAAGCTTTCAAGAAGAGACTGGACTGCCATCTGTCAGAAATGGTGTAGGGTCTCTGGCTTGGGCAGGGAGTTGGACTAGATGCCCTACAAGGTCCCTTTCCAATTCTGTCAGTCTGCAGGACTTAACAGATCAATTCCTGGTCCTCCATCTAGAAGGATTAGGGGTGACATGATAGAGGCCTTCCAATATTTGAGGGGTTGTCAGAGAGGAGTGGGTCAAACTATTCTCCACAGCACCAGAAAGCAGGACAAGAAGAAATGGATGGAAACTAATCAAGAAGAGAAGCCCCCTAGAACTAAGGAGACATTTCTTGACAGAGAGGACAATCAACCAGTGGAACGGCTTGCCTCCAGAAGTTGTAGGTGCTCCATCACTGGAGGCTTTTTAAGAAGAGACTTGATGGCCATTTGTCCAGAGCGGTATAGCCTCACTTGCTTGGGTAGGGGGTAGAAGACCTCCCAGGTCCCTTCCAACTCTGTTATCCTGTATTCTTGCAGGGTAATAGGATGTGAAGGTGAAAACTGCAATGAACAGGGGGGAAAAGATTGCAAAGGATGTGAAGGCTATATTTTGTGGTGAAGCCTATGATTTTCCGATTCAGGAGTGAGTAACCTTTGAAGACTGCAGGATGCACAAATCCTTCACGCTAATCTGGGCCAAGGGCAACGTTGCAAAAAGTAAGCGGGGCCTGACTTGTACTAAGGAGTTACTCTGCTTTATGTGAGGAAATTTAACAGGAGGGATGGGCAGAGAGAACGGGTATAATACACAGTGCTATTTCTTTGCTAAGCCTTTACACATCCCCATTTAAGAAGGTCAGAGAATGTTCCGTCTGACCAATATAAAACGTTAAAGTTAATGCAGTATCATATTAGGGAAATAATATTCCAATGTTCAATAACAGAGGAATGAACAATCCAATTCCCCTCTTTTGAATGGGGTTTGTGGCTGGACAATGGTTTAACTTAACTTTATCTAACTTCAATAAACCAGGGTAACCATTAAGCCAAGATGGCAGCTATTTTGAAAACTTGGAGACCTTCCTGACTGCAAGGTTGCTATTGCCTCAGACATGACACCAAATTATGGACATACAAATAAGGAAGAAAAATGCATCAATAATACCCTGTTTCCCCAAAATAAGACCTCCCTGGCAGGGGTGGGGCCTTCCTGGCTTTACCGCCAGTTCGCTCGTGTGAGCGCTTCATGTGCGCTTCAATTAAAATTGTTCTGCACATGTGCAGAACTAAAAAACAAGATGGCGGTGATGCTGAGGGAACCAGTTCGGGGGCATGGCAGGCCTGGGTCGCTTCCAGTGACCCAGGTCGCTATATCACTACCAGTTTGGCCAAACTGGGCCGAACCGGTAGGAACCCACCACTGCTCCCTGTATAATAAGCCCAATCAGGCTTTTGAGCGCATGCGCTAAAATAATCCCTCCCTGAAAATATTGCAACCCAGCAGAAGCCATGAGGTGACCACGTTCACCACCTCCTGCACTTCAAAAATAATAAAACCTCCCCGAAAATAAGGCCAAGCAATTATTTTGGGGTCAAAAGAAATTAAAACGGTCTTATTTTCGGAGAAATACAGTAATAAAACACTAATCAAACACCGGGTACATATTATCATATGTGGTGGACATGTCCAAAACCAAAAATTTAGCCTGACAACAAATTGTTTTAATTGGTTTTTAAGGGGAATAGTTTTAATTTATTGCAAATTTTTAGCACAGGGCTAATAATTCAATTTGATTTTAAATTTTGTATATTGTTATGTTTATTTATGCTTTTTAATTTCCTGTGCACCGCCCCGAGTCCCTTTCGGGAAAGGGAGCGGTATATAAGTTTAAATAAAACTAAAACTAAACTAAAACTAAAAATTAATATGGACGAAAATACAGTCGTGGTTAGAAAAAAATGTTAAAACAGCATATAGATTATAAGGCAGAATTATTTTTGTTAGGCATCTTACCAGAGAAATATGATAAAGGAATACATGTATATTTAATATTACATGTTTTGACAGCAGCAAGAATTGTATTTGCGCAACACTGGAAGAACGAGGAAACACTCACAGAAGAAGAAATAAAAATGCATTAGACTGTGCAGAAATGGACAGATCAACACTGAAGATAAAAGAAAAAGAAGAATATTTTCAAACTTGGGAGTTGTTTTATCAATGGTTGGATAATAGAGGTAGGAATGAGGAGTTTAATATTGCTGTGTAAACAAATGGACTCAGGCAGCACACTGTTCACCAAGTACTTATTGCATATAAAGAGAAAATATATAAATACATTTTTTTTTAAAAACCACTGAAATAGTCGGATAAAGGAACAACATGAAAATAGTACCCCAGAGGGAAAGCTCAGGTTTGGGTGATGAAAAAGGAACGTAGGTTAAGAAAGGTAAAGATGTCCTGAGATCGAATCGTGCTATAACCTTTCTTAGCCAATCAAGGAACAACTGCTTTTTTTTTCCAGGTTGAAATTCACCTTACCCAGTCTGGTTTCAGCCCTGAGGTCTCCCGCCCCAAAACTAACCAGCTTTCAAAGCCATCAAGGGGGTCCAGAAGCTCCCAATTTCCAGCCTCGGAGTGGGGAGTCTTCTGCAGAAAAACAACGCCATGGCTGAGAAGACTTCATTTCATTTTATCTCTCTATATATAAATGCGAAATACCACTCATGCATCATCATGAAATTTCCAGGACCGTAAAGGCTACAAACTTGAAATTTGGCATGTATGTTTCTCTTGGATTCTAGGGGCTCGCTTAGAAAGGATTTTTCCAAATGACCATCTTGGCATCAGTATTATTATTAACATACTCTGATGCTAAGGAATTAGACGTTCTACTCCCCCTCCCCACCTGAAAAGAACTCTGTTCCAACTGCCACTTGGTCGTGGGCGTGGCCAACGGGTGACTCATCTGTCCTGCGGGCTGGGAGTTTGGAGGATCAATGGGGCCTGCCTGAGGGAGAGAAGGGAGATAGGAGAGGAAAGCCTTCTGTGGGGTAAGGCTGAGAGAGAGAAGAGGAGAAGAGAGGCTGATTGTAACCACTCAATAATGTTCAAGCTTTAACTATCAGTTTATCAAGTTCCGTAGTGAAGCATAGGTATCCAACCAACTAGTATTAAATATGCGCCACTGATCTTCTTCAGTTTCACATGGGTAGTCCTTGACTTACGACCTCAATTGGGAGCAGAAATTCTGTTGCTAACCAAAGCAGTTTGGTGAGCCATGCCTGATTTTATGATCTTTCTTGACCCGATTGTAAAATGAATCCCTGCAGTTGTTAAGTGAACCATGCGGCTGTTAAGTGAACCCTATTTCTGCCACTGAGTAATCATAAATACAGGCTGGATGCAAAGCAGCCAAAACTTGGTTACGTGACCATGAGGATGCTGTGAAAAGTCGTAAGTCGTTTTTTTCAGTGCTATGGCAACGTTAAATGGCCACTAAACAAACGGTTTTAAGTCAAGGATGAGCAGTATTTTTTTACATTTCACTTCTGCAATGTTTCACCCAGATGAAACAGCTTCTGGAGGTCTTGAAGAGGAAACCTTTGCTTTGGCCTCGAGAAACGGGGCAGGAGAAAAGAAATGGCTGCTTAGACCTGAGAAAGAGGAGAGCATCAGGAGGGGTCGGAGAACAGCCTGGCCTTAACGTTGCTACTCTTTAAAAGAGGCAGGGAAGATTTTGGATAAGGTGTCACGATCCTTTTAATTATCCCAGAACAATAAAACAGCACCTCTAGAACCCTCTCGTTGTCTAATATTTGACCAGATCTTAGACCTACCTTGAAAGACTGATAGGCACCTAAGGATTTTGAAGCTACAATTTAGTTTGGGGGTGTCCAATCTTGGCAACTTTAAGACTTGTGGATTTTGACTTCCAGAATTTCTCAGCCAGCCGATGAATTTTGATTGATTGGGAGTCAATCCATCAAAATAGAGTTGGAAGGGACCTTGCAGGTCTTCTAGTCCAAGAGCTCAAGCAGGAGACCTACACCATTTCAGACAGGTGGCCATCCAGTTTTTTCTGGCCATCCTCCAGTGATGGAGCACCCACAACTTCTGAAGGCAAGCTGTTCCACTGGTGGTTTGTTCCCACCGTTACGAAGTTTCTCCTTAATTCCAGGTTGCTTCTCTCCTTGTTTAGTTTCCATCCATGGCTTTTTGTCTTGCCTTCTGGCGCTTTGGAAAATAAGTTGAAGTCCACAAGTCTTAAATTTGCCAAGGTTGGACATCTCCGTTGTAGAGTTCATCTACAAAAGTGCATATGTTGTTTTCTCCAACTTAGCTCCCATTAGATCAGAGGTGTCCAATCTTGGCAACTTTAAGACCTGTGGACTTCAACCCCCAGAATTCCCCAAATAGCATTCTGAGGGTTGAAGTCCACAAGTCTTACATTTGGAGACAATCAAACTGGAAGAAACTTGGGCAGAGATGCTGGAGATGGGATAGTGCCCCAGTTTCAAGAGAGAACAGGACAACCTCTGCTCAAGGAACTTAAAATTGCTCCAAGACCATCTCTAAGCCACCGACTTACATAAGAACATAAGAAGAGCCTTGCTGGAACAGGCCACAGCCCATCCAGTCCAGCATTCTGTCTCACACAGTGGCTCCCCATTGGCTTCAGGGTCTTCCCAAGCAGATGTCTTCACCTGCTTATGATTCCCTGCAAATGGCATTGAGAGATATCCTGCCTATCTCTCCATCCCGGAGGGTGTCCTTAGGCATCCATCATGATAGCCATGGATACCCTTGTTCTCCATGAACTCGTCTAATTCTTCCTTAAAGGTGTCGAGGCTGACAGTTGTCACCACTTCTTCTGGCAGGGAGTTCCATAGACCAGGGATCCTCTGGGTGAAAAAGTATTTCCTCTTATTTTAAGAGTAAGAGCAATTTTAAGTAAGGGATGATGGGAATTCCTTTTAAAGAACCTAAATGGACAAAAGATGCATCGATTTGCCATGGAGGATTCCAAGCCCCTTGCTTAGAACAAGACCAAGCCTATTGTGCTGAGGATTATTCATTTTGCTCCTCTGTCTTCTCCCTGCTGTCCCAGTTCATCCCCATTTCCAAGCAATAGATTGGGGGCAATGCATAGCAACAGCAACAGCACTTAAGACTTATATACCACTTCACCCTGCTCTCTAAGCCAGGGGTCCCCAACCTTTGCAACTTTAAGTCTGAAGGACTTCAGCTCCCAGACTTCTCAAGCCAGCAAAGCTGGGAGCTGAAGTCCTTCAGACTTAAAGTTGCAAAGGTTGGGGACCCCTGCTCTAAGTGATTTACAGAGTCAGCACTTTGCCCCCAACACTCTGGGTCCTCATTTTACCCATCTAGGAAGGATGGAAGGCTGAGTCAACTTTGAGCCAGTCAGGATCGAACTGCTGGCAATGGGCAGTGAGTTAGCCAGCAATTCTGCATTCTACCCACTGCGCCACCATGGCTCTATGAAATTAGCCAGTGCTGTCGGAGTTATCTGTGGTAGGTATTATAGACTTCTATGAGTTAATAACAGATTGTTATTGAAGTTTAACCTTGCTGTTGATTAACCTGTTCACTATTTTTTCTTCATATACATACATACATACATACATACATACATACATACATACATACGTGTGTATGTATCAGTGGTGGGTTTCAAATTTTTTAGAACCTACTCTGTAGGTGTGGCCTATTTTGTGGGCGTGGTTTGGCAGTCATGTGACAGGGTGGGAGTGGCCATCTTTTAAAATGTGGTGAAACTCATTTAACAACGCTCTTGCTTAGCAACCAAAATTTTGGGCTCAATTGTGATGATAAATTCTTTCTTTCTTTCTTTCTTTCTTTCTTTCTTTCTTTCTTTCTTTCTTTCTTTCTTTCTTTCTTTCTTTCTTTCTTTCTTTCTTTCTTTCTTTCTTTCCTGTCTTCCTTCCTTTCCTTTCCTTTCTTTCCCGTTGGGTCGCTGGCAGCGGTGGGCCAGATTTACTTCCAGGTAAGCCGGTGGAACCCCCTCTCACCGGTTCTCTAAATTTCACCAACCGGCTCTCGCGAGTAGGTGTGAGCCTGCAGAAACCCACCACTGGTATGTATGTATGTATAACGTATGACAGGTCAAACTGGATTGCAAATAGATCTAAACACTTATAAACCTTGGACCTGTTTCGCAAGGGAGGAAAGCTATTATTGCTGCAATATATTTGCTAGTGGCCAATTGTGGGTGGGCGCATAATGTGTGTTTTTGGGTTTCGTCTTTTTAACTCACACCTTTTTGTCTCGTTCTGTTTCGCCATTGTAAGTTTTGCCCTCTGCATTTTAATTTTCTGAATAAAATAAAATTAAAAACAAGGGAAAAGCATCCCCCGTATCCAACAGATAAGCCTTCCCCCAACCCTCCACTTAGCGGAAGAAGCCCTCCCCCCCAAACTCCTTACCGGAGAGTGAGTAATCGGTGTTGGTCATCCGCATGGCCGGAGTGTACGAGACGCTTGGCATGTCGTTCCCTTTTTTCTGCTTACGTCGATACCACACAAACAGTGCCAGCAAAACCATAATAATTAGCAGGAGGATAATAATTCCAGAGATTGCTCCCACTGAATGCCTCTCAGATCCAAGAGCGGGACTAATTTTAGTATAGGGATTTAATTCTTCCATCATGAGAGCCGCTGTTAAAAATAATTCACAATGCACCATTAAATGAAGTGGCGGAGGCCAGGTTGCAAGAAAGGGCCAGCTATTATGGGGATGACAGTCCTTAAAGCAGGGGTGTCCAAACTTGGGAACTTTAAGACTTGTGGACTTCAACTCCCAGAATCCCCCAGCCAGCTATGCTGGCTGGGGAATTCTGGGAGTTGAAGTCCACAAGTCTTAAAGTTCCCAAGTTTGGACACCCCTGCCTTAAAGCCTTCCAACAGCTCAGCTGAAACCGGTCAGCGGAACTACAGCTCCCAGCAGGGCTAGCCCGCGGGGCCAAGAGTGAGGGATGCTGGGAGATGTGGTCTGGCAATACCTGGAGAGCTACTCTTTGGGGAGGGCCCATGCCGGTTGGAAGGAAACCTCAGCTAGCCCCAAGAAACCGCCTTCCTCCCGTTTCATGATTTTACAGGGTGCAGCTTTTGATTCACTTCAATGGCAATTTAGACTTAGATACCGCTTCACTGGGCTTCACAGCCCTCTCTAAGCGGTTTACAGAGTTACCATATTGCCCCCAACAATCATTTTACCAATTTCAGAAGGGATGGAAGGCTGAGGCAACCTGGAACCGGTCAGGATCGAACTCCAGGCTGTGGGCAGAGTTAGCCTGCAATTCTGCATTCTAACCACTGCGCCAGTTTACCAACCTTGGAAGGATGGGAGGTTGAGTCAACCTTGAGTCGGTCAGGATCGAACTCCAGGCTGTGGGCAGAATTAGCCTGCAATACTGCATTCCAACAATTGCGCCTTATTGAGGAGGGGGGAACTAGCCATACGCAGAGGACCTCTCCCACTGGTTCTAGGCAAATCTGCCCTAAGGAAATGCAAGGGATAGAAGGATCTACAAAGAGGCGATTGACGCCCACAAAAGTGGAAGCAAAGCTCCAACTTTTTCTCCCTGCTCTGCGCCTACTCGTGGTGCCCATGTTGACTTATTTTGACCGGCCTTTAGACATCCTTCTGGGAGATATTTGGGAGAGAACGAATGTCCCAACAGGACAGTATATTTTACTTTATTTATTTATTTAGAAGATTTATAGGGCTGCCCACTCACTCACAGTGACTCTAGGCGGCTTACAAAAAATCCAAAACCCAATATAAAAAGAATAAGAAACAATACCCCTCCCCCATCCCTCTTGGGACACCCCACCATCAAAGAAGCCACTTGATGGGCTTCATCCCATGTTGAGTTCCCCAGGCCCGTTGCTAAAACCAGGACCTTTCAGGGCTCTGTGAAGGCGTTTCAAAGTAGGGGTCAGTTTAATCTCTGTGGGGATGCTGTTCCAAAGGGAGGGAGGGAGGGAGCCACCATGGAAAAGGCCCTTCTTCTGTGTCTCGCTAGATGTAGCTCCTCAGGCGTGGGGACCTACAATCCTAACCCTTGCCTCTCCACTCTGTTGGGTTGGGTACATATGACTGGGAAGAGACAGTCCCTCAGATACCATCTTTAAACCATAAAGGTAAAGACAAAGGTTCTCTTTGCACATATGTGCTGGTCGTTCCTGACTCTAGGGGGCGGTGCTCATCTCCGTTTCAAAGCGAAAGAGCCAGCGCTGTCCGCAGACGTCTCCGTGGTCATGTGGCCGTCATGATTAAATGCCGAAGGCGCATAGAACGCTGTTCCCTTCCCACCAAAGGTGGTTCCTATTTTTCTACTTGCATTTTTACGTGCTTTCGAACTGCTAGGTTGGCAGAAGCTGGGACAAGTTACGGGAGCTCACTCTGTTACGCGGCGCTGGGGATTCGAACCGCCAAACTGCCGACCTTTCTGATCGACAAGCTCAGTGTCTTTAAATCATGGAGAGCTTTAAAGGTGACAACCAGCACCCTGAATTGTGGCAAAGTGGCAGCCAAAGTGGCAGTATCCACTGGAGAGGTGACACATGTGCACATCTGGAACTGTACAATGATATACAATCGCATCTGAATCGGACGGTTTTATTCTAGCGAAGTGAATGCCTTCGTTTGACCTCCATATTGGGCCATCTTTGTTAAACCTCAGCGTTTCGGCTTTCCTTCAGTAAGGTTCCAGTTTCTAGTCCTCATGGAAGAAAGTCGAGCCAAAGCCAGATTGTCTACCAATCCTGCCTTTTTTTCCCACCCGTGTGAATCTCTTCCAAGGTATAAACATTTTTGGGTGTGTGTGTGTGTGTGTCTTTTTGAACTGTTCTCGAAGGAATGGCCCGAGTTGAAGGCTCCGTTGAAAAGGAAAGAGAGCAGGGGAGAAGGGAGAGAGAAGGAGTTGCCTCACCTTGATCGCACCTGATCCCTTTGAACCCGGGGCTGCAGTAACAGGTCCCTGTAACATAGTCACAGGTGGCATTATTCATACATTCGCAGAGCTGCTGGCAGCCATAACCAAACGTTCCTTGCGGACACTCTGAAAAGGTGGAAAAAAAAAAAAGTCTGGAAACCAGATTTTGCCAATCTACATTATTTTTGCAATAGAGCAGAGGTGTCAAACTCAAGGACCAGAGACCTGATATGGCCTGCGGGGTGCTTAGAGGTGGCCCTGGAAACAGTGAAGGACTGGCCCGCTGTCAGGTCTGCCTCTAACGATAACCAAGAAAGAATCCACTCAACTCCATTTGTAAGAATTAAGAGTACTTTTCCTGGTTATGAAAAGATAGCTGCCAGGTAAAGCAAAGTCTGAGACCCAAGCCGTGTGAAGTTTGTACTTTTAAATGCGTTTTAAAGTCCTGTGCACCGCCCCAAGTCCCTTCGAGGAGAGGGAGCGGTCTATAAATTAAATAAATAAATAAATAAATAAATCATACATATCAATCAATACATATCAACCTGCTTTCCCCAGCAACCCCCCACCCCATTGTCCAATGCGCAATCCCCTTAGGCATCATGTGGGTTGCATCTTCAAGAGCATCATCAGGATGGCATGCAAGACCGTTGACCGTGGCCACTGCCCGGCCCCAGCAAGAGGTATGCGAAGTAGATGGTGAGAACTTACTCCCTTCTCCAAATCTCCCTCCTGCACCATACAATCCCATTCCCAATTACCAAAGCCCCTCCCTCCCCGTTTCAATGGCAGCCGAAGCAAGCAGCAAAGCGGAGGCTGACACCCGCAATGCTTCTGCCAGTGAAAACAGGCTCCTGAGCTCCATTTTCAGCTGCCATGGTCTCTTGTAACCCCCTGCCAGTGAAAACAGAGCTCCCTTTTCACTGGCAGAGGGTTGCAGGAAGCTGTGGCAGCTGAAAACGGAGCTCAGGGACTCATTTTTACTGGCAGAGCACTCGGGCCACTAAAGGCACCCCTGACAGGAGTGACATCAAGCTGGCCACGCCCATCCTGGCCGTGTCCCCTCAACCCAACCCGTATGTGGCCCTCCCGAGCTCCGTTTTCACCGGCAGAGGGCTGCAGGAGGCTGCGGAAGCCATAAACGGAGCTCGGGAACCCATTTTTACTGGCAGAGCACTACAGGCACCCCTGACAGGAGTGAACGAGCTGGCCACGCCCATCATGGCCATGTCCCCCCCAACTCAAACGGCATGCAGCGCTCCTGAGCCCTGTTCTCACCGGCCGAGGGTTGCAGGAGGCTGTGGAAGCCATAAACGGAGCTGGGGGACCTGTTTTCAGTGACAGAGCGCTCAGGCCACTACAGGCCCCCCTGACAGGAGTGACATCAAGCTGGCCACGCCCATCCTGGCCACATCCCCCCAACCCAACCCTTGTGCGGCCCTCCTGAACTCCACTGGCAGAGGGCTTGCAGTAGGCCGTGGCAGCTGAAAACGTAGCTCAGGAACCTGTTTTCACGGGCAGAGCACTACAGGTGCCCATGACAGGACTGACATCAAGCTGGCCACGGCCATCCTGGCCATGTCTCCCCAACCGAACCTGCGTGCGGCCCTCCTGAACTTCATTTTCACCGGCAGAGGGCTGCAGGAGATTGCGGCAGCTGAAAACGGAGCTCGGAAACCTGTATTCACAGGCAGAGCGCTTGGGCCATTACAAGCGCCCATGATAGGAGTGACATCAAGCTGGTCACGCCCATCCTGGCCATGTCTCCCCAACCCAGCCCTGATGCGTCTCTCCATGAAATCGAGTTTGACATCCCTGCAATAGAGGATCATCAGAAGATGCTAGTGAGGGGGGGAAAAACCCACATGGCCTTAGGACAGTATTTTTCCAATCTTGGCCACTTTTAAGATGGGTGGTCTTCAACTCCCAGAATTCCCAGGCAGCCGTATAAATCGGGGTGTGTGGGTGATTTCCATATTGGGTTTCAAGTGACTGTTGTCATTGGGCGGGGGGGGGGTACAGTTAGTGATGTTCTTTCTGATACGTTTTCCTTAACGCTGAAGCTTCCATTTTCCCCTGAGATTTTGTGAGACCCGGAGGGCCTACAGAGGGCCGGACAGATAGCTGTGACACGCTCACCTGTCCTCATCTCCCTGACCATGAAATAAAGGCAAGAAGAAGGGAGTGGTGCGACGGCCTAGAGGTGGAGCTCTCGCCTCACAATCAGGAGGCTGTGAGTTCGATCCTAGGTAGAGGCAGATATTTCTCTCTCTGGGCCACAATGAGACTCTATCAGTTGAACAAAACTCCGCAATAGCAACAGGAAGGGCATCTGGCCAGTAACCACTCTGCTAGCTCCATTCAGTTGCCCACACTCCACCTTGCAAGGGATTATGGAGGTCATGAAAGGATGATGATGAACCACATTTTCTCCCCCAAAACCTTTTCAAAAGCAAACGCTTGTTTGAGAGAAGGAAGAAAGAGGAAAGGAGAGGAAGGAGGGAAGGGATAGAAAGAGAAGGAGAGAGAGTAGGAGGGGGAAGAGGAAGAGGAAGAGAGGAGCAGGGGAGAGGTAAGGGAAGTAGGAAAGGGAAAAGGAGAGGAGGAAGGAAGAAAGTAGAGAAGGGAGGGAGGGTGAAAAGAAAAAAAATAGGGTGGCAATAAGACAAAAACAGGTGTTATGGGATGGTAAGTCAAGCGACCCAGAATGTACATTTTAAACTTTTTATGTGGAAAAACAAAGACGTAAAAGTGATAAAGATAAATAAGAGGGATAGAGGGATAGAATCAAGATCACATGAAGGGTTAATACCACTTTATAAGGCCTTGGGAAGGCCACACTTGGAATCCTGCATTCAGTTTTGGTCACCACGATGTAGAAAAGATGTGGAGACTCTAGAAAGAGTGCAGAGAAGAGCAACCAAGAGGATTAGGGGACGGGAGACTGAAACATATAAAGAACGGTTGCAGGAACTGGGTAGGTCTAGTTTAATGAAAAGAAGGACCAGGGGAGACATGATAACAGTGTTCCAATATCTCAGGGGCTGCCCCAAAGAAGAGGGAGTCAAGCTATTCTTCAAGGCACCTGAGGGCAGGACAAGAAGCAATGGGTGGAAACTAATCAAGGAGAGAAGCAACCTGGAATTAAGGAGAAATTTCCTGACAGTTAGAACAATTCATCAGTGGAACAGCTTGCCTCCAGAAATTGTGAATGCCTCAACACTGAAAGTCTTTAAGAAGATGTTGGATAGCCATTTGTCTGAAATGGTATAGGGCTTCCTGCCTAGGCAGGGAGTTGGACTAGAAGACCTCCAAGGTCCCTTCCAACTCTGCTATTGTATTGTAAGAACAATAACTATGTGAATGTATACCTGTAACTATATATAAGAGAATAAAAATAAAAAACTTTTCTTAAAAAACACCACCATCAAATGCTTGTTCATCAAATTCAATGAGAATTAACAGGGGGGAAAAACATGTAAGAGAGTTTTTAGGCATAAAGCCATGTCTGGTTCTCTGGAGTCCACTGAGATGATGGTGCACCTTCTCAATAAACGTGGCCACCACTCTCTTAAACCCGATTTTGTCTTCCCCTTCAATGCTGGCTACCCTGGACAGGATCAGGCTGCCAGATCCGGTTTCCCAATGGCCTTCCCATCATGCCTCTGGGGAGGATCCAGGGTGGGATTCAAATAATTTAACAACTGGTTCTCTTGTCCTAAGGACCAGCTGGGTAGGCGGGGCTCGGTGGTCATGTGACTGGGTGGGACGTGGCCAACTCAACGCCACTCACGTCGATGGACGCTTCGCCTTAGCTGTGACAATGGAATCAGGGTTAACCGGAGAGGCCGTTTCTGTAAGCAGGGCAATGAAGATGAGGCTAGAAACAACACCAGAGTGTTTCCTTCCTGCCTCCCTTACAGGATTAGCCCTGCAAAGTGGGGGAAAAACAAAAGATTTCTTCCAACAACCGGTTCTCTGAACTGCTTAGAAAGTTGCGAACCGGCTGAATCCCACCACTGGGAGTGGAGCACGATGGGAAATGACCCAAATAACCAGGTCTGGTTATTGGCTCAATTGCAACCTGCACAATTGCATTTGACGGATTTTTAATTCAATTTTCGCCAGCAACTTACTGTAAATGCGGTTTAAAGTGTCGCTCTTAATAGAGTCGGTGTTTTCCCTTCTGTAACGCTAAGCATGAAAAATTCGCAAGAATTTCTGGAAAACTCCGACGGTCGCTCCCAAGTCTCTAGGCTAGTGTTTCTCAACCTCGGCGACTTTAAGTCCTGTGGACTTCAACTCCCAGAATCCCCCAGCCAGCTCTGCTGGCTGGGGGATTCTGGGAGTTGAAGTCCACAGGACTTAAAGTCGCCGAGGTTGAGAAACACTAGCTCTAAGGTTGAGAACAGGACTTAAAGTCGCCGAGGTTGAGAAACACTGCTCTAAGCGAATGTATTTCTTCGGGGTCTGGGGTCCTGCAGCCTTGAGCCAGGCGGGGTCCCTGCTAAAGCAGCGTCTTCTCCTGGGACCCTCCGAATGGAAGCCAGCCCGGAGGCCATCAAAGCTTCATGTTTCCATTTCCCCCTCATTCTCTCTCCAGACTGCCAGCATTCGGCTCCCCGTATTTCTATCAGAGGGAACATGATTGAATGGCCGGTGACAAAATTTATTCATACAATTACCGTGATGATGGCAATAAATCTGGCGACAGCTTATTGTGTTTCTTTGGGCGATATTCAATAAGAAATGAAGGGGCCCGGCTGTAAACCAGCTGGTGACTCTGCTACTCTAGTGGGAAAGTTTTGGAGGCACACCCAGATTTCCGCATTCCTCTTTGATCCAAGGCTCCAAGATATGGAGGGAGGGAGGAGAGAAGGAAAGAACGAGAGAGGGAAGGAGGGAGGGAGGAAGGAAGGAAGGAAGAAGGGAAGGAAGAAGGAGAGAGAGAGAGGAAAGAAGGATGGATGGATGGGTAGGAGAGAGGGAGGGAGAAGGAAAGAAAGAGAGAAAGAGGGAGGAAGGAGGGAAGGAAGGAAGGAGGAGAGAGAGAGGAAAGAAGGATGGATGGATGGATGGATGGATAGGAGAGAGGGAGGGAGAAGAGAAGGAAAGAAAGAGAGAAAGAGGGAGGAAGGAGGGAAGGAGGGAGAGGGAGGAAAGAAGGATGGATGGATGGATAGGAGTTAGGGAGGGAGAAAAAAAGGAGGGAGAGAATGAGAGAGAGAAGGAGGGAGGGAAGAAGGAAGGAGGGAGAGAGGGAGGGAGGGAGGAAGGAAGAAAGGAAGGGGGAAAGAGGGAGGAAAGAAGGAAGGATGGATGGATAGGAGATAGGGAGGGAGGAAAAAAGGAGGGAGAGAATGAGAGAGAGAAGGAGGGAGGGAAGAAGGAAGGAGGGAGAGAGGGAGGGAGGGAGGGAGGAAGGAAGAAAGGAAGGGGGAAAGAGGGAGGAAAGAAGGAAGGATGGATAGGAAACAGGGTGGGAAGAAAGAAGGAAAGAAGGGAAAAAAAGAAAGAAGAGGGATGGAAGGAGGGAGGGAAGGAGTTCAGCTCAGAATACAAAATGCCCCTTCCTGTGGATGAGGGGATGGTTGTGGGGATGCAGCCCCACAGATGCTCTTCCTTCCCCGAGAGCATCTTCTCCAAAGGGGCTCCTTCTTTTTCCCTTTGGGGTTACGGAAGGCACCCCAAAGCTCCCTCCAAAGCAAAGCAAGTCAGAGCTACCAGATACGAGGCCGTCCCTTCCCCCACACTCACTCTGCTCGCACTGTTTCCCGGTGAAGCCAGTCCTGCAGGTGCACTGCCCGGTGATGTGGTCGCAGTCGGCCCCGTTCTGGCACTGGCAGACGTTGGCACAGTTCTTCCCATAAAAGGCAGCTGGGCATCCTGGCGGGTTGGGATCCAGAAAGGACACAGGAAGAAGTCAAGCAACTGAAATCGGGCACCGGTCTCCTTCCCCCCTTAACCACAGCCTTTGCTGGGGGGAGCTTAGGCCAGTAACCGGATGCGACTCTTAAGGTACAGCAGGGAATGATGGGATTTGTAACCGAACATCTCCGCAAGGTTAGGAAAAGGGTTTGGGCCAGTGGTTCTCAACCTTGGCAACTTTAAGATATGGGGACTTCAACTCCCAGAATTCCCCAGCCAGCATCCTTTAATAGGTGGACTTCAACTCCCAGGATTCCTCAACAACTTGCTTTAAGTTGGGTGGACTTCAACTCCCAGAATTCCCCAGCCAGCATCCTTTAATAGGTGGACTTCAACTCCCAGGATTCCTCAACAACTTGCTTTAAGGTGGGTGGACTTCAACTCCCAGAATTCCCCAGCCAGCATCCTTTAATAGGTGGAAAATATTATTGGAGTTTGAATATGTGATACGTAGTATAAGTATTGTATTCTTTAATGATAATTGAAATAATGTTGTAAAACATGAATTCAGGGAAAGTTTTTCTTCTTTCTTCTTGAAATATATAACAGAAAAAGATGAGTGATTTTTAAGATAATTAAGTATTTACGAAAATAAGGTGGTTTGATATGAAGGAACACTAATGTTTAATTCAACATATAAAAGCTCAATAATGGTGATATACTTGGCAATGTTTGATGAACAATTCGTAATTATGCTTGTAACTGGAAAGATTGAGGCACAAAAACTTGTAACCAAACGACATGCTACACAAAATTGAAACTGGATGTATGTTTTATTTGTTTTTATGCAAAAAATAAAAAAAAATCATAAAAAAAAGGTGGACTTTGACTCCCAGAATTCCCCAGCCAGCTTTGGATTCTGGGAGCTGAAGTCCACATACCCACGTGTCTTAAAGTCCACATGTCTTAAATTATGGGAGTTGAAGTCCACATGTCCAAGGTTGGGAAATGCTGGTTTGGACTGTTAATGAGCCCAAATAGGATTTAGAGGTTTCTCTTAAAGCCAACCACTCTGCCGTTTCTTAATTCCAACTTTGAGGAGTTTTTCAAGCTTCCAAAACCACTCCCTATCTGAGTGATGGCTAACCGATGGCACATGTGCTACAGGTGGCACGTGGAACCATTTCTTAGGGCACGCGAGGCGTTGCCCTGTCAGCTCCAGCACGCATGTGTGTGCTGGTCAGCTGATTCAGGCCTTCTTTTGAGGCCGTTTTTCGCCCTCTGGAGGCTTCAGGGAAGCTCCTGAAGCCTCTGGAGGTGGGGGAGGCTGTTTTCACCCTCCCCAGGCTCCTAGAAAGCCTGGGGAGAGCGAAAAAAGTGTGCGAAAAGCAGGGGGTCATGCACATAGCATTATGGGTGTGGCACGCCCATGCATGACCCCCCCTGCGTTCCACCTGCTTTTGGCACGCGAGCCAAAAAAAGGTTAGCCATCACTGCCCTATCTCATCAGGGAATCTGTGCTGGGCAAAGGAGCACGCTTTGCGCCAGTGTATAAATCAAGAATTTTTCACTCTTTTTCTCTTGGTTCACTTGTTAGGATTCATTTTTGTTTGTTGGGTTTGATTTGCTCTGATTCGGAGAAGGTTGGTGGCTTGCTTTGGCTGAAGTTGGGACTTCTAACAACTCCGAAAATGCTCAGAGCGGACACTAGGGGGCAGTGCACACTTCTTGCAGAAAACCTTCCCAGCAGGAGCTTCTCCAAGTCTTACTCTGGGAACAGAAGGGACCCGTCCAACCAGGGGTGCATCGGCATTCTCCGTTGTGGGGGCTGCACGTCCCACCATTGTGGCAACTGCACGAATGAAAGCAGTCACTTCCCCAAAAGCCCACCGGACAAGCTGGACAGAGAGAGAGAGAGAGAGAGAGAGAGAGAGAGAGAGAGAGAGAGAGAAAGAGAAAACAAGAGATTATATCTTTCCACCCTTGAAAAACCGGAAAGTATTTCGAAGGTAGAATAATAGGGTTGTAAGGGACCTTGGAGGCCTTCTAGACCAGGGGTCTCCAACCTTGGCAACTTAAAGCCTGGAGGACTTCAACTCCCAGAATTCCCCAGCCAGCAAGTCTTCCAGTTACTGCTGCACTTGTGTCGATCACTTGGCTAGCATGCATGCTCACACTGGAGAACAGAAGACCAGCCTTTCCGGTTTCAGGCACGCCAGCTGATCGGCGTATGCACATCCACCCCAAGGAACGGGCGATGGCATGGCTCTGCGCGCCACTTTGTGCACGCGTGCCATAGGTTGGCCATCACAGGTCACAGCCCTCTTTTCTTTTGGGTCTTTGGCCTGCCACACTTTCTATTATTATTCTACTATGCCTTTTCTATGGTGGAAAAATGGGAGGGGGGATTATATGGAGTTAGATGATATGTAACCATAACAAGATTCTTTCTGGAAAGCCAAGGTCATCCTTTGTCTTTGAATCTCTGCACCTGACCGGAACTGGATGGGTAGAAGCTGCCAGCATGGCAGTGGGAGATTGGACCATGGGATGGACTTGTGGGTGTGGGGGGCAAGATCTTGAACTTTCAACTGGGTGGGGAAAACCGGGAAGCTTTCAGATAAGGGTTTTCCCAGATGTGCCAACATGGCTCTCTTCATCAATTGGAACTTTGAGCCATACTTTGCCTTGGACTCTGATTTACTTTTGGATGTTGTTTGGAACCCTGACGCTGGTAGCAGAAATTTTAACAGGATGTCCCTTTAAGGTACTTTGACGTGGGGGGGAGGATGGAGGACCATAAAGGCTGCAGGATCAGCCTTTTCTGCTGGTTCTATGGGCATGGCTTGGTGGCGTGGTCATGTGACTGAGTGGGCGTGGCAAGCTCAATGTCACTCACAGCAAGGTACTGCTCCATCTTGCCAGGAGTGAAGTCCAGTTGGCCACTCCACTCCGTCACATGACCCCCAATCAAGCCACGCCCATCAAGCCATAGAACTGAAAATAAAAACATTGAATTCCACCCCTGCCTCAGGGACTTTGGAGAATAGCTTGACTCCCCTCTTCTTTGTGGCAGCCCCTCAAATACCGGAACGCTGCTATCATGTCACCCCTAATTCTTCTTTTCACTAGACTAGACATACCCAATTCCTGGGACTATTCATTGTATGGTTTCGCTTCTGGTCTCCTAATCATCTTTGTTGCTCTTCTCTGCCCACTTTTTAGTATCTTAGCACTGTTTTTTGTTTTGCAGTGACCAGAACTGGACACTTTGGAACTATTTGAACTATTTTCAAATAGCCACAGTTCAGTAGCTTCTTCCAGGAACACTCTGTATATGCACTGAAATCCATCCCATCGGGATGGCAGGGCCAGGATACAAGAGGACCAGAAGCGAAACAGATGTATGTTGAAAGATCAGCCCTGCTTCATATCTGACAATTCTCCAAGCCACAAAAACCTTCCCCAAAATATAAATGGGAGGACAGGCAGACCTACAAAAGGATTTCTGAATAATCTGTGCAAACTTGCTTTATTAGGGGAAAAGCCATGAAATGTGTGTGTGTGTGTTTGTGTGTGTATTAGAGCGCATTGTGTTAACAAAATAAGTTGCAAGGAAAGTGTGCTCAGCTATGTGTAAAAAATTGATGCAGAAATGGGAGAAATAGATGTTGGAACTGGCAGATTTAAGAATGAAATGAAAATGGAATTTATTGGCTCTTCTGAAATTGATGCAGCATTTTTAGGGCAAGAAAATTCTGTCCTGAACTGCCTCAAGCATTAAGCAGGTTCCCACATTACTTTAAGCTGTCTAAGAGTGAAGAGATGGATAAAGTACACAAATAAATGCGTATGATGGCTTGTTTAACCAATTATCTGGGCTTCCAGCAACCCAGACATTCTGGTGTTTCAAAATCCCTATCTCTCTCTCTCTCTCTCTCTCTCTCTCTCTCTCCCTCCCTCCCTCCCTCCCTCCCTCCATCTCAATATCATATCCATCCATCCATCCATCTTAATATCATATCATATCATATCTATCTACCTACCTACCTATCTCAATATCCTATCCTATCCTATCCTATCCTATCCTATCCTATCCTATCCTATCCTATCCTATCCATCCATCCATCCATCCATCCATCCATCCATCCATCCATCCATCCATCCATCCATCCATCCATCCATCTATCTATCTATCTATCTATCTATCTATCTCAATATCATATCCATCCATCTATCATATCCATCCATCCATCCATCTATCTCAATATCATATCCATCCATCTATCATATCCATCCATCCATCTATCTCAATATCATATCCATCCATCCATCCATTTAATATTATATCATATCATATCATATCTACCTATCTCAATATCATATCCATCCATCCATCCATCTTAATATCATATCCATCCATCCATCCATCTTAATATCATATCATATCTATCTACCTACCTATCTCAATATCATCTTATCCTATCCTATCCTATCCTATCCTATCCTATCCTATCCTACCTACCTACCTACCTACCTACCTACCTACCTACCTACCTACCTACCTCAATATCATATCCATCCATCCATCTATTTAATATCATCCATTTCATTTCATTTCATTTCATTTATTCGACTTATTAACCACCCCCTCTCCCCGAAGGGACTCGGGGCGGTGCACAGGAAATATAAAAACACAATATATCACAAAATAAATACATAAATACTTAAAACTATATTAAATTTACACCCTGTGCTAAAATCTACCCCATCATATCATATATCTACCTACCTACCTACCTACCTACTCACCTATCTCAATATCATATCATATCATATCACATCTATCTATCTATCTATCTATCTATCTATCTATCTATCTATCTATCTATCTATCTATCTATCTATCTATCATCTATCTCAATATCATATCCATCCATCCATTTAATATCATATCATATCATATCATATCATATCATTATCATATTACCTACCTACCTACCTACCTACCTACCTACCTACCTACCTACCTACTTACCTATCTCAATATCATATCACATCTATCTATCTATCTATCTATCTATCTATCTATCTATCTATCTATCTATCTATCTATCTATCTATCTATCTATCTATCTATCTATCTATCTATCTATCTATCTATCTATCTACATCTATGAATGAAATATTTGCCACTGGCCCAATTTAGCAGGAATGCAGAGGAATGTCTCAAGCCTTTTTGAAAAGTAACCACCCACGAAATTGATAGCCTGCCTAATTTTTATTTTGATTGACAGCCGTATTGAACTCGTGGAAGACCTACAATAAAAGCAAAATTGCAGCTGTCTGTTTTTATCCAATCCCCACTGTATCACTGGAGGTTTGATGTATTTTGCAACAAATGCTGTTTAATATCCCCTGCTGCACAGGGAATATGGAAAAAAAAGAGATATTCTGGGGACATGCTGGTGTCCCTTGCAATGCCCCATCCCTGGCGAAGGTCTTGCTTCCAAAATGCTACTTTCAGGATCCGCAGATGTCAATCTTCTGTTGAGGCAATTTAGAAAAAATGACTACCTGTGCTTCTAAGACTCTAACAAGTCAATTACACGCAAGAAGAACCGTAAAAGAATTTCCCTTCTGTCTTATAGCAACATGGACCACACCGCACACAATCATCAATCACTTAATTATTTCTTCAGGAAAGTTTTGAAAAGAATGGGCTTTCCTCTAAAACAATTTTTTTTAAAAGGTCTTTTGGGTGGATTAAGGCAGCATATTGTGGAAAACGTCTTCAGGGTGAAAGATTCAAGTAGGACTCTTGGCCAACTTCAAAGTTTTGTAAAACAGGTATAATAGTTGCTTGGCTGAAAGCCCCCCATTTCCATATAGAGAATAGAATAGAATAGAATAGAATAGAAGGGACCTCGGAGGTCTTCTATTCCAGCCCCCTGCTCAAGCAGGAGAACCTACTATTTCTAGTAGTTTCTTTTTAGTAGTGTCTAGTTTCTTCTTAAAAACCTCCAGTGATGGAGCACCACCAATTTCTCGAGGCAGGCTGTTCCACAGGTTAATTGTCCTCACTGTTAGGAAGTTTCTCCTTAACTCCAGGTTGCCTCTCTCGTTGATTAGTTTCCAACCATTGTTTCTTGTCCTGCCCTCTGGTGTTTGGAAAGTAATTTGCCCTGCTCTACTTTGTGGCAGTCCCTCAAATACTGGAATACAGCTATCATTACACAATACACCTCGAATTCTTCTTTTCTTTAGACTAGCCAAACCAGAATCCTGCAGCCATTCTGCCTATGGTTTAGTCTCCAGGCCTTTGATCCCCTTAGTTGCTCTTCTCTGAACTTTTTCCAAAGTCTCTCAGCATCTTTTTTGTAGTATGGGGACCAAAATTGGTTGCAGGATTCCAGGTGTGGCTTTACTAGGGTTTGATGAAGCGGCACTAATACTTCACGTGATCTTGATTCTAGACCTCTGTTCATACAACCCAGGATTGCATTAGCTTTTTTTATTTTTGCATTAGCTGCTGCGCAAGGCTGGCTCATATTCAAGAGATTGTACGCTAGGACTCCAAGGTCCCTCTTTATTATTTACTAGCCGTTCCCGGTCACGTGTTGCTGTGGCCCAGTCTGGTTAAATGGCCAACCAATCTGTGTGTAGATCTACACCTGCACACACAACCACCGTATAACCCCCAACCTACCTACCTACTGTATTTCTCCCTCTCTCCCTCTACCTAACTACCTACTATATTTCTACCCCTCCCTCCCTCCCTACCGTATTTCTCCCTCTCTATCCCTCTACCTACCTCCCTACTGCATTTCTCCCACTCTCTCTATCCTTCTACCTACCTACCTACCTACCTACCTACCTACCTACCTACCGTATTTCTCCCTCTTTATCCCTCTACCTACCTACCGCATTTCTCCCTCTCTCTATCCTCCTACTTACCTACCTACCTACCTACCTACCTACCTACCTACCTACCTACCTACCTACTGTATTTCTCCCTCTCTATCCCTCTACCTACCTACTTACTGTAATTCTCCCACTCTCTCTATCCTTCTACCTACCTACCTACCTACCTACCGTATTTCTCCCTCTTTATCCCTCTACCTACCTACCTACCTATCCCTCTCTCTCTATCCACCTACCTACCTACCTACCTCTCTCTCTCTACCTATCTACCTATCTACCTATCTACCTACCTACCTACCTACCTACCTACCTACCTACCTACCTACATACCTACCTACCTACCGTATTTCTCCCTCTCTATCCCTCTACCTACCTACCTACCTACCTACCTACCCCTCTCTACCTACCTACCTACCTACCTACCTACCTACCTACCTACCTACCTACCTACCTACCTACTGTATTTGTCCTTGAATCTTATGGACAGAGTATTTTATGTCATAAAGGATGACTTAATACCTGTGGCCCACTGTTCTCTCTGTATCCATCTACCTACCTTTTTTACATTTCCATTGGGTGTACCTGGCACAGGTGTGACATCTACACAATCTATATCTATCATTCGTGCCGTACTTGAAAGGAACGTTGTGTGAAAGTTTGGAAGTGATCGGTGCAGGACTTTCGGAGATTAGCGGTTCTGAACAAACTCTTGTTCCGTTTGTATTGATAGAGATTGGGGTCTTTGTGTACAATTAGTTGCAGAAGCATCAGAGGGAATAAAAGGACCGAGCTACCAATCACTACCAAGCTGTGGCCTATTGGGAACTGAGCTGTGCAAGCAGCGGGGAGAACATGGGTGCAGCTCCACATGTGCGAGCGGTGAGTGCTCACGGTAGCGCATGAAGCTCCATTTGTGTGAGCAGCTGGTGCGTGTGCACCCACCGCTCCCACACATGGAATTGCATGTGCAAGCACTTGCACATCCCGCTCACACAGAACCATCC
Organism: Rhabdophis nuchalis; assembly: GCA_039707465.1. Classification (NCBI taxonomy): domain Eukaryota; kingdom Metazoa; phylum Chordata; class Lepidosauria; order Squamata; family Natricidae; genus Rhabdophis; species Rhabdophis nuchalis. The sequence continues at coordinate 19,483,423 of CM077659.1, forward strand.
CCTCTCCCCTCCCCCGCCATTCCGGAAAGATTGGGGACTGCTGCTGTAATGGAGACAATATCATCTCCTTTTAATGACCCCATAATCCCTTGGACGGTGGGTAACTGAACGGAGCTGAGTGTTTACTGGCCAGATGCCTTTCCTGTCACCAATGTGGAGTTATATTCAGCGGATATATTCTCAACGTGCCCATATATCTGCCTCTACCTAGGATCCAACTCACAGCCTCCTGATCAGAGGTGGTACTCAGCAGGTTCTGACCAGTTCTGGAGAACCGGTAGTGGAAATTTTGAGTTGTTCGGAGAACCAGTAAATACCACCTCAGGCTGGCCTCAGCCCCCATATATTCACTGGCTCCCAAGTCCCAGCTGAGGGAAGGGGGATATTGCAGTATCCTTTCCCTGGAGTGGGGAGGGAATGGAGATTTTGCAGTATCCTTCCCCTGGAGTGGGGAGGGAAGGGGGATTTGGCAGTATCCTTCCCCTGGAGTGGGGAGAGAACGGGGATTTTGCAGTATCCTTCCCCTGGAGTGGGGAGGGAATGGGGATTTTGCAGTATCCTTCCCCTGGAGTGGGGAGGGAATGGAGATTTTGCAGTATCCTTCCCCTGGAGTGGGGAGGGAATGGAGATTTTGCAGTATCCTTCCCCTGGAGTGGGGAGGGAATGGGGATTTGGCAGTATCCTTCCCCTGGAGTGGGGAGGGAATGGGGATTTTGCAGTATCCTTCCCCTGGAGTGGGGAGGGAATGGAGATTTTGCAGTATCCTTCCCCTGGAGTGGGGAGGGAATGGGGATTTTGCAGTATCCTTCCCCTGGAATGAGGAGGGAATGGGGACTTTGCAGTATCCTTCCCCTGGAGTGGAGAGGGAATGGGGATTTGGCAGTATCCTTCCCCTGGAGTGGGGAGGGGAGGGGGATTTTGCAGTATCCTTCCCCTGGAGTGGGGAGGGAATGGGGACTTTGCAGTATCCTTCCCCTGGTGTGGGGAGGGAAGGGGGATATTGCAGTATCCTTTCCCTGGAGTGGGGAGGGAATGGAGATTTTGCAGTATCCTTCCCCTGGAGTGGGGAGGGAAGGGGGATTTGGCAGTATCCTTCCCCTGGAGTGGGGAGAGAACGGGGATTTTGCAGTATCCTTCCCCTGGAGTGGGGAGGGAATGGGGATTTTGCAGTATCCTTCCCCTGGAGTGGGGAGGGAATGGAGATTTTGCAGTATCCTTCCCCTGGAGTGGGGAGGGAATGGAGATTTTGCAGTATCCTTCCCCTGGAGTGGGGAGGGAATGGGGATTTTGCAATATCCTTCCCCTGGAGTGGAGAGGGAATGGGGACTTTGCAGTATCCTTCCCCTGGAGTGGGGAGGGAATGGAGATATGGCAGTATCCTTCCCCTGGAGTGGGGAGGGAATGGGGATTTTGCAGTATCCTTCCCCTGGAGTGGGAAGGGAAGGGAGATTTTGCAGTATCCTTCCCCTGGAGTGGGGAGGGAATGGGGATTTTGCAGTATCCTTCCCCTGGAATGGGGAGGGAATGGAGATTTTGCAGTATCCTTCCCCTGGTGTGGGGAGGGAATGGGGATTTTACAGTATCTTTCCCCTGGAGTGGGGAGGGAAGGGAGATATTGCAGTATCCTTTCCCTGGAGTGGGGAGGGAATGGAGATTTTGCAGTATCCTTCCCCTGGAGTGGGGAGGGAAGGGGGATTTGGCAGTATCCTTCCCCTGGAGTGGGGAGAGAACGGGGATTTTGCAGTATCCTTCCCCTATAGTGGGGAGGGAATGGGGATTTTGCAGTATCCTTCCCCTGGAGTGGGGAGGGAATGGAGATTTTGCAGTATCCTTCCCCTGGAGTGGGGAGGGAATGGAGATTTTGCAGTATCCTTCCCCTGGAGTGGGGAGGGAATGGGGATTTGGCAGTATCCTTCCCCTGGAGTGGGGAGGGAATGGGGATTTTGCAGTATCCTTCCCCTGGAGTGGAGAGGGAATGGGGACTTTGCAGTATCCTTCCCCTGGAGTGGGGAGGGAATGGAGATTTGGCAGTATCCTTCCCCTGGAGTGGGGAGGGAGTGGGGATTTTGCAGTATCCTTCCCCTGGAGTGGGAAGGGAAGGGAGATTTTGCAGTATCCTTCCCCTGGAGTGGGGAGAGAATGGGGATTTGGCAGTATCCTTCCCCTGGAGTGGGGAGGGAAGGGGGATTTGGCAGTATCCTTCCCCTGGAGGTGGGAGGGAATGGAGATTTGGCAGTATCCTTCCCCTGGAGTGGGGAGGGAATGGAGATTTTACAGTATCCTTCCCCTGGAGTGGGGAGGGAATGGGGATTTTGCAGTATCCTTCCCCTGGAATGAGGAGGGAATGGGGACTTTGCAGTATCCTTCCCCTGGAGTGGAGAGGGAATGGGGATTTGGCAGTATCCTTCCCCTGGAGTGGGGAGGGGAGGGGGATTTTGCAGTATCCTTCCCCTGGAGTGGGGAGGGAATGGGGACTTTGCAGTATCCTTCCCCTGGAGTGGAGAGGGAATGGGGATTTGGCAGTATCCTTCCCCTGGAGTGGGGAGGGAATGAAGATTTGGCAGTATCCTTCCCCTGGAGTGGGGAGGGAATGGGGATTTTGCAGTATCCTTCCCCTGGAGTGGGGAGGGAATGGAGATTTGGCAGTATCCTTCCCCCGGAGTGGGGAGGGGAGGGGGATTTTGCAGTATCCTTCCCCTGGAGTGGGGAGGGAATGGGGATTTTGCAGTATCCTTCTCCTGGAGTGGGGAGGGAATGGGGACTTTGCAGTATCCTTCCCCTGGAGTGGAGAGGGAATGGGGATTTGGCAGTATCCTTCCCCTGGAGTGGGGAGGGAATGAAGATTTGGCAGTATCCTTCCCCTGGAGTGGGGAGGGAATGGGGATTTTGCAGTATCCTTCCCCTGGAGTGGGGAGGAAATGGAGATTTTGCAGTATCCTTCCCCTGGAGTGGGGAGGGAATGAGGATTTTGCAGTATCCTTCTCCTGGAGTGGGGTGGGAATGGAGATTTTACAGTATCCTTCCCCTGGAGTGGGGAGGGAATGGAGATTTTGCAGTATCCTTCCCCTGGAGTGGGGAGGGAATGGGGACTTTGCAGTATCCTTCCCCTGGAGTGGGGTGGGAATGGAGATTTTACAGTATCCTTCCCCTGGAGTGGGGAGGAAATGGAGATTTTGCAGTATCCTTCCCCTGGAGTGGGGAGGGAATGGGGACTTTGCAGTATCCTTCCCCTGGGGTGGGGAGGGAATGGGGACTTTGCAGTATCCTTCCCCTGGAGTGGGGTGGGAATGGAGATTTTACAGTATCCTTCCCCTGGAGTGGGGAGGAAATGGAGATTTTGCAGTATCCTTCCCCTGGAGTGGGAAGGGAATGGAGATTTGGCAGTATCCTTCCCCTGGAGTGGGAAGGGAATGGAGATTTGGCAGTATCCTTCCCCTGGAGTGGGGAGGGAAGGGGGATTTTGCAGTATCCTTCCCCTGGAGTGGGGAGGGAAGGGGGATTTTGCAGTATCCTTCCCCTGGAGTGGGGAGGGAAGGGGGATTTGGCAGTATCCTTCCCCTGGAGTGGGTAGGGAATGGGGATTTGGCAGCTCCTGATTATGAGGCCACCACACTCCTCTCTAAAAGAGACAATACGAATAATCTAATTGTGTAGAGTGGAGTGTGTACGTGCGTTGGAAATATTGTTTTTCACTCCCAAAAAACGTCGCCATGGCATTGTTTCCCCCACAGCAGCTCACAGTGGAAATTAAATCCAGAGTCCTGTCCGTGCCCTGCTTTCCGGACAGCATTTCTACGGTTGAGAGCCATGCCCAGAGTTTTCTATGATGTTTATTCACTAAGACCCCTTCCAACCTTAATTAAAGGCTTCCTGCCTTTAGGTCGTGCCCTTCTGTTGCTTCCTGTTGAGCCCAGCTGGGAAATTAGCAATGAACCACTAGTTGTAATTACTATTTTTTCCACGGCCATTTCTGTTCCTGGCATGGGGGGAAAATCGTATTAAAGGGTCTTCCTGTCTCCCCCCCACCACCCTTTTTTTTAATGGGTCCCATATTTATGAAGTGAAATAATATCTCATAGAGGGGGTATCGGAAGAATTCCGTAATTAAATCCCTACCTCTACAAATTGTCATTAAGCAGTAATTAGGAGAAACTCTTTGGGGGCAATTAATAGACTATTCACGAGTAATTCTAGCGATGATGTTCCTCAAGAACCAATAAACTGGGCTGCGTGTCCCGACAGGAAGCTTTTGATTAAAGAAGCATTGACACGAAATATCCAGTCGTGCATTTCCAATAAGAGACATGAACGAAGGGCAATTTTCATAGGGAAGATTCAGACGGGAACCAGATGGCATCAATAATCCTTATCTCGGGTTCGGAAAAAAGCAGATTATTCACCCTCTTTCCCCTTAAGAGATCTCCCTTAACCTAATCTGCAGGGTTGTGAATACAGGTAGTCCTCGACCCATGGCCAAAATTGGGCCCAAGAATTCTGCTGTTAAGTGAGTTTCGCCCCCTTTTACAACCTTCCTTGCCACCGCTGTTAAGTGAATCACGGCCGTTGTCATGTTAGTAACCTAACATGTGGATCGGTCTTCCCCATTGACTTTGCCGGTCAGAAGGTCGCAAAAGGCGGTCACGTGACTTCAGGACACTGCAACCGTCATAAATACGAATCAGCTGCCGAGCGGCCATTTTGATCATGTGATCATAGGGAGGATACAACGGTCGTAAGTGTGAAAACCAGTTGTCAACAGTTTTCTAGTGCTGTTGTAACTTTTGAATGGTCACTAAACAAGCAGTTGCAAGTCGAGGACTACTTATAAATATTTTTTTTATTTTTTATTTTAATCATATTTATATCCCGCCCTTCTCCACAGAGGACCCAGGGCGGCAAATATATTGTTATCCCTCAACAGTTTGAAGACACTTCAAGAAATTATTTATCTTCTCCATGGCTGCATTCAGGTAAAGATCTACCAGATGCATTCATTGGACATTGATATTATATAAGCCGTCTTCTGCCTTGGGCAGGAGGTTGGACTAGAAGACCTCCAAGGTCCCTTCCTTGGCTTATGATTCTAACACGCTAAGCATGGATTGCAGTAACTATGGTTAATGGTTGCTTTGGTCTCAATCCTGCTCATTTGAAAAAAAATATGCAGCCACGTAGTATGCAGATCTTGAAGATGGATTAACTCCCAATCAGATTAAGCAGGTGCTGAGAATGCATGAGTTAAGGGTCTCCTGCCTGGGCAGGGGGTTGGACTAGAAGACCTCCAAGGTCCCTTCCAACTCTGCTATTGTATTGTACTAAGAATCAGAGATCTCACATTCCAGAAAGTGAATTTAAATACCATATTTTTCAGACTATAAGACGCCCCATGATTTTGAAGAGGTTAATTTAAAAAAACGTTTTTGCACTCTGCTGGCCTCCCAAACTCTCTGCACGCCTCAGTTTTTGCACAAAAAAAGGGGGGGGGGGATGCAGAGCTTTGGGAGGCTTGTAGAGGGCTCCTGGCGGCTGGGGGGGGCAACAACAACCCGTTTTTGTTGCCCTCCCCAGCCCCCAGGAGCCCTTTGCAAGCCTCTCAAACCCTCTGCACATCCATTTTTGCAAAGGGGGCAGCGTTTTGGTCGGCCAATAATGCAGTATTCAGTGTATAAGACGCACCCAGATTTTCAGCCTCTTTTTTTGAGGAAAAAAGGTGCGTCTTATACTCTGAAAAATATGGTAAGTGGTTTCTGCCAAAAATATACTTAAAATTAAAACCCCAAAATATACATCAGTAGGTGATCTAATGGTCAGACCTAGAGGAGATCAACCCTGACTGCTCTTGAGAAGGCCAGATCCTGAAGAGGAAACTCAAAGACTTTGGCCACCTAATGAGAAGGAAGAAGGACTCCCTGGAGAAGAGCCTCATGCTGGGAATGATGGAGGGCAAAAGAAGAAGAAGGGGACGGCATAGAAGGAGGTGGCTGGATGGAGTCACCGAAGCAGTCGGCGTGAGCTTCAATGGCCTCCAGAGGATGGTAGAGGACAGGAAGGCTTGGAGGAACGTTGTCCATGGGGTCATGATGGGTCGGACATGACTTTGCAACTAACAACAAAAACGATACATTGGGAACCTCAAAAGAAAATTGTTGCAATGGTATGCAAACTGAAAAGATTGTGTCTTTCTCTTACTTTGTGAGCAATCTTTGCCGATCCATCCTGGGAAACACTGGCAAGAGCCATCCGTAGGATTGCAGGTCCCGTTGTTTGTACACAAGCACAACTCAGCACAGTCTTTCCCGTATCTTCCACTTGGACACACTGTGGAGACAAAAGCAAGCCATCAGGGTTGCGTTGGGTTGAATCTCCTCTTGAAGCTCACCACGCTTGCATAGTGTTGGAGAAGTGGCTCTCCGAGGAGTTGGGCGTTGACTTTGGGTTGACCTTCTACCAGTCCCTGCCTTTGTACAATGGGTAAAGGGGAAGAAACCGACATTTAATCCAGACAAGATTTTCATTTGGACGTTCTGTATAAAAGACCCAAGCTTGGGTTGAATGGGGTTGTTGTCCTACCCACGAGGAACCAAATTCATCGACTGTTAGACATTCAGGAACTCAACTCGCTCTGCAGAAGTTCTCCCCAGCTTAGACTGCTACGCCAGCTGTGACCCTGTCTGAAATCAGATTTACCTTTTTTAAAACTTCGCGATCTCCGCTTCTACTGTTGCAACGCAGTCTAAGTACAGCTGCCCCTGGAAGGTGTTCAAGAAAGGGCTGGCAGGATAAAAACCACTGGAACACATGCTACTAATTCTGTGTCAGTTTTATTAGCTAGGTTATGTCTAGCCCAGGGGTCTGCAAAGTTGGCTCTTTTAAGACTGGTGGACTGGCTGGGGAATTCTGGGAGTTGAAGTCCATCAGTCTTAAAAGAGCCAATTTTGCAGACCCCTGACTTAGAAGACTGATAATCTCCATAGACAAACAGCTGGGTACAGCAGGGGTGCCCAAACTTGGCAACTTTTAAGACTTGTGGATTTCAACTTCAACTGGCTGGAAAATTCTGGGAGTTGAAGTCCACCAGTCTTAAAAGAGCCAGCTTTGCAGACCCCTGGTCTAGCCTATCAAAGAGGAAGGGGAGGCATAATGGTCTTCCAGCACTTAGTCCAGGGGGGTCAAACTTGATTTCATTGAGGGCCGCCTCAGGGTTGTGTTTGACCTTGGAGGACTGGGTGGTGGTGGCCATGGTGGGTGTGACACGAGACTCATGTCGGGGGCACCTGTGGTGGCCAAGTGCTAAGGCAGTTCTTCCCTGAGACCTTCCCCCTCATTATAGCTTCCTTCTTTCCTTCCTTCCCTTCCCTTCCCTTCTTTTTCCTTTCCTCTTCATTCTCCTTTCTTCTTCCTTCCCCTCTTTCCTTATTTTTCCTTCCTTGCTTTCTTCCCATCCTCTCTTCTTTTCCTTTTTCTTTCCTCTTTCCCTTTGTCCTTTCCTGCCCTTGCATGGTCAAATACAAAAGGGGAAACATTTCTCCTTTTATTTTGTTTTTAGTTGGTTTTGATAGCTCTCTGCCAGTGAAAATGGTGCTCCATTTTTGCTGGCAGTGGCCTCAAGGGCCTGTTTCCAGGCCGGTCCCATGGGCCGGATCTAAGCACCCCTTGGGCTGGATCCGGTCCGTGGGGCTTGAGTTTGACACCCCTGATTTAGGCGGTCACAGAGAAGAGGGGATCAGGGTATTCTCCAAAGCACCTGAGGGCAGGACAAGAAGCAACAGACGGAAATTAATCAAGGAGAGAAGCAACCTAGAACTGAGGAGAAATTTCTTAACGGTGAGGACAATCAATGGAACAGAAGCTGCCTTCAGAAGTTTTGAATGCTCCATCACTGGAAGCTTTCAAGAAGAGCTTGTATAGCCATTTGACTGGGATGGTGTATGATCTCCTGCCTTGACCAGGAGTTTAGACAAGAACTGTGATGGCGAACCTATGGCACACATGGCCAAAGTGGCACACAAAACCATGTTGCCCGGCACATGCGGCCTTGCCTGTTTGTCTTCCGGGTTTCTGGTGTGCATGCATGTGCAATGATCAGCTTTCCTTCACATGCACAGCAGTGCTGAAAACCGGTGTGAGCATGCATGCTGGCCAGCTGATTGTTAGGTGCTGTCAGCCTCTGCTTTGCTGCTTGCTTCAACTGCCATTGAAGGAGGGGCTGTGGTATTTGGGAATGGGACTACAGGGTGCAGGAGGGGGATTTGGAGAAGGGAGTATGTTCTCACCATCTACTTCACATACCGATGGCTGGTGCCTTGAAGTGGTCAAGGCCAACCATCTTGCATACCAACCTGCTGATGCAACCCACATGACACCTGAGGGAATTGCGGATTGGACAATAGGGAGAGGACTGTTGGGGGGAGGGAACTGGACATATATCATCGATATGTATGATTTTGCGCGCTTGGATCTCAGACCTTGCTTTACTTAGCTGCTTCCTTTACATAACCATCAAAAGTACTCTTAAATTTTCAAAATGGAATTGAGTGGTTTCTTTCTTGGTTAATGTCAGAGGCAGACCTGACAGGTGCTCGTGCGCGCCAGAACCCAGAGGTTCAGCTTTTCTGGAGTGGGATCCCTTCGTATGCATGGTAGTGCCACAAACTGGCATGCGCAGCAGCCAGCTGATCGTCAGGCGGCATGCACACCTGAACCTGGAAGTTCGGCTTTTCTGGAGCATGGTCCTGATGAGCACACGCGTGACATTTCCGTGCAACCTTTTTGGCAGTTGGTGACTGGACTAGAAAACCTTCAAGTCCCTTCCAGCCCTATGATTCTATCCTTTATGCCTCTCTGTAGGCATGCGTGCTCTTGCCAACTGATGACCAGAGCACTGAAAAATGGCCTGAAATGGCCGGTAAAATGGCCAGGAAACAGGTTGTTTTGGGGCCATTTTCAGACCCATTTTGGGGCTGGTTTTGACCCACTTTTCAGGCCATTTTCTGAGCGGTTTTTGACCCAAAAAACACTCCAAAACTAGTCCCCAAATGGCCAGAAACAGCCCAAACAACAGCCTGAAATGGTCTGAAAATGCCTCCCCAAACAGCCTGAAAATGGCCAAAAATGGCCAAAAAACAGGCATGCATGCACCAGCCAGCTGGTCTTTGGGTTTCCCGTGCCCCAGCACACGCACATTCACGCATGTTCCCGTTTGGGCACTCGGTGCCCAAAAGGTTTGCCATCCCTGCTCTAAGCTTTCTACATTGGATTCATAACGTTAGCTTGGATTAAAAAGAGACTCTCCCAGATGGTACAGGATTTATTATTTGAATAGGCGCTCATGTATACCAATGTGTCAAGACTCAGCCGGTCATTTTCATGGACTGTTCTAGAAGATTGATTTGTCTGTGCAAAAAGGACCCAGAGCCTTTTTCCACTGATAGTCTCAACATTGCACACTCCATACTAATGAGTTATGTACGGCTTCAACTTTGCCTGTGTTTAAACTAATATTACTTATTTCAGGATGCTTTTCCTTGTACTCGGGCCTTTTCATCTCTGCAATGTTAACATTAAAGGGTAATTTAACGGCTTAGCGCTTTTATTTATTATCTCTGCTCTTTTATCTCTCTGTTTCTAACTATAATTTACAACGTTCCATGATTGGTCAAAGTGCAGCTTTGTGATATATCAGACGTTTCAGCAAAGCAACTATTCTGTCCGGATGCAAAAACCACTTCATCAAAATACAGCAAATATTATGCAAAACCCAACTGTCTTGGGAAATGAGTTCCGTATCATGGTAGACTTCTGTCTAATAAATCTTCATTCTCCAAGATGCCGTAAAGCTGAAGTAGAAGCCTTCAAAAAAGTTCATACTTCTCACAAACCATTAAACTCCCACCAAACTTGTGAATCTCAAGCACGTCCGTAATTGATGGATCTAAGGATTTCGAGAGAAGGACAAAAATATTCTGTTTAAGTCGGAATGGGCAGATACAACCGCAATGCTAATTTGTTATTAAAGTTCTGAAAAAGGACTGCGTTACCGCGCTATTAAAATTTCAGATGCATTCTTGCATCTATCGTGATTTATGGCTCAGATTCCTTACATGGCTATTAAAAATACTTGGAAATATATTATTCCTAGCCTAAAGTGGCCCATTTACTACCTGTCGCAGATCAGACATGCATAATCTGAGGGCCACCGTTAGCTCCTGAAAGCTTTAGATGTGGCTTCCAGAGCTCCAAAATTTACTACCAGGATGTAATTTTTAGCATGGCAAAAGATGGAAAATGTTACGTTTTCTGGAGTGTCACCCTGGTTGTGAGTCTCTACTTTGCATGCTCGCTATCGGCTGCCATAGTAACGTGGAGGGTGGGGGCTCATGGTATTTGGGGAGGGGGAGAACGAGGTACTGGAGGAGATATCACGAAGGGAATTTTGTTCTCACCATCTTCTGCGCATGCTGATGGCTTGTGTTTGGGTTTGGTCAAGCTCTGCGTATCAACTGAATGAGGCCACTTGAAGATGCACCCCATATGACACCTTTGGGAGCTGGAGATTGGACATTGGGTTGGGGTAAGTGGGGAGAGGGATTCGGGCAAAGGTTTGATATGCAGAGGTCTGGGCTTTTTTGCTTCAGATCTTGCTTCACTTTCGCTGTTTTCACTTCATGTCCAGTAAAAGTACCTCTTCCCTAACTAATTGGAGTTGGGGGTTTCCTTTCTTGGATTTTTGAATGAGGCACGGCCGACACTAGTCAGTGTATTTCGTGTTCATTGGATTTAAATGCAAATGTGAATTCTCCTTCAGAATACAATACAATACAATAATACAATAGCAGAGTTGGAAGGGACCTTGGAGGTCATCTAGTCCAACCCCCTGCCCAGACAGGAAACCCTATACCGTTTCAGACAAATGGCTATCCAACATCCTCTTAAAAGACTTGCAGTGTTGGGGCATTCACAACTTCTGGAGGCAACTTCTGTTCCACTGATTCATTGTTCTCACTGTCAGGAAATTTCTCCTCAGTTCTAAGTTGCTTCTCTCCTTGATTAGTTTCCACCCATTGCTTCTTGTTCTGCCCTCAGATGCCTTGGAGAATAGTTTGACTCCCTCTTCTTTGTGGCAACCCCTGAGATATTGGAAGACTGCTATCATGTCTCCCCTAGTCCTTCTTTTCATTAAACTAGACATACCCAGTTCCTGCAACCGTTCTTCCTAAGTTTTGGCCTCCAGTCCCCCAATCCTCTTGGTTGCTCTTCTCTGCACTCTTTCCAGAGTCTCCACATCTTTTCTACATTGTGGTGACCAAAACTGAATGCAGTATTCCAAGTGTGGCCTTACCAAGGCCTTATAAAGTGGTATCAACCCTTCACGTGATCTTGATTCTCTCCCTCTGTTTATGCAGCCTAGAACTGTGTTGGCTTTTTTGGCAGCTGCTGCACACTGCTGGCTTGAACAAGATGTGTTCAAACAGGCTAGGTGACCATCTGTTCAGGATCATATACTCCCCTATATTCCCTTTTTTGAAACCCAGCTGATTGACAAGGCAGAACTGATTGCCCCTCAAATATTGGAAAACTGCTATCATGTCTCCCCTCGTCCTTCTTTTCATCAAACTAGACCGACCCAGTTCCTGCAACTGTTCTTCATATGTTTTAGCCTCCAGTCCCCTCATCCTCTTCGTTGCTCTTCTCTGCACTCTTTCTAGTGTCTCCACATCTTTTCTACATCGTGGTGACCGAAACTGGATTTGAGTACCTTCTATCTACTCCTGCTGTGAAATAGTGATCAGCACTTCAGACCTGAAAACTATTTTGCCCAGCCTTGAACACAAGAACCACCTTTTCTACCATATATCATTTCTACTTTATTCAGTTATTTTTCAAAATTTATTCTCTGTATCTAAAGGAATGATCAAGGAGGGATGCAGTTTTGTAAACTTGGAAGTCAATTTATATCTGAAACAAACCAGGCTGAAGAAACGCGATTAAGAGAGGTGGCGAGAGAAATATACCATCTTAATTTCAACTTGGGAGAGGGAAAAAAAAAAGGACTTTATGTTAATCCCAAATAAAATATTGAACTACCTCCTCCTCCTCCGTCTCTTCCTTTTCTCATATTTTTTTCTTCAGAAAAATATGTATCATTTTGTATGCTTGCCCATTATGATAAATTGCAACACCAATTGTCTTTAATTAGAACATGAATATTTGATGGAAATCCTGCTGGCTGGATCAACATTTCAAAGGGAAAGCAGGGACGCTCCACAGATTGAAATCAAGAAAAAGAGAATTTGACTTAATGAGATAATTAGCCCCGCTCCAGACTTTGAAAAATAAGCTAGATTCTTCTAAGAAATCAGACATCACTTCCTGAAAAGGGAAAATTAAGTGTTTGGCCTCCTACAAAATGTTCCATATCATAGGGATGTCCATTGCAAGAAGAAGAGGGAATGGATGCCTGCACTTGGTCTGGCCATGATTATTTGACCTTCTAAGCATGATCTGTCTTGAAGACGTGATAGCAAGATTCCAATATTTGAGGGGCTGCCACAAAGAAGAGAGGATCATCCTATTCTTCAAAGCACCAAAGCAGAGGGTAGGACAAGAACCAATGGATGGAAACTAATCAAGGAGAGAAGCAACCTGGAACTAAGGAGGAATTTCCTAACAGTGAGAACAATTAACCAGTGGAACAACTTGCCCCCAGAAGCTGTGGGTGCTCCATTCCTGGAGGTTTTGAAGAAGAGATTGGACCGTCATTCTTCCAGAACGATATGGGGTCTCCTGCTTCTGCAAGGGGTCGGACTAGAAGACCTCCAAGGGCCCTTCCAACTCTGCACTTCTGTTATTCCGACCTCATCAGGTGTGCCATTAAACACAGCTCTGATTCAGGTCTCTTGCTAATTCAGGAGTGGGTGACAGCCATTTTAACGCAAGGGATTTATATTTATAATTCTTTTACAATTATTTCGGCTGGCAAAAGACACCACAGTGTGCGGAAGACAAATTTACGATGTTACAGGATCGATGAAAAATAGAAAAATACAGGTAGTCTTTAAGTTACGACCATAAAGGCTCCTGCCCATCATGGGTCAATCTTATGACGGTCGTCAAAATCAACCCACGAAGGTCATAAAATGGGTTGGTTACGGGGCCAGTTTGATTTTACAACTGGCAGTTGTTAAGCAACCCAACGGCTCACTGTGGCCCAAAATCATTCAACCTCCTCATGGCCATACTAGAATTCACAGGCTCCTGGTTTCTAGCCCGATACCTTAACCATTAGACCAAACTGGCCATAATTTGTTATGAGCACAAACCACCTTTGTTTGCCCACTCTTGTCCCTTTTCTGGTCCAACCACAAAAACACTGTTTGTGTTTTTCTATGCATTTGACTAAGTCTGCTTTTGCTAAAGGTAAAGGTTCCCCCTGCACATATGTGCTAGTCGTTCCTGACTCTAGGGGGCGGTGCTCATCTCGGTTTCAAAGCCGAAGAGCCAGCGCTGTCCGAAGACGTCTCCACGATCATGTGGCCAGCATGACTCAACACCGAAGATGCACGGAACGCTGTTCCCTTTCCCACCAAAAGTGGTCCCTATTTTTCTACTTGCATTTTTTACCTGCTTTCGAACTGCTAGGTTGGCAGAATCTGGGACAAGTCATGGGAGCTCACTCTGTTACGCGGCGCTCGGGATTCGAACCGCCCAACTGCCGACTTTTCTGATCAACAAGATCTGCTTCTTAATCACTGAGCCACCAAAAGTCACTTAGTCACTTTTTTTTTTGAAAGGATGCTTAAAAACTGAAGTAAACTTGCTGTCAACAAGCCAACTTCAAGGCCAAGTTGCCAGAGTGGAAGGCTATTCCACCCGATAAGCTGCCGATCCCCTGAAATGGCCATTTGTATTCCCCCAGTGTCCCTGCAGAAGGCCAGGGAACAGGAGCAGAGCAAACCTAATCTCCGGACTTATTCTCACGGTGCTAAATCAAGGCTGAGCTTTATGTCCGAACGCGGCTATGCTCTCAGATGAACCGGGCGCAGAAAATGCTGGAGGACAACAAGCCATAAATCATGGCCACCACTCCTGAAACCTGGAGAACGATGTTTTTTTTTCATATGCTGGAATGCTGGTAACCAAAGAATTATTACATAAATCCACCCCTGATTTACAGCCGTGGATTATTGTTTGTCAACATTTTAATTAGTCTCCTTTTCTTCAGAAGGGCGAAGTAGAGGACACCAAAATGATTTGGTTGCATGTCCTGGAACGCTTTTGCGGATGATATACGGTACATTCCCTGCGTGTTTTTTCTTCCCTTTTCTTCCATTTTATAATTTTATGTCCTACGCAGATTGTTTACGGTGTTAATTGCCAGTTTAGACAATATGGTTTGTCAATATTTATATAATAACAGAAGATGAGCCTGGTGTTGGGTTTTGTTTGGGGTTTTGTAACGTTATTGCGTGATTTTTTTAAAATTTGTTTCTTTAATAAAACACACAAACCACATTCAGAATACTGGAACACCCTGCCGTGTTATTATGGGAAGAGCTGTAAAACAGTCACTGGCGGTTGTTGGTTTTTTTTTTTAAATCTAGAAAAATTAACAGTTGGGTTCAACAATTTGTTAAGCGTGATTGGTGAGCCTAGATGGAGTCTTTGCAAAATGATCTAGCAGAGATGAAAATAAAGAGGCAGGAGGGTCAACCAAAATAACGGAGGGGCTCCCATTTCTAACTTGGGAAAGAATCAGACATGTCCAACTTGTGGCTCATAGATTGCATGCAGCCCTGGACAGCTAGTAAGGTGCCCTCCCTAGAAGACAGTAAATATAAGAAAATATACATTAACTGCATTATGATTTTTTGCAATGGGGCCAAGACATAGAACATAGAATAATAAGCCTGGAAAGGACCTTGGAGGTCTTCTTGTCCAACCCACTGCTGAAGCAGGAAACCTTATACTATTCTGGACAAATGATTGTCCAATCGCTTCTTGAAAACCTGCAGTGATGGTGCACCCACAACTTCTGGAGGTCAAGTTGTTCCACTGATAAATTGTTCTCACTGATGGGAAATTTCTCCATAATTCTAGACTGGATCTCTTTTTGCTAAGTTTCCATTCATTACTTCTTGTTTTGCCTTCAGGTGCTTTGGAAAATAAGTTGACCCCTTCTTCTTTGTGGCAGCCCCTCAAATATTGGGACACTGTTATCGTGTCATCCCTGGTCCTTCTCTTGGTTAGACTAGACATATTGCAACTGTTCATTGTATGCTTTAGCCTCTAACTCTCTTATCATCTTTATTGCTCTTCTCTGCACTCTTTCTTGACTGACTTATTGAGTGAAGTTAATTCTTTTTCACTCAATGCGGCCCAGATAAATCAAAAGGTTGGACAAGAAACAATGGACGGAAGCTAATCAAGGAGACAAGCAACTTGGAATTAAGGAGAAATTTCCTGACAGTGAGAACAATTTACCTGTGGACACCTTGCCTTCAAAGCTTATGGATGCTTCACCCCTGGAGGTTTTTAAGAAGGGACTGGACAGCCATTTGCCTGAAATAGTATAGGATCTCCTACTTGAGCAGGGGGTTGGACTAGAAGATCTCCAAGGTCCCTTTCAGTTCTATTCTGACTACCATAATGTGGAATGTTTGAGTCACTTTACCTTGGAAAGATAGAGGTGGAAGTGACATAATCACGGGATGCAGAAATTGGGTGGGGATCCATGTATCAAAAGTTTTAATGACATGGACTTGAAGAAGATACATGACAAATTCCTCTCTGCCTTCCAAAACTGAGTATTTCTTCATCTACGGAATAAGTTTATTATGGTTTGATCTGACTATGTGCCATTAACTTGTGTTTGAATATCAGCTATGATTAATCAATTCATTCAATCAATCAATCATTTTCCATAGCCACCCACCTCAGTCAAGAGATACCGGATGGCTTATACTTCTAAATCTATAAAAGCAATTACAACAATTAAAAAAAAATTAAAACAGCAAAAACATTCCCAAAACAAATATATACATATATGGATCGATCTTCTGCTGAGTGGACTTGGTATATGACTCAGAGGAATTGACATATCTTAATTTAAAGTACATCTATGCTGTTTTGGAATAACTACAGGGAAAAATACACACTTTCAGCTATGCTGAATTAGTCCAAATCTTGAAAATGACTGAGGCAAGTATTTATGTAAGGGGGTAAAATTATAAATAAATAAAAAAGATACCCAATGAGCATTTTTAAGAATATTCACTGAGGCTAGTAATAAAATAAACTCTAATATGCTGTTAATTTGCAGGCAGACAGCTGCAAAAAATGGGGATATATGAAAACTGGAAGTGTGAGCTATCCTTAGATCAACGGGACAGTCTAATTCATTTTCATTTTGTCTTCAGGCAAGATTAAAATCTTTCATTAACCAAATAAACGACATCAAAGAGTCCTCTGCTTGGCATAGTCTGATACGAAAAGAGCTGGGTTGGTTATAAGACGTTTAGCATTGTTGACTAGTAATAGCTGCAATATATAAATAAGGTATTGATGTTGATAAATAACGGGTATTTCTGGGCACATTCTCCACAGCATGTCTAAAGCCTGAATCACGGCAACTGGGCCATAAATTTTGTTCATCTAAGACAGGGGTGTCCAAACTGGGCAACTTTAAGACTTGTGGACTTCAACTCCCAGAATTCCCCAGCCAGCATAGCTGGCTGGGGAATTCTGGGAGTTGAAGTCCACAAGTCTTAAAGTTGCCCAGTTTGAGGGGCCTCGGTATTAAAGGATGCTGGCTGGGGAATTCTGGGAGTTGAAGTCCACAAGTCTTAAAGTTGCCCAGTTTGAGGGGCCTCGGTATTAAAGGATGCTGGCTGGGGAATTCTGGGAGTTGAAGTCCACAAGTCTTAAAGTTGCCCAGTTTGAGGGCCTCGATATTAAAGGATGCTGGCTGGGGAATTCTGGGAGTTGAAGTCCACAAGTCTTAAAGTTGCCCAGTTTGAGGGGCCTCGGTATTAAAGGATGCTGGCTGGGGAATTCTGGGAGTTGAA
This sequence comes from Rhabdophis nuchalis, assembly GCA_039707465.1. Taxonomy (NCBI): domain Eukaryota; kingdom Metazoa; phylum Chordata; class Lepidosauria; order Squamata; family Natricidae; genus Rhabdophis; species Rhabdophis nuchalis. Next base: position 19,500,486 of record CM077659.1, read on the forward strand.
GTCCACAAGTCTTAAAGTTGCCCAGTTTGAGGGCCTCGATATTAAAGGATGCTGGCTGGGGAATTCTGGGAGTTGAAGTCCACAAGTCTTAAAGTTGCCCAGTTTGAGGGGCCTCGGTATTAAAGGATGCTGGCTGGGGAATTCTGGGAGTTGAAGTCCACAAGTCTTAAAGTTGCCCAGTTTGAGGGGCCTCGGTATTAAAGGATGCTGGCTGGGGAATTCTGGGAGTTGAAGTCCACAAGTCTTAAAGTTGCCCAGTTTGAGGGCCTCGATATTAAAGGATGCTGGCTGGGGAATTCTGGGAGTTGAAGTCCACAAGTCTTAAAGTTGCCCAGTTTGAGGGGCCTCGGTATTAAAGGATGCTGGCTGGGGAATTCTGGGAGTTGAAGTCCACAAGTCTTAAAGTTGCCCAGTTTGAGGGGCCTCGGTATTAAAGGATGCTGGCTGGGGAATTCTGGGAGTTGAAGTCCACAAGTCTTAAAGTTGCCCAGTTTGAGGGGCCTCGGTATTAAAGGATGCTGGCTGGGGAATTCTGGGAGTTGAAGTCCACAAGTCTTAAAGTTGCCCAGTTTGAGGGGCCTCGGTATTAAAGGATGCTGGCTGGGGAATTCTGGGAGTTGAAGTCCACAAGTCTTAAAGTTGCCCAGTTTGAGGGCCTCGATATTAAAGGATGCTGGCTGGGGAATTCTGGGAGTTGAAGTCCACAAGTCTTAAAGTTGCCCAGTTTGAGGGGCCTCGGTATTAAAGGATGCTGGCTGGGGAATTCTGGGAGTTGAAGTCCACAAGTCTTAAAGTTGCCCAGTTTGAGGGGCCTCGGTATTAAAGGATGCTGGCTGGGGAATTCTGGGAGTTGAAGTCCACAAGTCTTAAAGTTGCCCAGTTTGAGGGGCCTCGGTATTAAAGGATGCTGGCTGGGGAATTCTGGGAGTTGAAGTCCACAAGTCTTAAAGTTGCCCAGTTTGAGGGGCCTCGGTATTAAAGGATGCTGGCTGGGGAATTCTGGGAGTTGAAGTCCACAAGTCTTAAAGTTGCCCAGTTTGAGGGCCTCGGTATTAAAGGATGCTGGCTGGGGAATTCTGGGAGTTGAAGTCCACAAGTCTTAAAGTTGCCCAGTTTGAGGGGCCTCGGTATTAAAGGATGCTGGCTGGGGAATTCTGGGAGTTGAAGTCCACAAGTCTTAAAGTTGCCCAGTTTGAGGGGCCTCGGTATTAAAGGATGCTGGCTGGGGAATTCTGGGAGTTGAAGTCCACAAGTCTTAAAGTTGCCCAGTTTGAGGGCCTCGGTATTAAAGGATGCTGGCTGGGGAATTCTGGGAGTTGAAGTCCACAAGTCTTAAAGTTGCCCAGTTTGAGGGCCTCGGTATTAAAGGATGCTGGCTGGGGAATTCTGGGAGTTGAAGTCCACAAGTCTTAAAGTTCCTAAGTTTGGATACCCCTGATCTAAGATGTTTTGTTGTTCAGCCATACAAATTTATCAGTCAGAGTATATTATAAGCAGCTGCGTCCTCTTTGCTCACAACGTAAAACTATTTAACACCACCGACAATACCTCTCTCCTACAAGGAGGCCTTGACTATGTGTCAGAATGGTCAAACAATTGGCAACTCCTAATCTCAACCAACAGACGTCTTACACAGTGGCAACAAAAACCAGAACACCAAATACAAGTTGGATGGAAATGTCCTCGTAGACGACCCTCACTCTTCAAGGACCTAGAAGTACTCGTCTCAAATGATCTAAGCCCCAGAGCTCACTGTAAGAGCATCGCCAAAAATTGGGTGGGCATTAAGGGTTGTTAACCTAATTTTGTGAAGCTTCTTCTCCTGCAACAAAGTATTGCAACTAGGGCATACAAAACCTTTGCCAGACCAATTCTTGAATACGGCTCGTTTTCCTGGAATCCACACTGTATATCGGACATTAATACAATCGAGTGAGACCAGAGGTATTTCATGAGAAGAGTCCTCCGCTCCTCTGCTCACAATAGAATCCCTTATGCCACTAGGCTCAAAAGTTTGGGCTTGGGCAACCTGGAACTATGCCACCCACTGACCTAAGCTTAGTACACACAATTGTCTGCTACAACGTCCTACCTATCAACGGCAACTTCAGCTTCAACCTCAATAATACACAGGCAAACAACAGACGCAAACTCAAGGTCAACCACTCCAAACTCAATTGCAGAAAATACGACTTCAGCAACAGAGTGGTCAACGCCTGGAATGCTCTACCTGACTCCGTTGCTACAGCCTCAAACCCCCCACAGCTTCAACCTTAAACTAGACAGTGTGGTCCTCACCTCTTTCCTAAGAGGTCTGTAAGGGGGGCGTGCATAAGCACACTAATGTGCCTACCGTCCCTGTCCTACTGTCTCAATACAATACAATACAATATAATAGAGAGTTGGAAGGGACCTTGTAGGTCTTCTAGTCCAACCCCCTGCGTGGGCAGGAACCTTATACCATTTCAGACAAATGGCTATCCAACATCTTCTTAAAGACTTCCAGGGTTGGGGCATTCACAACTTCTGGAGGCAAGCTGTTCCAGAGGTTAATTGTTCTAACTGTCAGGAAATTTCTCCTTAGTTCTAAGTTGCTTCTCTCCTTGATTAGTTTCCACCCATTGCTTCTTGTCCTGCCCTCAGGTGCCTTGGAGAATAGTTTGACTCCCTCTTCTTTGTGGCACCCTCTGAGATATCGGAACACTGCTATCATGTCTCCCCTGGTCCATTTATTTGTACTCATTTCCCGGGTTCATCTCCATGTTTATACTTGTTATCTCACACATGTTTGACCAACAAAATAAATAAATAAAATAGAGCAAAATTAGCTAAGCAGAGAGTCAGAGAATTGTTAGAATGTTCTTCTTGCCACATCAACTACAGAGATTTCTCCCCAAAATGGCTTGCAATATGTCAATCAAGTTTCAATCATCCAGGTCAAAGGCGTCTAAAATTGAATCTTGACTCTCTGACTGTCTGCCTAATTATTTTTGCTTTGATTGATGAAGTCGCTTGGGTGAGCAGCGAAACATCTCAGATTAACAAAGTTTGATCTGGTTGCTGTGATTCAACCTTCAGATGCCTTTGGCCTGGAGGTCTATGGGGATTCTCAGTCATCCAAGTCATGGTTGTCCCAAAGGTGCTGCTTTTTTTTTCCCCCCAGAGGCAACTGGACTTTCTGGTTGAAGAAGCTTCTTGGATGAGAAGTGAAACGTCTTCAAAGAAAAACCAGAAAGTCCAGTTGCCTCCTGAAAAAGCCCCCTTGGGACAGTTTGGCCTGGATAATTGAGTCTGCACTGACATATTCCTTACAGCAAAAAAACCACATTGATGCGATAAAATGTCTGGTACATAGAAGGTGGTGGCATTTGTGGGATGTGTGCATGGGCATCCATTTGAGTCAGTGTTGACACCCTAAACAAGTCCCTGCAGTTTTCTTGGTGAGGTTTTTGAGAAACAGTTTGCCATTGCCTGCTTCCTAGGGCTGAGAAAGAGTGACTGGCCCATGGTTACACAATCGGCTTTGTATGGGTCATCACAATATAAAAAAGATGTGGAGACTCCGGAAAGAGTGCAGAGAAGAGCAACAAAGAGGATTAGGGGACTGGAGGCTGAAACATATGAAGAATGGTTGCAGGAACTGGGGATGTCTAGTTTAATGAGAAGGACCAGGGGAGACATGATAGCAGTCTTCCAATATCTCAGGGGTTGCCACAAAGAAGAGGGAGTCAAGCTATTCTCCAAGGCACCTGAGGGCAGGACAAGAAGCAATGGGTGGAAACTCATCAAGCAGAGAAGCCACTTAGAACTGAGGAGAAATTTCCTGACAGGGAGAACAATGAATTAGTGGAACTGCTTGCCTTCAGAAGCTGTGGATGCTCCATCACTGGAGAATTTTAAGAAGAGCTTCAAACTAGAACTAAGGAGAAATTTCCCAACAGTGAGAACAATTAACCAGTGAAACCAGTTGCCTTCAGAGGTTGTGGGTGCTCCCTCAGTGAAATTTTTCAAGAAGAGACCGGCAAGCAATTTGCCTGGAATGGTATAGGGTCAACTGCTTGAGCAGGGGGTTGGACTAGAAGACCTCCAAGGTCCCTTCCAATTCTGATTACTGTCTAGAACTTACAGTCTCCCAATTTCTCTCCAATTGCCCTCACCATTACACCAAACTGCCTCTCTTCCTTTGTGAGATTGCACATCACAAACGTTTCATTAGTTGCCTCCTACAATTATCCACATTAGTCCAAGAATGCATGGAATCTGCTATGGGAGCCAATTCCTGGCTTATCTCACCCCGATGGTAAAGCTTGGCCCATTGAAGTTGATGATGCCCAAAACTTCCTGAGTGCAGCTGTAGGGTTCTTTCTTGTGGCTTCCTGCACAAATCAGACACTCTTTTATTGATAGACTCTAATAAGGCCCATTTCAGATGATTTGTGAACAAGATTTCAGTGAAGCAATCGGGCCCCAAGGAATCACAATTGCCTCTTTCCTCTATTAACAACTTAGCAGTGTGTTGCTTCTGCAGAAGCTTTTCAGATGGGCTTTGACTGCCAGGTCAGTAGCCTGGTGAATTTAATTTATTGGCACATTCCATTTGCACTTGAACATCCACATTAAAGGGCCTTCTTATTTATGCCTGTTGCCTCTGTACAGAGAAGTCACTTCTGCCTAACAACTCAAGCAATCTACATTCTTTAGGCACAGAACATAGAATAACCAGGTTGGAAGGGGTCTTAGAGGTCTTCTAGTCCAACCCCTAATCAAGCAGGAGACCCAACAAATATTCCAGACAAATCTTTTCTGTAAGCTTCCAGTGATGGAAAATCCACTAAACTTCTGGAAGTTGTTCCATTGATTAATTGTCACTCACCGTCAGGAAATTTCTCCTTAGTTCCAGGTTGCTTCTCTCCTTGATTAGTTTCCACCCATTGCTTCTTGTTCTGCCCTCAGGTGCCTTGGAGAATAGCTTGACTCCCTCTTCTTTGGGGCAACCTCTGAGATATTGGAAGACTGCTATCCTGTCTCCCCTGGTCCTTCTTCTCATTCAACTAGACATCCCCAGTTCCTGCAACCGTTCTTCATATGTTTTAGTCTCCAGTCCCCTAATCCTCTTTGTTGCTCTTCTCTGCACTTTGTAGAGTCTCCACATCTTTTTTGTATTATGGTGAATTACAAACTCAAAGATGGCATTATATAGGGTTTAAAAAAAACAACAACACTTCCAGTTGGCCTTGGAGCATTAAAAGGCATATAGTTAATTAGAGGTAGTCCTTGGCTTGTTCAAAGTTACAACGGCACTGAAAAAAGTGACTTATGACCATTTTTCATCCTTACGACCATTGCACCCTCCCCATGATCACGTGATTTACATGCTTGACAATTGCCTCGTATTTATGACAGTTGCAGTGTCCCGAGGTCACATGACCCGTATTTGTGACCTTCTGACAAGCAAAGCCAATGGGAAAGCCAGATTCACTTAACAACCGTGTCAGCTGTACCAATTCACTTAACAACTATGGCAAGAAAGGTTGTAAAACGGGGCAAAATTCACTTAGCAAGTATCTCACTCAGCAAAAGAAAATTTGGGCTCACTCAAATTCTGATTATATAAAAAACTGAATTTGAAGACGTATGTTGTTAATTGAAAATAGAGGAATGAAATGATACACTATAAGCAAGGTAATAGTATGTTCTATATTAAAGGTGTGTTTATGAACTATACTAGCATTTCTAAATGTGTAACGTAATTCTGTTAAATACCGACCATATAAAAAAATTGAATTGGAAGACATAAGTTGCTAATTGATAACAAGTGAAAAAGAAATGATGACCTCTCTCTAAAGAGAAAAGGAAAAAAAAAAGTGATATTGTTTATACAATGTTAACAATTAGAAATTGGAAAATGCAAGAAGGAAAGTAGTACGTCTAAAACTAGAAATAAGGTAAAATGAATTATGTGTTTGGGGAAATTAACACCCTGTTCACAAAAGAATGTTTTATTATGCAACAAAAATAAAATAAAAAAACTTTTTATATACTTTTAAAAAAAACCAAAATAAATCTTGGGCTCACTTGTGTTTGTAACCCGAGGACCACCTTTATTTATTTATTTATTTATTTATTTATTTATTAAATTTATACCCCGCCCTTCTCCAAAAGGACCCAGGGCGGCGCACAGGAATTTAAAATACAATACAAAATCAAATAAAAATTTAAAAAACTTATTTCATACCAATCCTGCGCTAAAAACAAATTTAAATCCCCAAATTTAAAACTGTCTAAAATAGTCATTTGTGGAGGTTACGCTAGGCCGGCACTTATAGACTTGCACTTATAGACTTAACGGAATCAGCAAATGCCACCTTACCTTGGTTGCAGAGGGGGCTGAAAAAACCTGGCAGGCAATCACATTGGCCCGTGACGTGATGGCAGGGAAGAGTGCTGTGGAGACACTGGGGACAGATCTGGTTGCAGTGAAGCCCGTAGAAACCAGGGGGACAAACTAAGAGAGAAAAGCACATAAGGCAGAAAAAAGGCATAAACGAACCTGTGGGCGAAGCTTAAAAGCAAGATATTAACCTCCCTCCATTGCAATGCATTTCGGAGGACCGTAGCCACAAGCCTGGAACTTTCTACCCTGTGTGGTGGACGTGCCCCATCACCAGCAAATCTTGGTGCAAAAGTCAAAAATGGCTGGGAGACATTACGGAGCAAAAAATAGAATTGAAACCGGGATTGTTCTTACTAGGAATATTAGACCCGAAAATGGACAAACACTTTCAATACATACTACTACCACATACTCACTGCAGCTAGGATGGCTTTCTCACTGGAGGCAAAGGAATACACCCGCAGACGAAACAATAATTAGAAAAGTACTCGAATGTGCAGAGATGGACAAAATGGCCATGGGATTAAAAGAAAGAGAAGAATTGTATTTCTATAAAATATATAATATGTAATAATCTATATAAATAAAAATGTAACAAGAGTTTGTTCAAAACCGCTAATCTCTGAAAGTCCTGCACCGATCGCTTCCAAATTTTCACACAATGTTCCTTTTAAATACGGCACCAATTATATATATATCTATCTATCACACCTGTGTCACACCTGTGCCAGGTACACGCAACGGAAATGTAAAAAATTGTAAAAAAGGTAGGTAAATGGATACAGAGAGAGCAGGGGGCCACAGTTATTATGTCATCTTTTATGACATAAAATACTCTGTCCATAAGATTCAAGGAGAAATACAGTAGGTAGGAAGGTAGGCAGCTATAGGGATAGAGAGAGGGAGGGAGAAATGCAGTAGGTAGGTAGGTAGGTAGGTAGGTAGGTAGGTAGGTAGAGGGATAGAGAGAGGGAGGGAGAAATGCAGTAGGTAGGTAGGTAGGTAGGTAGGTAGGTAGAGGGATAGAGAGAGGGAGAAATACAGTAGGTAGGTAGGTTGGGGGTTATACGGTGGTTGTGTGTAGGTGTTTGTGTGTGCAGGTGTAGATCTACACACAGATTGGTTGGCCATTTAACCAGACTGGGCCACAGCAATGCATGGCCGGGATATATATAAAATATTCTATAAAACATAGAATATAGAAGCCAAAACAGGAAACGGAAGTCTTTGTTTGTGTTTTTTTTCTAAACTAGTATTGAATAAAAATTAACCAAAATTAATTATTAGAGAAGTTAAAATCGATAGGAAGGCAATGTAGAATGAAGAACTGCAAAGGCTAAGCATGAAGGCCGATGCACAAGGCTGTATAACTACCTTATATTGTTATGTTTGTCTTATTTTGTCTTTCTTTCTTTTTGCTGTGTTTTTCTTTCTGTTTTTAAAGGTAAAAATGTTTAATAAAAACTATTTTGGAAAAAAAAATACCATACACTTTGGAGGACTTTTTACAATTTCACGGGATATAAGAAAGGTTATATAAGGAAGTCCTTATTTCGCGAGCGCCTCATTTAGCGACTGCTCAGTTGCAACGGGGGTGAAAGGTAACTTTAGGAGCACTGACAGGTTTGGGAAGCTGAAATCAGATCAGAAACACAATCACAGTTTCATTTACTCAGCCACTTTGCTGAACAAATAGGTTGCCAGTTCCAATTGTGGCCGCTAAATGAGGATGTGAATAAATAAAGAAAAACCAGAAATAATCTTTCTACTTAGAGCTACTTTGGGAGGTGGATTAATTGTAGGAACTAAAATAAAAACCAAGACAGGGGGATCATAATTATGCCACCCCCTCCTTTGCACTCGCGTGTGACATTTATTTATTTATTTATTTATTTTGAATTTATACCCCGCCCTTCTCCTTGTTAGGACCGAGGGCGGCGCACAGGCATTATTAAAACCACAATAAAAACAATATACATCATTAAAAACATATTAAATTATTAAACCCGTGCTAAAACTCATTTAAAACCCTGCCAAATTGCAATTTATACATAAAAAGTCAGAAACGGGGGGCTATGCTAGGCAGGCTTGTTGGAATAGATACATCTTAAGACGTTGGCGGAAGAGGCGGAGGTCCAAGATAGTGCGTAGGTCGGGGGGTAGGTCGTTCCAGAGGGCCGGGCCCGCCACAGAGAAGGCCCTTCCCCTGGGCGTCGCCAACCGGCATTGCCCAGCCGACGGCACCCGGAGAAGACCCTCTCTGTGGGAGCGGATCGGACGAAGGGATGTATGGGGCAGGAGGCGGTCTCGTATATAGCTAGGCCCCGACATTGATGGACATATTAAAAAAAGCTTCAATTGAATGGCAACAATCACGATCCTGACTTTTGGGACTCCCCTGGGGATGCTCCTGAAATAGAAATAAACTGAGAAGAAAAAGTGAAATACTCCTAATGCTTGTAACAGGAATATCTAAAATTGTATTTAACATTGATAGAATATTGGCCTTTTCTTTCTCTGATTTATATTCAATACTGTAAAAGGAAAAGGTTCCCGTTGCACATATGTGCTAGTCGTTCCTGACTCTAGGGGGCGGTGCTCATCTCCATTTCAAAGCCGAAGAGCCAGCGCTGTCCGAAGATGTTTCCGTGGTCATGTGGCCGGCATGACTAAATGCCGAAGGCGCATGGAACGCTGTTCCCTTCCCACCAAAGGTGGTCCCTATTTTTCTACTTTCGAACTGCTGGGTTGGTAGCTGGGACCAGGAACGGGAGCTCACTCTGTTACGCGGTGCTCAGGATTCGAACCACCAAACTGTCAACCTTTTTGATCAACAACCTCAGCGTCCTATCCACTGAATCATTGCTTCCCGTTTATTCAATACTATATGGCACCTAAATAACAGAATATAAACCTAAGCAAACTGTAGAAACATCATTGCACTGAAATAACATTATATAAAAAGGATCCAGCCAGTTCTATTTTAATACTTCATGCATAAATTATAGTCTCTTCAAATGTCACTCATTTAATCACAATTCTCTATATAATATTCTCGTCTGATTTATTAGCCCTGTTATATTTTTACTGGTACTTTCGCACCTACTTCCGGTTGTGATGTTTTAACCAGCGCAAACACTTCGGGTTACAACGGCCATGCAGCCCGTGATTGCTAAGCGATGTGGCAGTAAAGCACAAGGTTACATGACTGCAGCGCTCGGCAAAAACAATCGTGGCAGAGTCTCATTGTCATAGTGGACCACAGGAACACACAGGTAGTTACCGTATTTTTTGGAGTATAAGACGCACCTTTCCCCACCAAAAAGAGGGTGAAAATCTGGGTGCATCTTATACACTGAGTACAGCATTTTTGGCCTCCCGAAACCCCGCCCCCTTTGCAAAAATGGCCATGCATAGCCTTTAGGGGGCTTCCAGAGTGCTCCTGAGGGCTGGGGAGGGCAGAAACGAGCAAAAAATGGGCTGTTTTTGCTCGTTTCTGACCCCCGGGTGCAGAGGAGCACTCTACATGCCTCCTAAAGTCTATGCATGCCCTTTTTTTGGCAAAAAACTGGTCCATTTTCACAAAAAAGGGCTATTTTTTGCTCATTTTTGCCTTTTTCAGCCCCCAGGAGCACTTTGCAGGCCCCTGAAGCTCTCTGCATGGCCCATTTTTCACAAAAAATGAGGCGTGCAGAAGATTTGGGAGGTCTGCAGAGTGCAAAAACCTTTCTTTAAAAAAGTACCTATTCAAAATCTTGGTGTTCTTATACTCTGAAAAATACGGCAAATGGGAAGATGTGGGAATCTCAGGTAAGGGGTGCCTGGGGTGGGGGAGATGCTCTGGGAGAGCCAGCATAGAGGCTTGTGAGTTGGAGAAGCTTAGAGGGCAATGGGATGATTCCCATTGGCTCCCCATCCAGTTGCCCGGGGCAACTGGTTCTGAATCCACTTGACCACGCCCCCTCTTTGCCCCCCCCCCCTCCAGTCCACACCCACATGGCTGCGTCCACCTGGTCTCAACCACCCAGCCACCCTGAGCTGGCTGCACTTCAGTGGTGGGTTTCAATTTTTTTTAGAACCTACTCTGTAGGTGTGGCCTATTTTGTGGGTGTGGCTTGGCAGTCATGTGACAGGGTGGGAGTGGCCAACTTGTAAAATATGGTGAAACTCATTTAACAACGCTCTTGCGTTGGGCTCAATTGTGATGATAAATTTTCTTTCTTTCTTTCTTTCTTTCTTTCTTTCTTTCTTTCTTTCTTTCTTTCTTTCTTTCTTTCTTTCTTTCTTTCTTTCTCTCTCTCTCTCTCTCCCTCTTTCTTTCTTTTCCTTCCTTCCTTCCTTCCTTCCTTCCTTCCTTCCTTACTTACTTACTTACTTACTTACTTACTTACTTACTTTTTGCCTTCCTTTCCTTTCCTTTCCTTTCCTTCCCATTGGGTTACTGGCAGCGGCAGGCCAGACTTACTTCTGGGTACGCCGGTGGAACCCCCTCTCACCGGCTCTCTAAATTTCACCATCCAGTTCTTGCGAATAGGTGCGAGCCTGAAGAAACCCACCACTGCTGCACTTAATCCTCCGCACTGACCTGGCTACGCCCACCCAGCCACAACTACCTGGTGGAACTCCGATGGCCGCGCCCACCCAGCCACGCCCACCTGGCCGCAGTCAGTCTTCACAGACCCAGCCTGGAGACAGCTTGGGAGGCCCAATGCTGACTGTGTGTGAGCACAGGGAGGCCACAGGGATGGACACCGCGGTGTGGAGTAAAGGCCTGAAGGACAGGACTACTTGACACAATACAAGTGTAGGAAGGACAGCAGGACTTCCAATCTTTCCTGCTGGCTTCCCCATTGTCTTGGTTTGTGGGAAGCCGGCAGGGAAAGTCATAGAATCACAGAGCTGGAGGGGACCTTGGAGGTCTTCGAGTCCAACCCCTTGCTCAGTACCAGCCCCATCAAATGGCTGTCCAATTTTTCTTCTTCTTTTTTTTTATTGATTTTCTATTAAATTTTGGGCTCAGTTCACTATAACTGGCAATATGGAATAGGATAGGATAGGATAGGATGGGATGGAATGGAATGGAATAGAAAAGATAGAGAATAGAATAAAATGGGATAGATTAGAATGGAATGGAATAGAATAGAAAATATAGAGGATTATATAGAATAGAAAAGATAGAGAATAGAAAAAAAAGATAGAGAAGAGAGTAGAGTAAAGTAGAATAGAATAGAATAGAATAGGAGTATAGAATAAAGTAGAATAGAAGAGAAAGGTAGAGAATAGAATAAAATAGAATAGAAAATATAGAGAATAGAATAAATTAGAAGAGAAAAGATAGAGAAGAGAAGAGAAAATATAGAGAATAGAATAGAATAGAAAAGATAGAGAAGAAGAGAACGGAACAGAACAGAATATAGACTAGAGCAGAGCAGAATAGAACGGAATACAGGGAAGAGGAGAGGAGAGATCTTTAAATTGGAGTCCCATTGCCTGGTCAAATTAAGTTCTACTTTCTTTCCTCTCTGTAGACTTCCTGGAGTTACAATTTGAAACCCCGGGGACTTCACTGTGGCAAAAAATGTTGCCCCCTCCTCCACCCCCCCCACCCCCCCCAACGCTTCCCTGACACTTTCAGGCTTGCTCTGGTTGCAACATCACAGAAAGCCGACTGGTCGCAGGAAGCAAGGACCTGTAATGGAAGCTCTGCAAGGTCATTAAGGGAGCGCCCCCCCCCGTCCCCCCCCCAGGTCAAGGCAGTAGCAGCTTTAACTAGCAAAAGGAGAGCAGCCAATTATTTTGGAAGGCAGAGCAGCTGCCTTGTGGCAAGAACAGCCTGGGGTAGCAGCAGAAGACTTCTGCTCAACCGCGAGAGTTCTTTGTAATGATGAAGATTCTGGCGCAGGAAAAGGCACCTCGGGGACACCAGTATTAAACTCCGAGTAGGTCTCCCAGCCACTTTGGGTGATTCCCACATGCAGGGAGGTGTTGTTATCAAATGGTTCATAAGGATGAGGAGGTTGTTTTCGCAGATGTCTGCCTGCAGTGGGGGGGATTGGCACGGAAATAATGATTAAGCCAATTATTTTTCCCCTCTCTCTTTGCAACTTATACGCTGCTCCATTTTGGCAGGCTCTGAGCAGCTTCTCTTACGAATAAGTCAAAACCTTAAAGTCACTTAGAGATAGTCCTCAGCTTATGACCGCTTTGAAACAGCCAGTGGGTTAACTGATTTTGCTTTGGGCTTCTCTTGGCCACGTGGCTCTTTCTTTCCCCTCCGGGGCTGTCTTGGGTAACGGATAAGGACGAGAAATAGCAATAGCACTTAGACTTATATACCGCTTCCCAGGGCTTTAGAGTTCTCTCTTAGGTTTACAGAGGCAGCCTCTTGCCCCCCCAACAATCTGGGTCTGCTGGCAGTTGGCAGAGTTAGTCTGCAATGCTGCATTCTAACCACTGTGCCACCATAGCAATAGAATAGAATAGAATAGAATGCAAAAGGGCTTGTTGATCGGAAAAGTCGGCAGTTCGAATCCCTAGTACGTGTCTCCTGAGTGAGCAGGGGGTTGGACTAGATGACCTCCAAGATCCCTTCCAACTCTGTTACTGTGTCAGGCCTGCAGCCATATTTTCTTGTGGCTCTTTGGCCTGCCACATTTTCTATGATCTTACTATGCATTTTCTAGTGTGGGAAAGTGAGAGGTGGTATTGTACGGAGAGAAATGCTATGTAGCCATAACAAAATTCCTTCTAGAAAGCCAAGGTCATTCCTTTGTCTCTGCACCTCTGCACCTGACCGGAACTGGATGGGTGGAAGCTGCCAGCATGGCAGTGGGAGATCGGACCATGGGATGGACTTGTGGGTGTGGGGGGAGAGATCTTGAACTTTCAACTGGGTGGGGAAAACCGGGAAGCTTTCAGATTCAGGTTTTCCCAGATGGGCCAACATGGCTTTCTTCATCAATTGGAACTTTTAGCAATACTTTGCCTTGGGCCCTGATTTACTTTTGGGTGATATTTGGAGCCCTGACATACTGTTTATTACCATTTGTCAGCAAATTCGGGAGGGATTCAGGAATAGCAACCTGGATCAAAAGGAGGAACTTGTCGTATGGGATTCATAAGGCAAAGCACGAGATCCTTACTTCTCTGGCACATGGGCCCACGATAGCCCGGGGCGCACTCACAGATCCCATCTTGTGGGGAGCAGGAACCTCCATTTTCACAGTTGCAGGCAATGGAGCAGTTGGGTCCCCAACGGCCGGCCGGGCACACGCTGTCGCAGTGGATGCCTGGGGGGGAAAGGAAAGATGGGGATGAGTTGTGCAAAAAGGAGGACTCGCTCGTGTATTGGTGGAAAGGAAGTTTGCACTCCCCTTGGGGCACACTTGGGTTTCAAACGCAGAGGGCTGTGTCTTCAGGGTAGGACATGGCCCAGAAAGTCTGTGGGGTTTGAAGGAAAACCAAGCAAGGTCATTTTGGCACCTGATGTGAAGTTATTCTCTTCCTTAATCTTTAGCCTTCCCTTGGTTTTTTTTTTTAAAGGAATAAGCTATCGCCCTTTTTTTGTTGTTGTTTACTGAAGTATTTCTCAACCTACTGTTCTCACCCGGGCTTCTTTAACAAGCATGAAGCAGAGTCTTGGTCCCAGCAAAACGTCTTTTATTTACACGACTGAATTCCTTTCATTCACAGTCAGCAAGGCTTGGCAAACAGTCTTTCAGAGGAATGTTTATCCACACGAACCTTATCTCATTTGGTGAGCTGCCAGATAACTAGTTTCCAAACACAGGGCAAGGCAACACTTGGCACAGAGTCTCTATTAGTCACAAACAGAACTTTCTACTCTTGAAACAACCGAAGGAACCGATTGTTTCCTGCAAAAGCCCCCTCCCCGTTCGCTCCTCTTTTTTTTCCTATGGGAGGGGACAATCGCCTCCAAAGTGTGGCCTTACTCCTAAGTTGAACCTGCTTTCTTAGTTGTTCTTGTCTTCTGGCAGCTCTGCGCATGCACACACTGGGAACAGGCTCCAGCTGTTCCTCTGCCTCACTGCTGTGTAGCTTCCTCTCTGTCTCCAACACAGAGCCCCCGTCTGAGCTTTCCTCAGCCCCAAGGACTGGCCTATGTGACCTCCTCACTGTCCGACTCTGCTGCCAGCTTTGCTGGCCACCAGCGAGCCGCAATACCTAGCAATTTTATGAAGCATGGCCATAAAATCCCAGGATTCCTCTGCTAGCATGCTGGAGGAGGAATTCTCGGAGTTCAACTCCACAGATATTTGAGGGGCAATATTTGAGGGGTTGTCACAAATATAAGCGGGGGGTGTCAACCTTGTTAGCAACTCTGGGTTCAGAACCAGTATCAGAACTCTGGTCCCATAACCAATGTTAGCTAATGAATGCGGAATAGTGTAATTCACCGGACAGTAAAGAGCTACATTGCTGTAAACCACAAACAAACTCTAAAACAGTGATAGTAAGAAAATAAATAGTCTTTACTTTGTCACAACTAAAATGCTTCTTCCGACTAACTTCTCAAACAATGATAACAACAGTCCATCACCAAACAAAGTTTATCTCACAGTGATGCAAACAAAACCTCCTCCTTCACAGTTCAGCTTCTCAAACAACAATCAGGTAACACAGGATCACAAGGATTCGAACAGGGAAACGATCAGGGAATGAGCTTGTGTTCCTGAGCTTCCTTTATAGTAGAGCTGTATAATTACAGCCAATGAGATTATAAGTCAGTTCTTAAAGCTACACAATTCCTTAAGAACATAGGCTCATATATATTGCCAACCCAATGTAAGGCTGAATATCCTAACAAACCTATTCTCCAAAGCACCGTAGGGCAAGACAAGAAGCAATGGGTGGAAACTAATCAAGGAGATAAGCAACCTAGAACTAAGGAGAAATTTCCTAACAGTGAGAACAATTCATCAGTGGAACAACCTGCCTCCAGAAGTTATGGGTGCTCCACTGGAGGCCTTTAAGAAGAGATTAGACAACCATCTCTCTGAAATGGTATCAAACAGGAGGCTGGAGTAGAAGATCTCCATGGTCCTTCCAACTCTGTTATTCTATGTTCTAACATACTTGCTGGGGAATTCTAGGAGTTGAAGTCTAGACATTTCTGATGGGATGTAGTGAGGAGGTGGATCCCCAGATGGGAGGGGCGCATTACAGAGGAGTAAGAGGCAACTCAGTCCAGGATACCATGTGTGAGAGAAAGAGGGTGAAGACAGCTGCTCCCTAATAGTTCTCAGTGTTTGGTAGATTCAGAGAGTCGAGGGCTTTAGTCTGGCAAGATTCTGTCTATAGATGTGAACAATCAAAGTTCACCATGTGTCATTCTTGGTTTGGCCAGACTAAAGCCCTCTACTCTCTGCATCTACCACACACTCTGAGAACTATTAGGGAGGGTCTGTCTTCACCCTCTTTCTCTCACACATGATATCTGGGTGGAGTTGCCTCTTACTCTTCTGAAATGCACCCCCTCCCCTTTGGGAATCCACCTCCTCACTGTGTTCCATCTCATCATGCTGGCTGGGGAATTCTGGAGGTTGAAGGCCACACGTCTTGAAGTTGCTGGCTGCACAATCGATCCCCTGTGCTTTTCTGTGTATCACACACACGACACATGTGAAAAAGAGAGAGGTTTCCATCATGTGTTTACAGCCACCATAATCACGGCTTTGACAATGCCAACATCCCTGAAGGAGAGGTAGAAGAGGAAACAGGTCTTCACTATGATATCATGATTGACGGGAGGACAAGAAGAGAGAAGGAAAACTCCATATTTACTCAAGGTTAATTCTTCTGGGTAAGAAATCAAGAGAATCCATTGTGTATTTCACACTCCCAGGGAACCTCATGTCCTTGCAGGGCCGTGACAAGGTCAACCTCTACATGTCCGACATTGCATCATTCAGTCATTCCAAGATGGGGTCATGCTGTGTGTGATGCAACTTCCTCCTTCAATCTGCAGGTGTTCCTGACTCCACCAGTTGAATTCTACAAATGTGAACTGAGGTGGGAGAAACTCGCTCTCTACTACGTTATTAGATCTACAGTTTCAGATCTGGATAGGTCTCACCTGAGATTTAATCCCCCCCCCCACCTCTTGTTCTTCTACACATGTCACAGTTCTCCTTGACCATGACCTGAATTCTCCATCCAAATTCCATTTCAATTAGCAGTGAGGTACTCGTCCATTATGGTTAAAGATGCAATTATATAATTATAGGTTTTTGTTTTTTTAGAAAAACCTCACAACAGAAGAGGGGAGACATGTGTTAGGGATGTACCAACCTCTATGTAACCTTCATCTCATTCAGCCATTCCCAAACATTCAACATTGCAAAACCCTGAAGGCCAAATATGATGGCCAAGTCTTCTTACAGTATGGCCTTGATCTGAAGGATCCTTGAATGTTTCTGTATGTCAGACCTGCAGCCAACTTTGTACAGAATTAGATGCAATGTAGCCATAACAACATTCCTTCTAGAAAGCCAAGGTCATCCTTTGTCTCTGCACCTCTGCACCTGACCGGAACTGGATGGGTGGAAGCTGCCAGCATGGCAGTGGGAGATTGGACCATGGGATGGACTTGTGGATGTGGGGGGCAAGATCTTGAACTTTCAACTGGGTGGGGAAAACCGGGAAGCTTTCAGATTCGGGTTTTCCCAGATGTGCCAACATGGGTCTCTTCATCAATTGGAGCTTTGAGCAATACTTTGCCTTGGACTCTGATTTACTATTGGATGTTCTTTGGAACCCTGACATTAACCTGAATCTCCATTAAAATACTTCACCAGCTAACCTTAATTTCGGGGTGCTGTCCGGGGTCCTAAGTCCCAACACCAATCCGAGCCCGGGCCGGGCAGGGTAAAAACTCAGGGAAGATGGAGGGACATTGTACTTGGTTGCTTTCTTGCAGACATTTCATTATTGAAATGAAATTGAAAACACACTTTTTCTGCCTTGCCGGCCTGGGATAGCTACTCCTCTGTCTTTAGGGTTTATTGGGGATCTCTAGTTAGATAGTTTTAACGGGTATTTTAGCACAGGTCACTTAATTTAATGTATTTTTAATGAAATATGTATATAGTTATTGTTCTTATTCCTCCTGTGCACCGCCCCGAGTCCCTGTGGGGAGAGGGTGCGGTTTATAAGTAATAAATTATTATTATTATTATTATTATTACCCAACTAAGTAATATCATCAAGGCTAGAAGGTTTGCACATCCCTTCTAGCACTGATGAAGTTACCTTGTTGGGTAATGAAACATCTGGAAGAAAACAGCCAAGCTCCAAGAGCACCAGGGACTCCACAGTTCAAGCCTGAGCTACAAATATTCTCCTTTATTGGTATTTGACTTTGATCTCATGAGCTGAGAAAAGTCTCGGCTTTCCCCGTTATTTTGCAGCTTATTCAAGTTTTTGTGTGGTAAATTCTAAGCTCCAGTGAGCTTGCAGGTCCTGTTAGTCACCCTTACAGTCCTTCCACATAACCTCTTTCGAACATGAGTGCAAATATTTTGTCTGCCCTCAGCTTCACCTTTTATCTCCCTGCCTTGTTTTGGGATAAGCTGATCAGAATCCAAATCTCTAACTTAAAGAACTGGGGCTGAGCAGATTCGTTTCCTTTCCGGTCCTTTCCTCTCCATCTCCTTTCTTCCAGACCGGAAGGACATAAGCAGAATCTGCCTCTTTAAAACGTGTCTTGCGCTCCACGAATCCTCATGGCTAAATAAATGAATAAATAAAAAGCCATTGAGCAAAGTCAACAAATTGTGGGAACAGTAGAAATGGTATAAGGCAGGGGTCCCCAACCTTTGCAACTTTAAGTCTGAAGGACTTCAGCTCCCAGACTTCTCTGGGAGCTGAAGTCCTTCAGACTTAAAGTTGCAAAGGTTGGAGACCCCTGGACTAGTGTGATGAAGCTTTGCTGGCTGGAGAAGTCTGGGAGCTGAAGTCCTTCAGACTTAAAGTTGCAAAGGTTGGAGACCCCTGGTATAAGGTCTCCTACTTGAGCAGAGGGTTAGACTAAAAGACTGCCAAGATCCTTTTCAACTTTGCTATTCTGTAAATAGTAAATTGGGGTGGCTCAGTGGCTAAGACAGTGAGCTTGTCGATCAGAAAGGTCGGCAGTTCGGCGGTTCAAATCTAGCGTGTGTCCACCGGTGTGAGTGGGGTCATGAATTAGTTGGGTCAGGTCCACGGCTGTCATGGAAGCCATGAACTCCCGGGCCGCCTCAGATGTCTCGCCTATCGATGGCAGGTTGAAATCCCCCATGACTAAAAGCCTGGGGGTAACAACCGCCACCTCAGCTATCGCATCGAGGAGCTCGGGCAGGGTTGCTGATATGTAGCGGGGAGCCAGGTACAGAATCAGCAAGCCCAACTGCCTCCCAGGGCCCCACTTCACACACAGGGACTCACAGCCAGCTGTCTGCGGCACAGTGGTCTCCCTTGGGTCAAGACTATCCCTTATAATAACCGCCACCCCCCCCCCCCCGACCCTGGGCCCGTGGCTGATGGAATGCCCGGTAACCTGGTGGGCACATTTCCACGAGGGGAACTCCCCCCTCATGGCCCAACCGGGTCTCGGTGATTCCCACCAGGTCCGGCTCCCCCTCCAATACCAAATCATGGATGAGGGGGGCTTTGCTGACCACGCACCTGGCGTTGCATAGCATCAGCCTTGGGCAGGGGCCCTGTGACTCCGAACCCCCTGGGATGCGAGAAGAGCCATGGGGACCGGAGGGCGCAACCGCTAATAGACAGAGGGGATGCCCTCCCATAACCTGATATGGTCCCCGGCTACGCCATACCTACCTCTCCCACACACCGTCCTGACGGTCTGGCCCTCCATGGAATTGACCTTTATTTCCCCCCCCAAAAAAATCAGACCTTACTTCCTCTCCGTCAGAGCCGTGGGCTGACCTGGGGCTAAAATCTTGTGGGCCAATCCCGTTACCCACTTTTCTAATCCCGGGTAACCCTCCCCCCACCCTGGGCGCCCGTAAAAAACAAGTTAAAAAATTCCCCAAGAAACTCCTAATTTTCCGTTTTCGCCATTTAATCACTGCCTGTGATACTTTTTACTGAGAAGTCCTTGGTGCTCCCTGAATTTGGTTATTTTCTCGCAGATGTTTCATTACCCAGTCTGGTATCCAATACAGGCAAACTGAGAAAGCAGCAAGGTTTGCCCAGATCAGTGGTGGGTTTCTGCAGGCTCGCACCCACTCGCAAGAGCCGGATGGTGAAATTTAGAGAGCCGGTGAGAGAGGGTTCCACTAGTGGACGCAGAAGTAAGTCTGGCCTACCGCTGCCGGTAACCCAATGGGAAGGAAAGGAAAGGAAGGCAGAAATAAGAAAGGAAAGAAAAAAAGAAAAAGAAAGAAAGAAAGAACGAAAGAATTTATCATCACAATTGAGCCCAAAATTTTGGTTGCTAAGCAAGAGCGTTATTAAATGAGTTTCACCACATTTTACAAGTTGGCCACTCCCACCCTGTCACATGACTGCCAAGCCACGCCCACAAAATAGGCCACACCTAGAGAATAGGTTCTAAAAGTGTTTGAAACCCACCACTGGCCCAGATCAATCCTCAGCTACAAATATTCTCTTTTATTGATGCTCCACAATGGGGGCATCTCTACATCCCTGAAACCCTCCATAGTTCCCTCCTTGAAACACCCCAACGTTCCTTCAAACACATGGAGGATCTGGCTTGTGGCATCTTGAATGTGGCATCTCCTGTTGACAGCATTTCTCCTACAGAAAATAGACCGCCTTTCCAATGTCGGTTGGAAGGAAGCGTTCAGTCCATTTTCATCCCAGGTATCAAAACTCTAGAACCTGGACTGGCCAGCATCCATGTCACTGGTCAAGCTGCTTTGAACTCACAACACTTCTCCAACGACATCGCGATATGCATGGCATCACACACACACACGCCTTGTGATGCTCATGCACTAAACCTGTGATGGCGAACCTATGGCACGTGTGCCAGAGGTGGCCCACAGAACCCTCTCTGTAGGCATGCGCACTGTCGCCAGTTGCTCTTCTGGTTTCCAGGCATGCTGGAAACCAGAAACATAATGTTTTTGGCCTGAAAAACAGCCCGAAAAATGGCTTATTTTCAGGCCATTTTCAGGCTCTTTTTTGGTCATTTTTGGGCAATTGTTCAACCATTTTTGGGGCCAAAAATGACCTGGAAAGGGTAAAAATGGCCTGAAAACAACTCCCAAAATGGCCAAAAACCAGGCCATTTTCAGGCTGTTTTTGGTCCAAAAAATGTATAAAAAATGGCCCAAAACTCAGCCCCAAAATGGTCTGAAATCAGCCCCAAAAGTGCCTCACAAAACAGGCATGTGCACACCGGTCAGCTGGTTTTTGGGTTTCCGGCACTCCGGTGTGTGCGCATGCACGTATGTTCCGGTTTGGGCACTTGGTGCCAAAAAGGTTCCCCATCACTGGACTAAACCATAAGCCACATGCCCTGGCTGAACTTGCAGATGATGGGATCTATCTTGCCAAGCTTATCCTAACTTGCTTTAGAAGTTCAGCCTCCCTGCTGACATTTGAGCAGGCCTTTGTTCCATGGGGTTTATTCTTTTAGTTTTCATTTTCCATCGTATTTTTTTTTTTTTTACAATGGTCCTCTGAGACCTGTGGGCAGCTTCCAAACAACTAAATGCATTTCCTTAGATAATTATGATAGACCTAGGAACCAATGTACTTAACAGGAAATTGAGATGATCCAGGCTCTGGGTTCAAAGATAGATAGATGATCCACAGACAGGCAGGCAGGCAGACAGACAGGCATGCAAATTCAGGTTGCAAAGGGCTACAATTTGGCATTTTTAAAATGCCACTCAAAATCTATCCAGATGCCCTGTCGGCTGCTATTTATTTAATTAGTGACATTTAAATGAAGGCCTCTGCCCTTTTTATCACCGTCTTATGAATTGAAACGTTCTCGGAGGATGCCTGCACATTTGCAGGTCGCCTGAGAAGCAATTATTTGTGGGTGGAGGCTTATGAAGAAACCCCTTTGATTATTTGACTTAAAATTCGGGGTGGGGGGGAGATTTCAACAATGCCAGCCTGCCCAGTGGGAGATGGGGCAAGGAAAGGAAGAAGGGAGGATGCTGGCTAGAGCAGCTTCAGCAGTGATCCTGGTGAGAGAGAAAAAATGCTTATTTATTTATGTGCGCCGGTTTAAAAACAAGACAAAACGAAAACTAGGCTCCCCACAATGGAAAAGCATCCTACCTAATACAAAAACAGATCAATAAAAGAAGGCCAATGAAAAGACCACAAGCAACAGAATTAAATCGACTCAAAGCAAACCAAATCTTAAGAAGGGCTCATCTGCCAGCCTGTTGTAAGGGAGAAGAGCCCACTTTTCAGCTTGTTTAGAACATTGTTCATTTTTCATTTTATTCGATTTATATACCGCCCTATTTTCACCTAAAAGGGACTCAGGGCGGTGCACAGAGAGATAAAAACCCAACAATACATACAAAATATAAAAGACAATTAAATTATTAAATCTGTGCTAAAATTTAGATAATATAAAATTAAAACCAATAAATATCAAAATTTAAAATTATACCCTTAGTCTGTGGCGAAAGGATCTCTGGGGTAGATAGGACAGGGTAGTGGTGGGTTTCAAATTTTTTTAGAACCTACTCTCTAGGTGTGGCCTATTTTGTGGGCGTGGCTTGGCAGTCATGTGACAGGATGGGAGTGGCCAACTTGTAAAAGTGGTGAAACTCATTTAACAACGCTCTTGCTTAGCAACCAAAATTTTGGGCTCAATTGTGATGATAAATTCTTTCTTTCTTTCTTTCTTTCTTTCTTTCTTTCTTTCTTTCTTTCTTTCTTTCTTTCTTTCTTTCTTTCTTTCTTTCTTTCTTTCTTTCTGTCTGTCTGTCTGTCTGTCTGTCTGTCTGTCTTTCTTTCTTTCTTTCTTTCTTTCTTTCCTTCCTTCCTTCCTTCCTTCCTTCCTTCCTTCCTTCCTTCCTTCCTTCCTTCCTTCCTTCCTTCCTTCCTTATTTTCTGCCTTCCTTTCCTTTCCTTCCCATTGGGTTACCGGCAGCGGCAGGCCAGACTTACTTCTGGCTCCACCGGTGGAACCCTCTCTCACCGGCTCTCTAAATTTCACCATCTGGCTCTTGCGAGTAGGTGCGAGCCTGCAGAAACCCACCACTGGTACAGGGGGTCCTCGACTTACAACAGTTCATTTAGTGACCATTCAAAGTTACGTGAAACTGGAAAAAAGCAATTTACCACCGTTTTTCACACTTACGACCTAACGGTCCCGTGATCAAAATTCAGATGCTTGGCAATGGACTCATATTTATGACGGTTGCCATGAACCGGGACAGTCACGCAATCCATTTTGCGACCTTCTGCCCAGCAGTGTCAATGGGGAACCCGGATTCACTTAACAACAATTTGACTAGTTTAACAACTGCAGTGATTCACTGAATACAAAGATAATACAATGGGGCAAAACTCACTTAACATCTGTTTCACTTAGCAACGGAAATGTTGGGATCAGTTGCAGTTGTGAGACAAGGACTACTTGTATAGGGAGTAACCAGCTCTTAGATTGCACCTGGAAGCCAATCTCCAACCAATGAGGTTTGTGGACTGATAATGTCTCATGGTCATAGCATGGATTGCCCATTAACAGGTTGACTCAGCCTTCTGTCCTTCCGAGGGCCATAAAATGAGGATGCAGATTGTTGGGGGCCAGGAGATGATTCTGTAAACCACTTAAAGAGGGTTGCAAAGCACTGTGAAGTGGTATATGTCTTAAGTGTTATTCCATTCCATTCCATTCCTATACCCCTCTCCTCTCCATTTCCATATCCATATCCATATTCTATTCTATTCCACGTCCATTCCATTCCATTTCTATACCCCTCTTCTCTTCTCTTCTCTTCCCATTTCCATATTCTATTCTATCCCATCCCATCCTCTCCTATCATCACAGAAGGAGTTAGAATGCAGTATTGAGGCTATGATGATTGCCCACCCCACATTCAAAACAAAGAATAGAAAATTATATAAAAGAGACCTTGCCATCAAATACATGGTTTAATGAAACAAGATGAGATTCTGAATTAATTCTCATCTTCCTATTTACAAATACAATTCACTCCCTGAATCTTTTTGCACATACAGTAGATGGTTTTGACTTCAACCTTGTCTGAATCAGCATGAAGGGAATGGAAGTTTTAATGCAAATGGGATTAAGTGGCATAAAAAATACCCCAGTGTTGTTTTAATGACTGCACAGAGTCACATAAGGACTCGTGGGGGAAATATCTGCTCCCTAGTTCCCTTTTAGAATTATGTGGTTGGAAGGAAAGTAAATTCATCCTAAGTTTCCACATTCCAGGGCTGAGAAAGAAAAACACTACCAGGACAAAGGAATAAAAAAAAAAAAGAGGTTTCAAACAGACTTGGCACATGTTCCACATTTAGAATTAAAACGTGGCATTTTTTCCCCTAAGCGTTATTCTTTCCTTTTTGATCATTTTAGGTTTCCTACAACTGCAAAAAGCAACATGCATTTCTCCAGCCCACAGTCAAAGCTGCTTGAAATGTTACTAGAATGCAACACTAGTTATTTTCTTTTAACGTTGCATTTCGCAACTGCAATTGTTAAAAGCTCTTCATTGCTAAAGTTCCTCCCACGATGTAACATTTGAGACAATTAGTTTTAATGAGTAAGATGAATCCCAACCATTTCAAAAGGAATTTGGTTCTCAACATTTCCTGTAAATTCTAGTTAGGAAGACAGTGGAATCAATATGGCCATTTTAGTTCCGTACAGTAAGTTCTAATCCAATATTGCTCCTGTTTGGACACGTCGAAGTTTTGATTTAATACAATACAAAAGCAGAGTTGGAAGGGACCTTGGAGGTCATCTAGTCCAACCCCCTGCCTAGACAGGAAGCCCTATGCCGTTTCAGACAAATGGCTATCCAACATCCTCTTAAAGACTTGCAGTGTTGGGGCATTCACCACTTCTGGAGGCAACTTCTGTTCCACTGACTAATTGTTCTAACTGTCAGGAAATTTCTCCTCAGTTCTAAGTTGCTTCTCTCCTTGATTAGTTTCTTGCTTCTTGTTCTGCCCTTGGACAATAGCTTGACTCCCTCTTCTTTATTTTACTGGCATATTCTTTATTTTTGAGCGTTTCAAATAGTGCATACTTTCCCCCATAACCCTTTCGGATCTTTTCATTAACTGTAGCACCTGAGACACCGCTGCCACCCACTTGGAAGAATGCCAATCATCTGCCCAGAAGTTGGTAAACCTCCAATTTGAAATTTCTCCTTGAACCCCAAAACAAGAGGGACTGTCAAAGATTTTGCCATTCCCAGATGGGTGAACTAGGAGTCCCTTCTAGAAGTCCTCAGCTGGCATTGTCAGTGCTGAGGTCCTATACAAGCTTAGTATGCAGATCGGCTGCCCAGGTGCCTTTATTTCATTGATTTTAATTCTTGTGCTACCCTGTTGTTCTTTATTTTCCAGATACATGTTGCATTGGGATAAAGAACATATAGTAATCAATGAATGGTTAAGTGAAATAAATATATATATCCCAGGGATGTCAAACTCAATTTCTTTGAGGGCCACATCAGGGCTGTGACTGACATTGGGGGCCGGGCAGCCATAGCCAAGTAAGTGGGTGTGGCTAGCTTAACACCACTTACTGGGCGTGGCCAACTGGGTGGCTTGGCCAGCTTGACACCATATCCCAAACTGCTGGCAAGTCCTCCAAGGTCCCTTCCAGTCTTATGTTTCTACTAGCCGTTCCCAGCCACGCGTTGCTGTGGCCCAGTCTGGTTAAATGGCCAACCAATCTGTGTGTAGATCTACACCTGCACACACAAACATGTACACACAACCACCATAAAACCCCCAACCTACCTACCTACTGTATTTCTCTCTCTCCCTCTCTCTCCCTCTACCTACCTACCTACCTACCTACCTACCTACCTACCTACCTACCTACCTACCTACTGTATTTCTCCCTCTCTATCCACCTACCTACCTACTGTATTTCTCCCTTTCTCCTTCTACCTACCTACCTACCTACCTACCTACCTACCCACTGTATTTCTCCCTCTCTCTATCCACCTACCTACCTACCTACCTACCTGTATTTCTCCCTCTCTCTATCCACCTACCTACCTACCTACCTACCTACCTACCTACCTACCTGTATTTCTCCCTCTCTCTATCCACCTACCTACCTACCCACTGTATTTCTCCCTCTCTCTATCCACCTACCTACCTACCTACCTACCTACCTGTATTTCTCCCTCTCTCTATCCACCTACCTACCTACCTACCTACCTACCTACCTGTATTTCTCTCTCCCTCTCTCTATCCACCTACCTACCTACCTACTGCATTTCTCCCTCCCTCTCTCTATCCCTCTACCTACCTACCTACCTACCTACCTACCTACCTACCTACCTACCTACTGTATTTCTCCCTCTCTCTATCCACCTACCTACCTACCTACCTACCTACCTACCTACCTACCTACCTACCGCATTTCACCCTCCCTCCTCTATCCCTCTACCTACCTACCTACATACCTACCTACCTACCTACCTACCTATCTACCTACCTACCTTAGATAGTTTTAAACTTCGGGAATTTTAATTTGGTTTTAGCACAGGGTTTATCGAATAAGTTTTTAAATTTTTTTATGTATTTTGTATGTTTTTTAGTATTCCTGTGCGCCGCCCTGGGTCCGCTTGGAGAAGGGCGGGGTATAAATTTAATAAAATAAATAAATACCTACCTACCTACCTACTGTATTTCTCCCTCTCTCTATCCACCTACCTACCTACCTACCTACCTACCTACCTACCTACCTACCTACCTACCGCATTTCTCCCTCCCTCTCTATCCCTCTACCTACCTACCTACCTACCTACCTACCTACCTACCTACTGTTTTTCTCCCTCTCTATCCACCTACCTACCTACCTACCTACCTACCTACTGCATTTCTCTCTCCCTCTCTCTATCCACCTACCTACCTACCTACCTACCTACCTACCTACCTACCTACCTACCGTATTTCTCCCTCTCTATCCCTCTACCTACCGCATTTCTCCCTCTCTATCCCTCTACTACCTACCTACTGTATTTCTCCCTCTCTATCCTTCTACCTACCTACCTACCTACCTACCTACCTACCTACCTACCTACTGTTTTTCTCCCTCTCTATCCACCTACCTACCTACCTACCTACCTACCTACCTACCTACTGCATTTCTCTCTCCCTCTCTCTATCCACCTACCTACCTACCTACCTACCTACCTACCTACCTACCTACTGTATTTCTCCCTCTCTCTATCCACCTACCTACCTACCTACCTACCTACCTACCTACCTACCTACTGCATTTCTCCCTCCCTCCCTCTATCCCTATAGCTGCCTACCTACCTACCGTATTTGTCCTTGAATCTTATGGACAGAGTATTTTATGTCATAAAGAATGACATAATACCTGTGGCCCACTACTCTCTCTGTATCCATCTACCTACCTTGTTTACAATTTTTTACATTTCCGTTGCATGTACCTAGCACAGGTGTGACATCTACACAATCTATATATCTCATTGGTGCCGTATGTGAAAGGAACATTGTGTGAAAATTTGGAAGCGATCGGTGCAGGACTTTCAGAGATTAGCGGTTTTGAACAAACTCTTGTTCCATTTTTATTTATACAGAAGATGAACTTCTATCTACCATGGATCAATTTTTAAAGGCTATATATTTTAGGGCAAAGTTTCTCAACCACGGCAACTTTAAGAACTTTGAGAATCCCCCAACCAGCATGACTTGAAGTCCCCGTGTCTTAAAGTTGCTACGGGGGAGAGACACAGCATTAGGATGTCTCAAGCAACACACCATTACGGTAGAGCTGCCATCCAACCAAGCACATTTTTTGCTAGGCTATTAAAATTACAGAATTGTTCACGCAAAATTCATCATGCACGTTTCCCCATTTTAAACGTTTGGATCTTAGGTTTTAAGTCACTTCTCATTTTGCAAGTTATCCCATCAATCTGTTTCACACCTAACGGTAAGGCCAGAGACAAGGTGTTTTCTGAGCATCGGGCATGGTGAAAAAACATTAGACAGGGCTGGCCGTCCCATTGATAGTGGCCCCTTATCCACTAAACCTTGCCAGAACCTGTTAATCTTTAAGAAGCCACAAGTCTCTTGGTTATATTTGCTGGCAGTGAAACAATACTAATACTCCTATGGAAGATTTTATAGACAGGCAAAAGGAAATGATAGAAGATCACACAATTCCCTGTACATGCAGGGGGTTGGACTAGATCAGGGGTCTGCAAAGTCAGCTCTTTTAAGACTGGTGGACTTCAACTCCCAGAGTTAGCTATGCTGGCTGGGGAACTCTGGGAGTTGGAGTCCACCAGTCTTAAAAGAGCCGACTTTGCAGACCCCTGGACTAGATGACCCACAGGGTCCCTTCCAACTCTGTTAATTTGTCTACATTTAGAATCAGAGGGCTGGAAGGGACCTCTAACCCTCTGCTCAAGGCAGGAGACCTTATACCAGTGTTGGCGAACTTTGTGGAACCAAGGACCAACATGGGAGTGCGCATACATGCGCTGGAAACTGGAAGAGCAGCCAGTGGCATGCATGCGCACCCCAGGAAGATGATCTTGTGATTTTTGGTGCGCACATACACACCGGACACCTGGTCTTCTGGTTTGTGGCACACATACATGTATGAAGACCAGCTGGCTGGTGCAGCAGAACCCGGAAGAGCAACAGACAACGGCTCGGGTGCCCAGAGAGTTGGATCTGTGCGCCACTTCTGGTACAGGTGCCATAGGTTCGCCATCATGGCCTTATACCAGGGGTCTGCAAAGTCGGCTCTTTTAAGACTGGTGGACTTCAACTCCCAGAGTTCCCCAGCCAGCATAGCTGGCTGGGGAATTCTGGGAGTTGAAGTCCACCAGTCTTAAAAGAGCCGACTTTGCAGACCCCTGCCTTATACCATCCTGGATGGTGTATAGTAATCCAATCCCTTCTTAAAAACCTCCAATGTTAGAGCACCCACAATTTCAGGAGGAAAGCTGTTCCACTGATTCATTGTTCTCACTGTCTGGAATTTTCTCCTTAGTTCTAGGCTGGATGTCTCTTTAATTATCTTCCATCTATTGCTTCCCTCCAGTACTTTGGAAAGTAAGACAATCCTCCACGACAGCACTTCAAATATTGGAAGGCTGCTATCATGTCCCTTCCCCCCCTCCCAAATCCTTCTCTTCATTAGATTAAACACAGCTGGTTCCCTCAATTGCTCATTACATGATTATCTTCCAGTTGATATTAAAGCAGAAAAGGCTGTAATCAAAGGGCACAGGAATAACCTTCCTGGACAAAAATGAACTCCGAGGAAGTCGCTATGAATTGATTACTCGGATTTGTTGAGAAAAGAAGACATTTACGTCCAGGTCAGCACCCTGGAGAGCTCTCTGCAAGCAAGCCAAACACCAAGACAACTGTTGGTCTAGGATTTATCCCAGCTCAAGTGAGATTTTAAAAGGCAGGGCAAGGGCAGGTAATCTCCTAAATCTATCTCTGCTTAACTGCTGACATTACATTTATAGAAGTTTTGACTCAGGCCTCCATTAGGGCATAAATAAAGGTGGTTGAGATTATAGGACAGCTACAGGAGGACTCATACCACTGGCCAATCTGAAACTGGAAAGCGACTGGGGGAGGTTAATGGTGCTCTTTGAATGTAGCTGATCGCTGTTCTTATAGAATAGAGAACAAAAGATTTGCAAGGGACCTCAAAGGTCTTCTAGTCCAACCCTCTGTTCAATCAGGAGGTCATATAATGGACAAATGGTATTCCAGGTGTGGTCTTACAGTATAGGCCAGTGATAGCAAATGTTTTCCTGCTCGGGTGCCAAAAGGGCATATGTGTGCATGATAGCGTGTTTGTGCATGCCCACACCCATAATGCAACTGGAGGCAAGGCAGAATATTAATCAATCAATCAATCAATCAATCAAATTAGTCTGAAAAATAAGTTTAGGGTGGGCCATAGGAACATTGTCTGCATGACTTGTTCTCTGGTGGAATGGTGTTGAGGCGTAAAGGATCAAGGTCATATTTTAAATTGCAGTTCAAAGATTTAATGTTTACAACAATCTGGGCAACTAAAGTTCAATATTAAATGGGCGTCAGATGAGGGTCAATGGAATTCAAGATCCAGATGGATCTTGACAAAATTGAACCCTGGGCCCTATCTAGCAAAATGAAATTCAATGGAGAGAAAAATAAAGTCCTACACTTAGACAAGGAAAACCAGAAGTGCACATATAGATTGGGAGAAACCAGGCTTAATAGCAGTAACTTTGAGAGGGATCTTGGAGTCTTAGTGGACAACCAGCTAAATAGGAGCCAGCAGTGTGTGGCGGTAGCCAAAAAAGCCAACTCAATTCTAAATTGCATTAACAGAGGGATACAATCAAGATCAAGGGAGGTACAAATACCACTCTATAAAGTCTTAGTAAGGCCACACCTAGAATTCTGCATCCAGTTTTGGTCACCAGACTATCAAAAAGATGTTGAGACTCTAGAAAGAGTACAGAGAAGAGCAACCAAGATGATTAGAGGACTGGAGGCTCAAACATATGAAGAATGGTTGCAGGAACTGGGCCTGGCTAGTCTAGTGAAGAGAAGGACCAGGGGAGACAGGATAGCATCTTCCAATATTTGAGGGGCTGGCACAGAAAGGATGGGGTCAAGCTATTTTCTAAAGCACCCAAAGGCCAGACAAGGAATAATGGATGGAAACTGACCAAGGAGAGATTCAACCTGGAAATAAGGAGAACTTTCTGACAGTGAGACCAATCAACCAATGGAACAGAAGTTGCCTTCAGAAGTTGTGGGAGCTTCATCACTGGAAGCTTTCAAGAAGAGACTAGACTGCCATTTGTCAGAAATGGTGGAGGGTCTCCTGCTTGGGCAGGGGGTTGGACTAGATGACCTACAAGGTCCCTTCCAACTCTGTTAATCTGTTATCTGTTATCAAGGGGTCCATTTGTGGCTGCGTAACAATGCTAAGCTGATAACTCGCTTAACTTCGCCCCCAGCTTTGCCTGCTCCTCTCCTACAGAGGGAAAGTTGCTGAAGGTAATTACATTAACCTGCTCGCCAGCTGTTTGTGCCTTTGAGTTGTTTAATCCCGTGATGGATTGTCCCCCATCATCTTCAAGACAGGAGAGCAGGCCTCTGCAATTAAGCCCAAACAGAGTTTAAAGGAACGGCTGTCATGTTTCCTTCCCAGCTTTGACAGCAATATTTGGAAGAGAATTCTTTTATTGTGAGATAAGTTATTTATACACGGAGACAATTATGGAACATTATTCCTTATGTTCGCTTTGAGGAGAGTGACAGTGATCCCTTCTCCTCCTCCTTTTTTTAGAAGAGAGAGAGATGCTTTAAAATGCATTCTCTTCTCCCCAACAAAAAAGTCACCTCTAAGCGGAAGACTAATGAGCACAATCTTCTCAGGACTAAATAAAGACAAAATGATTTCTAATGAGGATATTGTTCTAACGCAACGGCGAGAGGGAAAGAAATGATGGCAGGAAGCCCTTAATTGCACCTAAACAGACACGAGCGAAATCACACCTTTTAACTGTGTTGATATTCAGAGGCAGAGAGATGCTACAAATATCTTAAATGGCCCTTTTTAGAAGCATTTCAAACACCTGACGCCCTTGCTGAGATTTAGCGAGTTAAAAGCTGCATTTGTCTGCATCTGATTCACAGGGCAATTATATCTATCTATCTATCTATCTATCTATCTATCTATCTATCTATCTATCTATCTATCTATCTATCTATCTATCTATCTATCTATCTATCTATCTATCTATCTATCTATCTATCTATCTATCTATCTCCTCTCTCATTTACCTACCTACCTACCTACCTACCTACCTACCTACCTACCTACCTACCTACCTACCTACCTACCTACCTACCTACCCTATCTATCTATCTATCTATCTATCTATCTATCTATCTATCTATCTATCTATCTATCTATCTATCTATCTATCTATCTATCTATCTATTTCCAATTTATACCCCGCCCTTCTCCTAAAAAAGGACCCAGGGCGGCGCACAGGCAATTAAAACCAAAACATACATATAAATACCCATATTAAAAAACTATTAAATAATAATCCCATGCTAAAACCCACTTATAAAATCTCTAATTAAAATTTACAATGTTAAAACTCAGTATCGGGGATTATCCTAGGCCGGCTTGTTGGAACAGAAGCGTTTTGAGGCGCTGGCGGAACAGGTGGAGGTCCGAGATGTTACGTAGTTCGGGGGGCAAGTTGTTCTATCTGTCTATCTATCTCCTCTCTTACCTACCTACCTACCTACCTACCTACCTACCTTATCTATCTATCTATCTATCTATCTATCTATCTATCTATCTATCTATCTATCTATCTATCTATCTATCTATCTATCTATCTATCTATCTATCATCACTTCCCTGGCTGTTTTTGGGCCTGCTCATCCAACAATCTTAATAGCTGCAAATTTGAATGTATAAATACCATACACATAACAACACACACTCTGCTAGACAGAAGTTCCTTGAGGATGGATTCCAGCACGAGTCCCAAAGTTCAGAAGACTAAACTTCTGATCCTGGTGGCCGACCCTGATTGGATCCTGCAGCATTATCCTGGGACGTATATTCACGTATATTCACTTTCATTCATCAGCATCATATAGTTTAGCACTAATATTTACTGTAATTGTTATAGTAACAGAAACCTGCAAATTTGAATGTGCTTCCCTCCTCAAGCACTTTATCTCTGGGTGAATTAGGGAAGGGCTTGTCTAAGAGGTTTCCTCACCTTACTTTCTTGGCCTGGGCTCAAGCCCCTCTTATCTAACTGCTGTCTTGGTAGACGTTCTGCCTTCTGTGCTTCAAGGCCATTCCCTCTGTCCTCTTCAGCTGATTTATTTATTTTATTCATTTATTTATTTTTCGCATTTGTATACCGCCCTATCTCCCTAGAGGGACTCAGGGCAACATCACCAAGATTATTTAAGAAAAAAGGAAGGATAGAAGCCCCCTGAAATGAAAACTGACCTTCCCTTTCCTTGTGAACTTGAATGAATCAGGAATTCGAGCCCAAGACACTGAAGATGTCTCCAAAGCCACAAACGAAATGAGGATCCTCTCTAATTTCATTGTAATTTTTACAAAGACAATAAAGATTATTATTATTATTAATTAAGGAGATGGGAAAGGTGACTGTTGAGGGGGCCCAAAGCATCTGTACTTGGCCCCCAAATGCTACCCAAAGAAAGAGACACAAATCAAGGATGATTTGTGTCTCTTTCTGCAAAAACAAGAGCTTTGGGCTAAGAAATTCCAAGCACGGGTTTTCATAGAGGAAGACCCACACGATTTGGCCCAATTATTCAAGAAAAGCTTGTACAGAAAGAAACAGAAAGAAAGGTGGCAGCTGCAAACCTTTCTCATCCATTTACTTATGTTCCCCCCCCCCCAAAGGGCCAGACTTCCATATGAAATCTGCGACCTCTGAGTCCCCAGGGGCTCCTGTTGCAAGAAGGGCAAGGAAGAGGCAGGGCAGGGAGGGCTGGAAAGCTCCACCAGAGCCTTTGGGGGCCAGAAAAAGAATCCGCCTCAATCACAGGGGCTCAAACGGGGGAGGGGGGGGGCAACAGGAGGAAGATCTGGGGAGCAAGGGGGGGGGGAAAGCGGGAGAGAGGGGAAAAAAGGGGTCCATTTCCCTTTAAAGCCAAGAGAATTGCATCAGCCTGCTCCCATTCATTGTCCCTTAAAAGTCAAAGTTTCTTTGGGTAGCATTGTGCTGCTGTTTGCTAAGAGGGAGGGAGGGAGGGTGAGGAGAAGGAGGGAGGGAGGAGAGGAAGGGAGAAAAGAAGGAAAGAAGGTGGGGAAGGAGGGAGGAGAGGAAGGGAGAAAGGAAGGAGAAGGAGGAAGGGAGGGAAGACAGGAAGGGAAGAAAGAAGGAGGGGAAAATTTATTTATTTATTTATTTATTCGAATTTATAACCTGCACCTTCTCTTAAAAAAGGACCCAGGGCGGCGCACAGGAAAATTTAAAAAACAATACAAATATACAAAAATACCCTTTTAAAAAAACTATTAAACCCGTACCCTGTGCTAAAATAGTGTAAAATCCCCCTAATTAAAATCTAGCTAATAACAGTCAGGAACAGGGAGGTTATGCTAGGCCGGCTTGTTGGAATAGGTGCGTTTTAAGACCCTGGTGGAAAAGGCGGAGGTCTGAGATGGTGTGTAGTTTGGGGGGGCAGGTCGTTCCAGAGGGTAGGGCCTGCCACAGAGAAGGCTCTTCCCCTGGTTGTCGCCAACGGCACTGCCCGGCCGACAGCACCTTGAGAAGGCCCTCTCTGTGGGAGCGGATCGGTCGAAGGGATGTATGGGGCAGAAGACGGTCTCGCATGTAGCTAGGCCCCGAGCCATGGAGCGCTTTGAAGATGGTCGTCAAAATGGGGAGGAGAAAGGAGGAAGAAAGGAAGGAAGGAGGGGAAGGAGGTGAGGGGAAGGAAGAAGAGAGGAAAGAAGGAAGGAAGGAAGGAAGGAGAGAGTGAAAGGGAAGGAAGTGGAAAAGAAGAAAGAGAGGGAGGGAAGAAGGGTGGAAAGATGGAAGGAAGGGAAGGAGGGAGGGAGGGAACCTGGCTGGGGAATTCTGGGAGCTGAAGTCCACACTTCTTCTTTTCAGAAAAAATGTTATTGGTTTTTAACAAATTATATTTTAGGAAAAGGGTATAAGGGTTTTGTTTTACATTGTAGAGCTTCCATGTCAGAGGTGGTGGGGTCATGCGGGCCTTCATACAATTATTTTGTTAAGTAGAAAATGGTCAAAAATACATATATATCACATTTTTGGTTTTAAATTCATACATTCAATCTCTAGTTTTAGATTAGCATCCGTTTCAAGCATTTCAAAATTTACTTATTTTTGAGACCTAAGTCTCTTTGCTATTGCACCCTCTTTTTCCCTCGCCTCGGCGGACGGGGCCGTGGCTCCTCCCGTTCCTTCTTCTTTATCACCCAGGATTGAGGAATTTTTTTTAAGAAAGGTCTCAGCCTCCCCTGTTGTTTTAATTTTAATTCTACCTCCTTCCCAGAATACCAACAATTCCTCAGGCATTAACCACTTAAACCAGATGCCATTTTCATATAGCTTCCTGGAGAGGAAAAAATATTTCCTTCTCAATTCTCTTATTCTTTTTGGTATCTGTTTTAATATATTAATGTCTTTTTGTTCAAACTTCAACGGTCCCTCTCGCTGCGCCCTCAGTATTGCATCCCGTGAAGTCCACACTTCTTAAAGTTGCTAAGATTGAGAAACACTGGTCTACTCCATACTACACAGTCAATTCCCCCAATCAGCATTATACCGTTGCACAGAACATGAATGGCTAATCTGTTCTGAAAGTGAAGTCTTCATTTGATGAATCAATAAAGGGAGGTTTGTAACACTGGTCTAAGTGGCCACCTGCAAACAAACTAAGATACGCCTGCCCGGGACACATCAGCAAATACTTCTGTGGATGCGCAGAGGTAGCGTTAAGTAAATCAAGAGGAGCTGCTCGTAGTATCACACACAAGCCCTCTTCAAAAGGTTGCTAGGATACTTGGCTCAGGACTGGGTCCTCCCAGAGCCTTGCTGGTTCTGGGTGAGAATGCAGCACTGTAGGCAAACTCTGCCCGAAGTCCGCAGTTCGATTCTGACTGACTCCAGGTTGACTCAGCCTTCCCGCCTTCTGAGGTCAGTAAAAGGAGGAGCCAGATTGTTGGGGGAATGCCGTGTGCATGCGATTCCAGCATGTGCATTTGCGCTGGCACCTAGAAGAGAGCAGCTGGCCTTTGCCAGCTCAACTGCTTTTAACTCACCTAGCCATGCTTTAAAATCAACATTTTTTCCATACTTTTATTGTTTAAGCCAGTACTTAATCACACTAAATGTCCTGCATAAATTATACTGCATTATTATTCTAGGAATTAAAATAAATAAATCCAAATGTGAAAATCCAATCCAAAAGCCACAGGAAGAACAGCCGATTTATTCCCCTTAAAAAAAAGGATACACTAAATAACTCCGTGATGCTGTTTTATTTAAGTGCAATTGAAGGAAGATTTCAATTTTTAAAAATGCACCTTGGTGCAATTTCAGTACCAAGTAAAAGATTGAAAAGTTCTCCTTCAATTGATCGAGAGAGACTTTGCTTCTGACTCTTTTTTTTTCCCAAAGGAAAAGAGAATTTCAGAAAATCCCCCAGAGCATTGCTGGAGTTCTTTAACTAATCAGAAATTGGCCAGGGCATCTCTCTCTGTGTATGTGAGTTTGTATGTGTGAGTGGCCTTTCTTTCAAGCCACAGACCTCTCGGTGGCTTCCTTGAACTTTTATTCATCCCAAGGGCCACCGTAAGAGTTTCAGAAAAATGGAAGGCTGCAGCACACAAAAATATTTTTTAGCAGAGGCTTGTTCTGTTTTGCCAAATCAAGTTGGGTCAAAACTACCACCCGGAGAAATCGAATTCCTCAACATCTGCAAATGAGGCAGGAAAACTAAAACCTCTTTTTGCAAAGGAAGATTTTTGAGAAAATGAAATTTAAGTGTTGACATCGAGTTAAAGGAATTTGGGTGATGCAAACATCTGGAGACAGACATCCAAGATGGAATTCTGCATTAGCATGATGAGCGGTAAAATGATCTCAACTCTCACATGTTTTTCTTATGGGAAATTCTAATTCTCAAAAGAATTAAAGCAGCTTTTTCAAATCTTTGCCCATCTTCCAGGTGGGTGAAAGTGTTCTGACTGAGGTTTACCAAGAGCATGAAACAAATTTGTGGTCCAGACAACCTAACTCTAACCCTTTTATTAATTTCCTGTGAATTCTGTTCATTCACAGCCAGCAAAGTCTTTCAAGGGAGGCACAGACCTTCTCTGGCTTGGAGAGCTGCCAGGCCGATGTCGGCAGAACTTGGCAAGGAGTCTCGGAGAGTCACAAACCAATTAAGCAAATTAATTGCCTCCTGCAAACTCCACTCCCCTTTCACTCCTCTTTTATTCCCTCTGGGAGGGGGCCATTCATCGTCCACCTGTGGCCTTACTCCCAAGTCAAACCCCTGCTCTTTAGCTGTTCCCTTCATTTGGCAACTCGGGAACAGTTTCCAGTTGTTCTTCTGCCTCACTGATGTCTGACTCCGGAGGCAGCACATAACTCCCAGATGGCCCTGACCCCCTCTCTGCCTCCGACACAGAGCC
Organism: Rhabdophis nuchalis; assembly: GCA_039707465.1. Classification (NCBI taxonomy): domain Eukaryota; kingdom Metazoa; phylum Chordata; class Lepidosauria; order Squamata; family Natricidae; genus Rhabdophis; species Rhabdophis nuchalis. The sequence continues at coordinate 19,537,310 of CM077659.1, forward strand.
CTTCTCAGCGCCTTCCCCAGACTCCAGGACTGGCCCAGGTTCCTCCCCAACCTCCTCACTGTCTGAATCTGCAGCCAGCCCTGCTGGCGAGCCACAACAGAAATATGGCTCGGATCCTCCACAGTGATTAACTGCTAAATTTCAGTGTCTGCCATTATAACTTCAAATGGTCACTGAACGAATGTTGTATGTTAAGGACTACCTAAAACAACTTTTTCTCCACTGCTGTGGCAAACCACCTTGAATGAACTCCGGTTCCCCCTCTTAATGCGCCTGGTTGCACATGCCCCTAAGACAACTCCGACAGGTTCCTGCAAGCCAGGAGGAGAGAGGAGGAGATGGCCAGAATAAATGAATGCCAGAGGCTTCAATGCATTCCATTATTTCCACCGTCTTGACTGCGCCAGGGCCTCGGCAAGGGAGAGTTTCTGCCACTGAAAGCAAATCTAATTATTTCTTAGGAATGTAAGACCGGGAGAAATTACAGTATGTTCCTTCCCTTCCTCTGGTGCACAAGCGAGGAGAGGAACTCTACGGGGAGAACAGTAGATCAATGTGAGGTGGAAATGATTTCCTTACTCTGAGTTCTTTCTCTGTCTGTCTCTTTACCTCCTTCCCTTTTAAAATCACTCATTACCACCTTTTTTTCTTTTACGGCCACTTCGAAATGTTTTGCTGTAGCCCTTACAAAGTTAGGCTGAGCTAAGTATTTTTATAACAGGTAATGGAACTAAACTGGAAATACTGTTAATACAAAGTTATTAGCAAAGTTATTAGATTTTTCTTAGTGCCGTTTTTCAACTTGAAACACGGTACCTGAAAAGAAACTATTTGTTCTTGTAATTTAACAGAGCTGAGCATGGAGGAATCGGTAGATTAATGTTTTCACGTGTTTCCTTACTTGATACCCTTCAGTTGTACCATGTTTCCATAATTTCTACATCCATCCATCCATCCAGTTTGATTCCCACCAGGCTCCAGATTGACTCATCCTTCCATCCTTCCGAGGTGGGTAAAACGAGGACCCAGATTGTTGGGGGCAAGAGGCTGACTCTGTACGGCTGTAGAAGCACTGTGAAGCGGGATGTAAGTCTTAAGTGCTATTGCTATTGCTATTGCTATTGCTATGCTATGCTATGCTATGCTATTCTATTCTATTCCATTCCATTCCATTCCATTCCATTCCATTCCATTCCATTCCTTTGCCATGGTGGAGTGTTGTTAAGAGTACAGTACTGCAGGCTACTTCTGCTGCCTGCTGGCTGCCTGCAATTTGTTAGTTCGAATCTCACTAGGCTCAAGGTTGACTCAACCTTCCATCCTTCTGAGGTGGGTAAAATGAGGACCCAGATTGTTGGGGGCAAAGAGGCTGACTCTGTAAACCGCTTAGAGAGAGCTGTAGAAGCACTGGGAAGCGGGACATAAGTCTTAGGTTGCTGTTGCTTTTGCTATCTAGAGTCAATCCATTTGGTCTCTCTGATTCTCTGAATTGTCAGCTCTGGTCTCCCTCAACCTCACCCCCCCCCCACCTCGCCCCAATCTGTTGGCAACTTCCTTGCCTGTCTAGTCCTTCTGGAGTTGTACTCTCCACATATTCAAAGAACATCAAATGATCTACTAACAATTTCTCAACCTTTGGGGCAAAAAAATATATATCTGGATTTGGAGATTAGCCAGTGCCAGGAATGCAATCTGCGATTTATCTCTCTCTTTTCTTATCCGATTCAAGACGGGCGAGATCTAATCGCAGCTGATTGTAGAACTAACTATAACAGGCTTGAACCTGGGGCTACTAGATTTCAAGATTAAAGAAATATTAACTTTGGAGAGTTTGAGAAGATTCTGATGGGCCAACCCTGCCAGAAGGTCAGGGCTGAAATTATTTTATAATAACTTCTGCAAGAGCTTTGGGGGAGAGGGAAGATTACATTTTTAAAAAGGGAGCTTATTTTTCTTATTTTTTTAAAAAAAATAGAAACAATAAGCTATGTGCTCCTCAGAGACAATCTATAGAAGACTGGTGACTATCAAACTTTGATTCAACGGTAGCCAGGATGGTTGCTGAAAGCAATTGGGTTATGCCTCAATTAAATTTCTACTGGTGCCTGCATTGAACAGGGGTTGGATTAGATGCTCTCTCGGAGCTCCTCCAACTGTGTGAGTCCATGAACATTTGATCCAATAATAGCCCCATCCCATTGAGAAGTCTACACAATAGCTCAGAAACACCAATTCCTTCTAATTAGGGCTACTTGCAGTATATTTCAAAATGAATGTGCTGTTTTCTCATGTTACACCTTTGTTATGCCTTTGTGCAAATCAGCTTATATAGAAGATAGGCTCAAGATAAAGAAGGAAGGCATAAACAGAGGGATAGAATCAAGATCACGTGAAGTGCTAATACCACTTTATAAGGCCTTGATAAGCACACGTGCCACAGATTCACCATCATGGCTCCACCTCAATAGTTTGTTTTTATAAATATAAATCTTTATTAATATTTGCCATATAAAACCACACAATCAACAAATATAGGATAAGGGTAGCTGGGAAGACCTACATAAACATACCGGGGAAATGTCTAGTCCCCTAGATTGAGAATTGAGTTTATTCCAGTTTAATTTATCAGTTATTATTTATAATTATACAAAGATTTCTCCCTCCTCAGATTTACTATCCTCTTGTCTTATTTATTCCTCACATTGATTTCTTAAATAGTTTATCTAGTTGGTTTCCTTGGTATCCATTACTCTCCTGTTGTACCATGAATACCATTTATTCCAGCTTTTGAAAAAGGTTGAGTCTTGTCTATCTTTTAAGATATATGTTAGTTTGTCCGATTCTGCACAGTTGAAAAATTTGGCCATAATTAGGTGCTCTGGTGGTAAGTTAGTGTCTTTCCAATGTTGTGCAATAGTCATCCTGGTCGCTGTTGTTATGTGCGAGAAGAAGGTACCAATCTTGATTTTGGATTTCACTTGGTTTGATGCTTAGCAAATACAGGTCGGGTTTGAGAGGAAAATTCATGCCTGTTATTTCCAAAAGCCAAATTTGTATTTTTTCCCAGAGTTGGGTGATTATTGGACAAGTCCACCATTGGTGAAAAAACGTACCCCTGGCCTTCTTACATTTCCAACATCTATCTGATGAGTTCGGGAACATATTTGCAATTCGAGCAGGTGCTAGATACCACCTGTATAACATTTTATATAAATTTTCCTTAAATGAAAAGGGCAGGGTCATTTTCATGGTTTTACCCCAAATTGTTTGCCATTCCTCTAATTGAATATTCCTCCCTATATTCCCCAGGCAATCATAGTATCTTTGATTATCTCTTCTCCGACATGTCTCTGCAGCACCTCAATAGTGAATACCCGGTAGAATGTAAGGAAAACTATATTTTCCAGAGAGAGTTGATGAAACATGTTCCTGTATGTAATTAGGAGTCTGTGAGTACATATTTGCTAGAATTATTAATTTAGTAACTGGCTGAGCAGTATTTATTCAGCGTTATTGATTTTGGTGCTACGGATATGGCATTATATGTGCCCACGTTTCTATAAATTATATTTATTGCAGGTGTTTGGCTATTCTTGTAGCATGGAGCTTTTTCTCTCGATCATTATGTTATGTCACGGAAGTTTCATATATTGCTAATGAGTCCAGTTGGAGTGGGAAGCAAAGAAATGCAATTAATTAATTAATTAAATTCTGCAGGATATTTAGTTGAAAAGGAAAAGTGCTTAATTAATCTTCAGTTAATTATTCAGCATTTATGCAATAATGTAGATTTTCCTTCCAATTAAAAGCAAACAAATTGGACTGCAATGAAGAGAAGATGAAAATAGAAATTGAACTAATTCTACGATGCAGAAAGATAATGAAAATAATTCTCCTTTAAATATAAGATATTCTGTCTTCCCCCCCTCCCACGCTGCCTTCCATACCTTTTTTAAAACTTCTCTGTAGTAAAATCTAGATCAGTGTTTCTCAACCATGGCAACTTGAAGAGGTCGTGGGGAGGTCGTGGGGAGAGGCAGGTCCGAGGGGAGACAAGTTCTACCCTCCCGGTTGAGGGCACAGAACTGTTGGTTACAAACGGTGAAGTGCCACAACCCCCGCAGGCTAGGTGGTCAGGGAGTACAGAGCCAGGGCCTACGGCTGATGTTTTGCAACGCCAGGTCCGTGGTCAACAAAGCCCCCCTCGTCCATGACCTTGTGTCTGAGGGGGAGCCGGACCTGGTAGGAATTGCGGAGACCTGGCTGGGCCACGAGGGTGGACTTCCCCTCGTTGAAATGTGCCCACCAGGTTACCGCGCTTTTCATCAGCCTCGGGCCCTAGGTAGGGGTGGTGGGGTAGCGGTTATTGTTAGGGAAGATCTTGAGCCGAGAGAGACCATTGTGCCACAGACTACCGGTTGTGAGTCCCTCTGCGTGAAGTGGGGCCTAGGGAGGCAGTTGGGCTTGCTGGTTGTATACCTGGCTCCCCGCTATGTAGCAGCAGCCCTGCCCGAGCTCCTTGAGATGATCGCTACGGTGGCAGTTGAGACCCCCAGACTTGTAGTCATGGGGGACTTTAATCTGCCATCGGTGGGCGAATCATCCGTGGTAGCTCGGGAGTTCATGGCTTCCATGACGGCCATGGACCTGACCCAACTAATTCAAGGCCCCACTCACGAGGGTGGACATACACCGGACCTCATCTTTGTCTCAGGCCAATGGAAGAGTGATCTGGGTATAGGGGATATAGTCATCACGCCCTTGTCATGGTCAGACCACTCACTTCTCCGGCTCAACTTTCCGACCGCTGCTCCCCTCCGCGGGGAGGCGGAACCTGAGTTACCAATCTGGTTCCGCCCCAGGTGCCTGATGGACGCGGATGGGTTCCAGGCGGCGCTTGGGCCATTTCCTGTACCCCTGACCCGCGCCCCGATGGAGGACCTCGTGGCCGCATGGAATACTGTGACCGCGGGAGCCTTGGATCGGGTCGCGCCCTTGCGGCCTCTCTTGCGGCGGCGAAACACCCTGGCTCCTTGGTTTACCGAAGAGCTGAGGGTGATGAAACGCCGCAAGAGATGCCTAGAGAGAAGATGGAGGTCTACCTGATTTGAATCTGACCGGACACAGGTAAGAGCCCATTTACGGACTTACATTGTGGCGCTGAGAGTGGCCAAACGTCATCATTGTGCTACTCTCATAGCATCCGCAGACAACCGCCCTGCCGCCCTGTTTAGGGTGACCCGCTCCCTCCTTCAACAGAGGGTGCGGGAAGCCCCGTTACAGGGTAGAGCAGAGGAATTTGTGATTTTTCTGCAGGAGAAAACCGCTCAGATACAGAACGAGCTAGCCCCCATTGATGGCCCAGTGGGATGCCAAGAGACAGATCTTGTTTGGGAGGAGTTTGACTCCGTTACTTCCGAGAATATGGACAGGTTACGTGGGCGACTGCGAGCCACCACATGTTTATTGGACCCGTGTCCCTCCTGGCTTGTACTGGCATCCTGGGAGGTGACACGAGGCTGGCTCCAAGAGGTTGTCAACGCATCCTTAAATGAGGGTTCTTTGCCTGCTTCCCTAAAAGAGGCTATGGTGAGGCCCCTCCTTATGAAGCCCTCTTTGGATCCAGCTCTATTAAACAACTATCGTCCAGTCTCCAACCTTCCCTTTTTGGCGAAGGTTGTTGAGAGTGTGGTGGCACAACAGTTTCCCCGTCACCTGGAGGAAGTTGATTATCTAGACCAGCGCCAGTCCGGCTTTCGGCCCGGGCATAGCACTGAGACGGCATTGGTCGCGTTGGTCGATGATCTCTGGAGGGCCAGAGATGGGGGTTGTTCCTCCATCCTGGTCCTATTAGACCTCTCGGCGGCTTTCGATACCATCGACCATGGTATCCTATTGCATTGGCTGGGGGGATTGGGGGTGGGAGGCACCGTTTTACGGTGGTTCTCCTCCTACCTCTCTGGCCGATTGCAATTTGTGTTGGCAGGAGAGCAGAGGTCGACCTCGAGACCTCTCACATGTGGAGTGCCTCAGGGGTCGGTCCTCTCGCCTCTCCTGTTCAACACATACATGAAGCCGCTGGGCGAGATCATCCGTGGTTTTGGGGTAGAGTACCATCTCTACGCTGATGACACTCAGCTGTATATATCTACCCCAAACCACCCCAACGATGCCGTAGCGGTGATGTGCCAGTGCCTGGAAGCCGTGCGGATCTGGATGGGAAGTAACGGACTCAGGCTCAACCCGACCAAGACCGAGTGGCTGTGGTTTCCGGCCGCCCGATTCAACCAGCTCACTCCATCGCTGGCCATAGGGGGCGAACATCTTGCCCCTGTGGATGGGGTGCGCAATTTGGGTGTCCTCCTGGATGCCCGGCTGTCCATGGAAGATCAAGTGACAGCCGTGGCTAGGAGGGCGTTTTACCAGGTTCGCCTGGTTCGCCAGTTGCGCCCCCTATTGGATCGGGATGCCCTTTGCACAGTCACTCATGCTCTCGTGACATCCCGACTGGACTATTGTAACTCTCTCTACATGGGGCTCCCCTTGAGGTACACCCGAAGACTTCAGCTGGTCCAGAATGCAGCCGCGCGAGCAATAATGGGGACCGCAAGGTACACCCATGTAACACCGCTCTTGCGCGAGCTGCACTGGCTGCCTGTCGTCTTTCGGGTGCGCTTCAAGGTGCTGGTTGTCATCTTTAAAACGCTCCATGGCTCGGGACCTAGCTATCTGCGGGATCGGATCCTGCCCCATACATCCTCATGGCCGATCCGCTCCCACAGAGAGGGACTTCTCCGGGTGCCGTCCACTAGACTGTGTCAGCGGGCGACGCCCAGGGGAAGGGCCTTCTCTGTGGCGGGCCCAGCCCTCTGGAACGACCTCCCCCCCGACATTAGAACAACTACGGACCTCCGCTCCTTCCGTCGAAAACTGAAAACACACTTTTTCTGTCTGGCCGGCCTTGGTTAGTCTCTACCTCTGGGGTGTTTAGGGAATTTAGTTTTAATGGGGGTTTTAGCGCAGGGACGATCAATTTAATCTGCTTTTATTTATTGTATTTATTGTTTGTATATATTTTTATATGTTTTAATTTCCCTGTGCACCGCTCCGAGTCCCCTTGGGGAGAGGACGCGGTATACAAAATTAAATATTATTATTATTATTATGTCTGGACTTCAACTCCCAGAATTCGCTGGCTGGGGAATTCTGAGAATTGAAGTCCAGACATCTTCAAGTTGCCATGGTTGAGAAACACTGATCTAGATCCATACCTGAAATATTAGGATCGCTTTATAAACCTTTAGTAAAGCCCCACCAGGAATACTGCATCCAGTTTTGGTCACCACATTACAAAACAGATGTTGAGATTTTGGAAAAGGTGTAGAGAAGAGCAACTAAGATGATTAAAAGACTTGGAGACTAAAACATATGAAGAACATATACGTATTCCAGTATTTGAGGGACTGCCACAAAGAAGAGGAGGGTCAAATTATTTTCCAAAGCACCAGAGGGCAAGACAAAAAAAAAATGGTTGAAACTAATCAAGGAGAGAAGCACCCTGGAATTAAGGAGAAACCTCCTAATAATGAGGACAATTAACCAGTGGAACAGAGGTTGCCTTCAGAAGTTGTGGGAGATCCATCACTGGAGGTTTTCAAGAAGAGATTGGACAGTCGCTTATTTGAAATAGTATAGGTTCTCCTTCTTGAGCGGGGGGCTGGACTAGAAGACCTCCAAGGTCCCTTCCAGCTCTATTCTGAATCTGAAGTTTGAGGACTGTCTTTAGAGAAAAAGAAAACTAAATTGGAACAAAATCATGACTTGACTCAGCTTATGCCCTTCATCAAATACTTCCAGAAATACAGTTCATTAGAGGGCACCACTGAAGCTTTTGATAACTTCAGAAATATTGATTACATTTTTTAAAAGAAGTGGTATCGTGAGGAGCCATCTTTTAAATTTCTCAAAGGCAGCATTTTAAAGCAAGACGGGGATATTTAAAATCTTATTAACTCACTTGGAATGAAGGCAGTGAAAAATTAAAGCTAATTTCTAATGGGGGTTATGTTATATTTAAAGGTTTTGACGACCCTTGCCAAAGGCAGCCTGTTAAGCATTTCCACTTCAAACGGAAAAGATATTTCCCTGTTCAAAAACTTCAATAGAAAAAGGTAAACTTTGCCAGAAAAACTATCAAATGACGTCTCCTGCTTATTTCTGCTGTAAACCTTTAAAAAGAAAAAGTCTTGTAAAGATATAGGAATCATCTTTTTAAAAGTAGATTGTTAAATCCTTAAACACCCTAAAACCCTGAATGCAATTATTAAAAGCATTGAAATGTAAAAATCAACAGACAAAACTTGAACAAAAGTTTGGCAAATGGAAAACAAATGGAACCAGATATGGTTAATTCTCGACTTACAATTTACGCATTCAGGGACCATTCAAAATGGCGCCCATTTTTCACACTTACGACTCTTGTAGCATCCTTGTAGTCACATGATCAAAATTTGGACCCTTAGCAACTGGCTCGTATTTATGACGGTCGCAGTGTCCCAGGGTCACATGATCCTCTTTTGCAACCTTCTGACAAGCAAAGTCAATGGGGAAGCCAGGTTCACTTAGCAATTATGCAAGTAACATAACGACCACATTGATTCACTTAACAACTTGTAAAACGGGACAAAACCAGTGGTGAAATTCAAAAATTTTCCCTACCGGTTCTGTGGGCATAGTTTGGTGGGTGTGGCCTGGTGGTCACGTGACTGGGCAGGCGTGGCTTGGTGGTCATGTGACCGGGCGGGCGTGGCCTCGTGGTATTTTATTATTTAAATTTCTATACCGCCCTTCTCCCTTCCGGGACTCATGTGACTGGGTGGGCGTGGCCGCACAACTGACTCACACACAATGTAAAAGCAGCTGGACTTCACACAAAATGGCGCCTGCAACAAGCAGGAACTTCACAGAGTCCCAGAGAGCTCAAAAACCAACTATGAAGGTTTACAAAAAAAATAGCACAAAAGCTGCACAACTTACTCACACACAACGTAAAAACAGCACAGCTGATTGTCATAACTATTTTTTTAAAACCTTTTAAAGCAATTTTACCACCGCTTCGGGTGAATAGGTAGTTAAAAAATGCTAAAAAAGAGTTTAAAAAAAGTTCCGACAATTTCGCAGCACAACTGATTGTCACAAAGCTGATTGTTGGAACTTTTTTTTTACTTTTTAAAGCATTTTTTTCCCCTACGGATTCAGGCAAACCGGCCCGAACCGGTAGTAAAAAAAACCATTCAACAACTGTTCTCCCTTAGCCATGGAAATGTTAAAGTGTGGTTGTAGGTCGGAAGTTAGCTGTATATTTTATGTCCCCTGTTTTATAAAAGGCCATAAAGGCGACAAGAATAAAGACCTTTTAAAAACATTCGGCTGATAGTCCATTGAAATGCACCGTGAGAATCTTGTTTCATGGCTTGGCAGATGCTGGTAGACAGCATTTCACCTGATAAATCCTCATTTCCCAAAACATGAAAGGAATTTCCGGAGGTACGAAGCTGTTTTGTTTACATTCTGATCTTACACAACAGAGACGGCTTTTGAATCATCTGATTTTCAGATAACCAGCCGAGATGCAAATGCTGATTTATCCGTTGCACAATATATTTACTTAGGGCTGGGGGAAAAAAAAGAGATGATCCATGTGCATTTTGCTTTGGAACGGAAAGCCCTGGAAGGCAATTTATACATTGACTTAACCATTTCTCCAACAATTATGCGCGGCATAAAGTATCAACATTTCCATATTTACATTCCAGGAAAATCTGTTTTGGAGCCAGGCAGTTATGTATACGGAAGGGGAAAAAAACCCACAGATTAATTATACAGTCAGTAACGAACTGAGTTTAACCCTGCTTCGTTCTAGGGATTGAAGTGGGTTTAAGCCACGAATCCTGATGGGCTCCAATCTTTCGTTTTCAGTAGCTTTCTGATAGGATGGAGGTTACCTAGAATGAATTCTGGTTACTTGACCGGGAGGCCCTTCGCACAGTCAGTCAAGCGCTCGTGACTTCCCGTCTGGACTACTGTAACGCTCTCTACATGGGGCTCCCCTTGAGATGCACTCGGAGGTTGCAGTTGGTCCAGAATGCGGCCGCGCGGGTGATTATGGGTGCTTCAAGGCAATCCCACATAACACCGCTCCTGCGCGAGCTGCACTGACTGCCTGTGACCTTCCGGGTGTGTTACAAGGTTGTGATGACCATCTTCAAGGTGCTCCATGGCACGGGGCCTAGTTACCTACGAGACCGTCTGCTGCCCCATAAGTCCCTACGACCAATACGCTCTCACAGAGAGGGTCTGCTCCGGGTGCCGTCAACCGGGCAATGCCGGTTGGCGACGCCCAGGGGAAGAGCCTTCTCTGTGATGGGCCCAACCCTCTGGAACGCTCTTCCCCCCCGACCTCCGTGTCATCTCGGACCTCCGCCTGTTCCGCCAGCGGTTAAAAATGCACTTCTTCCAACAAGCCGGTCTGGCATGATCTTACTCGAACACCGTACTGCTTTTAGTTACCAAAGTTTTAATTCAGGGGTTTTAGTATGGGTTTTAGCGCAGGGTGGGTGAATTTAATTTAGTTTTAAGAATGTTTTATTTTTGTATATTTGTATATCTATATTTTATATTCCCTGTGCGCCGCCCTGAGTCCCTATGTGGTGAGATGGGTGCGGCATATAAATTCAAATAATAAATAAATAAACAAACAAACAAACAAACAAACAAATAAATAAATAAATAGTGTCTCCTTCCTTGAGGGAGAATAAATAAACAGGTTGGGAAGTGAGGGCCATGCGAGGATGGACTTTGTAATACTTGAAACATGATTTTTGTAGCATTGGCTAACTAACATGGGTTTTCTTGTATTTCATATTTGCTTTTTTAATTGTATGGCTAATAATTTGCCATAAGGCTCCACCTTCCAGAAAAAGTCTCTCTTTCAGAAACCAGGACTGGCAGGAGAGCATCTGATAATGCGTTTTTAGTTGTTCTCTAGCTGGGCCCTATCTAACAAAACAAAATTCAACGTAGAGAAAAGTAAAGTCCTACACTTAGGCAAGAAAACCCAAAAGTACACGTATAGACTGGGAGAAACCAGGCTTAATAGCAGTAACTCTGAGAGGGATCTTGAAGTCTTAGTGGACAACCAGCTAAATAGGAGCCAGCAGTGCAGCAGGAGCCAAAAAAGCCAATTCAATCCTAAATTGCATTAACAGACGGTTACAATCAAGATAAAGGGAGGTACAAATACCACTCTATAAAGCCCCAGTAAGACGACAATTAGAGTACTGCATCCAGTTTTGGGCACCACACTAGTTAAGACTCTAGAAAGTGTAGAGAGGAGCAACCAAGATGATAAGGGGACTGGAGGCTAAAACTTATGAAGAACGGTTGCAGGAACTGGGCATGGCTAGTCTAGGGAAGAGAAGGACCAGGGGAGACAGGATAGCATCTTCCAATATTTGAGGGGCTACCAAAGAGAGGAGGGGGGGTCAGACTATTCTCCAAAGCATCTGAAAGTCAGGCAAAGAATAATGGATAGAGACTGACCAAGGAGAGATTCAACCTGGAAATAAGGAGGAATTTTCTAACAGTGAGAACAATCAATCCATGGAACAGAAGTTGCCTTCACACGTTGTGGGAGCTTCATCCCTGGAGGCTTTGAAGAAGAAAATGGACTGGCATTTGTCAGAAATGGTGTAGGGTCTCCTGCTTGGGAGGGGGATTGGACTAGATGACCTACCAGGTTCCTTCCAACTTGGTTAATCTGTTAAGCCTCTGTGAACACACACACAAAAAAGTCAACCTTGCAAACTTCTGAGAATGTATCTTACCCATACCTATTTTGATGCTTTACTTTGCAAATGTTTCTTTTACTCAGAATGCCATGCTCTATGCTCTAAGGCAGTGATGGCGAACCTATGGCATGGGTGCCACAGGTGGCATGCGGAACCATTTCTTAGGGCACACGAGGCGTTGCCCTGTCAGCTCCAGCGTGCATGATTTAGGCTTTCTTTTGAGGCTGTTTTTCGCCCTCTGGAGGCTTCAGGGAAGCTCCTGATGCCTCTGGAGGTGGGGAGGGGAGGCTGTTTTCACCCTCCCCAGGCTCCTAGAAAGCTCACCTATTATTGGATGCTGTAATTCTTGTGACGTGACTGAGCAGGTGACTACTTCTAAACCAATCAGCTTTTGCTTTGAAGTTCTTTGTTCCACTAAACTACAAGAATAAATGGAATCCATTTCTCTTGATTCCTCCTTTTCATGTCACAGGAAGACCCCACTTTATCAGAGTACTCTAATAAATTGCTTTTAAATGGTCTTCTGACTCGGCTGCTTATTGGAAAAGGTAAACCAAGACAGAACCTACGGCCAGATTTGGCCAACGAAAGAGAATAAAATTATACTTCAAATCAAGCATTATAAAATGTCTCTATTCCTTCTTTTGAAGACCCTGATAGACTTTTAGCAAGGCCAGCCTCTTCAAAAGAATACTGCTTCTTTTTTTAGTACTTCCAAAACCAGGAAATGCAGAAAAAACCAAATTACAGCTCTTGTGTTCAGTGTTGCATGGTAATTCTAGGAAGTGCAGAAAAAACATGTTCCTGCTCTTGTAGACTACTCAGTGTAGCTTCATTGCATGGTCATTCCTGGGAGTGTAGAAAAATGCATTCTCTTATGGACTGTTCAGTGTTGCATGGAAATTCCAGGAAGTGCAGAAAAGACCATCCCACTGCTCTTGTAGACTACTCGGTGTGGCTTCATTGCATGGTCATTCCTGGAAGGGCAGAAAAATGCACTTTTCTTATGGCCTGTTCAGGGTTGCATGGAAATTTCAGCCTTTGCTCCTGAAAGTACTTAGCTTTGCAACAGATACGCTAAGCACTTTCAATGTGTCTAAAAAAAAGCAACACAACACCCTTCAGCCGCCTTGAAAAGCTCTTCTACGAAAGCATGCCCAATCAAACCTCCAATTTGGCTAACATAACAGATTTCTTTTCTTTTTTAATGGACTCAAATGAATCATATTTCTAAGAGCAGACTGTAAAACGAGTGTGGGTTTAACTGGCTCCTTTAAAGCATGCTCAACACATCTGCAAGCAGGCATTTCAACTCACTGCTTCTCGGCGCTCCTTCATTGGTGCATGAACATTCCTTAATTCCTCTTTCCCAACTGCTGAGCAAACACCAGCTTCTCTCCGTGATGGTGAAGAGTCCCATCAAGCTTAATCAACAATGGATTATTCACTGAGGACCAGGCAAAATGGTCCCAGGGAAACACTTTGCCTTCTTCTTTCCCAAAGTGCACTCTAAAACAACCACAAGGGTGTGGTTTTGGCTTAGAATGTTGTGCAAATCCAGACATTGTGGTTGGTAAGCCAAGATTTATGGTTTAACATGGTGTGGGAAGCCAGCCCAGGGGAATTATTCAGTTAAACACCTGTTGTACATGCAGAGCTTTGTGGCCAAGAGGTCCCTCAAGAGTCATTTTGAACAAGGCTCTGGGCCACAGGTAGATTATACAGAATATAGAATAACAGAGCTGGGAGGGACCTTGGAGGTATTCTAGTCCAATCTCCTGCTCAAGGCAGAAGACCTTATACCGTGGGCATTTGCACCATTGCCAGCTGCTCTTCATGGGTGCTAGAGTGCCCCAAAATGCTAGAGAGCATACTAAAAAGCAGAGACATCAAGACATCAAAGCTATGGTTTCCCTAGTTGCAATGGATGGCTGTGAAGATTGGACCATAAGGAAGGCTGAGCACCAAAGAATTGAGGCCTTTGAACTCTGGTGTTGGAGAAGACTCCTGCGAGTCCCTTGGACTGCAAGGCCACCCAACCGGTCAGTCCTAGAGGGGATCAACCCTGACTGCTTTTTAGAAGGACAGGTCCTGAAGATGAAACTCAAATTCTTTGGCCACCTAGTGAGAAGGAAGGACTTCCTGGAGAAGAGCCTCATGCTGGGAAAGACTGAGGGCAAAAGAAGAAGGGTGATTTCCTCATTCACATAAACAAAGATCTGGTCTAGCGTTCTTCGTGTTTTTTGACTTGTATTAGATATACAAAAAAACCCTTCTCATATCTATTGCAGAATTCCATATCACTTTTAAGGACCAATACCAAGGCCATCAAAGAGGCAGAGACATCACCCTGCCAATAAAAGTGTGCATAGTCAAGGCGATGGTTTTCCCAGTTGCAATGGATGGCTGTGAAAGTTGGACCATAAGGAAGGCTGAGCGCCAAAGAATGGAGGCCTTTGAACTCTGGTGCTGGAGAAGACTCCTGCGAGTCCCTTGGACTGCAAGGCCATCCAACCGGTCAGTCCTAGAGGAGATCAACCCTGACTGCTCTTTAGAAGGTCAGATCCTGAAGAGGAAACTCAAGTTCTTTGGCCACCTAATGAGAAGGAAGGACTCATGCTGGGAACAAATGAGGGCAAAAGAAGAAAGGGACAACAGAGAAGGAGGTGGCTGGATGGAGTTACCGAAGCAGTTGGCATAAGCTTAAATGGACTCCAGAGGATGGTAGAGGACAGGAAGGCCTAGAGGAACATTGTCCATGGGGTCACAATGAGTCGGACACGACTTTACAACTAACAACAACAATGTTCTAATTCCTCTGCATAAAATACAGAACTGGGTGCATAGATCTTAGCCTGAATTTCTCTTTCATGTCGGGTTTTGGAAATCAGTCTTTATCACTCTCCATCTCTAATACTTCTATATATTGGTGCCTTTAAGTCAGTATTCTCCTGGAAAGTGCCTGAATTGCAATTGGTCCTTGGCTTACTACCACAACGGAGTTCAAAATTTCTGTTGCCAAGCAGAAATATCATGGGGACCAGAACTGGACGCAGTTTTCCAAGCGTGGCTTCACTAGTGCAGTATAGAGAGCTACTATCATTTCGCTTGTTGTGTTAATAAAATGCAGCCCTCACACACATGAAGTGCCTTCACTACCACACC
The DNA here is from genome assembly GCA_039707465.1 of Rhabdophis nuchalis. NCBI lineage: Eukaryota > Metazoa > Chordata > Lepidosauria > Squamata > Natricidae > Rhabdophis > Rhabdophis nuchalis. The sequence continues at coordinate 19,552,324 of CM077659.1, forward strand.
TGTGAGATGCCCCCCCCCCATGTGTGTGAACTGCTGAAATTGCTCCTGTAAGATAACAACCACAACAGCAAGTTGGGCTGTTGCTGCCTGAGTAGTAACAACGGGAAGAATTAGTCAAGAATCATTTAATAGGTGGTCAGGTTCTAAAGACACTCTTAAAGAAGATGTAGATTGATGTTGAAATATTTGATGAGAACTGTGGGATGTTGATATTAAGGTACATGATCAATTTTCAGATTTAAAATTTATAAAATGAGATTACTCATGAATAATAACCACTTCAGGGATGCACAGAATTTATGAATACCCGGTTAGCATGTCTTTTAAAGCAGGGGTCTCCAACCTTTGGAACTTTAAGTCTGAAGGACTTCAGCTCCCAGAATTCTCCAGCCAGCTTTGCTGGCTGGAGAATTCTGGGAGCTGAAGTCCTTCAGACTTAAGGTTCCAAAGGTTGGAGACCCCTGGTTTAGTGGAACAAAGAACTTCAAAGCAAAAGCTGATTGGTTTAGAAGTAGTCACCTGCTCAGTCACATCACAAGAATTGCAGCATCCAATAATAGGTGAGCATCGCCCTAGAGCTGAAGTCCTTCAGACTTAAAGTTGCAAAGGTTGGAGACCCCTGTTTTAAAGGACACAATTTAGAGTGGACTTTTCCTTTTCAAATCTATTTTTTTCTCTCTGTTTGTTTTACAAATAGAATGCCATTACATAGTCATCCTTTCTATATAAAAGGATGTTAAAATAATTACTAAGATCAGGGTTGAGATACAAGAATTGTAACAATTGATATGGAAAATAAGTAATAACTACTGAAGAAACTTATAGAAACTTGTGATTAATTGATGCATTCTTAAAAATTGGTAACCTATAATGGAAGATGGCTTTTTGATGTTTCTTTTTTTGGGTGAAGTTTGTATTATCTGTGTTTATGCAAAATAATAATAAAAATATTAATAAAAAAGAAAGAAACAGACAAAAAAAAAAGAATAACTAAAGCAGATTGTTGATATCCACTGACCGTATCCTAAAGATAGGAGAGCCAGCATGCTGACCTAGTAGAAAGGGATAAATAACGAGAAGGTCACTCAGATGACTCTGTCAAAAATATATATATAATAATTCTAATCTCATGCTGGATTTTACATTTGCCTGCTTTCTTCTTTGTCTAGTCTTTGAAATCTAGCAGGCCAAGCCTACAGAAAGTGCAGCTGTGCCTGAGCTCAGCAGGCGGCCAAAGCTTTGCACTGCAGGCTGTGGTTGTTTGCATGCTTAATAACTCCGTGTTGCATCTTCAAAGTGATGGGATGGCTTTTGCTGAGCCATCTTTTGGCAACCACCGTGCGAGGACCCAAAGGGCTTGAGAGAGAGCGGAGATCTGTGGACAGAATCCTGGAGATAACTTGATGAAGACACGCAGGAGCTCTTCGGAGAAAATAAATGCCAGCTCACTCCGGGAAATGGGGAAGTGGGGGGGGGGGGGGGGAAGGGGGGGAGGCTCAGAATAACTGACCTTGGATTACTTTAGGTTAGAAGAAAAAGGCAGAAGGAAACTCTGACAGGCTTTTAGGTTTCTGTTATTATGCTCTAGGACAGGGCTCTCCAAACTTGGCAACTTTAGGACTTGTGGACTTCAATGCTCAGGGTTTTTTCTAAATATTGTGATGGTATATTATGTATTCTGGCAAGTGAAGTCCACAAGTCTTAAAGTTGCCAAGTTTGGGGAGCCCTGCACTAGAACAGTGGTTCTCAAATCGTTTGGTCTCAGGACCTAGAACGGATTCAACTGCCAAAAAGCCAACACAGTTCTAGGCTGCATCAACGGAAGGACAGAATCAAGATCACGTGAAGTGTTAGTACCACTTTATAAGGCCTTGGGAAGGCCACACTTGGAACTTGGCCACACAACCGGACAGCCAATCTGATTGGACCACGTGAACTGAGTGTTTTGGGAAAGGGGAAAACTTTTACTTTTAATTAGGCAAAAAACGTGGGAACCTTCAGAGTCGGTTTTCACCAGCCTGTGCCAATATGACATAGCCAATAAAGCTATTCTTTGAGGAGTTTTGTTTGCTGTGGGTTTATACTTGGAACCCCAAGACCTGGTTTTTAACAGGCCACAGACCAGTACCATCCATGGTCTGTGGGTTTATACCACCTGCAGAACTTTACACAAATTCTTCAGTAAAACCCACTCCAACAATTTCACATTAATTCAGTGACAACTACATGCCAGCTATGGCCAATGGCTACAGCACTGTGGTGGGTTCCAGATGCTGGTGAAACTGGTACGGTGCAACAGGGCCGGGCATCTACCACATGCAGCGTGTGTGTGCATACTTACCACCTGCGACGCTCCACAACGCCTCTGCAACACTCCAGCTGCTCGGCGGAGTGTTGCACGGGCGCCATATGCTCCGTGCACATGCGCGGAAGCCCCGAAAACCTCAAATGCCTGTAAGGAGTACAGGCGGGTGGGTGGGGCCTCCAGAGCACTGGACCAGAACTGTACCAGCAGGCACTGGTATGCCCGTACCGGTGCATACTGTTCAAAACCCACTACTGCTACAGCAGCTGAGGAGAAGCCTACTGTCCGCATTAGTAAAACAATGATGCCATTGTAACATTTCCTCCACAAAGCGTTTCCGTTCACTCGCCTATCCTCTACTCGGAAACTTAGTTAAAATACACCCCCCCCCAGCTGATCGTCAAAGCCACTGCTTCTCTCAAAATTGAAAGAGGCCCGAGTAACGAAAGCAGAAAGTTCTCCTCTTACCAGGTTCTCCTGAATTAATGTGGCCACAAGAGAGAAGAAGCCTGTTTTGGTGTTTGAGTGACAGCACAGATCTTGCTTTGGGCTGGTCCACGTCCAGCCCTCAAAGCTAGCCTGATCTGTTACAGACAAGCATCTCCTCTCATCCAATCACGGAGCATCTTTTTCAACTTCGTAGCCATCATTGCAGCTGAAACTGGGATTGTATGTTAGAGCTAAATCTACCAGACAAAGGGCTGAAGGAGTCCAGCTTGAGTCTTTTTGACCCCCCCCTGCCCCCCCCTGTGGAATCTCAGGGGTGAGTTCTGGCTTCTTTTACTGCCGGTTCGCTCAAGGACATGCTTCGGGCTACGTGCGCATGCACAGGAGTGAAAAAATTGCTTCTGCGCATCAGCAGAAGCCAAAAACAAGATGGTGGAGTCTATGGTGTCACCAATGGAATCAGTTCGGAGTCGTGGGCAGCTGAGTTACTACCTGGCCGAACTGGTCTGAACAAGTAGGAACCCACCTCTGCTGTGGATATCCCTGAAGCCACACACTGGCTGGATTTACCCAGGGGGAGAGCCTTCTCTGTGGGACCACCTGTCCTCTGGAACAAATTGCCCCGGGAGTTAAGAACTATCCCTGACTTACGCACCTTCCGCCATGCTCTCAAAACCTTTTTCTTCCAACAAGCCGGGCTGGCATAAAACATGATTTTTAAACTCAAATTTTTATTAATTTTAATCAGGGTTAGTTTGGGTTTCCCCCCCCCCACATTTCGGCCAAGGTTTAATATGTTTTTTAAAAGCTTTTTAAACTTTTGTATATTTGTTTTTATTCTGGCTGTACACCGCCCTGAGTCCTTCGGAGGGTAGGGCGGTATAGAAAACCAATAAAACTCAAACTCAAACTCTTCCTGCTTTCTATTTCCCCCGCCCTGCTCACTTCATTCATATTATTTCCCCTCTTGACAGGCTGCCTTGCTACAGCCTGTTGCCAAGGCTCCAAGAGGCAGCCTGGAAGACCTGCGGCCGGTCGTAAGTCGAGACCGGTCGCAGGTCGAGGACACAACACCCCTTTCCCCCCTCGGTCTGCGCATGCGCGGAAAAGCTGTCCATCAGGAGAGCGGAGCATGCGCAGTCCGCTGGATTGTCCCAGAGTCTCGTCAGGAGCCGGAAGAAGAGGACGTGTCCCTGGAAGCTCCTCCTTGCCGGGGTGTAGCTCCAGGCGACGTCATCGGAGAGGCCTACCGGATAGGCGGAGTCCTCTGGAACGGTGAGTCGGGGCGAGGGGGCGCGGTCTTCAATGGGAGGGCCTGGTCGGCTTGAGCCAGGCCTTGGTGGTTGTTAGGCGAAGAGGAGAAGGCGTGGTCTTTGATGGGAGGGCCTGGTCGGCTTCAGCCGGGCCAGGCCGAAGATGGTTGCCGGAAGTCGGGGAAGCCCAGGCCCGGCCGGGCGGGGTTGCTGGGCCCCGGCGAGGCAGCCGGATGGTTTCCGCTGCTGCTGCTGCTGGTGCTTCTGGCGCGGCGGTGGTCTGGTGTCTTGTTTTGCTTTTGAAGGCTTGTCGGTTTCTTTTGGGTGCGAAGGCTTGTCGGTTTCTTCGGGTGCGGAGGCTGCTTGTCCGGCGCCGAGCCTCCGGTGTGGCTGGCGCTGATGTCGGAGGCCCTTACGGCCGTAGCGGCGGTAGATGGGCCTTGCACGGCGACTCAGGAGTCCCGTAGGCCTTGGCTGCTTCTGTCGGCTCGATCCGAGGAAGAAGCGGTGCGTTTCGTAGTTCCTGGCTGTTTCTGGTGGCTTTGTCCGAGGGCGAAGCGGTGTCCCGCGGCAGGTCGTCGACCGCTGCCGGGGTAGCCACGGCTTGCGCGGTTTCGAGGTCTCGGCCGCCGCAGCTCGAGAGGTCTTCGAGCGTCCTGGCCCGGTCGTACTAGCCGGCAGGGAAGCGCTCGAGGCGGGCCGTAGGAGACCCAGGTTTCCGTGGCCGCTTCGATGGGTCGAGCGGGATCGTACCGCAACAAAACAGGGAGGATAAAAATTCTTTTCGCTATTTCTCGATGAGCGCTGCCTAATCCCATCCTCGTCGCCAGTGTTATGACTTCGGTCAATAAGTGGGTCCACATCAGGTTTGCTCAGAAACATAGCTTTATTTAGCTAGGCACAGCTTACAAGGAAAGAAAGTTCAGTTAAAGAAAAGGTGCGGTAGACAGGGGCTCCCGCGCTTTGACAGCTCTTTATATTTGGAGCTGTCAAAGGGGGAGCCAATCAGGCTGCAGCAAGGGCCAGGCGCGCCTCAGCCAATCAGGCGCGTCTGTCAGTTGGCTGCCTTGCTACAGCCTGTTGCCAAGGCTCCAAGAGGCAGCCTGGAAGACCTGCGGCCGGTCGTAAGTCGAGACCGGTCGCAGGTCGAGGACACAACACCAACTGACAGACGCGCCTGATTGGCTGAGGCGCGCCTGGCCCTTGCTGCAGCCTGATTGGCTCCCCCTTTGACAGCTCCAAATATAAAGAGCTGTCAAAGCGCGGGAGCCCCTGTCTACCGCACCTTTTCTTTAACTGAACTTTCTTTCCTTGTAAGCCTTGCCTAGCTAAATAAAGCTATGTTTCTGAGCAAACCTGATGTGGACCCACTTATTGACCGAAGTCATAACAATTTCCCCTCTTGAGGTTTTTTTTTTAACGAGCAACATCTTGAGAACCTGCATTTCCAACCATGCAGTTATTTCCTCTTCGCCTTGATCTGCGGCCCAGAACTGACATCAATGGGGGTCTCATGTGTGAAGATGAACATGCAGGATAACTTTTTAAGATCGGATTTGCATTAGCCACCACGATCAAGAGAACACCCAAGTTGTCCTCATCCCACAAGCGAGGGCCTCTCCAAAGTCCAAGACTTTTTCTGATCTTTTTCTAGGCCACGTCTAATTAGTTCTCGAAATTCAGGACCGTTTCAACACCTTCCACTTTTTTCCCTCCGAGAAAATTCATGCCTCAAAATTTATGAGGCCTAATTTGTGAAATGGACAGGAGTCCTCAAGTTCAAACAGTAATACGAAAATCAAACATCCGGCTCTGATTTTTTTAAATCCATGTGATTAGCAACCACAAACTAGAAACTTCTTTGATTTGTAAACTTTGCAAGCGGGAAAAGCTAAATGAGAAATCATTTGCATCTGGCTTTTTAAGCTATTTGATTTATTTCCCTCCCCACCCACAAGCCCCCTTCCCTCCCCAACCACAGGCTGGCAAATTTTGGAATCAAACTAAATATTTGTTGAACAATATTATGAATTGTTCATGCTGCACCATTTCAGAGGGAAGGAAATAGGAAATGTAAGCTTGAATGCTTGTCCGTGTTTAGGAAATAAAGCTTGTTCGTAAAAAGTGAACATGTTGTTAAGGAAAGCTGAACTACTAAATTGTCACTGCAATTCAAAAAGATGCTGAGGCGCTAGAAAGATCACGAGGGATCAACTAGGTGGGTGGTTTCTCAACTTTGGCAGCTTTAAGCCAGCTAGGGAATTCTGGGAGTTGAAGTCCACCCATCTTAAAGTTGCCAAGGTTGAGAAACCTTGATTTTCCCAGTGCTTTAGAGCAGGGGTCCCCAACCCCCGGGCCGCGGACTGGTGCTGGTCCGTGGCTTGATAGGAACGGGGCCGCAGTGAGCGGCGCAACTCTTAAAAAGGGCCGGAGAGGAGGAGGAGGGAGGAAGGGGCAGCCCCCTGGGCAGAGCGCATGCCGAGGGCAGGAGAGCGCAGGCGGGGCCGCTTGCGCCATTCGGGGTCCGAGAGGGGCGAGTGAGCCAATTCACCCCCCTGCGTGCGCATGCGCCGCCTGTTCCCCCTCCCTCCGCTTCCCCTCTGAGCCATGGCCACCAGTCCGCGGAATGTTTTTAACATGAAACCGGTCCCTGGTGCCAAAAAGGTTGGGGACCCCTGCTTTAGAGCAGGGGTCCCCAACCCCCGGTCCACGGACCAGTGCCGGTCCGCGGCTTCATAGGAACCTCAAGCTACCTGTTTGGTTAACCAGGTTAAAGATCTATTTTTCTCCCAGTGGTCATTTCAAAGGAATCACATCCTCTGAGTCATTTCCTGGATTCAAACCAGCATCCCAAAGAGTCATGGGCTGCCTTTATATATAACGAGTGCCCATAAATCCATTTTCACCATCTTCAGAAGACCCTAAAGACCAGCCAGAAATGGAAGAAAGAAAGAAAGAAAGAAAGAAAGGAAGGAAGAAAGAAAGAAAGAAAGGAAGGAAGGAAGGAAGGAAGGAAGGAAGGAAGAAAGAAAGAAAGAAAGAAAGAAAGAAAGAAAGAAAGAAAGAAAGAAAGAAAGAAAGAAAGAACTTAGGATCACAATTGAGCCCAAAATTTTGGTTGCTAAGCAAGACTGTTAAGTGAGTTTCACCACATTTTCCAAGTTGGCCATGCCCACCGGGTCACATGACAAAACAAAACAGGCCACACCTTTTGGCTCTCAAAAGAAATTTCAGTAGTGGTACTGTTGATATTTGGCTCTATTGACTAATAAGTTTGCTCACCACTGCCCTACAAGGCCAAGTGAGCTGACTCCCCCCCCCCGTGTGCGCATGCGCCGCCTGTTCCCCCTCCCACCTCGTCCTCTAGGCCAGCCGGTCCGCAGAATTTTCTTTAAAATGAAACCGGTCCCTGGTGCCAAAAAGGTTGGGGACCCCTGCTTTAGAGGGAAGAGGGAACACAGGAGGAAGAGCTGCCATCAAGGCAGCAGTCAGATAAGAGAGCCTGGAGTCTGGACCAGGACGGTAATTTGAGAAAACAACTCAGACAAGTCCTTCCCTAGTTCACACAAAGATAAAAGGAACGGGGAGGGAGGGGGCAGCCTATTCAGAATTGCAGGATTCTGTTACTAAAGGTTTATAGTAAAAGTGGTGTTGGCTATATGGCATTGATTTCTTGGTCTGGTCTACTTCGTTGGCTTGACATCTGCCTTCTGCAGGTGCAGCACAATTTGGGGAAGAGAAAGATTTGGTTTAAGGGGATGCAGATAAATTCTTTATGGTTAGTGTCCACTGAAGCCCCCTTCTTATTGTTGCATTCAAAGAAATGCACTGTCAGGGTTCCAATTAGCATCCAAAAGTAAATCAGAGTCCAAGGCAAAGGATTGCTCAAAGTTCCAATTGATGAAGAGAGCCATGTTGGCCCATCTGGGAAAACCCGAATCTGAAAGCTTCCCGGTTTTCCCCACCCAGTTGAAAGTTCAAGATCTTGCCCCCACACCCACAAGTCCATCACGTGGTCCAATCTCCCACTGCCATGCTGGCAGTTCCACCCATCCAGTTCCGGTTAGGTGCAGAGGTGCAGAGACAAAGGATGACCTTGGCTTTCTAGAAAGGATTTTGTTATGGCTACATAGTATGTAACTCCTTACAATCCCCACTCTCATTTTCCCACAATAGAAAATGCATAGTAGAATAATAGAATTCTTAATGTACATATGTGGTGAGTCTCTCTCTCTCTCTCTCTCTCTCTCTGTGTGTGTGTGTGTGTGTGTGAGAGAGAGAGAGAGAAGATAGATGATAGATAGATATTGGTCATTTGCATGTGTCAGTCAACCCCAGGACTGTCCATCTGGCTGAAGACAGGTCTTTCTTGAACTCAGTGCCCCACTGCAGGCCCTGCTGACTTAACCTGAAACGTTCAACAGGTAAAGCAACTACGCCATGTCTTAGTTATCCCTTATCTCCAGGAATGATGACCTCTTCAGAAATGTTATCACAAATTACCTAAAATTCAATTTTCATAGACTTTCAGTTCAGTCCTTTTTCTAAAACAAGTTTTTTTTAATAAAAAACCCATCTTCTAGAAGATTGTGCTTTATCGCATGGATCACATATTAGAGAGGAGGTATGCTCCATTTAGTTAATTAGATTCAATTTGGAAGCTGCCCAATTCCCATACGGCGCTGGGTGGCCACTAAGATAAAAGGATGCCAACTTGATAGCACAGAATTTAGAATTTACAGAGAATAACAAAGATAAGCTTTTATCTATGGAATGACGTCCTTGTCCTTGGTCATTCCTGAACGAGAAAACCATAACATCTCCTGGAATTATCTAACCAACACCTGTGTTCCATAACAGTAAAGTGGAGACATGGTGATGCTATGAAGTTGCTCTATGTTTCTATACAATACAATAGCAGAGTTGGAAGGGACATTGGAGGTCATCTAGTCCAACTCCCTGCCTAGGCAGGAAACCCTATACCATTTCTGACAAATGGCTATCCAACATCTTCTTGAAGACTTGCAATGTTGGAGCATTCACAACTTCTGGAGGCAATTTGTGTTCCACTGATTAATTGTTCTAACTGTCAGGAGATTCCTCCTCAGTTCTAAGTTGCTTCTCTCCTTGATTAGTTTCCACCCATTGCTTCTTGTTCTGCTCTCAGGTACCTTGGTGAATAGTGTGACTCCCTCTTCTTTGTGGCAACCCCTGAGATACTGGAACACTGCTATCATGTCTCCCCTAGTCCTTCTTTTTATTAAACTAGACCTACCCAGTTCCTTCATATGTTTTAGTCTCCAGTCCCCTAATCCTCTTTGTTGCTCTTCTCTGCACTCTTTCTAGAGTCTCCACGTCTTTTCTACATCTTGGTGACCAAAACTGAATGCAGTACTCCAAGTGTGGCCTTCATTATAAAGTGGTATTAACACTTCACTGCATTCTCACGTGGAAATGATCCTTGTCTTGGTCACCAAAGGTAGGTAGCTATAATTTGCTTTTCGTAGCTCAGAGAAAAAGAGGGAGAAGCTACCCCACTTTGTTTTAAGTACAGGAGGAGTTTGGAGGAGTTGTATCTCCTGGTGGCTTCCTCCATTTTTGTGACACCCCAGTTTATCCAACAAAATCTGGCAAAGAAGCAAAGCTTTACATGAACTGGCAGTTAAGCAGCATATACATTTAATACATTATTATCATTGCTCATTAAACAGCCAGGCAGATGTTTAGTCTGGATTTGGCATTTTGGCATATTAAATCCTTCCCAAGGACCTGGAATAGGCAGATGTGGATGTTGGATGGTGTCAGAGGTATTACTGCAGGATGTAAGCTATTCTGAGTAAAGCTGCCTGTCAGATCCCTATAAGTGATACTGCCATTCAATTGGGAGGAGCCTTGGAGTCAATTTGTTAGCAGTGCCTGTGACAACTGATATTTTACAACTGGTTTCCTGGCACCGAAATACCTGAGGTCCCATCACCTTTTGGGGGAATGTTTATGATGGCCATGTGGGACAGTTTACTTTAATGTTTAATGGAAGATAGCCATGAGAAGGTATGATTATTCGGCTCTCAGGGCAGTTGATAAAGGAAACATCTTCACACTTGTGCATTGGCTAAAGTCTGCATTCTAACAAATGGGAGGGGGTCTCTACTGCTTTAATTCTACTTGCATTCCCTAAGGCAGGGGTCCCCATCCAAATCTGTTATTCTATTCTATTCTATTCTATTCTATTCTATTCTATTCTATTCTATTCTATTCTGTATTCTATTCTGTATTCTATTCTGTTCTGTTCTGTTCTGTTCTGTTCTGTTCTGTTCTGTTCTACTCCACTCCACTCCACTCCATTCCATTCTATTCTATTCTTGCTCTGTTCTGTATTCTATCCTATTTTCTATTCTCTATTCTCTTCTCTTCTCTTCTCTTCTCTTCTCTTCTCTTCTCTTCTCTTCTATATTCTGTATTCTATTCTATTCTGTTCTGTTCTACTCCAGTCCAGTCCACTCCACTCCATTCCATTCCATTCCATTCTATTCTTGCTCTGTTCTGTATTCTATCCTATTTTCTATGTTCTATGTTCTATGTTCTATGTTCTATGTTCTATTCTATTCTATTCTATTCTATTCTATTCCTGTTCTGTTTCCTATCCTATCCTATCCTATCCTATCCTATCCTATCCTATCCTGTCCTATCCTACTGTGAGCTTGAAGAAAAGTGGTCAAGTTCTCCTCCAGCACAAGAGTTTTTCATCTCGGCTTGCACAGCTATTACCCAGCGTGATCCTCTAATTGCGCCCATGAAGCCACAGTGCCCGTTCTAAAAATAAGGCCCGGAATGGCAGAGACTGCCGGCCTCTTGAAATAAAGAGGCCCTTGGCCGCCAAATGCTTCCCGCCTCAGCCATGATCTTCTTCCTCTCCATCTTGGTCCCTAAAATGGGAATAAGAGAACACCCCCCACCCTTTCTCAAGCCCACCAGAGTCTGGCGGCCCAAACAAGAGGACTCTCGCTTCATTCGCGTGGCTGAAAGGGGGAATTTACAGCCGAAGGGAACGTCCAGGACTGATTTGAGAAGCTGGAATTGGACTGAGCAAATCAGCACAGTTGGGGTCAGCTGCTGCATTTTGTTCTGGCTATGATTTAGGGAGAAGAGGGGGGGGGAGTGCCCAAAAATAGCAACAGCACTTAGACTTATATGCCGCTTCACAGTGCTTTGCAGCCCCCTCTAAGCAGTTTGCAGTGTCAGTATATTGCCCCCCCCCCCGTCCCAAGCAATCTGGGTCCTCATTTTACGCACCTCAGAAGGATGGAAGGCTGAGTCCATCCTTGAGCTGGTCAGGATTGAACTCCAGACTGTGGGCAGAATTAGCCTGCAGTGCCGTATTTTACCTATTATGCCACCATAACAATAGAATGGAATAGAATGGAATGGATTGGAATGGAATAGAATATGGAGTGGAATGGAATGGAATGGAATGGAATAGAATAGAATATGGAGTGGAATGGAATGGAATAGAATAGAATATGGAGTGGAATGGAATGGAATAGAATAGAATATGGAGTGGAATGGAATGGAATGGAATAGAATAGAATATGGAATGGATTGGAATGGAATGGAATAGAATAGAATATGGAATGGATTGGAATGGAATGGAATAGAATAGAATATGGAGTGGAATGGAATGGAATGGAATAGGATAGGATAGGATAGGATAGAATAGAATATATAGGGAATGGAATGGAATAGAATAGAATATGGAGTGGAATGGAATGGAATGGAATAGGATAGGATAGGATAGGATAGAATAGAATATATAGGGAATGGAATGGAATGAAATACAAGTAGAATAGAATAGAATAGAATATATAGAGAATGGAATGGAATGGAATGAAATACAAGTAGAATAGAATAGAATAGAATATATAGGGAATGGAATGGAATGAAATACAAGTAGAATAGAATAGAATAGAATATATAGGGAATGGAATGGAATGAAATACAAGTAGAATAGAATAGAATAGAATATATAGGGAATGGAATGGAATGAAATACAAGTAGAATAGAATAGAATAGAATATATAGGGAATGGAATGGAATGAAATACAAGTAGAATAGAATAGAATATATAGAGAATGGAATGGAATGGAATGAAATACAAGTAGAATAGAATAGAATAGAACAGAACAAAATTACAGAACAACAGTAGAAAGAATAGAATAGAATAGTAATAGCAATAGCACTTAAACTTATATACTGCTTCTTAGTGCTTTACAGCCCGCTCTCTCTAAGCAGTTTACAGAGTCAGCCTCTTTCCCCCAACCCTCTGGGTTCTCATTTTATAGATCTCCTATGGATGGAAGGCTGGGTCAACCTTGAGCAGGTCAGGATCGAACTCCTGACAGTAGGCAGAGGCAGCCTGCAATACTGCATTCTAACCACTGAGATGGAAGGAAGGAAAGAGGGAGGGAGGGAGGGAGACAGCAAAAGCACTTAAGACTTATATACCGCTTCACAGTGTTTTACAGCCCTCTCTAAGCGGTTTTACAGAGTCAGCCTCTTGCCCCCAACAATCTGGGTCCTCGTTTTACCCCCTCAGAAGGACGGAAGGCTGAGTGAACCTGGAGCTGGTCAGGATCAAACTCCTGACAGTAGGCAGAGTCAGCCTGCAATACTGCATTCTAACGACTGCACCACCACAGCTCTAAGGATGGATGTCAGGTGCAAACAACCAGATCCAGAAATGCAGACTCCAAGCTAACTACTTTATTATATTGTGCCTATAATAGAGGAATATTCACAGATTGATTGTACCCCATGGGAGCAGTCAGGTAAGGTTCCTGGTGTGGTGTGGTATGGGGTTGTGTGGTGTGGTGTGTGTGTGTGTGTGTGTGTTGGGGGAAGTCCTGAATTTCTTGTGGTTGAGCAACGATTCAACGTTAATTCAATGTTAATTCAACGTTAATTTCCTCAGGGAAGTTAACTGCCTGGGCATTGCTTAGCGTTTGGGATTCGAACGACCCCTGGAAATTTCGCGCAGCCATTTGCTTATTAAGAAAAGTAAATGAGTAGAGCAGCCAGGTAACCAAACTCTGCTATCAGAAACTGTTCAGGGACATTACTCCTAGACTGACGATCACAACCAAACCCAAACTTTCCATTGCTAAGCGAGACAGTTGTTAAGCCAGGTTTGAGCCACGTTACGCCCTTTTCTTGCGACAGTCGTTAAGCGAAGAACTGCATGCGCTAAGTTAGTAGCACGGTTGCTAAGTGAATCTGCCCACCCCCAATGACTTTGCTTTTACAGAAGGTCGCAAAAGGGGATCACGCAGTGACCCCAGGAGACGGCAACCGTCGTAAATATGAGTCGGTTGCCAAGCGTCTGAATTTTGATCACATGACCCTGGGGATATTGCAACGGTCAAAACAATCATGAGCAATTTTTTTTTCTGTGCTGTTGTAAACTCAAATGGTCACTAAACGAATCTAGGGCCTGCAGGCTGCAGGCTGGTCACACCTGATTTAAGGCAAAGGATGAAGAGATGGCAGCATCTAACTGAGGTACAAGATGAAGCATTTGATTGTGTATCATGGTACCTGTCCAGCCAGCAAGGCAACAGCAATAGCCAGTCAAAGGATCACACCCATCTGCATGGTCACAATCACAATGTTCGCTGCAGTTCAGGCCGTACGTCCCATCCTTCCATGAACCAGAAGAAGAAGAAGGAAAAGAAGAACAAATGAGGATAGGTGGATGCAGGAATCTAATGAGACAAACTTATTCTAACTACCCATATTTTTCGGAGTATAAGACGCACCTTTTTCCCCATTAAAAGAGGGTGAAAATATGGGTGCGTCTTATACACAGAATGTAGCCCCACCCACCTACCCACCCTCCCCTGCCCTTTGGCCTCTGCCTCCCAACAATTTACCTCCTTGCAGCAAATGGGGAAAATGGGGCTTGTGAAGGCTGCAATAGGGTATAGCAATCCCTGCAGCCTGAAACAGCTGATGATCGGGAGGCCCTGCTGAAACTGAAAGTGAAACTTGCTGTTGAAGCAAATTGCTGGGAGGCAGAAGCAGATTTTTTTTCTCTTGTGCTAATCAGGCTGTTTGCTGCAAGGAGTTAAGTCAATAATTATAAATGCCTATAGAATGTTCAGGCTTATTTTTTAAAGACTGCTTTATTATTGTTCTAGACAGCTTAACAAAATGAAGAAGCTTTCTAAAATAAATGCTTGATCTGAAGAGGCCCAGTGCTATTGTATCTTCTTTTAAATAGCAGAGAATAACTAGACTTCCAGAAAGCCACATCACTTGTAACAGCACCTGTACAAGTATAGTCTGAAATGTAAACTACAAACAGAGTATATTGTCTGTACTGCTTGCTGTTTGTTGCAAGGAGGCAAATTGCTGGAAGGCAGAGGCAGAATTTTTCCCCTTGTTTTCTTGCCCAAAAGCTAGGTGCGCCTTATATTTCGGAGCGTCTTGTACTTCGAAAAATATAGTAGGTAACATACAGGTATTCTAACAGATTAACAGACTTGGAAGGGACCTTGTAGGTCATCTAGTCCAACCCCCTGCCCAAGTGGGAGACCCTACACCTTTTGACAAATAACAGTCCAATCTCTTACATTCCTCAATTTACGCCTCAATTTACAACCATAATTGAGCCCAAAATTTATGTTGCTGAGAAATGTGTCCCGTTTTATGAGCTTTCATGCCACATTTGTTAAGTGAATCACTGCCATTGTTCAGCTCGTAACAAGGTTGTTAAGTGAATCTTAACATTCCCATTGACTTCGCTTGTCAGAAGGTCACAAAAGCGGATCACTCTGCAACCGTCGTAAATGTGAGACAATGATCAAGCATCCAAATGTAAATCACGTGACCACGGGGATGCTGTAACGGGGGTAAGTGTGAACACTGGTCATGTCACTTTTTTCAGTGCCGTCATAACTTCAAATGGCCACTAAGTGAACTGTTGTAATTTGAGGACTCCCGGCAATTATAGTGACCAAATTTAAATGTATGTGTTTAAATCAGGTGTAATGTTTCTAGCTGAATCCCAGAAAATCTTGATGCCCAGTTTTCCCTTAATCTGTCTGGAGCTAATTGGCACAATTCTATGGTACAAGAAGGGGTGATTGTTACCAGTTTAGCTAACTGGGAAAAAAAACACAAATTAAGATCTTAATTTAATTAAGATCTTAATTAAGACTCTGCCAGCTGGCTTTGGGTCCCAATGGGGGAGTATCCCACTGGGGGTGATTGATGGACCAATAGCGGATCCCCCCTCCAGCTCATCCTACCTTTTTCCTCCCTATCTTTCAGTCATAAATTGTCATTTGCATTTTTATTACTGCAACGCTCTCTACATGGGGCTTCCCTTGAGGTGCACCCGAAGACTACAGCTAGTTCAAAATGCGGCCGTGCGGGCAATTCTGGGAGTCCCCAGGTACTCCCACATAACACCACTCCTGCGCGAGCTGCATTGGCTGCCTGTGGTCTTTCAGGTGCGCTTCAGGGTATTGATTACCATCTTTAAAGCACTCCATGCACGGGACCTAGTTATTTGCGGGATCACATTCTGCCTCATACATCCCTGCGGCCGATTCGCTCCCACGGAGAGGGACTTCTCTGGGTGCCGTCCACTAGGCAATGCCAGCGGGCGACGCCCAGGGGAAGGGCCTTCTCTGTTGCAGGCCCATCCTATGGAACGACGTACCCCACGACCTCAGAACAATTCCGGACCTCCGCTCCTTCCGCCGAAAGCTCAAAACATATTTCTTCCAACAGGCCGGCCTGGCCTAATCTATCTTTCACACCTCCAGTCTGTACATTTAAATTTTTAATTGGGTTTTTAGGGGTTTAGGGTTTTAGGTTTTTTAGGTTTTAGTGCAGGGTCATTGTAATTTAATTTAATTTTAGATATTTATATTGTGGTATGTTTTATGTTTTATATTCCCTGTGCACCGCCCCGAGTCCCTTTGGGGAGAGGGAGCGGTATACCAATAAACATTCCATTCCATTCCATTTATTGCAGTGGATATATGTGTGTCTATCGTTGTATTGCTTTTAGTGTAGATTAACAGAGATTAACAGATTAACAGAGCTGGAAGGGACCTTGTAGGTCATCTAGTCCAGCAGGAGACCCTATACCCTATTTCTGACAGATGGCAGTCCAGTCTCGTCTTGAAAGCTTCCAGGGATGAAGCTCCCACAACTTCTGAAGGCAACTTCTGTTCCATGGGTTGATTGGTCTCACTGTCAGGAAATTTCTCCTTATTTCCAGGTTGAATCTCTCCTTAATCCGTTTCCATCTATTGTTTCTTACCATGCCTTCGGGTGCTTTGGAAAATAGCTTGACCCCCTCCTCTCTGTTGCAGCCCCTCAAATATTGGAAGACTGCTCTCCTGTTCCTCTGGTCCTTCTCTTCCCTAGACTAGTCATGCCCAGTTCCTGCAACCGTTCATCGTATGTTTTAGCCTCCAATCCCCTAATCATCTTAGTTGCTCTTCTCTGCACTTTTTCTAGAGTCTCAACATCTTTTTATAATCTGGTGACCTAAACTGGATGCAGGATTCTAGGCGTGGCCTTACTAAGGCTTTATAGAGTGATGTTAGTACCTGACTTGATCCTGATTATATCCCTCTATTAATGCAATTTAGGATTGCATTGGCTTTTTTGGCTGCCACCACACACTGCTGGCTCCTATTTAATTGGTTGTCCACTAAGACTCCAAGATCCCACTCAGAGTTACTGCTATTAACCCTGGTTTCACCCAGTCTATACGCGTACTTGTAGGGTTTTTTTTTAACCTAAGTGTAAGACTTTACTTTTCTCTACACTGAATTTCATTTTGTTAGGTAGGTTCTTGGTAAGCTAGAAATGTCACGAGATGGGCAGCAAACAAATGTAATAAATAAGCACATACTTACTTACATGCATACATACATACATACAGACAGACTGTACATATCTAGCCTATCGAAAGCCACCTGCTGTAATAGCTCTCTGGAGTCTACTACACGTTAGTGATCCAATATTTCAGGGGCTGCCACAGAGAAGAGGATGGTCAGACTATTTTCCAAAGTCCCAGAAGGCGAGACAAGAAACAGTGGATGGAAACCAATCCAGGAGAAAAGCAATCTAGAACTAAGGAGGAATTTCCTGACAGTTAGAACAATAAATTTGTGGCACAGCTTGCTCCAGAAGTGGTGGGTGGTCCATCACTGGAGGCTTTTAAGGAGAGATTGGGCAGCCAATTTGTCCTGAATGGTATAGGGTCTCGTGCTTGAGCAAGGTGGTTGGACTAGAAGACCTCCAAAGTCTCTTTCAACTCAGTTGTTCTGTTCTGTTCATTCGTTCAGTGCATCGGTTCTTCTTCCCACCAATGTTGGAGGGATCCTGAGCCCAGTTCACTCTTGCCAACTTTAAAGATGGGACAGTCATAAGCTACTTGGTTCCCAATTTCTGGAGTTCTCACCTATCCTAGATGTTAACAACAACTCTGGGCACTTTTGTAGCTTCTCTTGAGTTTCCTTGTGACTAGATTCTTGAGTTACAATGGTTAGAGCAGTGCTGGCCAACCTTTTCAGCACCAAGTGCCGAAATGGGAGCATGTGCATGCCAGAAACGAGAGGAGCAGCCACCCGGGGCGCATGCATGCACCTGGAGGCTGTTCTTCCGGTTTCCAGTGTGCACATGTGCACCGACCAGCTGATCTTCGCACGTGCATGCATGCCAGAAAACAAAAAACCAGGTGGCCGGTGTGCATGTGTGGGAGCACTGTAAACTTGAAGAGTAGCCACCCGGCACACACATGTGCATTGGGTGGCTTCTCTTCTGGTTTCTGGCACTCCCGCACATGTGAAGACCAGCTGGCCGGTGCGCTGGAACCCGGAAGAGCAATGGGCGATGGCTCACGTGCCAGGAGAGATGGCTCTGCGTGCCACTTCCAGCACATGTGCCATAGGTTGGCCATCATGGGGTTAGAGTAAAGAAGAGCAATGGGTAGAATTAGAAGACCTCCCAGGTCCCTTCCAACTCTGTTATTCGGACTCATTTCAGGATACGTGTAGTGAAAACATGACATAAGAGCCTAAGAACAGCCTTGCTGGAAGAGGCCACAGCCCATCTGGTCCAGCCTTCTGTCTCACACAGTGGCTCCCCATTGGCTTCAGGGTCTTCCCAAGCAGATGTCTTCACCTGCTTATGATTCCCTGCAAATGGCATTGAGAGACATCCTGCCTATCTCTCCAACCCGGAGGGTGTCCTTAGGCATCCATCATGATAGCCATGGATACCCTTGTTCTCCATGAACTCCTCTCATCCTTTCTTAAAGGTGTCGAGGCTGACAGCTGTCACCACTTCTTCTAGCAGGGAGTTCCATAGACCAGTGATCCTCTGGGTGAAAAAGTCCTTCCTCTTATTTGTTTGAGGTCTAGCTTCCAAAAGCTTCATGGAGGGCCCCCTATTTCTAATGTTGTGCGATAGGGAAAACAGTTTTTCTTTTCTACTTGGTCCACACCATGCATGATTTGATAGACTTCAATCAGGTCACCTCTCAGGCGCCGTCGTTCTAGAGTGAAGAGGCCCAGCCGTTGCAGCCTCAGATGGTAAGGAAGGTGTTCCAGCCCCCTAATCCTTCTGGTTGCCCTCCTCTGCACCTTTTCCATTTCCATCATCTCCTTCTGAAGGTATGGGGACCAGAACTGACCACAATACTCCAGATGGGGCCTCACCATAGATTTATAAAGAGGCAAAATGACAATTGCTGACTTATTTTCTATACCCTTCCTAAGGATCCCTAGCAATGAGTTTATCTTTTTTCAATGCTGCGGCATACTGGGTTGACACGTATCTCCCTGATCTAAGCCTGGATCACCCATGAAAATCAGCATATCTCTCCAACCCGAGGAAGACTTACAGGGCAGGGCTGGTCACAGATTTCTCCTTGCCACCCAGGACCACAAAGGCAGGATCCATCCACGGGGTCACAGGCAGCTCCGTTGGCACAATAACACGTCTGGTTGCAGTTAAGGCCCCACGTGTTGCTCGGGCACGGAATGGAGCAGTCGGTTCCCTGCCACCCTGTAAAATCAAAGAGCCGAAGAACATTAGTTCAGCTATCAGCCGTGGCTGTGTGCCCTCTCTGTTTGAGAATAAAAGCATTTTAGCGGGGAGTAGCAGGAGGTGTAGACTGCAGAATGATCATCTTTCCCAGAAATCTTCATCCGAGTCAGCAAAATCAGGGGTGTTAGGAGTAGACTCCTAGTGTTGGGTAGGCAATATATAATACCATGATGACAAATGGTCATTGTTGCTTTAAGGATGTTTGAATGCAATTAGAGACTGTAATTATCTCGGCAATAAGAGAAAGTCAACAGAGCGCATTCTCTGTCTCTGTCTCTCTCTCTGTCTCTGTCTCTCTTTCTCTGTCCCTCTCTGTCTCTGTCTCTGTCTCTCTCTGTCTCTCTCTCTCTCTCTCTCTCTGCTTGATCGTCTCTCTGCTTGATATCTCTACTGATTGCTGGCTGCTCGCTGTAACTGACTGAAGGAAGAAGGAAGAATCGTAAATTGCAATTGTAAGCAATTGTTTGTTATGTTAAGGACTTTGTTTGACTAACTATCTACTATCACTGCTTGTAAAGCAGTAGTTTAGTTTTACAACACCAGTAAAGCTATTTGTCTTTTACTAGCAGTGTCTGAGATACTATTTGTGTGTTTCACATTGTGTGAAACAATGTTTCTCTAGCTGCACATTCCGCTGCACAACTTTCTGTCTCCCAACGGAGATATCCCCCAGCAAGGGGTAGAAACAAACCAAGCAGCCCATAATCAAACCCAGATCACCTAAATTCAGGAGTAAAATTGAAGACAAGGTGATAGGTTGGAGTTGGAAGGCAGAGAGTTCACATAAAAACAGATGGTGTCAACATCCAGCTGGAGGATCCCAATAAAACTCCAGGTTCATTCCATTCCCGAAAGTCTTACTGTTTATTGAACACGCTGCATGGTAATGTCGAAGTAAAGCTAACTCTGAGGTTCCCAAACATCACTTCATAGAATTAAACAAGAATTTTCCCAGCCAACCCCTCCAACCTCTCGCGTAGTCCATATAAACAAGTTCACTTTGTTATGGGAACCATCTGCTTCAACCTCACACCTGCTGTGATGCCCTTGAAAAGGTTTCAGGCTCTCACAGTCTTCAGCAGAATCACAGAAGTTTCGTTTCTCCATCTAACCCACTCGAAAGCCACACAAACACCCAGTTCAAACATAGTTGAAATCAAGAGGCATGTAGTTGCCAAAGGTTCATCCTTGACTGAGAGTCTTTGACTTACAATCACAACTGGGACCAGAATTGCTAAGCAAAATGGTTTAAGTGAGTTGCACCTTATTTTGCAGCCTTTTTTTAAAAAAATCATGGTTGTTAAGCAAATCACTGCAGTTGAGTGAATCCAACTTCTCTCATGGACTTTGCTTTTCAGAAGCCAATTGGAAGGTCACAAAAGGTGATCATGTGACCCAAGGATTAGGTCTGCAACCCTGTAAATGTAGTAAATATACTATGAGTGTGGGGATGCTACAATGGTTGAAAATGTAAGGAGCAGCTGAAAGTCACTTATTTCAGTGCTGTTGTAACTTTGAATGAAGATAGAACATAGAATAATAGTTGGAAGGGTCCCTGGAGGTCTTCTAGTCCAACCTGCTGTTAACGATCACTAAACTAATGATGGTAAGTCAAGGACTATCTGCAGAGTAAAATAGCCAGTTTGAGAGCATAGTTGTAAATCCCAACAAGAAGGAGGATACATTGGGAGCATAATCTATCACTATTTTATGTACATTGAGAGCTGACCCACCAGAAACAAATTCCTTGTGTGTCTAATCACACTTGACCAATAAAGAATTCAATTTTGTTCTCTTCTCTTCTCTTCTCTTCTGTTCTGTTCTATTCTCATTCTCTTCTATTCTTCTGTTCTATTCTCTTCTCCTGTTCTATTCTCATTCTCATTCCCATTCTCTTCTCTTCTTCTATTCTCATTCTCTTCTCTTCTCCTGTTCTAGTCATTCTCTTCTCTTCTATTCTTCTGTTCTATTCTCATTCTCTTCTATTCTTCTCTTCTCTTCTTCTATTCTCATTCTCTTCTGTTCTGTTCTATTCTCATTCCCTTCTATTCTTCTGTTCTATTCTCATTCTCTTCTCTTCTTCTCTTCTTCTATTCTCATTCTCTTCTCTTCTGTTCTATTCTCATTCTCTTCTATTCTTCTGTTCTATTCTCATTCTCATTCCCATTCTCTTCTCTTCTTCTATTCTATTCTACTCTATTCTATTCTCGTTCTCGTTCTCATCTCTTCTTCTATTCTCATTCCCTTCTCTTCAACACTCTCTTCTCCTTTCTTCTCTTCTCGATTGTTGACCAAATGGACCACATCACAAGCGGGCACGAAGTCAGAGAGAAAGGCGTAAGCCTTTGGCCAAACAAAAAACAACCCCCCCCCCCAAACTGCACCAACCTTAATTGGCAGCCAGATACAATCTGGGGCACATGACGCAAACAACAGGAAAAGCTTTGGAAGATGTGGACCATTCTGAGTGAAAGCCTGATGGACCCCAATGCACCAGAGCCACTGAAACTGGAAGGTTTACCTTCTCTGCAGAAGCAGGAGCCGTCTCCTGGGGAACACACGCCATCATTCTTGCAGTTGCAGACCAAAGAGCAATTGACTCCGTAGCTTCCAGGAGGACACGTATCTGAGCAAATCTCTCCCTGGGAAACAAAAGAGATCTAGGCTGAGTGTTTGACATGTGGATCTTGGGGAAACTGATTGCAATTCAGATGCTACTGAATTACAACTCCCATCAGTCACGGCCCAGACCGTGTGAGCAGCAGTGGGTGGCCGAAGCTGGGAATTCTCTTTTAGCAAGAGCTGGGAACCCCAAATTTTCTTGCAGACGTTTCATTACCAGACAAGGCAACATCATCAGCGCTAGAAGGGAGTGAGATTTGTGAAGAGGAGGAGGAGGAGGAGGAAGGGGAGCAAGATGATTGTTAGGTCCTTGGTGCTCTCTGAGCTTGGTTGTTTTCTTGCAGGCATTCGAATGTTCGTTTATTGTCACTGCACCTCGTACAACAAAATTAAATGCCATCTTCAGTGTACATCACACATAAGAAAACTATAAAAATAAAACACACACACATCTTTCACATTCTATACACTTGAATTGAAAACCCCTGATGCTGCATTAATATTGCACTATGCAGCAGAATTCAGTATGGTTGCTGCCCTGGGATAGAAGCTGTTTTTAGCCTATTTGACCTTGTTTTTATTCTCCTGTACCGTCTGCCAGATGGTAATAGTTGGTTGATCTCTTGCAGATGTTTCATTACCCAAGTAGATAACTTCATCAGCTCTGGAAGAGTGTGGGGTTTGGGAGGAGGAGGAGGAGGAGGAGGAGGAAGAGGAGGAGGAGGATAACTGTGGGGTCCTTGGTGCTCTCTGACCTTGGTTGGTCTCTTGCAGATGTTTCATTACCCAACTAGATAACTAGGTAGAGGTACCCCCATAATTGCTGGACGCTTGCCTGGTGCCCAATCGAGACCGAGCGCTCCCTGCTTCAACCCAGCTTTTTGGAAGATATCCCCTGCAGAGTTGCCTCTTTCTTTGTTAGGCCTCGAAAGCACATCTATTTCTACAGGCATTTAATTGCCGATTCCAAATTTTAATTATTAATTCTATTTGTATTCCTTGTTTGTTTTAATTGCTATTTTAACCGCGCTGAATGCCTAGGATGTTAACATGGCTTTTCTCGTACGAAATTTCCATCGAGGCATTAAGTGAAACGAAGAAATCAAAACAGAGGGAGAAAATAAATTCTCGGGGTCCCAAAGAAGCAGCTGGTCTTGGACAGGCCGACGGTCTCGCCCAGATGACCTCCTCCTGCAGGACTGGCCTTGTCCTCTGGAATAAGGAAGGTTCATCGGCCGCTTTGAAGGTGGAGAGAAAGGCAGGACAAGAGCCACTCAGCAGGAGGTGGGAAGGTAGGATGGCAAATCTCCTGGAACAGCTGTTTGCTCATTAAGGAAAACATCCCGAGCAAACTACTAATCACAAAATCCGACAAGGGTTTAATGGCATGCAGAGCTCAGCCGCTGAGCCAAGCAAGCCACGAACACACACACACGCACACACTCGCAACGTACAAGGTTCTGATCTTGCAGAAGTACAGATAAACTGCTGAGCTTTACACAAAATTATGCAGCATTTTTTTTCTCTTGGAACATCAATATATACATAATGCGTTGCAAATTAACATCAAAAGCCGGGATTCCACTTCCTGGGCGAAGGCTGCCATGGTTGTGAGTTTTAATTTGTGCTTATTAGTGTTAACTTGCAGATGGGTTTGTGCAGGACATCTCGGTTGGTCTTTGAATTAATTTGTTTTTGTGTTTGCGTGTGTTGCAAAAAAGCTTGAATTATCAAGAAAATGGGCTGGTTGCGTGCAACACATTGAGAGAGGGGGAGAGAGAGGGAGGGAGGGAGGGAGAGAGAAAGAGAGAGACGCAAAGAAAATAGGCTCAACACTGACTGAATTGAGAGGTTGTCTGAATGGATCCAGAGTCTTGGTTGGTTGGTTACATACAGGCAGTCCTGGTTGAGCCCAACATTTCTGTGGCTAAGCGGGAAAGTTTTGCCCCATTTTATGCTTTTTTAAAGCTTTCTTGCCACAGTTGTTAAATGAATCACTGCAGTTGTTAGGTTAGTGACTTGGTCGTTAAATGAATGTGGCTTCTCCATGGCCTTTGCTTGTTGGGAGGTCACGAAAGGACACTGAAACAGTCATAAATACATGCCAGTTGCCAAGCATCTGAATTTTGATCACATGACCATGGGGATGCGGCAAGTGTGAAAAATAGTGATAGGTCACTTTTTTCAGTCCTGTTGTAACTTCGAAGGGTCACTAGATAGAATTGAATAACAGAGTTGGAAGGGACCTTGGAGGTCTTCTAGTCCAACCCCCTGCTTAGACAGGAAACCCTATACCAGTGATGGTGAACCTTTTTCTCCTCAGGTGCCTGTAACGATAACATTCACGCCGTTATCAGGCGGGCCAGCCCACGGATAGGGAGAAAAGAAACACGACACCATATCTTCTCTGAAACGGGATGGAACTGCGCACAGACAAAAGCCTGCAAGCCCTTTTATTAACTTTATCAGAAGGCAGGGTTAAGCATAGATTGTCATAGGTAAACAATACATAAATCATGACCATAAAAGGAAATCAGACAGTAGAAATAGGCGTTACATGCTGTTTGTTGATAGTTAGCACGTTGCACGTAGTTAGCACGTTGCAAGAAGGTGGGAACTTTTCTCCAAGGTGTTAGGTGTCAGAGGGCATGACTAGTGACTTTTCATGCTAGCTTCCATGTTTGTGTCCAACCGGCCAAAGCCAGTCTGCACTAACAGAAATGCTTAGCACGTGATGCAGCGTCATAACGCAACAGGTGCCAAAAGCACACACCCTTGTGCTATTCTGCACGCTCATGTGCCCACACCCATAATTTAATGCCTCCTATGCCGTGTCTCCTGAGCATGCACACGTGACACCCCCTGCTGCCCTGCGCATGTGCAGACGGCTTTCTTGGACCCTGGGGAGGGCAAAAAAAGGCCCAACACACAAACCGGAAGTTCAGGAATGGACTTCCAGGTTGTCCGTTGGGCCATTTTTCTCCCTCTGGAGACTTCAGGAGGGCAAAAACTGGCCAAAAATCAAGGCCGAAAATCAGCTAGCCAGCATGTGCTCATGTGCACTGGAGCTGACAGGGCAACGCCTCGCGTGCCCTCAGAAATGGCTTTGCATGCCACCTATGGCACCCGTGTCGTAGGTTCGCCATCATGGCCCTATACCATGTCAGATAAATGGATATCCAAACTTAAAAACTTCCAGTGTTGGAGCATTCATAACTTCTGGAAGCAATTTGTTCTACTGATTAATTATTCCAACTGTCAGGAAATTCTTTAGTTTTTGGTTGGATTTCTCCTTGGTCAGTTTCCATCCATTATTCCTTGTCGGTCCTTCAGGTGCTTTGGAGAACAAGGCCAGGCAAGGAACAATGGATGGAGACTGACCAAGGAGTGATTCAACCTGGAAATAAGGAGGGATTTCCTGACAGTGAGAACAATCAACCCGTGGAACAGAAGTTGCCTTCAGAAGTTGTGGGAGCTTCATCACTGGAGGCTTTCAAGAAGAGACTGGACTGCCATCTGTCAGAAATGGTGTAGGGTCTCCTGCCTGGGAGTGAAGAGAAGGACCAGGGGAGACAGAGCATCTTCCAATATTTGAGGGGCTGCCACAGAGAGGAGGGGGTCAAGCTATTCTCCAAAACCCTTGAAGACCAGAGAAGGAACAATGGATGGAAACTGACCAAGGAGAGATTCAACCTGGAAATAAGGAGGACTTTTCTCACAGTGAGAACAATCAACCCATGGAACAGAAGTTGCCTTCAGACATTGTGGGAGCTTCATCACTCGAAGCTTTCAAGAAGAGACTGGATTGTCCTCTGTCAGAAATGGTGCAGGACAGTGATGGGGAACCCTTTCGGCACCAAGTGCCCAAACCAGAACCTGTGTGCATGCGCGCTGGACAGCTGGTCTTCGTGGGCACCAGAACACTTGAAAACAACCCTAAAAATGGCCAATAACCAGGCTGTTTCTTGGGCTGAAAACAGCCTGAAAACGGCCCAAAAAATGACTTGTATTTGGGCCATTTTCAGATTAAAAACGCCCCCCAAATGGCCTGAAAATGGCCTGCTTTTCGGATGCTTTGTGGGCCGTTTTCCAGCACTCGGGTGCCCGCAAAGACCAGCTGGCCAGAAACCAGAAGAGCAGCTGGCGATGACACGCGTGCCCACAGAGAGGGCTCTGCGTGCCACCTCTGGCATGCGTGCCATAGGTTCCCCTTTGTGGGTGTAGGGTCTCCTGCTTGGGTGGCGGGGTGGACTAGATGACCTCCAAGGTCCCTTCCAACTCTGTTAATCTGCAAACCTTGTAAACGTGACTCCCTCTTCTTTGTGTCAGCCCCTGAATGAATGGTTCAGGGAACGGTTGTAGGTCGAGGACCACCTGCATTCGGACTTTGGATCGAAAGGCCCTCATCAGCTTACAGAGCTTGAAGGGTCTTGACCAGGGCAACTGCTCCCCCCAAGGACCCCTTTTCCCTGGGGTGCTTCAGCCGCAGCCTCTGCACACAATGGGACCCTTTGCCCTGGCCGACTCACCACAGTCAGCTTGCTCGGGGACAAGGCAGGGCAGGACAATTCAACAATTCCATTTAATTATTGAAAACAGTAAAACAAATCTTTTCCTCCTTGATGTTCCCCTTTCATTTGGTCCCTCCTCTTGTATCCTTTCTCCAATGATTCTGTTCCACCATTTCTTCGATAGTATAAAAACACTAGAGCTGGGATGGTGAATGTGTGGCATGCCGAGCTCTCTCGGCGGACATGCGACCCATCGCCACAGCTCAGCTCCATTGAGTATGCTCATGCGCCTCCTGCCGGCCAGTTCATTTTTGGGTCTCTGCTGCGCATGTGGGAGATGCTTGTGCATTAAGGTGACCAGATTTGAAAATTTGTCAAGCGGGACACCATTGACGGCGGGGGGGGGGGCTCAGCGGTGTTTCCCGGCCCTGCAGCCGCCGCTTCCCTCACTGGCCGTACCTGAGGTTCCCTCGCTGGCTGGGGGGGGGAGCAGGCGGGTGGTGGTTGCTCTGCATGCGCTTAGCGGCACAGCCAGGAAGCGGCAGCCAGAGTGGGCACGCCGCAAAGTTCAGGGCTGCACCCCCGCCATGCACAGCTATCCTCTTCCTCCCCCTCCGCCTGTTGGCTTCTCGCTCGCTCCTCCCTCGCCGGCCCTCGCCTGCCTGCCAGCCTGCTCTGGCTGTCGCTTCCTGCCCACGCTGCTGCCCTGGGCACAGGCCACCTCTGAGCGTGTGCAGAGCGGGTGCCACACACCCGCCCCTCGCCGCCTCTCCAGACAAAAAACGGGACATTTTAAAGAGGCGGCGGGGCGCGGGACTAATTCTTGAAAAGCGTGATTGTCCCGCCAAAAGCGGGACGTCTGGTCACCTTAGTTTCCCCGTCACCTGGAGGAAGTTGATTATCTAGACCCGCGCCAGTCTGGCTTTCGGCCCGGGCATAGCACCGAGACGGCATTGGTCGCGTTGGTTGATGATCTCTGGAGGGCTAGGGATGGGGGTTGCTCCTCCATCCTGGTCCTATTAGACCTCTCAGCGGCTTTCGATACCATGGTATCCTATTGCGTCGACTGGGGGGGTTGGGGGTGGGAGGCACCGTTTTACGGTGGTTCTCCTCCTACCTCTCTGGCCGATCGCAATTTGTGTTGACAGGAGAGCAGAGGTCGACCTCGAGACCCCTCACATGTGGGGTGCCTCAGGGGTCGGTCCTCTCGCCTCTCCTGTTCAACACATATATGAAGCCGCTGGGTGAGATCATCCGTGGTTTTGGGGTAGAGTATCATTTCTACGCTGATGATACTCAGCTGTATATATCTACCCCAAACCACCCCAACGATGCCGTAGCGGTGATGTGCCAGTGCCTGGAAGCCATGCGGATCTGGATGGGAAGTAACAGACTTAGGCTCAACCCGGCCAAGACCGAGTGGCTGTGGTTTCCGGCCGCCCGATTCAACCAGTTGACTCCATCACTGGCCATAGGGGGCGAACATCTTGCCCCTGTGGATGGGGCGCGCAACTTGGGTGTCCTCCTGGATACCCGGCTGTCCATGGAAGATCAAGTGACAGCCGTGGCCAGGAGGGCGTTTTACCAGGTTCGCCTGGTACGCCAGTTGCGCCCCCTATTGGATCGGGATGCCCTTTGCACAGTAACTCATGCTCTCGTGACATCCCGACTGGACTATTGTAACTCTCTCTACATGGGGCTCCCCTTGAGGTGCACCCGAAGACTTCAGCTGGTCCAGAATGCAGCCGCGCGAGCAATAATGGGGACCGCAAGGTACGCCCATGTAACACCGCTCTTGCGCGAGCTGCACTGGCTGCCTGTCGTCTTTCGGGTGCGCTTCAAGGTGTTGGTTGTCATCTTCAAAACGCTCCATGGCTCGGGACCTAGCTATCTGCGGGATCGGATCCTGCCCCATACATCCTCATGGCCGATCCGCTCCCACAGAGAGGGACTTCTCCGGGTGCCGTCCACTAGACTGTGTCAGTGGGCGATGCCCAGGGGAAGGGCCTTCTCTGTGGCGGGCCCGGCCCTCTGGAACGACCTCCCCCCGACATTAGAACAACTACGGACCTCCGCTCCTTCCGTCAAAAACTGAAAACACACTTTTTCTGCTTGGCCGGCCTTGGTTAGTCTCTACCTCTGGGGTGTTTAGGGAATTTAGTTTTAATGGGGTTTTTTAGCGCAGGGACAATTAATTTAATCTGTTTTTATTTATTGTATTTATTGTTTGTATATATTTTATATGTTTTAATTTCCCTGTGCACCGCTCCGAGTCCCCTTGGGGAGAGGACGCGGTATACAAAATTAAATATTATTATTATTATTATTAGTGTGCATGCACGCATCAGCTTGATAATTGTCATGGTGATGGTTTGGGCGATGGGGTTTTCTCTTCACAGCATGGGGGTGTGTGCATGCATGCACGGGGCGGGAAGTTGTGTGTGCATGCAGTGGTGGGGAGAGCGGGGGATGGGGGTGCGGTGCCCCCCCATTTTTGGTCCCAGGAGCCTTCAGGGAGTGCTGCTAGGCCCAAAATGGGGCAGGTGTGTGTGTGTGTGTCACGCACACATGCGCAAGGGGGCAGGGTGTGTGCCATACACACATTGCATTATGGGTGCGGGTGACCAAAAGGTTAGCCATCAGTGGCCAGATTTTAACACTGGTAAAGCAGGACACCATTGATGGGGGAGGGGGGGCTTGATTAAAAATTTGGTCTATGAAATAAATAAATAAATTACTTCGTTAGGAGCTGTCTTCGTCCCGGAGTGCCTCCAACCATTTCGCTGCACCGCGAAAGACCGCTGGAGCATTCTGAGCGGCGCAGCTGACTCTACGGCTCTTGGAAGCGCCACGCGGCTTCTGACGCCTTTCTGAGGCTCTTTGAAGCGCCGTGCAGCTCCTGCCGCTTGTCTCAGGCATCCGGGGCCTGCCGAGAAGGGCTCGCGTGTGGTGTGAAGGCATCAAACGCCGCGCAAAGATCTTTGAGCGCCTGTCCCATCTGGCTCGTCGGAGCCTCAGAGGCATCGGGGCGCACCTTCCCTCAAAGGCAGTTTTCCCTGAGGCAGTGATCGGGCTGTTTAGCAGCCAGCAGCGGAGATCACTTCAGGGCCTGCTTAGGGCGCCATTTTGAGGGTTTGGCAAAAAATCGGGACTTTTTTAAAACGCCGCGGGACAGCGGTACAAATTGTTCAAAATCGGGACTGTCCTGCCAAAAGCAGGATGTCTGGTCACCTTAACCTAGACTCACCTCTGCATGCTTCAGAGCCCCTGGGGGCATCGGATCTCAGGATTGCCCCGCCTTATTCAGTTTAGCGTGGGAATGTTGCCACAATAGATTTTTAATAAATGCCGTGATGAAAACCCAAGTATGGATGCAGCTGGGCCTTTTTAGCAGAGTAGAATGAGGACGACTAAACAGGCTGTTAAGATCAAGGGTGAGGTGGAGAAACACGGCACAGAAGGGAGGGCAGAAAGAATTTCTCTGACATTAACAAGAACCTTCATCTTATTAATGGCTGACAGGTATAGGTGGCAGATTTAAGGGCACCAGACGCGCACGCCTCCCCTCCATCCAGGTTTTATGGTGTCAGGTGGCAACCGGAGAAGGTGTCACCAACGGCTTTTTGAAGCTATGGGATGTTTGTGAGGAGTGGAAAGGCCGATGGGTGCCTTGCCAGCCCATTCTCTGCTTTGAGGGGGGCTGGGCAACCAACATCTTGTAGGCCCCCCAACCTTTTCCTTTTGGTGCATTTTTAAAGCCTCCTTCGGTGCGTTCAACACAAGAAATTGTGTCTAACATTTCTGGTGGCATGAGCAAAGATGACCAGCAATTCGATTCCTGGCCATATTGAAGTGGGAAAGATGCAGAAGCTGGAGTTACTCAGTTCAGGAGGATTTGCAGAGCTAAAAAGGGGAAAAATCTCAAGAAGGAAGGGAAAGGAAGAGTATAGAAATAAGAATAGGAAGGGAAGGGAAGGGGAGGGGAGGAGAAGGGAAGAGGAGAAGAGAAGAGAGAATGGAAGGGGAGGGGAGGGGAGAGGAGAGGAGAGGAGAAGAGAGAATGGCATGAAATGGAATGGAGGAGAAGAACAGAAGAGAAGAGTAGAGGGGTATAGAAATGGAATGGAATGGAAGAGAAGAGAAGAGAGAATGGGAGGGGAGGGGAGGGGAGAGGAGAAGAGAGAATGGCATGAAATGGAATGGAAGGGAAGAGGAGAAGAGAAGAGTGGAATGGAAGGGAAGGAAAGAGTATAGAAATAGGAATAGGAAGGGGAGGGGAGGGGAGGGGAGAGGAAGGGAGGGGAGGGAAAGGGAAGAGTATAGAAATAGGAATAGGAAGGGAAGGGGAGAGGAGTGGAGGGGAGGGGAAGGGAAAGGAAGAGTGTAGGATTAGGAATAGGAATAGGAATAGGAATAGGAATAGGAATAGGAGAGGAGAGGAGAGGAGAGGAGAGGAGAGGAGAGGAGAGAAGAGAAGAGAAGAGAAGAGAAGAGAAGAGAAGAGAAGAGAAGAGAAGAGAAGAGAGACTCAACTTGCCTGGAGAAATAAGTGATCTATCAGGCTTACAAGTAGTCCTTGATTTGTGACCAGAATTTCAGTCATAATGAAACGAAATGACCAGATTTTACAATGCTCAGGGCAGCGAAAGAGCCGAGCTCTGCCTACATGCCATTTGCTATGTTTGGTTCGGCTGGATTCAAACTTGTGCTGTTAAAAGCGCAGAGGCCAGCTCCTTCCGTTGCCTGGCGGCTCCAAATACCGCCAGAAAACTCCGAAGGGGAATTCAGATCCTGCCTGAACTGAAACCTCCGTTGGGGGGAAAACACATCCGCTTAAAGGTTTAAAGGATTTGCTTTCATCTGAATGGCAAAGAGAGCCCCAGCTGCAAATGTCTCTCGAGGAGGGCAAGGAAGCCACGATGGCGGACGGACAACTGTGCCATCCAAACCCTGCCCTTTGACGGGCGAAAGGCCACAAACAAATATGAATTGAACTGAACCCCCCTCTCCTGCTTATCCCAGCCCACCCCGACTTTTAAAATAAGCACATGGAAAGGGCAGGGCGTTCGTTGCACAGACGTGGCCCCTGTGTTGACTTTTTTGACCTACCGAGAAGAGGCCGCTGGCTTAATCCCACGCTCCTCATCTTCCGGATGGCTATTCCCTCCCTTCCATTTGTCCCGCTGATCCTCCCTTGTGCAGACGTCTCAATGACCCTCCTGCCACCACGCTCGCCCGTCCAGAAAGACGGCTGCGATTTGATGCCCCCTGCAAAGTCACTGAGGGGGCATGAAAAGAGGCACCGACTGCAGCGCCTCCGGGAGAATATTAATCCTGGGTGCCAAAAGGAAACATTCATTATTAACATTTTAACCTCAATTTGGGGAAGGAGGCTTATGAAATGACCCGGCATCGGGGCCTCCTTCCACACATGACCCACAGAGACAGCTATTCTCCCGTTTCGGTCACCCTAATGCCCTCTCTCCTTCTCTGGTTGTTAACTAGCTATTTACAGGGAGTCCTCAGCTTACGACCACGATGGAGCGCAACATTTCTGCTGCTAAGCAAGAGAGTTCTTGGGTTTTGTCCCATTTCGTGACTTTTCATGCTACGGTTTTTCAGTGAATCACTGCAGTTAAGTGTCAGGGTTCCGACCGATGCCCTAATTCAGTGACGGCGAACCTTTTTTGGCTCACGTGCCAAAAGCGGGGGGAGCACAGGCAGGTCATGCATGGGTGTGCCACACCCATAATGCTTTGCGTATGACCCAGCGTGCATGCACGCACAACCAGCACATTCCCCCCATTTTTGGCACACTTTTTGCACCCTCCCCAGGTTCCAGAGGCTTTATAGGAGCTTGAGGAGGGCGAAAACAGCCTCCGCCGCCCCCCTGGAGGCCCTCCAGAGGCTTCAGGAGCTTCCCCGAAGCCTCCGGAGAGCTAAAACTGGCCCTACGAGCAAACCAGAAGTACGTTCCCTGTTCTGACCCCACCCCCCCTTTCTCTGACTAATACAAGACTGGCTCCCTGCCACTGACTCTCTTGGCTGCTTGCCTGAATGACTCTGAACAGATACGAAGCTTCCTAACTCGACTAAACACGAACCTGAAAATCAACACGAATAAACACGACCCTAGAAATCCAACGTTGTTCTCTGCAAGGCCTTCCTTAGCAAAGACTTCCTTTTCAACCCTCTTGGGAGGGGCAAGTCTTTAGGCAGCTGGGACTAATTCAACTCCTTCGAGTTCGCTTCTGATGCAATTGAAGCCTCCTTTTTTAAGCCCTTCTCACTCTAGCATCAGGGACAAACTGGCCCTGATCCTCCCCACTACTGCAAGACCCAGGTGCCTCCTGATGACCAGCCGGGCTCTCTGCTCTCTCAAGGTCGCCCTCCTCCTCCAGAGCAGACTCATAGGACTCCTCATCCAGAGCCGGCTGAGCCACAACAGTTCCCGAAGCCTCCGGAGGGTGAAAAATGGCCTCAAAAGGCTGAAGTTAGCTGACCAGCACACACATGCACTCTGGCCAGCTGACAGAGGGACACCTCGCGTGCCCTGACAAATGGCTCCATGTGCCATAGGTTCGCCATCACGGCCCTAATTAAATCATGAGCCTCGAGCCAAGCATCAAAAGAAATCCAGTCATTTATTAGGAGCTTCATGTCCACAGGTAACAAAGTGAAGCCTGCTCTGACCCCACGTCATTTGCAGCCCCAATCATGACCCTGTTTCCCCCCTCCGCCCCCCCAGGGTGTGTCATCAATCCCATTCACCAATCACATTCAGCCTTGAGAGAGATAAGTCTGGAATGGGACATCTGTCTTGTGCTGCCGTGCCATTTCATCGGTTTCTCATCTCCCTTTCCTATGGTGACTCGAGAGCAGGCTAGGGATGCTATGCAAGTTGACATTAAGTTAGTAAGATGGTTGTTAAGTGAACCTGGCTTCCCGTTGGACTCTGTGTGGAGGAAGGTCGCAAAAGGGGACCTTCACACGACTCCAGGACACTGCAGCTGTCATAAATACTGCAAAGCATCCAAATTTTGATCCGGTGACGATAGGAATGCTGCAACGGTTGTAAGTGTGAAAAACGGTCGTAAGTTATATTATTCAGTACCGCTGTAACTTCAAACCGTCACTAAACGAAATGTCATAAGTCGAGGACTGTCTGTAAAATGATGTAGCCTCTGGAGGGCTCGGGATAGAGGTTGTTCCTCTGTCCTGGTCCTATTAGACCTCTCAGCGGCTTTCGATACCATCGACCATGGTATCCTATTGCACCGGCTGGAGGGGTTGGGGCTGGGAGGCACCGCTTTGCGGTGGTTCTCCTCCTATCTCTCCGACCGGTCGCAATTTGTGTTGACAGGGGGGCAGAGGTCGACCTCGAGGCCCCTCACGTGTGGGGTGCCTCAGGGGTCGGTCCTCTCACCCCTCCTGTTCAACATCTATATGAAGCCGCTGGGCGAGATCATCCATGGTTTTGGGGTAGAGTTCCACCAGTACGCTGATGACACCCAGCTGTACATCTCTACCCCTGACCACCCCAACGATGCCGTCAAGGTGATGTCCCGGTGCTTGGAGGCCATGCGAGCCTGGATGGGAAGAAACAGGCTTTGGCTCAACCCATCCAAGACTGAGTGGCTGTGGTTCCCGGCACCACGATATAGCCAGTTGGTTCCATCTCTGGCTATCGGGGGCGAGTCACTAGCTCCCGCGGAAAGGGCCCGCAACTTGGGTGTCCTCCTGGATTCTCGGCTGTCGTTGGTTGACCATTTGACAGCCGTGGCCAGGGGGGCTTTTTATCAGGTACACCTGATATGCCAGTTGCGCCCCTTTCTAGATCGTGGTGCCCTATGCACAGTCACTCAAGCCCTCGTCATTGCCCGCCTGGACTAATGTAATGCTCTCTACATGGGGCTTCCCTTGAGGTGCACTCGGAGGCTCCAGCTAGTCCAGAATGCAGCCGCTTGGGGGATCCTGGGAGTCTCGAAATACTCCCATATAACACCTCTCCTGCGCGAGCTGCACTGGCTACCTGTCAGTCTCGCTAGTTCCTGCTTCGCTGCCATGGAAACGGGGAGGGTGGGGGGTTTGGGGTGAATGTGTTCTGCTGGTGGACAATGTTGATGTTTCGTGTTATCTCCTGCTTAACGGACCTGCATTCCAGGATGGTGAAGACCTGCCCACCTGATGTTGGAGATGGCTGCATATTGGACAATGCACAGGGGGGGTTTGGGGATTGGGATGGGCTTAAGCTTAATACTTTCTGTTCGCGCCTAAACTATTCATTCTCAGCTTTACTTGGTCTGTACGCTATCGTAACTTAGTAAAAGTAGCCTTAACATTTCAAAATAATGTCTAAGTGTGGTCTTTCCTGAGCCAACGAAGAAACAGGCCTGACATTAAGCTGAGAATCTACAAAACCAAAAACCTGCCCTGATGTCGGACCCTTCACAAGAGGAGCCTCCGTTGGTAGAGGTCCTGCCTGAAACCATTTTGGGAGCTGAAGCATCGCATCCTCCTGCTCAATCTGAAGGGATCAGGTCAGTGATGGAAGGTTTGGCTGGCCTAGCTCTAAATCTGCCTGCTGAAGAATCAGTCAAACCTAAACGTTGGTCTGAAGGGGTTGGAATGAGTGGGGTAAACGTCTCCAGGCGTCGAATTTCCCCAAAGAAAGTCATTCCGGAGCTCTTAAGAGAAGAACGGGAACTGAGGGGGATGGCTCAGGACCTACTCCGCCAGGCAGATGAGAAAAGTTTAGCCCTGGAAAAAATCTGGGGGAGGGAGGCGGATCGCCCACAGCCGAGAGGTTCACAGGCAGCTCCGGGCAGACGAAGCAGGGTTTCAACACCATCCCCCCCTCCTCAGGCAGGCAGGGAATTGCGAAGAGAGATGGCTTCTGCCAGGCAAAGCAGGAGAACAACTCCCTCCCCCCCCCTCAGGCCGGAAGGGAAGCCAACCCCATTAACCCCCGCCGACTTGCAAAACTGCCTCCTTTGGGTGTGAAATACAACGGAAGTGCCGACAAACTGGCGTTTTTTCTAATTCACGTCGATAATTACATGCAGTTTTACGCAGCTGATTTGGATGATGAAATCAAAATCAGAATTGTATCTATGACCCTAGAAGATCAAGCTTCTAATTGGTTGGTCTCATTACATAATTGCCGCTCACCGGCACTGCGCGATTTCGATCGCTTCATGAATGCTCTTAGAAGACGTTTTGAAGACCCCCGTGTTGAGAGGAAAGCAAAAATGAAACTAAAAAGTTTGCAGCAGGGGGACTTGTCTATTCAGGCTTACACGCAAATTTTCCAGGAGCTATCAGTGTTTATGGTTGGTTATAGTGAACAAGCCCTAATGGACATTTATATTGAAGGGCTGAATAAAGATATTTATCAAACATGTGTGAACAGATTTCGCCCCGAAACTTTGAATGACTGGATAGATCTAGCTTCGGATGTCGAATTGGATCATGCCCACTTGCAGGATCCAGTCCGCTTGGAGGAAAAAGCACAGGAAGATAGCCCCAAGTCTCACCCCCCTGCGAGGGAGAAACGCATGCAAAAGGGGGAGGGGAGCACAACCAAGCCTCGTTCAGGCAGCTGTTATCGCTGTGGGAAGGAGGGGCACTGGGCAGACAAATGCCGATCAAAACCACCTCCACGCCCACTTTCTTCCTTGGACCGGAAACAGCCTAGAACGCCAACTGTGCGCGCCAAACCGGCTATGAGTGGGGTGGAGCCCATCAACCTCTCTGCTGACCAGCCCACCGCTGGCCCTGACGATTGGGAGGCGTCTTCAGACTCTTCTGACGACAATCTGGTGAGTCATCGCTCCGGGCCCCTTTATATTAATTTAAAGCTTTTAGCTCCATCCACTGGCCGTACATGCAATGTGCAGGCTCTCATTGACTCTGGGTGTTCAAAATGTCTCATAAGCCAAGACATCGTGTCTTCGATGGGTTTTCACCTTAAGACCCTGAAAACTCCCATAGCCTTTTGCCAAATGGATGGTTCTGTAGCCGGGGGAACCCCAGCATCTTTTATCACCGAACCAATTCATGTTTCTATAGGCACGGGCCATACTGAGACCATCAACTTTATTGTAACTGCCATTGCCGATAATGCTGTAATTTTGGGAGTCAATTGGCTTCGAAAATGGAATCCTCTGATAAACTGGAAGGAAGGTTGGGTGCGCATTCCTTTATCCCTCCCGGAAGATACCTCTCTTCCATCAGAAACTGATCAACCCCCGCACCATCAGCCACCCCCCCATATTGAATCTGCTGCGCATTTATTGGATTTCCCATCACCCGAGGTCATTCCCAAAGAATATTGGGACCTAAAGGATGCTTTCAGTGAAAGATCTTGTGATTCCCTTCCTCCTCATAGGGCTACTGACTGTTCAATTGATTTTCTTCCTGGGGTTCAATTACCCAAACGTTTGTATTCAATGACCCCACGGGAGATGGAGGAATTACGTAGATTCATCGATAAAAACCTTCAAAGGGGTTTCATTGAACCAGCTAGGCCCCGTGTAGCTGCACCAGTTATGTTTAGAGAAAAGAAAGATGGCACTCTAAGATTAATACAGGACTATTCATATCTCAACACCATTTGTGAACACAATATTTACCCCCTTCCGCTCATGAAGGACATGCTTGCTCACCTGGCTACCGGTAAAATTTTTACGAAGCTGGACTTACGTGAAGCATATTACAGGGTCAGGATCAAAGAGGGGGACGAATGGAAGACAGCTTTTAACTGTCCGCTCGGATGTTTCCAATTCAAAGTCCTCCCTTTCGGTCTTCAAGGTGCCCCTTCAGTGTTTATGCAACTGATAAATGAGGTTCTCCACGAGCACCTTTACAAGGGAGTTATTGTTTACATTGATGACATTGTCGTCTACTCGCAAACACACGACGAGCACGTTAAACTAGTGCGCTCCGTATTAAATAAGTTGCGTTCCGCTGAACTTTATGCCAAGCTCTCTAAGTGTGAGTTTCACCAGGAAAGAATTGACTATTTGGGTTACCGTATCTCCTCTGAGGGAATTGAGATGGATCCTGCTAAAGTCAAGGCAGTGACGGAGTGGGCCCCTCCCTGTACCCGTAAACAATTGCAAAGTTTTTTAGGGTTTGCGAATTTTTACCGCCAATTTATTCCGTCATTCGCTGATATTGCCTTGCCCATTACAAACCTTCTGAAAACAAAAGGAGAAGGCAAGCCTCGTCCAGGAACCCCTCTCAAATGGACGATGGAATGTCAGGCCGCTTTCGAAAAGCTTAAACGGTTGTTTGCGGCTGAGCCTGTTCTTAAACACCCAGATGTAAATTCCCCATTTGTGATTCAGGCAGATGCTAGTGATGTAGCGGTAGGCGCAGTCCTGTTACAACTCAATCAACATGGCCAATTACAACCCTGTGCTTACACATCTCGGAAACTCACTGCGTCCGAACGCGGTTGGGCGATTTGGGAAAAGGAGGCGTTTGCTGTTCGGTGGGCTCTCATGACTTGGCGACATTTTCTTGAGGGTGCCCCACATCCTTTCGAGGTCTGGACGGACCATAAAAATTTGGAAGCTCTTACCTCCTCTCGGAAATTGTCCCCAAGACAGCTTCGTTGGTCTCATTATTTCCATCGTTTCAATTTCCACCTCAAATACATTCCTGGGGGGAAAATTTTTATGGCTGATGCACTTTCCAGATTGCCTCAATATGATGTGTCTAAGCTCACCATTGTGCAACCGATAATGCCACTCACTTTACCTGCTACTCCAGTATCTACTATAGCCCAAACTACTGTCCAAACTACTCCACCTGCTGACCTGATTGCTCGTATTAAGGATGAATTACTTACTGATGATTGGTATTCGACTCATTCACGTGATTGTACTACAAGAGACGATCTTCCCTGGATTGGTTCTAAAATATATGTTCCTGCTACATTACGTCCTTTTGTCTTGCAACGAGCACACGACTCACGTTTAGCTGGTCATTTTGGTTTCGTTAAAACTATTCATCTTATCAAGAGACAGTTCTGGTGGCCATCAATGAAGAAAGATGTGGAATCGTATATTGCCAGTTGTCCTGTATGTGCGGCCTCAAAACGTGCGCCGGGTAAGCCACAGGGTCTTCTCCAGTCTGTGGCTACCCCGGAAAGGCCTTGGAAGGAAATTTCAATGGACTTTATAGTTGATCTTCCACCCAGTCAGGGTTATACCGTTATCTGGGTAGTTACCGATCTTTTTTCTAAACAAGTTCATTTTGTCCCCTGTACTAAGATTCCTTCTTCCAAATCTCTGGCTCGACTGTTCGTTTCCCATATCTATCGTTTTCATGGCGTCCCGCAACGCATCATCTCCGATAGAGGAACCCAATTTACTTCCCAATTTTGGAAAGAGTTTTTGAGACTGATTGGCTCCGCCCAAAGCTTGAGCTCCGCCTACCACCCTCAGACGAATGGATCTTGTGAGAGGGTTAATTCCGTCCTCGAACAGTACTTACGCTGCTTTATTAATTTCCAGCAAGATGATTGGGCTGATCTTCTCATACACGCCGAAGTTGCGTATAATAACTCTGTTCACTCCAGTACGAATATGACCCCCTTTGAAATCATCTACGGACAGGACTTTGTACCCATACCCGAACTGCCTCACGTCTCACCGACGGTTCCCTCTTTATCTGAATGGTCCTCTCGATTATCTTCTGTTTGGCCGGTTCTCTGAAAAACTTTAAACGATGCCCATGACTCGCACAAATTGTACGCTGATAAGAAACGAGCAGTCCCTCCCTCCTACAAAGTTGGTGATCAGGTTTATGTATCTACCAAAAATTTGGATAGCCCCCAAAAATGCAAGAAGCTGGGTCCCAAATTTATTGGGCCTTTCACGATCACCAAAATTATCAGCTCTGTGTCGGTCCGTTTGGATCTCCCCAAGACCTATCGGCGGCTATACCCTGTATTCCATGTTCACTTACTGAAACCTGCTCGTACCTCTCATCTCCGCAAAAGATTGCCTGATGCTCCTGCACCTACCTTGGTGGATGGTCATCATCATTACGAGGTGCGGGACATTTTGGACTCCAGGATCCGCAGAAATAAAACTCAGTTCCTAGTCATGTGGAAAGATTTTCCCCCTTCTCACAACGAATGGGTGGATAAAGAGCATCTCAAAGCTCCTAAGCTGGTACGCCAGTTTTATGCCAAGTATCCACACAAACCTTGACTCTTTTTCTTTCTCCTCTCCGTTGTTTTGTCTCTCCCTTCTTCTCTTTCAGGTGTAGCCTCTCGTATGCCTATTGCTGCCCTGGATTTCCCGCTGTTCCTGGAGGAGGTCCGGATGTCAGTCTCGCTAGTTCCTGCTTCGCTGCCATGGAAACGGGGAGGGTGGGGGGTTTGGGGTGAATGTGTTCTGCTGGTGGACAATGTTGATGTTTCGTGTTATCTCCTGCTTAACGGACCTGCATTCCAGGATGGTGAAGACCTGCCCACCTGATGTTGGAGATGGCTGCATATTGGACAATGCACAGGGGGGGTTTGGGGATTGGGATGGGCTTAAGCTTAATACTTTCTGTTCGCGCCTAAACTATTCATTCTCAGCTTTACTTGGTCTGTACGCTATCGTAACTTAGTAAAAGTAGCCTTAACATTTCAAAATAATGTCTAAGTGTGGTCTTTCCTGAGCCAACGAAGAAACAGGCCTGACACTACCTGTGGCCCTCAGGGTGCGCTTCAAGGTGTTAGTAACCACCTTTAAAGCGCTCCATGGCACGGGACCTGGTTACTTGCGGGACCGCCTCCTACCACATACCTCCCTTTGACCTGTCCGCTCCCACAGGGAGGGCCTCCTCAGGGTACCGTCTGCCGGACAATGCCGTCTGGCGACCCCCAGGGGAGAGCCTTCTCTGTGGCAGCCCCCGCCTTCTGGAATGACCTGCACCCCAACCTTCGTACTATCACGGATCTGTGCCTCTTCCGTCGGGCACTAAAAACACACCTATTTCATGCAGCCGGCCTGGTATAGTTTTAAATGTGATTTTAAATTGGGTTTGTAATGAAATTGTTTTAGCACGGGCTCCAAATTTAATTTATTTTTAACCCATTTCTAATATTTATTGTATTTATTGCTATGTTTTTATTATTTCCTGTGCACCGCCCTGAGTCCCCCCAGGGAGATAGGGCGGTATATAAATATAATAAAACTGAAACTGAAACTGAAACCTTTCTCGCTGATGAGGCAGAATTTCCTGCCCTTCCTTTTTACTCTGCTTTCTTTTGAGGATCTTGCAAGGAATCAAAGCAGTACGGGGAGTCCTCAACTTACGATCACAACAGAGCCCAGCATTTCCATTGCTAATCAGCAAGAGTTGTTAAGTGAGTTTTGTCCCATTCGACGACCTTTCTTGCCCCAATTGCTAAGTGAATCCCTGCAGTTGTTAAGTTAGTAACACGGTCATTAAGTGAATCTGGCTTCCCCATTTGACTCTGCTTGTCAGAAGGTCGCAAAAGGGGGAGTCACCCAACCCGGTGACAATGCAACCGTCATAGATGTGAGTCAGTTGCCAAATGTCTGAATTTTGAATATGTGGCCATGCAGTGGTTTGTAAGCTTGAAAAATTGTCGTAAGTCACTTCAGTGCCATCGTAACTTTGAAGTAAAGGGACACGGTGGCTCAGGGGCCAAGACGCTGAGCTTGTCGATCACAAAGGTCGGCAGTTCGGCGGTTCGAATCCCTGGCGCCACGTAACGGAGTGAGCTCCCGCTACTTGTCCCAGCTTCTGCCAACCTAGCAGTTCGAAAGCAGGTAAAAAATGCAAGTAGAAAAATAGGAACCACCTTTGGTGGGAAGGGAACAGCGTTCTGTGCACCTTCGGCGTTGAGTCATGCCGGTCACATGACCACGGAGACGTCTTCGGACAGCGCTGGCTCTTCGGCTTTGAAACGGAGGTGAGCACCAGCCCCTAGAGTCGGAAATGACCAGCACATATATGCGAGGGGAACCTTTATCTTTGCCTATGCCTTCTATAGGGGTTAATAAGAGTTTTTGATGCTTCCTTTCTTTTTACAATTCTGTATTATAATAATAATAATAATAATAATTATAACAGTGTATTCAACCTTTACTTGCACCTTTACCTTAACTTTGAATGGTCACTAAACACACTGTTGTAAAT
This sequence comes from Rhabdophis nuchalis, assembly GCA_039707465.1. Taxonomy (NCBI): domain Eukaryota; kingdom Metazoa; phylum Chordata; class Lepidosauria; order Squamata; family Natricidae; genus Rhabdophis; species Rhabdophis nuchalis. The sequence continues at coordinate 19,593,768 of CM077659.1, forward strand.
CAAGAATCCTGTGGCGTAGAGGTGAAGCTCTCGCCTCCCAATCAGGAGGTTGTGAGTTCGATCCTAGGTAGAGGCAGATGTAGGGTCTCCTGCTTGGGCAGGGAGTTGGACTTGATAACCTGCAAGGCCCCTTCCAACTCTATTAAATCTGATTACCTGTATAATAACCAGCTGAATGGTTGCAAGAACTGGAGGTGGCTAGTCTGAAGAAAAGAAGGACTAAGCGGAAGCTGGCAGCCGGATTCCAGTATTTGAGGGGCTGCCACAAAGAAGAGAGGAGGGTCAACCTGAAAGCACCTGAAGGCAGGACAAGAAACAATGGTTGGAAACTCATCAACGAGAGAAGCAACCTGGAATTGAGGGAAAATGTCCTAACAGAATAATTAAGCCGTGGAACGACTTGCCACAAGAAGTGGGAGGGTGTGTGTGCTCCATCGCTGGAGGCTTTTAAGAAGAGACTGGGATAGTCATTTGTCTGAAATGGCATCAGGTCTCCTGCTTGAGCAAGGGGTTGGACTAGATGGCCTTCAAAGCCGCTTCCAGCTCTCTTCCAATTGGTTGCATTCCACTTGGGCAGGCATCTGGCGTTACCCGAACTTCTTCCTGGCAATAAAACATTTTGGATTCCTCTTCCATTTGCCCGAATTAATCAACAGCTGGGCTGCATACGGTGATTATTTTGCTCTCTTTCATCTCTCTCTCCCTTTTCTTTTCTTTTCTTTTCTTCTTTTTTTTTCCGCTGGGAAGTTTAGCAACTCAATCAGCGCGGCGTGTTGGAGAGAAAAGGGTTGGCTTCGGGGACGGAATGAAACGGGAGCCATACATAATTCAGGCGAAGATGCGTAAAGCCCCAGGGAAAGAGCCAGAGAAATGTTACAGCTATTTTAAGGCTCTTGCCATAAATAGACTGATATTTAATGCTTCTTTCTTTTTTTTTTCCTCTCCCCCTTCAGCAGTTGAGGATTCCATCTGGGCTAGATGAAGGCTTGATCGAAGTTAATTGTTTTCTCTGGGATTTTAGCTGACTGCATTGATCTGAAAGAGACTTTCTCCACTGGGGCTCAACTCCCCTCCCCGACCTGCAAATTCTTTGGCATCAAAGGAGAAGCCAAACCACAAACAGGTTTACCTGAACTCCGCCAGGTTGCTAAACACGAGTGTTAAAAAAAGAGGAGGGGGGGGGGGAAATCTCAGTCCAGGTTGCACGACTGACGCTATGCTACTTTACACCAGGGGTCTCCAATCTTTGCAACTTTAAGTCTGAAGGACTTCCGCTCCCAGATTTCTCCAGCCAGCTTTGGTAACTTCGAATGGTTACTAAACATAATGGTGGTAAGTTGAGGGCTACCTGAAGTTTGCATTGGGCTTCCCTTAGACCGGCTTTTCTCAACCTTGGCAATTTTAAGAATCTTAGGAAATTCCCCGGGGTGGCTTGCAAATTCTGGGAATTTTTTTTTTCATTTTTGTTTCTCATACATTCACAAATATACATTTCTCCTAAATATCATTAGTATAATATATTATCCTTTAACATTTATGCTTCCATTCTTTCCCTAAAGATATAATATATTCAAGCTTGCTTTCCTACCATCTCGTATATCCATCTTGCCTTACAACTTCTTCTTCCCTCTCTCTTTCTCCTATGCTCCCTTCTTCTCTGCTTTCTTCTTTCCTCTTCTCCTTTCTCTTTTCTTCTTCCCCTTCTGCTCCCCTCCTCCTCCCTTCTTCCTCTTCTTCCTCTCTCTCCCACCCTTTCTTCTTTCCCTCTCCTTTCCTCTCTTCTTCTCTCCTCCCTCCCTCCCTTCCCTGGGGACTGGGGAATTCTGGGAGTTGAAGTCTACCTGTCTTCATTCCTTAAAGCTACGGGGGCTAGGCTGCTATTGGAAGCTCATCTGGATTTTTGCCTCTCAGTTATAGCCTTACTTTTCTGAGCCAACCTAATTTCTTTTATAGACTTCCCAAATGACTGTGAAAGGAGTCCTCCTAATAAAACCTCTTTTCAAAGCCTTCGGAAGCCAGGGGGACAACCCACCTCTTTCAAATAACTCAGGTAATTACATTTTTAAAGGAGATTTAGTTTAGTTTAGTTTAGTTTCAATTTATATACCCCCCTTTTCACCAAAAAGGGACTCAGGGCGGTGCACAGAAAGGTAAAACCCCACAATATACAAAATTTAAAAAACAATTAAACCAATACAGCTGTGCTAAAATTGAATAAATAGTTAAAAACCCATAAATAACGAAATAAAATATTCACTAGTCTATGTCAGGCCAGCTAGATGAAAGAAATGAGCTTTTACCAACCCACAGAAGAGACGTAGGTCCGTGATGGTACGGATATCGGGGGGAAGGTCGTTCCAGAGTGTCGGACCCGCCACAGAGAAGGCTCTTCTCCTGGGGGTCGCCAGTCGGCATTGACCGGCTGACGGCACCCTGAGAAGGCCAACTCTGTGAGAGCGGACAGGTCGAAGGGAGGAATGCGGTAGGAGGCGGTCTCTCAAGTAACCAGGACCCGAGCCATGGAGCGCTTTGAAGATGGTAACTACGACCTTGAAGCGCACCTGGAAGACCACAGGCAGCCAGTGCAGCTCGCCCAGGAGAGGTGTTACATGGGAGTAACGAGAGACTCCCAGAATCCCCGCACGGCTGCATTCTGCATTAGCTGGAGCCTCCGGGTGCACCTCAGGGGGAGCCCCATGTAGAGAGCGTTGCAGTAGTCTAGGCGGGAAATAACGAGGGCTTGAGTGACCGTGCGTAGGGCATCTCGATCTAGAAAGGGACGCAACTGGCGTATCAGGTAAACCTGATAGAATGCCCCCCTGGCCACGGTCGTCACATGGTCGTCTAAGGACAGCCGTGAGTCCAGGAGGACACCCAAGTTGCGGGCCCTTTCGGCGGGAGCCAATGACTCGCCCCCGATAGCCAACGATGGAGTTAGTTGGCTATATCGAGATGCCGGAAACCACAGCCACTCGGTCTTGGACGGGTTGAGTCTGAGTTTGTTCCTCCCCATCCAGAGCCGCACGGCCTCCAAACACCGAGACAGCACTTCCACGGCATCGTTGGGGTGGCCAGGGGTAGAAATGAGAGAGAAGAGAATGAGCCACATATTGAATAATGCAGTAGGGCAGGGGTCTCCAACCTTTACAACTTTAAGTCTGAAGGACTTCAGCTTCCAGACTTCTCCAGCCAGCTTCTGGGAGCTGGGTCCTTCAGACTTAAAGTTGCAAAGGTTGGAGACCCCTGCAGTAGCGAATCAAGGACTCCGGAACAGGGCTCCCATTCATTCCGATTTACCTTTTAACCTCTTCCTCACTAATGGGATTCTAAACTTGGAAGACCCCTTGTATCTCCTTTGAAGGTTTTCTCCCCGTTGCAAATTCTGTCCCCACTCAAAGGACAAAGCGAAAAAAGAAGACGACAAAAGAATAGGTTGGCCAGGGGGGGATAAAAGAAATAATCACGATTCTTGCTCTACCAAGTTCTTGTTAAACTACACGTCAAACCAGAAGCAACGTCAAATGCAAAAGTCTATGATAGCAAGAAAGTCCAAAAGAAATTGGTAGCATGTTTTTTTTTTTATAGCTAACACATTTTATTAAAAGGCAGAAGCTTTTCTTGAGCTGTAACTCAGGCACCATTGCAAATTTCTGCCTTTTAGTAAGGTGTATTAGTTGGAAAAGGTACCATCAGGTTGCTTCCCATTTGTGACCTCAGTCTTTTATTCAGAACTGCCTGAATAAAAATGCGCTTATTTGGGGGGGGGGGGATAATCTTTGGTTCCCATTGAAAAAAGGCAAGATTGCTACAATGAGCCCAGCCGTTTTTACTTTACAAATTCCTAAACGTTTCTTATCCAGAGAAACCATAATGAAAACGCACATAAAGATTTCATAGGATTTCCTGAGAAAAAGATATTCTCTCTTTTCAAGTAAAGATGGAGGTTAAGTATGTTGAGTTTGTAACCGCAGCTTACAGTCATTAGTAACGTGGACAAAATGCCTGAGAATGATACAGAACTGAAAGGAATCAGTTGGAAAAGGCTTAAGGTTAGAATAGAATAGAATAGAATAGAATAGAACTGCATTATTCATCTAGCTCAGTGTTTTGGTCTGTGACCATAAATAAAAGTATATATATATATATCTAGCTCAGATCATTTGCACAGTCCTTGTCAAAGGTTCTTCTCCATTTCATACAAATTAACAGATAAATAAAAGGCAGGTATAAATCTAGTGAATAGAATAGAATAGAATATTGAAACTTTTGAAACCATGAAACCATGGAAAATATTGAAACCATGAAACTTTTGGAAGCTAGACCTCAAACAAATAAGAGGAAGTACTTTTTCACACAGAGGATCACTGGTCTATGGAACTCCCTGCCAGAAGAAGTGGTGACAGCTGTCAGCCTCGACACCTTTAAGAAAGGATGAGAGGAGTTCATGGAGAACAAGGGTATCCATGGTTATCATGAGGGATGCCTAAGGACACCTTCCGGGTTGGAGAGATAGGCAGGATATCTCTCAAGGCCATTTGCCTTGAGAGATCATAAGCAGGTGAAGACATCTGCTTGGGAAGACCCTGAAGCAAATGGGGAGCCACTGTGTGAGACAGAATGCTGGACTGGATGGGCTGTGGCCTGTTTCAGCAAGGCTGTTCTTATGTTCTTATGTTAAGAAAGAAAGAAAGAAAGAGAGAGAGAAAGAAAGAAAGAAAGAAAGGATGAGAGGAGTTCATGGAGAACAAGGGTATCCATGGCTATCATGATGGATGCCTAAGGACACCCTCCGGGATGGAGAGATAGGCAGGATATTTCTCAATGCCATTTGCAGGGAATCATAAGCAGGTGAAGACATCTGCTTGGGAAGACCCTGAAGCAAATGGGGAGCCACTGTGTGAGACAGAATGCTGGACTGGATGGGCTGTGGCCTGTTTCAGCAAGGCTGTTCTTATGTTCTTATGTTAAGAAAGAAAGAAAGAAAGAAAGAAAGAAAGAAAGAAAGAGAGAGAGAGAGAGAGAGAGAGAGAGAGAGAGAGAGAAAGAAAGAAAGAAAGAAAGAAAGAAAGAAAGAAAGAAAGAAAGAAAGAAAGAAAGAAAGAAAGGATGAGAGGAGTTCATGGAGAACAAGGGTATCCATGGCTATCATGATGGATGCCTAAGGACACCCTCCGGGATGGAGAGATAGGCAGGATATTTCTCAATGCCATTTGCAGGGAATCATAAGCAGGTGAAGACATCTGCTTGGGAAGACCCTGAAGCAAATGGGGAGCCACTGTGGGAGACAGAATGCTGGACTGGATGGGCTGTGGCCTGTTCCAGCAAGGCTGTTCTTAGGTTCTTATGTAATAGAACCGCATTATTCATTTAGCTCAGATCATTTGCACAGTCCTTGTCAAAGGTTCTTCTCCATTTCATACAAATTAACAGATAAATAAAAGGCAGGTATAAATCTAGAGAACAGAACAGAATAGAATAGAATAGAATTCCTTAGTGGCCAAGTGTGATTGGACACACAAGGAATTTGTCTTTGGTGCCTATGCTCTCAGTGTACATAAAGAAAAAATAAATACATTCATCAAGAATCATAAGATACACCACTTAGTGATAGTCGCAGGTTAATAAAAAGCAGTGAAATCATACTAGGAAACAAATAAAACAATATAAAATTTAAAGATACAAGCAACATGGTTGTAGCCATAAGTGGGAAGAGATCGGTACTAGGAAGGAAGAGAAGAAGAATAGTAATACAGTCTTAGTAGATAATTTGACAATATTGTGGGAATTAGTTGTTTAGCAGAGTGATGGCATTTGGGGAAAAAACTGTACTTGGGTCTAGTTGTTCTGATGTATAGTGCCCTATAGCATCGTTTGGAGGGTAGAAGTTGAAACCATTTATGTGAGGGGTCTGTAGATATTTTTTTAACAGCCCTCTTTTGGATGGAATGTTTGATGAAAATGTTGGAGTGGCTTAGACAGGTGGGGGAAAAAAACAGTGACCAAATCAACTTTTACAACAGCCGTAAAGCCAACAGTCAGATTTGAGCAAAACTGGCAAAAGAGGACACACACAATCTCAGATTTACTAGGTAGACCAAATCAGGAAATCAAAGCGTTTCTGGGTTGCATCAACGGAGGGAAAGCATCGAGATCACGAGAAGTGATAGCACCAATTTATGCTGCACCGTTGAGACCCCGCTTGGAATACTGGGTCCAAATCCGGTCGCCATGACACCCCAAAGATGTTGAGATCCTGGAAAATGTGCCGAGAAGAGCAACACAGGTAAATAGGGGTCTGGGAGCTGATTGGTTGAGGCAGTGGTGGGTTTCAAATTTTTTTAGAACCTACTCTCTAAGTGTGGCCTATTTTGTGGGCGTGGCTTGGCAGTCATGTGACAGGGTGGGAGTGGCCAACTTGTAAAATGTGGTGGAACTCATTTAACAACGCTCTTGCTTAGCAACCAAAATTTTGGCCTCAATTGTGGTGATAAATTCTCTCTCTCTCTCTCTCTCTCTCTCTCTCTCTCTCTCTCTCTCTCTCTCTCTCTCTCTCTCTCTCTCTCTCTCTCTCCCCTCCCTCCCTCCCTCCCTCCCTCCCTCCTTCCTTCCTTCCTTCCTTCCTTCCTTTCTTACTTTCTGCCTTCCTTTCCTTCCCATTGGGTTACCTACAGCGGCAGGCCAGACTTACTTCTGGGTCCGCCGGTGGAACCTCCTCTCACCGGTTCTCTAAATTTCACCATCCGGCTCTTGCGAGTAGGTGCGAGCCTGCAGAAACCCACCACTGGGTTGAGGGAAGAGCGGTTGCAGGAACTGGGTTTTTCTAGTCTAGGGAAAAGAAGGACGGGGACGTGACATGATAGCTGTGTTTCAATATCTGAGGGGCTGCCCTAAAGAGGCGGGGGTCAACCTATTCCCCAAAGCACTTAGAAAGAAGTCAGGACAAGAAGCAATGGAGGGAAACAAACCAAGGAGCGATCCACTCTAGAACTCAGAAGAAATTTCCTGACAGTCAGGGACGACAATCAACCAGTGGAACGGCTTCCCTTGTGAAGTTGGGGATGATCTATCATGGGAAGCTTTTAAGAAGAAACTAGACAACTCACTTGTCTGGAATGGCATAGGGCCCTGATGGCGAACCTATGGCACATGTGGCACAGGTGGCACGCAGAGCCATTTCTTAGGGCACGCGAGGCATTGCCCTGTCAGCTCCAGCGCGCATGCGTAAACTGGCCAGCTGATTTTGGCCTTCACTTTTGGCCTTTTTTCACCCTCCGGAGGCTTTGGCAAAAGAAGGGGGCAAATCTGAAGTTTGGGAATGGACTTCCGGTTTGCGCCTTGGGCCATTTTTAACCCTCTGGAGGCTTCAGTCCCTGGAGGGCAAAAAAACGCCCCTATGGGCAATCCGGAAGTTGTCATTGGGCTGTTTTCAGCCTCCGGGGGGCCTCCAGGGGGTGGGGGAGTCTGTTTTTGCCCTCTTCAGGCTCCTAGAAAGCCTCTGGAGCCTGGGGAGGGCAAAAAACGGACCTACCAGGACCATTGGAAGTTGGAAAATGGGCCATTTCCGGCCTCTGGAGGCTGTTTTCACCCTCTCCAGGTTCAGACAGCCTTGAGCTGGGCATACAGCATGGGGAGGACATTAAGTTATGGGGGTGGGCATGCGAGTTTGTGCGATAGCGTGCACACTTGTGCTTTTAAATTTAAATAAATTAAATTAAACTTTTGGCGCCTGAGGCAAAAAAGGTTCACCATCACTGGTATAGGGTCTCCTGCTTGAGTACGGGGTTGGACTAGAAGACCTCAAAAGGTCCATTCCAGCTCTATTCTCACTGATTGTCTAGCTTAATGAAGAGGAAGGGTGACATTACAGCTATGGTATCTTCCAGTACAAGACGGGCCGTCATAGAGAAGAGGGAATTGACCTATTCTCCAAAGCACCTTAAGGGCAAGATAACACGCAATAAGCTCTTTAAAGGGAGATCCTACCAGGAACTAAGGACAAATTTCCTGACGGTAACAATGATTAATTAATGGAATAGTTTGCCTCCTGAAGTTGTGGGCGCTCCATCATTGGAGGTTTTTGAAAATACACTGGACAACCATTTGTGCAGAATTATATAAGGCCTCCTGCTTGAGCAGGGGGTTGGGCTAGAAGACCTCTAAGGTCCCTTCCAATCCTATTATTCTGTGTTTTAACCAGAGGTGGGATTCAGCAGTTTCTGAGCAGTTTTGGAGAACCGGTAGTGGAAATTTTAAGTAGTTCGGAGAACCGGTAAATACCGCCTCTGCCTGGCCCCACCCCCATCTATTCTCTGCCTCTCGAGTCCCAGCTGATTGGAGGGAATGGGGATTTTACACTAACCTTCCCCTGCCACACCCACCAAGCTATGCCACCCCATGCCCACAGAACCGGTAGTAAAAAGATTTGAATCCCACTGTCAAGTGCTCTAACGATGCCTGCTTCATAATAAGCGACCTGATATTATGATACAAAAAGCAGTGATTTATTAACAGCTTCATTAGGCATTTCTTATTTGCAGCCATCTTTTTTGCTTTCTTTATCTGCTTCTGAACTTTGCCCGCATTACTGCCCTCCCTTCAGCTTTTCATCATAAATCACATTAACCAATGAGAGATGGTAGTTTAGACATGCGCATTCACAGACCAGCCAGCTTGAGATTCCATTCCAACCACATATATTGAAATTTTTAATTAGGTTTTTAGGGGATTTAGTGTTTTAGGTTTTTAGGTTTTAGCGCGGGGTTACTGTAATTTAATTTGATTTTAGATATTTATATTGTTGTATGTTTTTATGTTTTATATTCCCTGTGCACCGCCCCGAGTCCCTTCGGGGAGAGGGAGCGGTATACAAATAAACATTTGATTGATTGATTGATTGATTGATTGACAGGTATGTATGGAATGCTCCTCTCTATGGCAGTTTGATAGTAGTCATAGAGAGGCTTTACAAACTGACACCCACCGCTGGTTCTAATTCGACAGCAAGGCAGCAATTATTTTGCACCTATGACCAAGGGATAGGATAGTGACTGCACGGTGGAGGCTGCCATATTGACTTTTTTGACCCACCTCCCCAGGATGAACCATCCCTGAGAGTTTTCATTAGACTTTCAGTTTTATAACCACAACTCTCAAAGTTTTCCTTCCTTGAGAATTACAAGGGACACATCCCAACATTTTTTAATTTGTTTTTCAGCTCTCAGAGAGATTCATAAACAAAACAGAGTAGCCGAGGTGTCTTTTTTGCAGGAAAGATGCTCCTTTTGGGATTTGTGTGTGTAGTTCTTTCCAAAAAGCACACAGAAAAATTGTTTTGCAGGGGGTGGGGTGGGGGGATTTTTTTAATGGAACCCCCCCCCCACACACACAATCCTCTAGTTGCTATCAAGTACAGAGAGGTAAGGTTTAGGATGAGGGCGACAAAAGGCGATAAAATCGATAAAAACCCTGACAAATGGACATGCGTAACTTTCAGTTCTCTAGGTTTGAGTGCCTGATTATCAATTTCAGAGAAGACGGTTCGCTCTGCAAAAAATACGTATTCCTCTCTCGCTCAAAATACACCGTAAAACAGTTCTAACCACCCAGGTGGATCCTGGATACGAAGCTGCATATTCAGCTGCATAAGGGCAATGTTTGCAATTAACCCGCCTTCGCTCACTATAGGCATTCGGCTGCGAGCTAAACATCTAGTGTAGGAGAACATAAAATGGGGAGGGGGGGAGAAACAGTCCATGCCAAGGAATCTCGGGCTGGCAGGAACCTGGAGATGTGCCTTCTCTACTGAAGCCCCCGCCTACTGGAATATTCTCTCTTCAGGAGGTCCCCAATCCTTTTAGCCTTTCATAAGGCTGGGAAGACATAGTTTCATGTGATGGGTTAAGGGTTAAGGATATTAATATGCATAGTAACAGTATTACTTGATGCCATTTATATTTATTTTGTCCTGAATCAACGCATCGTAAGGTTGGAAGGGACCCTGGAAATCTTCTAGTCCAGAGGTCTTCAAACTTGGCAACTTGAAGACTTGTGGGCTTGAGAATTCTAGGAGTTGAAGTCCACAAGTCTTCAAGTTGCCAAGTTTGAAGACCCCTAATCTAGTTCAACTCCCTGCCCAAGACAGGAGACCTTATACCAGCGTGGACAAAGGGCTGTCCAATCTTTTCTTGAAGACCTCCAACGATGGACCATGCACAACTTCAGGAGGCAAAGTTATTGTATTAATTAATTGTTCTCACAGTCAAGAACTTAACTCTTTAGTTGTGGATCTCTCTTTAATGTCCTTCCATCTGTTACTTCTTGTCTTGCCCTCAGGTCCTTCGGAAAATAGGTCAAACATAGCTGGCTGGGAGTTGAAGTCCTCAAGTCTTAAAGTTGCCCAGTTTGAAGACCTCTGTGTTAAAGTATGCTGGCTGGAGAATTCTAGGAGTTGAGGTCCACAAGTCTTCAAGTTGCCAAGTTTGAAGACCCCTGATCTAGTCCAACTCCCTGCCCAAGACAGGGGACCTTATACCAGCATGGACAAAGGGCTGTCCAGTCTTTTCTTGAAGACCTCTAACAATGGACCATGCACAACTTCAGGAGGCAAAGTTATTGTATTAATTAACTGTTCTCACAGTCAAGAACATAACTCTTTAGTTGTGGATCTCTCTTTAATGTTCTGTTACTTCTTGCCTTGCCTTCAAGTCCTTTGGAAAATAGGTCAACCATATCTGGCTGGGAGTTGAAGTCCACAAGTCTTCAAGTTGCCAAGTTTGAAGACCCCTGTTCTAGTCCAACTCCCTGCTCAAGCAGGAGACCCTATACCAGGAGTGTCAAATGGGCGGCCCGCAGGCCAGATGCGTCACGTGTTAAGCCATGCTCACCCCAGCTCCACAAATGGGAAAAACGTCATGAAACATCACATGATGCCAACGTGATACCGCGAATTTGACACCCGTGCCCTATCCCTTTCCCGACAAATGGCTGTCCAGTCTCTTCTTGAAAACCTCCAGTGAGGGAGCACCCACAACTTCTGGAGGCAAGCAGTTACACTGATCAATTGTTCGCACCATCAGGAAATCTCTCCTTAGTTCTAGGTTGGATCTCCCTTGGATAACTTTCCAACCGGGAAACTTATCCAAGAGGCCCCTTCCAACCAGGGTCCCTTCCAACCTTCTTGTCCTGCCCTCAAGTTCTAATTGTCTCCATGTCTGATGATGTATTCTGCCCAAATGTTGAGATGGACAGTTACCAACAAGAAAACAAATAGAATTCTTCCGTTGCGCCACATTAAAAGAAAGAAGGAGGTATTTCTCAGTCAGCCAACTGCTGGGGTTGATGTTGATCTCAGGAAGCTACTCAGGGTTGGACCTCAGTAGGAGAAGATTAAAGGCCATCAGAAATACCCAGGGCTTCAGTTAGGCTAAATTCTAACCAGAAAAGTAATAACAGATTAACAGAGCTGGAAGGGACCTTGTAGATCATCTACTCCTCCCCAAGCAGGAGACCCTACATCTGCCTCTACCTAGGATTGAACTCACAACCTCCTGATTGGGAGGTGAGAGCTCCACCTCTAGGCCACAGCATTTCTTCTTGAAAGCTTCCAGTGATGAAGCTCCCACAACTTCTGAAGGCAACTTCTGTTCCATGGGAAGATTGCTCTCACGTTTCAGAAAACTTCTTATTTCTAGGTTGGTAAGATATAAAAATGTAGATTTGATAGGCATGGCCTTACAAGTGATTGTAACAAATGACAAGTAACAAGTGACTGTTACTGTCTTCTTTGTGCGTGTGTGCGTGCATGCGTGTTTGTGTACACACACACACACACACACACACACAGAGTATATCTATCTATCTATCTATCTATCTATCTATCTATCTATCTATCTATCTATCTATCTATCTATCTATCTATCTATCTATCTATCTATCTATCTATCTATCTATCTATCTTGGGAGGGAAGGAGGGAGAGTCCATGGAGACTTTATTTCTCAGACATGCTCCAGGGCTCGAGTGGAGTGGAGTGGAGTGGAGGGGGGAGTCTAATTTATAATGATATTAAAGAGGATGCTTTTAACATGACCAACGAAGGCTTCTGGTGTGATTTTTCTTTTCTTTCAGGGATGCTAATTGCTCTCTGCCTGGGTTATTACGGGTGCTAATGACCAAACCGAGAGAAGAAAGGTTAGGAAGAAAACATCCTCGGGATGGTGCGTAGGAGGATGGAGGACAGCAGGTTTTGAAAGGAAAGGATGAGGTCAACAAAGGACTAGAGTACTGAAATCAGCCTTGCAACTTCTCAAAGTCTTTACAGATTAACAGAGTTGGAAGGGACCTTGCAGACCATCTAGTCCAACCCCCTGCCCAAGCAGGAGACCTTACATCTGCCTCTACCTAGGACAGAACTCACAACCTCCTGATTGGGAGGCGAGAGCTCCACTTCTAGGCCACAGCAGCAGGATTCAAGTGTTCTCCCTCTGAGAAAGACACCTCTGTTTTTCCCCCGTTCTTCTGAGGACTTGAGAAGGTCTCCAATGGTGGAGTCTTGGGATCAATATATTGTAGGAAGCAGCTGTCACAGGGAACCTTTTCTGACCCTCCGTGGCTACTCTAAACCTAACGCCTCTTCTCCTACAAGAAGTCCCCTTCCGATGTCCTTCCTCAGTCTTGAGAAAATGTGGGGAGGCCACCAAGGAAGGCATCTGATCTAGAATGATGTCAAGATGACGCATCATGACATCATCATACCCAAGGGTGGGTTCCGGCTGCTGCTACTGCTCGTTTGCTCATGGACATGCTGCGCACACTTGATACACGCAATGCGCGCATGTGCAATACTATAAAAAGCTTCTGCACATCCACAGAGGCAAAAAACAAGATGGCGGCACCGAAGGCACCGCTAACAGAACCAGTTCAGGGGCGTGGCAGGCTGAGTTACTATCTACTCGGCCGAACCGAACCGAACCGAACCGATAGAAACCCCCCTCTGATCACACTCATGATGTGAAGGCAATGCTTGAATCATTCTTTGGCAGCTTCCCACATTTTTACCATGCATCATTTTTATGATGTAGGTTGTGCATACCTACAGGCAAGCCACCCAAGCCCCACAAGACAGAGCACAGTAATCTCCAGGCATCGGCAAGCACACACGAGGCTCCACAGATTCCATACTTGTTCCTGACAAATGCCCCTCCCCCTAGCACCTCCTTACTTCTCAGTCCCCAGGTGTGCCTTGTGAAGGGGGGCAGGGCACTCTCCTTCCTCGTAGCCGGCTGAGTCTGGGTTGTTCTTGCCTTCTCTCTTCTCTCCGGGCTCTAGGATCAGGAGGGGGTGGTCCTTGCTCTTCGCCTGGGCTCTGTCTGTGCTACTCCTCCCTGTCTGCAAGCTTTTCTAATGCCTTAGTCTGACTGATTCTTCCCATCCTCAGTTTCCTCCTTGATCGCCTTCCTCCCCCAACTCATCTTCCCCCTGCAGATTCAGGCTCCAATAGGGTCATGACAATGCTTTTGAGCCAGGTTTCACCTAATCTGTACTTGTACATTTGGTTCCTCTTGCCCAACTGTAAAACCTTATCCTTCTCTACATTGATTTGTTATGTCCATGTTTCTATTGATGGCTAATTTGTCACAGTGCCAGGCTTCTAGAAATTCCCTAGACTTTTTTGGACTTGGCTTGGTCTAGAGCGGTGTTGGCGAACCTTTTCAGCACCGAGTGCCAAAATGGGAGTGCGCGTGGGGGAGCACGGGAAACCAGAAAAGCAGCTCTCCGGTGCACATGGGTGGGAGCACCAGAAGCTGGAAGAGAAGTTCCCCAGTGAGGATGCATGCACATGCTGGGAAGCTGAGCTTCTGGTTTCCAGTGTGCATGGTTCCAGTTTCTAGCATGCATGCGCGCATGAAGACCAGCTGGCCGGCATGCATGCATGCACCCGAAATCAGAAGCTCAGTTTCCCAGCACGCGTATGCATGCCAGGGAGCTGTTCTTCCAGTTTCTGGCACTCCCCTGTGCGCAAAGAACCAGCTGGCCGGCACGCATGTGTGCACTGGAACCCGGAAGAGCAACGAGTGATGGCTGGCGTGCCTGGAGAGGTGGCTCAGGGTACTTGCGAGACCACCTACTGCCACCAGTAGCCTCCCACCGTCCAGTACAATCCCACAGAGTTGGCCTCCTCAGGGTGCCGTTGGCCAGGCAGTGTCGGCTGGCGACCCCCAGGGGGAGAGCCTTCTCTGTGGGAGCGCCTTCCCTTTGGAATGAGCTGCCCCCGGAGCTTCGCATAATTCCCGACTTCCCTTCCTTCCGGCGCACCCTAAAAAGCTGGCTTTTCCAGCAAGCCGGCCTGGCCTGAATAAAATAAAATAAAATATTAATTTTAATTGTTAATTTTAATGTAATTTTAATTTTAAATGTTAATCGCATCCTGCCCCATACATCCCTGTGGCCGATTCGCTCCCACAGAGAGGGACTTCTCCGGGTGCCGTCCACTAGGCTATGCCAGCAGGCGGCGCCCAGGGCAAGGCCTTCTCTGTGGTGGGCCCAACCCTCTGGAACGACCTTCCCCCCGAAATTAGAACAACCACGGACCTCCGCTCCTTCCGTCAAAAACTAAAAACTCATTTCTTCTGCCTGGCCGGCCTGGGGTAATTATACTGTTTTATTAGGGTTTTAATTTTTACAATGACAATAAAGATTATTATTATTATTATTATTTTAGAGGTTTCGTTTTAGTTGGTTTGGGATTTTAGCGCAGGGTTTAAGTTTAATTCATTTTAATATTGTATTTATGCTTGTGGTTTTATACATATATTTTTAAATTCCCTGTGCACTACCTCGAGTCCCTTCGGGGAGAGAGAGCGGTTTATAATTTAAAATTATTATTATTATTATTAATTGGGTTATTGGATTTTTGGTATTTAATCTTTTTTAAATTTTTGTAATGTGTGTTTTTTGTGTTGTACGCCGTCCTTAGGAGAAGGGTGGCATATCCAATAAGTCGAATAAAACTCAAACTCTGCATGCTCAAACTCTCTCAAACTCTCTCAAACTCTCTCAAACTCGGGCATGCGTGCCATAGGTTCACCATCAGGGGTCTAGAGTGCTCACAGTTTCCCATTCGAAAGCATTGTTAAGTCTGTCCACAAGTTGTGAAATTAAAGAGTTTGGATCCTTCTTATGACTGCTACTGGTCGCTCATGGATGCATTCTTTTTTTGCAATTTGTATTGGTTTTTTTACAATTTCCCCTTGCAAATATTCCGGTCAGGGCACAGCAAAGGATCTTTGCTGTGCCCTGACCACCGGCCTTCGCCCAGCACCTTCTGCTGCCTAGGGATTAAGAAATCGCATCTCCACTGTGGTTGTGAGGAACATGTTGGCAGAATGCCTAAAATTATCGCAAAAGACCTTCTCCCCAACGGAGATCCCGAAGGCCCAGAAAGCGTCCTGAAAAATTTGTTCTCACAATTAAAGTTCCTGCGCCTGAGACCTCCCGGTGGGAAGAAGAAGGTGAACTAAATATTTCACCCACGGAAACATTTGTAAGGAACAAGGCAAGAAGCTGACGGAGGCAGCGGGAAGTCAAGTTTTTGATTAAACCGTATTGTTATTCAAGCTCCTCTCCTTGCAAGATCAGTTGGTTATTTAAGGTCAAAAGAGTAACATAAACTCATTGCATTGTTCAAACAGAAAATCGGGGACTTGGTTTATGCCGTGAATAGCTAATAGGAAAAGGGGCTGCCGTTCGCGAAAGCAAGTGGACCTTTTCTGCATACAGGAAAAGGGGCGACTCAGACATGAGGGGGGGGGCTGTTAAGCGAAGGGAACAGTTTATAAGGGTCACTCCAAGGACAAAGGTGCATGTTAAATTAAGCCCAACATTTTGGCTTCATACATCAGAAGGCATTTGCTCCGAATTTGTCTTTTCTCTTCCTCCAGCAAAAAGATCTTTTGTGGGATATGCAGTTCAAGAATACGGATTTATTATTTGGACATATTAAGCCCGGCTTTCTAACCAGTTTGAAAGAAGACATGGATCTGGTTTGAGATCCCAGTTCGTTTCATAAACCATAAACCAAAATTCAAGACATTGTGAGGCAGAAGGATAAAAGGGCTATAAAATGCAGGAATGACATTAATCGGGACAATATCATATAATGAAGAAGTTGATTTACTCATGTGCTATAACTGTCGCAACTTGCTTAGAGAAAGAGGAACTTGCTTAAGACATGACTTCAATGAACGATGTCCTTGATATATGACTAAAATCCTGTAACTTGGTGACAAGTACACGTGTGGACCAAAAGTCACAGATGGTGTAAGATAAGACCATATATAGAGAGCAGAGGTCTCATTCTCACGGCCCGTGGGCCAATTGCGGCCCGCAGGACGGTATCTTGTGGCCGCCACTGTGATATGAAAGTATAATATTAGTATTAATATTAGTATTAATATAAGGAATCCCTTATGCGGCCTAGCCTCACCCAGCCTCTGCCTCCAGCGGCCCCCAGGTAAATTGAGTTTGAGACCCCTGATATAGAGAAATATAGCAAATGCAGCAGTTATCAAACTTCTCCTTTCTGTATTTTTTCTGTTTTCCTGTTTGTCACTGATCAGAAAAGTAACGCAGCATAACGCCTATGCGTAGCTGAGTTATAAAAGTGACCCTCTGAGCATAACCAGGAGCCTCAGAATCTGACATGTTAATGCTCTGAGACTGTGCGCACAATAAAGCCTGTTTCTCCGACTCAATTGTGGTCTCATCCTGTATTGGTATTGGTCCTGTATTGGTAGCACACGATCCCCGCTACGATTGCAGCATGTTTCCTCTTGAGTTATGAGCTGATTCAGCAAGAGGAACTAATTGTGTCCTTGAAGAAACGGACCGTTGACATCCCAGTTTATTTACCAATGATTCAGGGCTTAAAGTAATAGGCTAATTTGAGATCCTATGAGTTGGGTAGCATGTAGGAGCCATCCTGTGTAATAATGATGTATGGGTTGCTTTTCCACTTCGATAGAACAAACAACGGCAAATAGTCCATCATTTTTCTGGCTTTAGCAAAAAAACAAAAACTCACAACACAACAGCAGACCACAAAACAAGCCACGTTTGGTACCCTTTCTGCAAGAAAATGAAATCTATTTCCTCCAAACTCAGAAAAATCCAATGCAAACTCCAAGTAGTTAAGGGAGTCAACTTATTCTCCAAAGCACCTGAAGGCAGGACAAGAAACAACAGGTGGAAACTAGTCAAAGAGAGAAGCAACCTGGAATTAAGGAGAAACTTCCTCACAGTGAGGACAATTAACCAGACAATCCAGGATTGTCTCCTGGAGCTATGGGTGCTTCAAGACTGCAGAGTTTTAAGAAAAAACTGGACAGCCATTTGTCCAGAATAGTATAGGGTCTCTTGATTGAGCAGGGGGTTGGACTAAAAGACCTCCAAGGTCCCTTCCGGCTCTATTCTGATTAATTCATTCATGCAAATGTATTGTCTGCATATATACCACTCGTTATTTTTGTGTTCTGTTCTGTTTTTTAATAACTTTTAAATATTTTTTCCCACAATTAATCATGATAAGTAGTTTTATATACATCTTTACTGTTTTAGCTTTGTTGTACTCTGCCCAGAGTCACTTTTGCTGAGATGGGCAGATATGTAAGTTGGATAGATAAATAAATATTTCATTCCAACAATGCGCAAACAGAACTTTAAAGATTATCTGGGTTAAAGATTGGAAAGGAGCCCATGTAGATTTTACTCCAGTAGTCATTGCTGATTCTAGGGCCATGAGGGCGAACCTATGGCACGCTTGAATGGGGGAGGGGGCACTCGCATTGCACTTTGGGACCTTGCACAGTGCCCCTTGCCCCATTTTGGCTTCTAGGTTGGTGCAGGAGGCCTTCCAGGCCCAAAATGGGGTGCAGGGGGGGTTGCGCATGCATGCATGGGTGCATGGGGGTCGTGTGCATATTGCATTAGGGCTGTGGATGGGCGGGAAGACTTTTGGCATTACTGCATTTTAGCCATGACTGTTCTAGGGACTGGCATTCATCTCCATCTTGAGGACATGAGCCAGCATTGTTTGAAGAAGTTTCTGGGGTCATGTGACCAACAGGATGTCACAGGGTGCTGTTTCCTCCCCACTTAAGTGCTACCTACCTATCTACTTACATATCCATGCTTTCAAACTGCTGGATGGGCAGCAACTAGAGCATGTATTGTAACAGGAGCTCAGCCCATCGTAAGATGCTCGGATCTCGAAGGCTGTCACAAGTTTACAGCTGACAAACTCAGCATCTTTAACTGATGAGCCATGGCACTGGTTAAAAATTGAAATTAAAATAATTAAAAATGTCTTAAATCTTCACTCCCTCTTCTTTGAAACTTCAATCGATTGCATGGCTGAGTATTTATTTATTCAGGGGCATCTACAGAGGAGGACATAAATGTCAAAAATGGTGATTGGAATATGAGCCAGACTGATATTTTTACCACAACTATGTAGAATGTGAATTGTAATGCTGATTGTAATTATGAAGTATCATTAATACATTAGTATTAACTAGTATTAACACACAGGAAGACAAATGGGGAAAACAAATAGCGAGGCATGCTTTTTCCTTTTTCCTTAATCATATTATGATTATTATTACTCTGCTGCTTTAAATGTACAATGAGAACTTCTGTACCGGAGACAAATTCTTTGTGTGTCTAATCAAACTTGGTCAATAAAGAATATTCCATTCCATTCCTTTCCCCATGTTTGAAATACTTTCATTTCTGGATTAGAACATCATAATGGCAACTACTTGAAAGGCAGCAAGAATGAGGCGGAAGGGAGGCGAGAATGATTAAAGTAACCCACAGAGAGAGGAATTACACCAGATTTTCTTCAGAAAATGTTTAAACAGCTTGGCTGTAAGTTAGCGGAATCACTTGATACTAGATTGACTGCTTTTGAAAAAAGAATGGATGAAAGACTTGTAAAGATGAAAGAGGAGATGAAAGAAGAGGTTAAGAAGATGGAAAGCTTTGTAAAACAAGTGACTGGAGATGTAAAATGAATTAATGACAAAGTGGAAGTTTTGGAGTATAAGAAGTTATTCACAGAGAGATGGAAAGAGAACTAGATAATCTGTCTCTATTAAAATTGAAATAGAAGGAATTTTGTTGAGACTTAAAGCTATCCCAGAGGTTTCTGAGGATGATATTAGGGAAATGTTTATTAAAATATTGGATATTTTTTAAAAAATCTGGACAAGTTTGATTCAGACAGAGAAATTGATAAAGTTTATAGAATAAATCCAGGATTTGTTGTAACAAGAAATGTTCCAAGGGATGTTTGGGTGCACTTTGTTAGGAAGAAAACAAGGGATCAAGTTTTGCACTAGCTTTGTAATACAAAACTGAAGATTGATAATGCAGATATAACTATCCTTAAAGTGATTTTTTCAGAATTTTACATAACAGAAAAAAGATTTTTCGATTAAAGGAGATTAAACTAAAGCAGAAAAAGATCCCATGTCAATGAGACAAATAGGAAGATGTGATCTTTAGTTTTAAATAACAGAAGTTTCATTAGATTCTGTCCTAAACTAAGATAATTTTTAGAAAGATTAAAAAAATGGAGGAGATTCTAATGAATTTATTAGAGGAGACTACACAAAATACTGTAATAAATTGAAAAGGATGCGATTGAACTAAGCATCACAAATATTTGATTCTTCTAAATTTTTAGTTTGATTATGGATAACAAATGCTTAATGTGGAATATAAATGGAGCAAACATCCCTCAAAAGAAACAAAAATGATCTTATATAGAGAAAATATTATGGGTGTTTATATATCTTATAGTAGTAATGTATTTGCTAAAGACAATTGAGAACAATGTTATAAAACAGGAACTTGTTGAATAACAATAGAAAAAGATTGATTTTCGATAAATACTAGTTGTTACTATACAGAGGTTAAGGTGATATGAAATGAAGGGAAAAAAGTTTTAATTTTATAGACATATATTTATATATTTAAACTTAATTATGATGATATATTGGGTTACACTGGATGGAAAACTAATAATTATGTTTGTAATTGTAAAGACCAATGCACGAAAACTTATGACCGAACGACATGTACAAAGCTGAAAATGATTGAATGTTTTACTTGTTTTTTATGTTGAAAATAAAAATTTATATTAAAAAAATGATAATTTGGAAAAAAAAATTAAAAGAAGATATTTTAAAATTAAATTAAATTAATATTAAATAAATTAAAATTATTATTAAATAAATTAAAATTTGCCTACAAGAGACACATGTTAGATGCACTTGCAGGTTTTAAGATCAATAAACAGGAGACCAAGATATACCAATACACAAAAGTTAAACAGAACTGATAAATCATATAGGTTTTAAGTTTGAACAGAAAATATTTGGATATAAATATGACAAATATGAATTCTATGTTTTTTTCAAAATAATTATATGAAGACATGCAAGAAAATTAAACAAGGCGTGTTAAGATGAGAGAAAACACAATTGCCATTACTGAGGTGAATTTCTGCAATTAAGATCAATGCCTTTCATGGAATGTTATTTTTATTTCAGACATGATTTTCTTTATTTAGTTGTAAAATTTACTTGCCGCTTATCTTGCCATGGGGTTGCTCAAGGCGGGTTACAATAATTAAAAGGGAAAAAAATGGAAGGAGTTTAAACAGAAGTAAAATAACAGGACAATAAAATCTATATCAATAAAAATGGAACAAGAGTTTGTTCAAAACCGCTAATCTCCAAAAGTCCTGCACCGATCGCTTCCAAATTTTCACACAACGTTCCTTTCAAGTACGGCACCAATGATATATATATAGATTGTGCAGATGTCACACCTGTGCCAGGTACACGCAACTGAAATGTAAAAAATTGTAAAAAAGGTAGGTAGATGGATACAGAGAGAGCAGTGGGCCACAGGTATTATGTCATCTTTTATGACATAATGAGAAATACAGTAGGTAGGTGGGTAGAGGGATAGAGAGGGAGAAATACAGTAGGTGGGTAGGTAGGTAGGTAGAGGGATAGAGAGAGAGAGGGAGAAATACAGTAGGTGGGTAGGTAGGTAGGTAGGTAGGTAGTAGGTAGGTAGGTAGAGGGAGAGAGGGAGAAATACAGTAGGTGGGTAGGTAGAGGGAGAGAAGGAGAAAGGGAGTAGGTAGGTAGGTTGGGGGTTATACGGTGGTTGTGTGTGCGTGTTTATGTGTGTAGGTGTAGATCTACACACAGATTAGTTGGCCATTTAACCAGACTGGGCCACAGCAACACATGGCCGAGAACGACTATAAACAATAAAAAGAAACACGATGAGAATACATCCATCAGATGATAACCAAAAAGATGGCTGGCTGGAGAGCAGAGAGGCAGATCAGTTGTGACATCTGATGTGCTATTTAAATAATGGCAGAAATAATATATATCTGAATTTATTTGGAAGGGTGGGGAAAGCGAATTAAATATAAGGTGTTATCCAATGCAAAATAAGAAGAGGTTTCGACTTCCTTGATTTGAAATGATATTTTCCAGGCTGCTGCTTGGTTTGGATGAAAGAATTGCTAAAAAAAAGGGCATGATTTAAGATTTGGGTGGTATGGATATCTCCGGTACAATAAAGCTAAGTAGATTTTAAAAATCATTTTGTGAGATGTGCCTTACCAAGATTATGGAACAGATATAAACTTAGGCTGTGCCAGAAAATCCTTTAGTGGCATTCAGCCCAGGAAACAATTTATAGAAGAGAAATGATTATTAAACATAAATGGCTGGCTCACTCTGGCACATTAGAATTTTGTCGAGGGGAATGTAGAATTAAAGACAAAAGAACTGGCAGCAGAAAGATATTCATACCAATGATTTTCATATGTACAATTATTAGAAGGATTTCAAGTAGATAGACGAGCATTCGGTCAACGTTAAGGCTGAATTTCAAATGGAACTGAGCTCAAATGATGTCACGTTATTGCTAAAACATATCCATTTTGATTGGAAGAGGAAAGAGAAGAAGAACAAGCGAGAGAAAGCATCATAAAATGGACTAAAGACCTTGGTTATAATATACCCAAGGATCGGTGGGTGAATTTATGGTTAAAAGGATTAAACCAACGATGAACAGCTCAGTATACAGCAGTGATGGTGAACCTTTTTGGCACCGAGTGCTGAAATACAATATGCGCGCCTCCCCCTCTGTATAACCCACGCCCGTGCATGCATGTGTGACCCGTCCATGTGCGCATGCAACCCTGTGCATGCCCCTGCCCCCTCCACATGGCTCCTGAATGCGCCTTGCCCCCGTGCATGTGCGGCGGAGACCTGAAAGCAACTGATTGGTGGGAGGAATGCGCGCATGCATGGCCGAAGTGAGCTGGGGCAACAGCTGGTGTGCCTGCAGAGAGGGATCTGTGCGCCACCTGTGGCATGCATGCCATAGGTTCGCCATCATGGCTATACAGTATATTCTCTCCTACAGCTACTGTGAAAATTATATTCAATAACCTCCATCTTTAAACATGTAGGGCAGTGGTTGGTTGCAAATATTTTTACTACCGGTATGGGCCCGTTCCTGGGTGTGCGCAATGCCTCTGTACATGAGCAGAAATGCCTGGGTGGGTGGGTGGGTGGGTGGGGCTTCCCACCACCACTACTACTGGTTCGGCCGAATCAGGAGCAACCCACCACTGATGTGGGACAATGTGCTTAGTATTTCAGTATCTTCCAATGAGCATTCCTTTTTTTTATTATTATTATCTTGAAGATGATCTATTGAAATTATTCCCACACTAAAATATCTGGAAAATGTCTTCCAGAAAACCATAGTTTGAGACTTCTGATGAAAGTCATACAGATAGCCTTCAGCTTACAATTGAGCCCATAATTTCCGTTGCTAAGCAGTGCAATTGTTGTGCCCTATTTTGGATCTTTTTTTGGCCACGGTTAAGTGAATCATGCGGTTGTTAAACGAATCTGGCCCTCCCCATTGACTCTGCTTGTTGGTAGCTGGTTGGGAAGGTTACAAATCATGATCTTATGATCCTAGGACACCTGCAACAGTCATAACTGCATGCTGGCTGCCAAGTGGCTAAATTTTGATCACATGACCATGGCCATAAGTGTGGGAATGATCAAATGCCTTATAGAGTGGTATTAGGACCTCCCTTGATCTTGATTGCATCCCTCTGTTAATGCAGTTTAGGATTGTGTTGGCTGTTTAGGCTGCTACCCCGCATGGCTGGCTCATATTTAACTGGTTGTCCACTAAGAGTAGTAGCACCTTTTTCAGAATAGCAAACTTGATGGACATGAATCTATTCTTGTGAAACGTTCTGGCTATCTAAACCATCCCATCCTCCACAACACCTACAATGAGAGGCCATTTTTCAGGCCATTTCCAGCCTGTTTTGGGGACTATTTTGGACCCATTTTCGGCCTTCCAGAAGACCAAAAAACAGCTAGCCTCCATGCGCTGGAGCTGACTAGCCTCCATGCGCTGGAGCTGACTAGCCTCCGTGCGCTGGAGCTGACAGCTCGCGTGCCAGCAGTTATGGCTCTGCATGCCACCTGTGGCACCTGTGGCCACAGGTTCGCCATCATGGATCTAGACCACCCCATCCTCCCCAACACCAACAATGAGAGACGTTAAATTCGTGAAGGACGGGGAAACGGGTTGGCCAAAATTAAGTATTTTTTTCCACAGCGCATTGTTTTCTCTAGGAGACTCATTTTCTGAAAAGCACAGAAATCTTTTGCTTTGTGAAACTTGGGTATGAACACACTTCCTCTCCTTGGTGGCCCAAAGTGGCTTTGATTTGCAAGCGTCATCAGAAGTGCAAACGGGGCGGCTGGTTAAACAGCAACGGGGAAAGGAAATGTTCCTGCCTGAAACACTCAATGCGCCAACATCCGGCCCTATGTGCTGTTTTTTTAAAAATCTTATCCTTGTGTATTATCTGTCCTTAGATAATACACAAAATGAAAAGCAGACTGTTTTGAGAAGCTTCCCTTTTTTGTGTGTCGTTTTGCAAGCAATGCTCCACTTAATTGGATGACTGCTGTGCTGTAATGCCAATCCCAAAGTTATAGGGAATAAAATTTATGCCAGTAATTGCTAGCAAAAATAGCCCATAAAATAGATGAATTTATTTTACAAAAAAGAACCCAAAAAGATTCTCATTCTCTCTTCCTCCCCCACTCACTCCCGACTCTCTCTTCCCTCCCTCTCTCTCCCTCTCTTTTCCTTTCTCTCTTTCCCTCCCTCCCTCTCTTTCCCCTGTCCCTCCCTCTCCCTCTCTCTCTTTCCCTCCATCTTTCTCTCCCTCTCTCTTTCCCTCCCTTTATTTCCCCCCTCACCCTCTCTCTCTCCTTTTCTCACTCCCTTCTTCTTTCCCTCTGTCTCTCTTCCTCCCTCCCTTTCTCTCTTTCCCTCCCTCTCTCTCTTTCCCTCCCTCTCTCTTTCCCTCCCTCCCTCCCTTTATTTCCCCCCTCACCCTTTCTCTCTCCTTTTCTCTCTCCCTTCTTCTTTCTCTCCATCTCTCTTTCCCTCCCTCCCTCCCTCTTTGCCCCCTCTCCCTCCCTCCCTCCCTCTCTCCTTTTTCTCTCTCCCTCTCCTTTTTTCTCCCTCCCCCTCCCTCCCTGTGTGTATGATTGTGTGCGTGGGGGGGGGCAATCTTATTAACTGTAGAATAAAACCGCTCAAGCGCTGTTGAATGTACCCATTTTCTGGGATCCAACTGTGTTTTCTTTTGATGAGTGCAGATTTCCGCTAAGAGTATA
The DNA here is from genome assembly GCA_039707465.1 of Rhabdophis nuchalis. NCBI lineage: Eukaryota > Metazoa > Chordata > Lepidosauria > Squamata > Natricidae > Rhabdophis > Rhabdophis nuchalis. Next base: position 19,618,587 of record CM077659.1, read on the forward strand.
TTTGCAATTACATCAAGGGACAAAATAAGTTTAGACGGATCAAATTCTTTTACACTTGCCACGAGACATCCCAGCTTCAAAGGAGGGATATCATCCCTGATATTTTAAGAAAAACCATTCCCCCCCTCCCCCCGGTCCCAGAATTTCTAATGTTTTTGATTTTCCAGAGGCCTCCGCCCTGTGGAACTACAGAACCCATCATTTAATGAAGAAGGCAAGGCTTGAGGCTTTTTGTAGGCAAAGGTCAGCCTCAGGGGCGAGTGAAGCGGCTCTTAATGATTTCAGACCTTAGTACTTTTATTCATTTGGATTATGCAGGTAATCCTCCACTTCCAACCACAATTGGGACCAGTTGCTAAGCAAGGCGGTTCTTAAGTGAGTCACACACAACTTTACAACTTTTCTTTGCCAACTTCAGGTGCCAAGCAAATAATACAATAGCAGAGTTGGAAGGGACCTTGGAGGTCTTCTAGTCCAACCCCCTGCCTAGGCAGGAAACCTTATACTATTTCAGACAAATGGTTATCTAACATCTTCTTAAAGACTTGCAGTGTTGGGGCATTCACAACTTCTGGAGGCAACTTCTCTTCCACTGATTAATTGTTCTCACTGTCAGGAAATTTCTCCTGACAGGTAGGCGTTGAAGTCGGATAAGGGGAAACCCATGTTTGCATTCTTACCCCCCAAAAAATATCTGCTGATGTCTTATGCAGATACTTACATGACTGCCTTTCTGTGGACCAAGAAAAATCGTCTTGCATGCACAACTCTTCTGGGATGCTCACTATTTTCAGATGCTGGAATGAGGCTGAATGGCTGAATGGCCTGCCATATGAACTTGGGCTTGGTAGATCAACATCTCATAGAATAGCAGAGTTGGAACGGACCTTGGAGGTCTTCTAGTCCAACCCCTTGCCTAGGCAGGAAACCCTATTCCGTTTCAGACAAATGGCTATCCAGCATCTTCTTAAAGACTTGCAGTGATGGGGCATTCACAACTTCTGGAGGCAAGTAGTTCCACTGGTTAATTGTTCCACTGGTTGATTGTTCTCACTGTCAGGAAATTTCTCCTCAGTTCTAAGTTGCTTCTCTCCTTGATTAGTTTCCACCCATTGCTTCTTGTTCTACCCTCAGGTGCTTTGGAGAACAGCTTGACTCCCTCTTCTTTGTGGCAACCTCTGAGATATTGGAAGACTGCTATCATGTCTCCCATAGTCTTTCTTTTCATTAAACTAGACATACCCAGTTCCTCATATCAAATCACTGCAGTCGTTAAGTGAACCATGCGGTCATTAAGCAAATCCATCTTCTCCCATTGACTTCGCTTGTCAGAAGCTGGCTGGGAAGGTTGCCGATGGTGATCAGGAGATCCTGGCCATACTGCAACTGTCAGGAATCTGAATCAGAATCAGAACAGAGCTGGAAGGGACCTTGGAGGTCTTCTAGTCCAGCCCCCTGCTCAAGCAGGAGACCCTATAGCAGGGGTGTCAAACTCAAGGCCCGGGGGCTGGATCCAGTCCATCGGGTGCTTAGATCTGGCCCATGGGGCCCCCCTGGAAACAGCGAAGGGACCGCCCCACGGTGCCTCTGCCAGCAAAAATGGAGCTCCTGTTTTCCGTGGCAGGGGGTTGCAGGAGGTCATTGCAGCCAAAACGGAGCTGGGGAGCCCATTTTCACTGGCAGAGTGCTCAGGCCATCAAGGGCGTCTCCGACATGAGTGATGTCAAGCTGGCTATGCCCACCCCGGCCAAATACATGCCTGATGTGACCCTCAATGAAATCAAGTTTGACACCTCTGCCCTATACCATTTCAGACAAGTGGCTGTCTAGTCTCTTCTTAAAATCCTCCAGTGATGAAGCACCCACAGTGTCTGGTGGCAAGCCGTTCCACTGGTTAATTGCCCTCACTGTTAGGAAGTTTCTCCTGAATGCCAGGTTGCTTCTCTCCTTCATTAGTTTCCATCCATTGCTTCCTGTCTGGCCTTCTGGTGCTTTGGCAAATAAGTTGACCCCTTCCTCTCCTTCGCGGCAGCCTCTCAAAATACTGTCAACTTGAAGGTGGGTGAACTTCAACTCCCAGAATTCCCCAGCCAGCCTCTTAACATAACAGAATAAATTAGAAGACGTTCCACATTTATATTTTCTCTTGGCTTATTTGCTTCATTTGCATACTTGATGGAATATGATAGGCGAGATTGCCAGATTTTGCACAGCTGTGATTAAACTCCATCAGAACCTGTGACCTGTGCCTCAAACCAGCCTTAATGAGCATGGGACCTATTAGCTGAAAGCCTTTTGCCTTATGATCGTTTCAGTTAGCCATACATTAGCATTTATGTTTATTCGTGTACGGATTTATTTCTATTTTAATCCCTTTCAAATTAGTTTTTATAGCTTTTAAAAATGCTTTTAACTTTGTGATACACACACACACACACACACACACACACTTAAAATTACCATAGAAATGTAGGGCTCATATGGACCTTGGCAGACTTCTAGGCCAGGGGCCAGTAATCTGCGGTTCTGCAGCCGCATGTGGCTCTTTCATCCCTCTGCTGCGGCTCCCTGTCGCCGGTCATGCCACAATTTTGAGAGGAGCTTCCGGTTGGTGGGGGGGGGGGGGGGGGAGAGAAGCACAAGGTGCCAGGAGAAAACTCTATGGTAAGGGGGCGGGTTTTTCATTCGGTTCCACAGTTGATAGAGCTTTCAGTTATGACAGGTAGAGGGAAAAAGGACGCCATACTAGGAGGAGACTCTATGGTGGGGGAACTGAACTTCCGGTCAGCTCCAGAATTGAATGGGCGGGGGCTTCCGGTGAGGACCTTTGTGGCTCCCGGTGTTTTCTTTTCTGTGGGAAATGGGTCCAAATGGCTCTTTGAGTGTTTAAGTTTGCCAACCCCTATTCTAGGCCAACTCCCTGTTCAAGCAGGAGATCTTATTACAGTCTAGACCCGTGATGGCGAACCTATGGCACTCTACAAGCCTCTGTAGCCTGGGGAGGGTGAAAAACGGACCTACTGGGCTCACTGGATGTTGGAAAATGGGCCATTTTTGGCCTCCGGGGGTGGTGGCGGGTGAGGCCGTTTTCGCCCTCCCCAGGCTCCAAGAAAGCTGCGCGCATATGCATGGGGCAGTGTGTGTGTGTCACACGTCTATGTGCAGGAGACATGGCATGGGGGGCATTAGATTATGGGGGGCAGGTGAGCGCACACACGAGCGCATGCGTGCGTGCTTTCGGCACCTGAGGTGAAAAAGGTTTGCCATCACTGGCCTAGACAAATACTTGTCCAGTCTGTTCTCGGAAGAAACCAGCTTCTGGTGGCAAGCCGTTCCACTGATTAATTGTTCTCACTGCCAGGAGCTTCCTCCTTAGTTCTAGGTGTCAGGGTTCCAAGTAACAGACCAAACGGAATCAAAATCTCGGAGGCCTGGAGTTTCCTCAAAGTAAGAATATATGAAGGATGCCATATTGGCCCAGCTGGTGAAAACCCAACTCTGAAGGACAAGAGGTTTTCCCCACCCAAATCAAAACCCAAAGTTCTTGCCCCCCAGGTCACACGTCCATCCCATGATCCAATCAGGTCACAGTCCTCCTTCAGCTGTGTTCGGCCCACACCTTCCACACACCTGGTGGGGATGGTGTCAAGCCTGCAAGCCATCTTTTCTTTTGGTTTTTGATTTCAGGCCTGTTCTACTGTGGGAAAACGGTAGGGGAAAATATAGGGAACTGGATGATGTGTAGCCATAATAACATTCTTCTTAGAAAGTCAAGGTCATCCTTTGTCTCTGCACCTGGCCAGATCTGGATGGGTGGAATCTGTCTTCGTGGCAGTGGGAGATTGGACCATGTGATGGATTTGTGGGTGTTGGGGCAGGGTCTTGAACTTTCAACTGGGTGGGAAAACCTGGAAGTTTTCGGATTCGGGTTTTCCCAGATGGGCCAACATGACATCTCTAATAAAGTGGAACTTTGAGGAAACTCAAAGAGATTTTGGGATTTTATTTCCTTGGGGGTGTTTTTTGAACTCTGACATTTGGCTCCCACAGGAAGGAATGTTATTTTGGCTACACCTCCCTCCCCCCCATCAGCTATCTCTATCTCCCCCCATCACATTCCCACAGTTGCAACCAGCCTTGCTATGGCAGCCCTGAAGATTTCCAGAATGGTTTCAGGGCTGACATCTAGGTTGATCTCTCTTTAATGATCTTCCACCTGCTACTTCTTGTCCTGCTCTCGGGGCTTTGGGGCACAGGTGAATTTCCTCTTCTCTGTCTGCACCCAAGTACTGGAAGGCAGTTTGTCAAGATTGAAATCAACGCTTAAGCTTCTTGTGACTATTGTTGCTTTTCAACTTCCCAAAGAACTGGGAGGAGGGAAAGATGAGATGGAATGCAGAGGCTGCAGATTTCAGCCGTGAGAGCCAAGGACACTTCTGCAAGTGGCAGCCAAGATGTGGAGTGTTATCAAAACAAAAGAACCCTTCCTAGCTGGACAAAGTGACCGATTCCATGGGAGGAGGAGTTGAAACCGATTTCTTAACTATGCAGGCTTCTGCGGGAAAATTTAGAGTTGGCTTTGCTTTCTTCAGTGCCAAAATGATGTTTTGCTTTTGGGAGCGTCTATGTTTGTTGGGTCCTAGTCTGTTAGTCGGTTCGTTAGTTCATTAGTCAGTGACATAATTATCATGTCTTCCCTCGTCCATCTCTTTGTTAGTCTTTATTGCCTCCTACCGCCTCCTACCAAATACCTCCCTCCGACCAGTCCGCTCCCACAGAGAGGGCCTCCTCAAGGTGCCGTCGGCGGGCTGGCGACCCCTAGGGGGAGAGCCTTCTCTGTGGCAACTCCTGCCCTCTGGAATGACCTAACCCCTGACCTACGCATAACCACGGACCTGCGCCTTTTTCGCCGAGCCCTGAAAACCCATCTATTTCATGCGGCCAGCCTGGCGTAGTTTTTAATTTGTTTTATTAGGGGTTTTATAGGGTATTTTAGAGCAGGCCCATTGTTTAATTTAGTTTTAGAATTTTTAGTATATTTATTGAATTATTGGATGTTTTATTGTGGTTTTTTATTATTGCCTGTTCACCGCCCTGAGTCCCGCAAGGGAGAAAGGGCGGTATACAAATGTAATAAAATAAAATAAATTCTGTCCCTCTTATTCTGGTCTGTAACTGTGATGAAGATTTGATTTGATACCGAAGTAAGCGTGCAAGCAAAATGATTTGCACCACTAGTGTCAACTTGATGTCTAATTGTTGTTCATAAAATATCATTTCATAAAAGAAGTAGCATGTCATAAATGGACTGGAATGATGCAAATTCAAAATTTACAAGCATTCCTGAGGACTGGATAGCCCATCTCCTAAATCTGCATCACATATAGAGATTTTTATTCTGTGTTTGATGTATAGTTATTTCACGAAAAGATTCTAAGGACATTAGATTAAGTTTTACCAAAAAAAAAACCAATTGAGTTGCAGAAGACGTTAACAGACTTAAAATGTTCATACCAAACTCAATCGCTACCCTAGCAACTGTCTATGTTAACTGCCTGGGAAATAGAAACACAACTGAACTACGCAAAACAAAGACAATTTTGAGTTTGCAAACAAATTAGGAAGCTGGCTGGCATATAAACTGAGAAAAGAAGCAGAAAAGAAAAAGATAGACTAAATTCAGGAAGGCGAGGAGGTATTAGAGAAGGTACTACAGAGTGATCAATTCGGCACAAGAAGCCATTGGTTGCCCTCTGACACCCGTGGATGACCTCGCCAGGTCTCGCTGCTTTAGCACAGTAAGGAAGATACTCAGGGATGATTCACACCCTGCTCAGTGTCTCTTTGCACTTCTACATCGGGCAGAAGACATCAAAGCACAGCCAGCCGAACAAATAGGTTTAAAAATAGTTTCTATCCATGGGCTGTCGGACTCTCAAACACAACCACAATCCCTCCACGCACACACGGAAACAGATGACTTTTTGACATGAATTGCACCAGTGAGGCTAAAACCAATTTCGTTGTATACATGATGTGCAATGACAATAAAGGCTATACTAACTTATTAACAGATAGTGACTTTATTCAAGAGTCCTTTTATAACTTCTGCTCTGACCTGTATAAGAGACAGGCAGTGGCTATGCAAATAATAGAAAACTATTTAAAAACACAACATCCGCCAAAGCTTTCACAAAAATCTGTTTTTATCCTTAAGCAATAAGGCAGAATGGTTGTCTGCACAATTATCACCAGAACAGGAAACAGATCCTAAACAACAATAAAAAACAACAATACAGGAAAGTCCTCGACTTACAACAATTCATTGAGTGATTGCTCAAACTTATAGTGGCATTGAAAAAAGTGAGTTATGACCATTTTTCATAGTTACGGTTTTTGTAGCATCCTCCCACAATCACATGATCAAAATTAAGATGCTTAGCAACTGGCTCATATTTATGACGGTCGCCGTGCCCCGGGATCATGCGATCCCCTTTTGTGACCTTCTGATTGTTGTTGTTAGTTGCGAAGTCATGTCCGACCCATCGCGACCCCATGGACCACGTTCCTCCAGGCCTTCCTGTCCTCTCCCATCCTCTGGAGTCCATTGAAGCTCACGCCGACTCCTTCGGTGACTCCATCCTTCTCTGCTGTCCCCTTCTTCTTCTTTTGCCCTCCATCGTTCCCAGCATGAGGCTCTTCTCCAGGGAGTCCTTCCTTCTCATCAGGTGGCCAAAGTCTTTGAGTTTCCTCTTCAGGATCTGGCCTTCTAAAGAGCAGTCAGGCTTGATCTCCTCTAGGACTGACTGGTTGGATCGCCTTGCAGACCAAGGGACTCAACGCAGGAGTCTTCTCCAGCACCAGAGTTCAAAGCAGTGGTGGGATCCAAATCTTTTTACCACCTGTTCTGTGGGCATGGCTTGGTGGGCGTGGCAGGGGAAGGTTACTGCAAAATCCCCATTCCCTCCTGATCAGCTGGGACCCAGGAGGCAGAGAATAGATGGGGGTGGAGCCAACCAGAGGTGGTATTTACTGGTTCTCCAAACTACTCAAAATTTCCGCTACCGGTTCTCCAGAACTGGTCAGAACCTGCTGAATTTCACCTCTGGTTCAAAGGCCTCCATTCTTTAGTGCTCAGCCTTTCTTATGTTCCAAATTTTGCAGCCATCCATTGCAACTGGGAAAACCATCGCCTTGACTTTTGTTGGAAGGGCGACCTTCTGAGAAGTAAAGTCCATGGGGGGAGTCAGGGTCACTTAACAACCGTGCTACTAATTTAGCAACTGCAGTGATTCACTGAGCAACAGTGGCAAGGAAAGTCACAAAACGGGGCAAAATGCACGTAACAAATGTCTCATTTAGTAACACGCTCGACTGTGGCTGTAAGTCGAGGGCTACCTGCCTGGGAATTTGGCTTTCCTTCTTCCTCTCCTTGAATGAAAATGGCTGTCTCTTAAATTATATTTTTGAATTAAATTATCGAGGGAGGCCTTGCTCTTTTTCCTTTCCATCCCTCTTTTGAAAGCAACTGGAATTTATTTCAAGAGAAAGGCAAGCGATAAACAGAACTCCATCAGGCAGAAGCAAAATTAAAGACGAGGAGCATTTGAACTCCTAATCTTTCATTGCTGACCTCAACGCAGGCACATTTAGGAATACAGATTGATCTGGAGCCCACTCCTTCCTGCCTCCCCCCCACCCAACTTCACAAATGTTGCTTAGATGTCACTAATCAAAATGTATTTATGCACACGCAGCCAACTTCTTTCGTGTGGAGGGCTGCGGCTAAGAATTAAAAATGAGTTTGCTCAGAGGGGGGAAAAAACCGTCCTTTCCAAGGTGCAAATTCCTGCCAGAGTTACTTCCCACCTGTCAACATAGCTGTGACTATCTTACAATTGGTGCTGCTGTGTCCTTCATTTGCTTATGGTTGTGACTCTCTCCCCGTGCCATGGAGCGATTTAAAGATGGTGACAAGCACCTTGAAGCGCATCCGGAAGGCCACCGGCAGCCAGTGCAGCTCACGCAGGAGAGCTGTTACATGGGAGCATCGTGAAGCTCCCAAAATCCCCCGCGCAGCCGCATTCTGCAGTAACTGGAGCCTCCGGATGCACCTCAAGGGGAGCCCCATGTAGAGAGCATTACAATAGTCTAGGCGGGACGTAACAAGCGCTTGAGTGACAGTGCGGAGGGCATCCCGGTCAAGAAAGGGGCGCAACTGGCATACCAGGTGAACCTGGTAAAAGGCCCCCCTGGTCACGGCTGTCACATGGCCATCCAAGGACAATACAACTCATAGTGAAAGACAAAAGGCCTGCAGCCATCTTTTCTTTTGGATCTTTGGCCTGCAACACTTTCTATTATTCTGCTATGCCTTTTCTATGGTGGGAAAACGGGAGGGAGGATTGTATGGAGTTAGATGATATGTAGCCATAACAACATTCTTTCTAGAAAGCCAAGGTCACCCTTTGTCTTTGCACCTCTGCACCTGGACGGCTCTGGATGGGTGGAAACTTCCAGCATGGCAGTGGGAGATTGGACCACGGGATGGACTTGTGGGTGTGGGGGCAAGATCATGAACTTTCAACTGGGTGGGGGAAACCGGGAAGTTTTCAGATTCGGGTTTTCCCAGATGGGCCAACATGGCTCTCTTCATCAATTGGAACTTTGAGGAATCCTTTGCCTAGGACTCTGATTTGCTTTTGGATGCTAGTTGGAACCCTGACACTCTTGCCCAGTGAATCCCACTGTAGCAGGGGGGAGGGAATAAATGGAGAGTGGGAGGGGGGAAGGAGGAACTGGCCTGGAGGAGGAAGCAGAGAGAGAGGAGGTGAGAGGATGACCATCACGTGACCCTGGCAAGTAGAGGAGCATCAGAGTGGGACCAGGTTGGATTGGCAGCCACACACAAAGGGCCAGGAGAACCCAGACTCCAGCGGCCCTTACGAGGGTAAGCTCTACACTACTAACAAACCCCAAGTCCTATTGCACCATGTGAATTTATTGCCCTTCACTCCCACCCTGCAAGTCAACAACTATGCTTTCCCAAGATGGCGGCGCGCTTAGGCGCAGCGGCTTTGAGCTCCTGGTGTCACAGCAGAGTTAGACAAAAACTAGTCTATACCCACAGGGAGTTATTAAGTCATTATTAACTTATTATTAAAGATAAAGATCTTCTAGTCGACTTGATATTACCAGCGACTTCCAGCAGTCTCATAATATACCGAGTGACATAGTAAGACTGCTAGGCTCTCTATGGATCGTTGTTTGGCCTAGGAGGCAGCGAAGAGAGCCGGAGCAGAAGCAGGGATGCAGAGCAGGTTTGCTAGTTCGATTACGAAAGCAGCCTCACAGACCAGCATTACCAAGCATTTTCCTAACCAACTCTAGATCCTTTGTCCACAAAACCGATGAACTAGAGCTATGGACGGCAGCGAATAAGCTCATTCGTGACTGCTGTGTGATGATCATCACAGAGACCTGGCTTCAACCACTTCTACCGGATGCGTCTGTGGAGCTAACTAACCGCACCACACACCGCTTCGACAGAAACAACAACTCTGGCAAAAGCAAAGGTGGAGGACTGTGTATTTACACCAGCGTTTTTCAACCACTGTGCCGTGGCACACTAGTGTGCCGTGAGATATTGTCTGGTGTACCGTGGGAAAAATTCCTGCCAGAATGTCAGCTTTGTGTTCAGCCAAACAGGCCCATGTTTCGCACTGAGTAAGTAAACAGAAATATGAACAATTATAAAATACTTTATTTCATAATAAAGTAATTATAAAATAATTTCTTTGTGTTTATTTGATTCCTATTCAAGAGAATTACTTTATATATAGTCAATATAGGCACAGAGGTAAATTTTTTTAACATTTTCTAATGGTGGTGGTGTGCCTCGTGATTTTTTTCATGAAAAAAGTGTGCCTTTGCACAAAAAAGGTTGAAAAACACTGATTTACACACATAATAACTGGTGTACTAACAGTAGAGTTGCTTATACACACTGTTCTGCAGACGTGGAATTCTCAACTGCCATTTTATCTGCCTGGAGAGATTTCTGTTATAGTTGTCACTGCTGTCTATATTCCACCTGATGCAAATGTTAGCACAACGCTCAAACCAATTTCATTGTAATTTTATTTTATTTTATTACAATGACAATAAAGATTATTATTATTATTATTATTATTATTATTATTATTATTATTATTATTATTATTATGTTGTTGTTGTTGTTGTTGTTGTTGTTGTAGGTTTATATTTCATTCGGGAATCTGACAGCTCATGGATAAAAATTGTCCTTCAGCCTCTTTGTACGGCTGCCTATGCTTCTATTTCTCCTTCCGGATGGTAGGAGGGTAAAGAAGGGCTGACCAGGGTGTGGGTCATCCGTGAGGACTTTCCTCAATTGTGGCGATGGGGACATGTATGGTTTCTACCAACCGTACCTCAACCCTCCTGCCAACACCTCACTAGACTTAACTCTACCATCCCAGATGCATTTCTGGCCTGCAATTCTTTGCATTCTCATGTCTGGAATCAAGGCTGTGAATCCCAATGGTCAAATGATCATTCCAGCCTTTTTGGGGATTGCTGGAAAGTGCACAGTGGAGATAATGGACGTATCAGATGCCCGGTTCTGCAATTTCCCTAAGTAGATGAGACGATATGTGGGAATGACCTTGCAAGAGAGAAGAGATGCTTGTAGGAAACAGTCAGATAAGAGACAGCCTAATCCACAGCTGCACAATGGGTGGAGAAAGAGGTTTCTTAGGCTGTAAAAGAGACAGTGATTTGCACTTTTAGACTTGTAAGATTCTGTTCATGTAACCTCACCATAAAGTAGAATTAGCTTATTTGGTTATAGAGTGCGGCCTGGTTTAATGAAAAGAAGGACCAGGGGTGACATGACAGCAGTCTTCCAATAGCTGGGGGGCTGCCACAAAAAAGAGGGGGGTCAACCTATTCTACAAGGCAGGGCAAGAAGCAAAGGGTAGAAACCTATTAAAGAAAGATTCTACCTGGAAATTTGGAGGAATTTCCTAACGGTGAGAAGAATTAACCAGTGGAATGGCTTGCCTCCAGAAGTGGTGGGTGCTCCATCACTGGAAGTTTTCAAGAAGACATCAGACAGACATTGGTCTGTAATGGTAGAGGGTCTCCTGCTTGAGCAGGGGCTTTGGACTAGAACAGGGATCCCAAACCCCCAGGTCATGGCAAGGTACCGTGTTAAGGGTATCTCTGTTAGGAAATCAAAAAATGTGCAGCAGAATGTAGCAAGAGATGTGTTGCTAGGTATCCACAGTATCAGCCACAGACACTGAAGGTAAAACAAGCAGACTTTTACTTGTGTTGGAAAAATAAAGTAAGATACACTTCTTCACAAACAAGTGATAAGTAGACCTAAATCATATACACAGTCTATTACTCAAACGTTGGCTTACAGTGCTCAACCCACAATTCTTCTTCGCTGATCAATAACTGACATACAGAGCCATCATCCAAGGATCAGCCTCTAACAGTGATTCTGGCTCCCTCTTATGGCTGATTGAGGAAACAGCAGCCAATCACATCTCCCTGTAGCAGTTAAAGTTACAGATACCATATTCCAATCATGGCTCGTGGCTTGTCTGGAACTGGGGCGCAGAAGCGGTGGGCAAGTGCACTTGCACAAATGGAGCTGCACATGCGTGTGCCTGCTGCTCACACATAACCACCCCCTATTTCTCTCCCCCCCCCTCCGGTTCACCAAACCAGGAAGGTAGGGGAGCGCTGGAGTAGAAGACTTCCAAGGTCCCTTCCAACTATTCTCTTAGTTTGTTCTACTTGGAAGGCTGACATTAACCTTGCAGGTCTAAAAGTACAAAACTCCCACCGTCTCCTTTACATAATGAGAATTTAAGTGGTGGGGTGTCTATTCCAAGTCTCTCTATCTGCCCCTTATGAAGCTCTGGGCTATGCCTTCTCTTTATCTGACCATTTCTTAGGCAGCATCTTCCAAGGTCATCCTCAAATTACCCTTCCCATTGATAAGAGCCTTGAGATGGATTTCAGGTCTGTTACTTTGGGTTTGGCTAGTCTGGAGAGAAGAAGAATTAGGAGTGACAGGAGCGACAGGCCATTTGATGGCCGAAAACCAGCTGGCCGGTGTGCGCATGCACGCTGGAGCTGACCTAGGGCAACAGCTCACGTGCCCGCAGAGATGGATCCACTTGTCACCTGTGCCATAGGTTCGCCATCACAAGTCTAGGTTCTCCTGCTTGAGCAGGGGGCTGGACTAGAAGACTTCCAAGGTCCCTTCCCGCTCTATTCTATTCTAATCACTTTCTCCTGTTGGTGACTTTGCCATGGCTTATGGTAGAGTTCTCTCCTGACTGTAGGAGACACATCCACTCCTGAAGGCCAGCAGGCCTCGGAAAATTCAATAACCTTCATTCTCCTGAGACAATGTCTCAGAAAACGGCTTCCCACGAGGATAAGAAAGACACTTCTGCTGCCATCAATTAGCGATTCCCAGCTTAACGACTCTTCCTGGACTAATTGCCAGAGACCATTGTACATTGTGGGAGTGCAACGCAACTAATACCTAAATATGCTCCAGTGATTATGGTGCCGTCTCCTATAACCGAGCTGTTTAAATGTCATTGTGGAAATAGCTCTTTAGTGGGAGATGAAATGTTATTTCCAGAATGGGCCAGCAGAACCTAATCAATCTTTTTTTTGGGGGGGGGGGTAGTTTTCCTTTGAAACTCTGGGTTATTATTTTTGTTCTTCATGGAAGAGAATGCGAGGAAGGCTTCCATTACAAACTCCACAGCGGTTGTAAGGGGTTAAAAAAAACCACCCAGAGGGAATTTCCCAGGGAATAGCAAATGAATTGCTGTAAGTCCAATGCTACCTGTATAGCCACCAGATTCCCCAAAGTTGGGAACTAAAACATGACCAAAAATAGAAAATAACAAAAATAAAAAACTTGGAGGCTAAAACATACGATGAACGGTTGCAGGAACTGGGCATGGCTAGTCTAGGGAAGAGAAGGACCAGGGGAGACAGGAGAGCATCTTCCAATATTTGAGGGGCTACCACAGGGAGGAGGAAGGGGGTCAAGCTATTCTTCAAAGGACCTTTGAAGGCCAGAGAAGGAATAATGGATGTAAAGTGACCAAGGAGAGATTCAACCTGGGAATAAGGAGAAATTCTCTGACAATCAACCCATGGAACAGAAGTTGCCTTCAGAAGTTGTGGTAGCTTCATCCCTGGAGGCTTTCAAGAAAAGACTGGACTGCCATCTGTCAGAAAAATGGTGCAGGGTCTTGAGTGGGGAGGGTTGGACTAGATGACCTACAAGGTCCCTTCTAACTCTGTTATTGTGTTATGTTGAGACTTTGGAAAGTGTGTAAAGAAGAGCACAAAGAGCTAAATTATATGAAGAACGGAACTGGGCATGGCTGGTCTAGGGAAGAGAAGGACCAGGGGAGACAGGAGAGCAGTCTTCCAATATTTGAGGGGCTGCCACAAAGAAGAAGGGAGTCAAACTATTCTCCAAAAATAATGGAGGGATACAAACTAACTAGCTAACTAAAGAAAGAAATGTGAGCTGGCTGCCAATTGTCCAGATGTGACGATGCGGTGGCTGCGAGGCCACAACACTGAGGACTGTCATAACCACCGTTTGCTCGTCATGATTTTGAATGCTTGCTGAACAGAGCTGGTATTCAGCTGAAATGCCCAACTTATCCCTGGCAATTATCCCAAAGCATTCAGATCCACTTTCTTCTGGTTCCAACAAACGCAGATCTAACCCAGGGGTCTGCAAAGTCGGCTCTTTTAAGACTGGTGGACTTCAACTCCCAGAGTTCCCCAGCCAGCATAGCTGGCTGGGGAATTCTGGGAGTTGAAGTCCACCAGTCTTAAAAGAGCCGACTTTGCAGACCCCTGATCTAACTGAATAGACGCGGGGACTTGCTCACATAACCAGGTTAGCAAACATGATTACCGGTAGGTAAGGATCAGAGGTGGTATTGAGCTGGTTCGGACTAATTCACCCCGACTGGTAGTGGAAATCATGGGTGGGCCTGATCACCCGCCTCAGCTGTATGTCGTCCTATTTAGGCACATTTCCAAGCCGTGTGCATGCGTGCAAGCCTTGTATGATCAAAGCGCATGCATTCCAGATAGCATCCAAAATTAAATCAGAGTCCAAGGCAAAGTATTGCTCAAAGTTCCAATTTATGAAGAAAGACATGTTGGCTCATCTGGGAAAACCTGAATCCGAAAGCTTCCCGGTTTTCCCCACCCAGTTGAAAGTTCAAGATCTTGCCCCCCTCACACCCCCAAGTCCATCCCATGGTCCCATCTCCCACTGCCATGCTGGCAGCTTCCACCCATCCAGTTCCAGTCAAGTGCAGAGGTGCAGAGACAAAGGATGACCTTGGCTTTCTAGAAAGGATTTTGTTATGGCTACATACCATCTAACTCCATACAATCCCCCCTCCCATTTCCCCACCATAGAGAATGCATACTAGATAGAAGAGTGGCAGGCCAAAGATCCAAAAGGAACTTGGTTGCAGGCCTGACACACGGAAGGCCAAGCGCTTGTGTGCACTCACATGTGCAAACTGGTAGGTGAAGTAAGTGAATTCACACCCCTGGTAAGGATGGATTATACCTATCCCTAATGAAGTAGCTGAGGGCCGAACAACTAGTCAAAGGACCATTTATTTTGTCTTTCTGTTCTCCATTTGAGAAGAGGTTGATTTTGACTCTTGGTCAAGTAAATTGATTCCCTCAAGTTGCACATGAGTCTGAAGGGGCCGGGGGGGGGGGGGGGGAGACAGTCCTGCCAGAGTCAAGTGGAGAACGGACCTCAGACCATAAAAGTCCACCTCTTATTTATCACATTTATATCCCACGGCAATAAAAAATGACTCTCGGCAGTTTTGCACAATATAAGAGAACACTAAAACATCCAGAGTACTTGAAAATGTCTAAAACTATCATATTATATATTAAAAAAATATTCAACGTAGATCAATACAAAGGAAGGGAGGGCAAGATCTCATGTACAACGATGTATGGGATGATCTCTGCGTGACGGAGATGGTAAATTTCCAGATGTGGTACATAAAAATCTCTGGTTTTTGCAACTTAACAGAATAACGAGTTTGGAAGGGACATTAGAGGTCTTCTAGTCTGACCCCCTACTCAAGCAGGAGACCATGCACCATTCCAGACAAATGGTTTGTTCCATCTCTTCTTAAAAACCTATAGTTGTTGGAGCATCAGTGGTGGGTTGCAGGCGGTACTCCCCGGTACGGGCATACCAGTGCCTGCCAGGAGCATCGGGTACCATTGCAGTGTTCAGTGCTCCAGAGGGCCCACCTGCCCACTCACCTTACCTGTATTTGAGCTCTTTGGCGCTTCCGTGCACACGCATGGCATGTATGTGCCTGCACAATGCTCCGCAGAGCAGCTGGAGCATTGCGGAGGTGTCGCGGAGCATCGCAGGAGGTAAGGACGCATGCGTATGCTGTGAACGTTCATGTGGTGGACGCCAGGCCCCGTTGCACCATACCAGTTGCACCGGGATCTGGAAACCACCACTGTGGAGCATCTACAACCTCTGGAGGCAAGGTGTTCCACTGGTGCATTGTTCTCACTGTTAGGAAATATTCTCCTTCGTTCTAGGTTGCTTCTCTCCTTGATTAGTTTCCAACCTTTCTGAATACACTTAATGAAATAACTTATCTGGTTTCAACTGAAACTCTGCTGGTCCTTCCCAGAAATGAGGAGTCATAAGCAATATTTCCCCACCATATAACCTTTTACAAGTCAGGGTTTTCCAACTCTGTTCTCAGGAAACTTGATAGATTTCCTGAAAAACTGACCAACTTCCTAAACTGGTGATAAGAATATAAGGGATCAGGAGGTTAAACTGTAGGATGAGTGATTGGGGAAACTAGGTATGTCTAGTCTAAGGAAGAGAAGTCTTAGGAGTGACATGATGAGTGGCACTCCAAGACCCTTATTTGAGGGTCTGTAGAGAGAAGAGGGGGGGAGGTTGAGCTATTCTCCAGAGAGAGAGAGGGAGAAAGAGGGAGATGTGAGAGAGAGATGAGAGAAAAGAGAGATAAAGAGAGAGAGATGAAAGAAAAGGGAGAGAAAGAGAGAGATGAGAAAAAAGAGAGAGGAGAGAGATGAGAGAAAAGAGAGAGAAAGAGAGAAATGAGAGAAAAGAGAGAGATGAGAGAAAAGAGAGGAAGAAGGAGATGAGAGAGATGAGAGAAAAGAGAGAGAAAGAGAGAATGAGAGAAAAGAGGGAGAGATGAGAGAAAAGAGAAAGAGATGAGAGAAAAGAGAGAAAGAAAGAGATGAGAGAGATGAGAGAAAAGAGAGAGAAAGAGACAGATGAGAGAAAAGAGATGAGAGAAAAGAGAGAGAAGGAGAAAGAGAGAGAGAGATGACATCTAAAGACAGCCGAGTGTCCAGGAGGACGCCCAAGTTGCGAGCCCTCTCCGCGGGGGCTAATGACTCGCCCCCGATAGCCAGCGATGGAACCAGCTGGCTATGTTGTGGCGCCGGAAACCACAGCCACCCGGTAGAGCCTGAACAAAGGGTTTATTTGTTTATTTAGCGTGTGGCATGTCACTAAGGAGACGTCTGGGCACACTGAGAATATATCCCCCCGAACTCAGAACTACTACGGACTTCCGCTCCTTCCGCCAAAAGTTAAAGACCTATTTCTTCCATCAGGCTGGCCTGGCCTAATCTACCTCGTCTAGCCTTCAGTCTGAAGTCCAAATTGTTTTAATCGGGATTTTAAGGGGAAATAGTTTTAAGATTTTAAGATTTTAGCGCAGAGTGACAGTTATTTAATTTGGTTTTAAATATTTATAATTGTTATGTTTATATGTTTTTAATTTCCTGTGCACTGCCCCGAGTCCCTTCGAGGAGAGGGTGCGGTTTATAAATTAAAATAATAATAAATAATAATAAATAATATCCGCTGAACAAAACTCCGCATTGGCGTCAGGAAGGGCATCGGGCCATTAAAACACTCTGCTAGCTCCAATCAGTTGCTCAGACTCTGCCCTGCAAGAGATTATGGGGTCATTAAATGAAGATGATGATGATGTAACTAAGGAAAAATTTCCTAACAGTGAGAACAATTAACCAGTGAAACGGCTTGGCTCCAGATGTTATGGGAGCTTCATCACTGGATGTTTTCAAGAAGAGACTGGACAGCCATTTGCCCAGAATGGTATATGTTTGAGTAAGGGTCTGACTAGAAGACCTCAAAGGTCCCTTTCTAACTGTATTATTCTATGTTCTAAACTAAAAAATTAAAAACCAATAAACAAAAAAGATAATATCTACAGACAGTTTTCTGCCACAAGTGAGTTGTCTTTTGATCAGAAATTCTAGGACATTTTCTTAACAAACAAGCCCCACAATCTGAAAAAATTTGAAAACCATTGTTTTGGGCCAGGCTGATTCTGGTTGGAGCCCATGTTACAGTCATAAGTAAATACATTCTTCTCTTTATTTTGGGAATAACTGGCACAAAACAATAACAGGACAAAAATAAACACAGCAACTAAAGTAGAACAAATACTACAAAGAGGAGAATACCAGCCCCCTATGAGATCTTGAACAGCATCTGGATATAATGCTATACAGATACAGACTGAAATTCAGAGCTGAAGTTAAGATTTTGATCTTGGGAACGAAGAAGGAAGGGAAGAATTATTACTGCATTGTTGGGCTGAGAAATTGATTAGAGCAGCTTTAATTAGAGAAAGAAAGTCCAGCATAAAGCACCATTGATGGAAGTAATAGTGTGAACAGAGAAAAAGGGATTGTTTAGGCTATTTGTCCATATCTCATCCCACTCTCTTGTGAAGGTTGATGGCCAACACAAAAACAATTAGCTACAGGAGGTTCTCGATCTGCAACCATTCATTCAGCGACAGGGGTGGTATTCACTTACTTTCCTCTTCTGACCCCCTTTACTGAGTCTAATGACCAGACTGACTGCTTCTTGGCTGCTTGCCCAAACTGACCTTGAACAGACCTGAAGCTTCTGAAAAAAGACTCCACACTGTGACTTGACACAAGGAAACCCGGCTCTACAAACCATTCGTTGTTCTCTGCAAACATTTCCTTAACAGAGGCTTCCTTTTAAACCCTCTTGGGAGGGGCCAGTCATTAGGCAGCTAGGACTAATTACCTCCTCCGGGTTCGTCTCTCCTGTAACTGACGCTGCTGTCTTTCAATCCTTCTTAACCTGACATCAGGGACAAACTGGCCTTGATCCTCCCCACTACTCCAAGCCCCAGGTGCCTCCTGATGACCAGCCGTGCTCTCTGCTCTCTCAAGGTGGCCCTCCTCCTCCAGAGCAGACTCACAGGACTCCTCACTAGAGGAGTCCATCAGCAGCTCATCCGGAGCCGGCTGGGCCACAACACATTTCCCTACCAGTTTGCAAATATGAAGGTGCAGGTGCTTCACCTGTGTGCACCCCGTCTACGCATGCATGTGGCCTTCTATGCATTTGTTTGATTGTGCATGCAGCTTGCATGCATGCATACGGCTTGGAAACATGCCAAATTAGGACGACATACAGCTGAGGCGGGTGACCCATGATGTCCACTACCGGTTCGGGTGAATTGGTCTGAACCAGCTCAGTACCACCTCTGATCCTTACCTACCAGTAATCAAGTTTGCTAACCTGGTTGTGTGAGCAAGTCCCCGCATCTATTCGGTTAGATCTGCGTTTATTGGAACCAGAAGAAAGAGGATCTGAATGCTTTGGGATAATTGCCAGGGGTAAGTTGAGCATTTCAGAGCAAGCGGAGAAGGTCACTTGTACCTGTGCATTCATTTGACGCAGTGAGATTTATCTGGGTAATTAAAGAGAATGCTTAATTAAAAAGGAAAAAAACCCTGCAAGGATACAAAAATGTGCCAGTCTGTATACACACACGTACACAGAAAGAGTGTGAACAGAACACATAAACATACAGTATATACATTCAGAGACAGAGAGAAGGAAAGGAGGGAGGGAGGAAAAGGAGGGAGGAGAGAAAGAGGAAGGGAAGGAGGGAGGAAAGGAAGAAGAGGAAGAAAGGAAAGAAGGGAGAAAGGGGAGGAGGGAGGAGAGGAAGGAGGGGAATGAGGGGGGAGGGAGGACAGGAAGAAGAGGGAGGGAGGGAGGAAGAGGAGGGAGGAGAGAAAGAGGAAGGGAGGGAGAAAGGGAAGGAGAGAGGAGAGAAAGAGGAAGGGAGGGTGGAAATGAAGAGAAAGGAAGGAAAGAAGGAAGGGAGGGAGAAAGGGAAGGAGAGAGGAGAGAAAGAGGAAGGGAGGGAGGACATGAAGAGAAAGGAAGGAAAGAAGGAAGGGAGGGAGAAAGGGAAGGAGAGAGAGGAGGAAGGAGGGGAATGAGGGAGGGAGGGAGGGAAGAAGGTAGAAGGGTATGGAGGAAGAAAAGGAGAGAGGAGAGAAAGAGGAAGGGAGGGAGGAAATGAAGAAGAGAAAGGAAGGAAAGGAGGAAAGGAGGGAGAAAGGGAAGGAGAGAGGTGGAGGAGGAGAATGAGGAAGGGAGGGAAGAAGGTAGAAGGGATGGAGGAAGAAATGGAGAGAAGAGAGAAAGGAAGGGAGGGAGGGAGGAAAGAAGAAGGAAGGAAGGGCGAGAGGGAGGGAGAAAGGAATAAAAGAAGGAGTGAGGACAGGAAAGAAGGAAGAGATCAAGGGAGGAAAGAAGGGAATGAAAAATAGAAGATACAAATATTTTTGTCACAGCAGGAGGCGGACATGTACAAATACTATAAATGAAGGGATGCCTAGCATAGATTGAATGGCTCTTGGCACCCCTGACATTTGACTACAACAGGTTTTTTTCATTCTGCAAGAGAAATTACTTTGACCTAATAAACTGACTCTTTCTTCTGATGGTACATTCACAGTTGGCTCACCACCTCAAATTTTACTTTCCCTCCCTGCTTCATTCTTTTAGAAAGAAGAGTGAGAATGTAAAATGTTAACTATTTTACTTCCAGGTAAAATATCTAATTTTCAACTATCTATGCCCCTGTTCATAATTTTATAATAACCCAAAGGCTGAGAAATCTGTTGTAATTTTAGAGCTTCTACGTCTCCATCCCCATCCTCTCCAAATTAAGCATCGCTCTCCTGCTTGATCCCTGCTGATATTGTTATAAGAGCAATCAGAAAAACACGGCTGCTCTTTTTAGCATTTGCCTTCATCAAAATTTTGGACCTCTCTCGGAGAGAGAGAGAGAGAGAAATACAGTAGATAGGTAGGTAGACAGAAAGAGTAGGTAGGTAGGTAGATGTTTCCAGGTGTATTTACCAATGTGCTGGAGAAGGAAATCACTGACCACCTTTGGAACAAATCTTTGTTTCTGCAGGCACAGTACTTGACCAGCGTAATTCTCATTAATCACTCTAATTAAACAGCTTTCCGAAAGGGGGGGGGGAAAGCTTTTTGCACTGTGCAAACCTCCCCCAAACAGCCCATTTTTTGCAAAAATGGGCCTGGTTTTTTTTCAAATAAAAGGCATGAATTGTCTGGGGGGGGGGGCTTGCAGAGTGCTCCTGGGGGGTCCAGCTTACAAAGAAACAAAACACGGCCGAAAATAATATTACTAGCAAAATTTGTAAGATTTTTCCAATTCCTGCTAATTAAATTAGGAATTGAATTCTACTTCCTGGACAATTCCTGAATCCTGAAAAACAGGATTTCTTAACTCCTAAAACCTTAATATTTTGCTACTAAAGGTTGCTCTTGTCCTTTCACATACCTAATCCCCAAATTATTCCAAATAATAATGATAACAACAACAATAGGAAGAAGAAACAAAAAAAAAAGAAAGAAATGAAACATTATCAAAGACAAGACCCCCTTCACCACCTAAACAAGTGGTTGTAGCAAAATTGCCCATCCAGATAAGAAAAGATACATTTGCTAGGCAAAAATGGAATATATATATATATTGGAATAGATGCAAACAGGATTTGAACACTCAAAATATTGTGATTAAATAAATAAATAAAATGTATGCTTTATTTTTTATGTATATGTTTATATATGCTAAATAAAATATTGTATTGTTGTTTTTCTGTGCCATATATGTAGGTATGTAGATAAATGCATAATTTTTATTTATTTATTTGTTTTATTTATTTATTGGTCATGTTTATATCACGTCTATTGGAAGTGGCGACCCTTTGAGAACTGTATGCAATGAAATTTCATTTTAATGTAAGCAGATTACCGTATTTTTCAGAGTATAAGATGTACCGGAGTATAAGACACACCCAGGTTTTGAAGAGGCAATTTTTTTTAAAGTAAGTAGGTAGATAGAGGGAGAGAGAGGGAGAGAGAGAGAGAGGGAGAGAAATACAGTAGGTAGGTAGAGAGACAGAGTGTGTAGTTAGGTAGGTAGGGAGATAAAGGGATAGGGAGAAAGAGAGAGAGAGAAATACAGTAGGTAGGTAAGTAGGGAGAGAGAGTGTGTGTAGATAGATAAGTAGGTAGAGGGATAGAGAGAGAAAAATAGAGAGAGAGAGAGAGAGAGAGAGAAATACAGTAGATAGGTAGGGGGAGAGAGAGAGAGAGAGGGAGGTAGATGTTTCCAGGTGTATTTATCCATGTGCTGGAGCAGGAAATCACTGACCACCTTTGGAACAAATCTTTGTTTCTGCAGGCACAGTACTTGACCAGCATAATTCTCACCAATCACTCTAATTAAACAGCTTTCCGAAAGGGGGGAAAAAACCTTTTTGCATTGTGCAAACCTCCCCCAAGCGGCCTGTTTTTCACGAAAATGGGCCCGTTTTTTCCCAAATAAAAGGCATGAATAGCCTGGGGGGGCGGGGGGGGGGCTTGCAGAGTGCTCCTGGGGGGGCGGCGGCCCAAAACAAGGAAAAACGACCCTTTTCTGTGTGAAAACGGGCCGTTTTGTGGTCAAAAATAGCATGCATAGCCTTATGGAGGCTTATAGAGTGCTGCTGGGGGCTGGGGGGCCAAAACGCCCTGTTTTTTGCTCATTTCTGCCCTCCCCAGCCTCCAGGAGCTCTCTGGAAGCCTCCATAAGGGTATGTGCATGGCCATTTGGTGAAGGGGGCGGGGTTCCAGGAAGCAAAAAAAATGCTGTATTCGATGTATAAGACGCACCCAGACTTTCAGCCTCTTTTTAGAGGAAAAAAGGTCCGTCTTATACTCCGAAAAACACGGTAGTATCCATTTAAAGTGACAATAAAGTTATTCTTAGGATCATACTGTTGAAAAAGTGCCCCCAAATGACCTCATGAACATTTTACAGGATTTCTGAATTCAGAGAGGTGACATTTAGAACACAGCATGCTCAAAATCTGTGGAAAACCAAGTACCAATCAAAGGATATTTGTGGTTCAGGGTTGAAATGAGGCACCCTGGTGCTCTCCAAGCAGAGGCTTATTCCCCAACTAGGTTACAGCATCAGTGCTGGAAGGAAGTGGGGTTTGAGGAGTGGAGGAGGAGGAGGAGGAGTGCAGGGTCTTTGATGCTCTCTGAGCCTTGTTGCTTCTTTCAGACTTTTCATTACCCAACTAGATAACATCATCAGCTCAAATCCCACTCCCTTCTAGCACTGATGATGTTACCTGGTTTGAGTAATGAAAATTCTGCAAGGCAACAACCAAGCTCAGAGGGCACCAAGGACCCCTCAGAAAAACCAAATTTTACTTACGGATGCAGCAACACCAAATGACACTCCATGGCACGGGACCTAGTTACCTGCGAGACCACATCCTACCCCATACATCCCTTCGGCCGATTCACTCCCACAGAGAGGGACTTCTCCGGGTGCCGTCCACTAGGCAATGCCAGCGGGCAACGCCCAGGGGAAGGGCCTTCTCTGTGGTGGGCCCAACCCTCTGGAATGACCTTCCCCCTGACATTAGAACGACCACAGAGCTCCGCACCTTCTGCCAGAAATTAAAGACACTCTTGTTTCATCAGGCCGGTTTGGCCTAAGCTATTTACCTAGCCTACAGTCTGTACCATAAATTGTTTTAATTGGGTTTTAGATGGGGTTAATATTTTAATATTTTAAAATTTTTAGCACAGGGATAATTTATTCAATTTGGTATTAATTATTTATATTTGTGATATTATGTGTTTTAATTTCCTCTGCACCGCCCGGGTCCCTTCGGGGAGAGGGTGCGGTTATATAAATCCAACAGAATGAATGAATGAATGAATGAATGAATGAATGAATGAATGAATGAATGAATGAAACTGAAGTAGCTTAAAAGGAACTGGGAAAGACTGAACAATGTGGAATTCAGAGATTAGGAAATAAACAGGCAAATGGTTCCCCCCTCCCCCCATCATTACTGGTGTGTAAAAAGCCAGAACAATGTAGTTGTCATATATACACAAAAAATGGAAAGATACATCAATTCTAACAGTGGAAGGATGGGTGGAAAAAGTGATGGAGCTGGCAAAATTAACCATTTTAATTAAAGAAAAGGATGTATTCAGTTTTCTATCTAGTTGGGAACTGCTTCTATGTTTCTGCTCATTAAATTATTGACTTTGGGTTTTGCTTGTTAGATATGGTTGGTCCACCCGCGGCCAGCAGAGCTGGCAGCAGATTCACACAGTGAGACGGTTTGGGGGGGAACCTGGGCCAGTCCTGGAGTCTGGAGAAGGCTCTGATGAGGGCTCTGTGTAGGAGGCAGAGAGGGGGCCAGGGCCTTCTGACAGTTATCAGCTGCCTTCAGAGTCAGACATCAGTGAGGCAGACAAACAGCTGGAGCCTGTTCCCAGTGTGCGCATGCGCAGAGCTGCCAGATGAAGGGAACAGCTAAAGAACAGGGGTCAACTTGGGAGTAAAGCCACAGGTGGACGATGAATGGCTCCCTCCCAGAGGGAATAAAAGAGGAGCGAAAGGGGAGTGGAGTTT
Organism: Rhabdophis nuchalis; assembly: GCA_039707465.1. Classification (NCBI taxonomy): domain Eukaryota; kingdom Metazoa; phylum Chordata; class Lepidosauria; order Squamata; family Natricidae; genus Rhabdophis; species Rhabdophis nuchalis. The sequence goes on from CM077659.1 coordinate 19,642,562, forward strand.
ACAGGAGACCGTTAGTTCGCTTAATTGGTTCGTGACTCTCCGAGACTCCTTGCCAAGTTTTTCAGATATGGCAGCTCTCCAACAAACTCAAACTCAACCCGTCCAAGACCGAGTGGCTGTGGTTTCCGGCCTCCCGGTTTAGCCAGTTGACTCCATCACTGGCCATGGGGGTGCGAAGTACTGGCCCCTGTGGAGAGGGTGCGCAATCTAGGAGTCCTCCTGGATTCCCGGCTGTCCCTGGAGGACCAGGTGGTGGCCGTGGCCAGGGGGGCATTTTACCAGGTCCGCCTGCTCCGCCAATTGCGCCCCTTACTTGACCGGGAGGCCCTTCGCACAGTCACTCAAGCGCTCGTGACTTCTCGCCTGGACTACTGTAACGCTCTCTACATGGGGCTCCCCTTGAGATGCACTCGGAGGTTGCAGTTGGTCCAGAATGCGGCCGTGCGGGTGATTATGGGTGCTTCAAGGCAATCCCGCATAACACCGCTCCTGCGCGAGCTGCACTGGCTGCCTGTGACCTTCCGCGTGCATTACAAGCTTTTGATGACCATCTTCAAGGTGCTCCATGGCACGGGGCCTAGCTACCTACGAGACCGTCTGCTGCCCCATACGTCCCTACGACCAATACGCTCTCACAGAGAGGGTCTGCTCCGGGGTGCCGTCATCTCGGACTCCGTGTCATCTCGGACCTCCGCCTGTTCCGCCAGCGTTTAAAAACGCACTTCTTCGACCTAGCCGGCCTGGCATGATTTTACTCGACACTGCACTGCTTTTAGTTATCAAAGTTTTAATTCAGGGGTTTTAATTGGTTTTAGCGCAGGGTGGGTTAATTTAATTTAGTTTTAATGAATATTATTCTTGTATATATGTATTTATATTTTATATTCCCTGTGGGCCGCCCCGAGTCCCTTTGTGGTGAGATGGGTGTGGGTTATAAATGCGAATAAAATAAAATCAAAATCAAATCCAAGACAGAGAAGGTCTGTGACTGTAAATCCTCCCTTGAAAGACTTTGCTGGATGTGAATGAGCAGAATTCACAGTCAATTAATAAAAGGAGGGTTTTTTTGTCAGGACCAGGAGTTTGCTTCGTGCTCTTGGGAAGCCTCGGTCAGAACATTCGGTTAGTTTGCTATTATGCAAACGGATTCACTAAATATAGGAAAGTAAGAGGCCAAAGGCTGTCACTTTATTTTGCATTTTACTGTGCCAAAAATGTTGGAAGTCAATGCCTTTCCTCCCCTTTCCCCTCTCCTCTACCCTTTCCCCCCTTCTCCGTCTCCCTATTATCTTTATTTTCATTTGTATTTTATATTACGACAAACGATAATAACCGTTTTTAAAAAGCGTCAAAACAGCTGAAAAATGAGTTTTGACCTCAGAACATTTCATTCCCAGAAAACAACATTGCTTGGAATCCTGTGCATATTTCGGGAAGTTCTAAAGCTTGGAGTGACCCTTAATTACCAGCATTTGCTGAGAACTCTGTTCCAAAGAGAGCATATAAACCCTGCAATAAAAATAATACCCCCTACTTAATAATTGTCGATAAGGAAGAGAAAAGACTCTGGATAGCGGACGTGGCTACCTGGAGGCAGCAGAATGGAAGGGAAAGAACTGGGGAAGATAATAAAATACCAAGACCTGGAAGTAGAAATAGAACAACTACGGGGAAAGCAAGCCAAGGAAGGACCAAGAGTCAAAGGGGCCTTGAGTGCAACTCGAAAACATCTGGAGTACCACTTGAACATCGTCAACATTGACAAATTCACCATCAGTCAACTGGGGCTTTTACTCAAAACAGCTTCTTCTTCTATTGATTGCTTTATTCAAACAGGAGAATATATTTAATTGTGGTTTTTTATTTGGGTATCCCCCCCAAAAAACCTCTGACTTTGGTTTTGCAGATTAGATAGATCCATTGTTATAGAAATGGTGAGTTATATAAAGATAAAGGTAAAGATTCCCCTCACACATGCGTGCTAGTCGTTCCCGACTCTATGGGGCGCTGCTCATCTCTGTTTCAAAGCCGAAGAGACAGCGCTGTCTGAAGACGTCTCCGTGGTCATGTGGCCAGCATGACTAAATGCCGAAGGCGCACGGAACGCTGTTACCTTCCCACCAAAGGTGGTTCCTATTTTTCTCCTTGCATTTTTATGTGCTTTTGTACTGCTAGGTTGGCAGAAGCTGGGACAAGTAATGGGAGCTTACTCCATTACGTGGCGCTAGGGATTCGAACCGCTAAACCTTTCTGATTGACAAGCTCAGCATCTTACCCACTGACCTACCGCATCCCCTTGAGTTATATACTAATGTGTAAAAGTAAAATGTTGAGGTGGGAATATTACCTTGTACTATGCTAGAAAGTCAGAAGTCAACGCCTTCTTCTTCTCTCCCTTGTATGTTTTCTTTCCCCCTCTCGTTCCCCTTCTTTCAATTTCCTATTTTTATTTTTCTGTGTATTTTATACATTGATAAAACAATAAAAGTCATGAACACAAGAACAGCTTCTTCTTCTTCTTCTTCCATGTCTAGATCAAACTTCAAACTGCCCGAATAAAGCCACCTTCCTGGCTTTGTCACTGGCCAAAAATAAGTCATTATTGGTACATGTTTCAGGTAGTAGTTGACATACCAGTAGATAGGTCGGCCTCCGTGTTTCCATCCTGTGACATTGTCACTCTCAAACCCCTACATCTGTCTGTCCTAAATCCTTGGGAAGGACTTAACAGGCAGACCAAAATGCCGAATCCAGTTTGAACAAGATCTAGTTAAGTGTGCAATTAATAATAAATAAATAAATAATAATGATAATGATAACTACTATACATGGATGACTTAAAAAAAAACTGTAGAAGAAGAAAAACAAAGTTTAAATGATTATGTGAACCAAAGTACAGAAAAATTGCTGCAGGCTGTGAAAATGGAGAACAGCATAAAAACAACAGAAACAATAATAATAATAATAATCTTTATTGTCATTGTAATAAGATTGTAATAAAATTACAATGAGATTGGTTAAAGCAATATAAGGTGGAATATAAGGAAAAACAGCTGGATGACAGATTAAATAGATGGAAGACCAAGGAAAAACATTGAAAGAAAATGTGATGACAACTTGACATGGACATGGCTTAAGATGGGAAGAAAGAAAGAAATGGAAGGTTTAATACTGGCCGCTCAAGAACAAGCACTACAAACTAATGCCACAAAAGCGAAGATACAAAAATCCACTGACAACCCAAACTGCCGACTTTGCAATAACAAAGTTCAAACTGTTTCACATTTAATATGTGAATGCAGCAAAATCACACAAACTGATTACAAAGCTAGACACGACCGAGTTGCTAAATTAATCCACTGGTCATTATGTAAAAAATATGGTTTACCTGTATCCAGAAAGTCATGGGAACACAAAGTGGAAAAGGTTATCGAGAATGAGAGGGTGAAGATCTTGTGGGACTTTCTAATACAAACAGATCGTCATTTGGAGCACAACACACCAGATATCACGGTTGTAGAGGGCCGAAGTGTACAGTTCATTGATATCGCTGTTCCTGGAGATGCCAGAGTCGAAAAAAAAGAACTAGAAAAAATAATGAAATATTGCGACCTGGCCATCGAAACCACACGGCTATGGATGAAGCATGTCACAGTGACACCCATTGTCATCGGGGAACTTGGCACCATGTCCAAAAATTTTACTAAATATATCAGCAAATTGCAGCTTCCTGCAATAACACCAGCGGAACTGCAAAAAACGGCGCTACTTGGCACATCTTACATTCTACGAAGATACTTGGTTGATACTTAGGATGCTGGCAGCAAACTGTATCAACAATTAGCACCAGTCAATAGTATTTGTAATGCATTTTTAAATGTTCAGTTGGCTGAGTTTCATGTTTTATGAATGAAGTAAATAATGATAATAATGATAATAATTATTACTATCTTACTAGCTTATTACTAGTTTACTATCAATCCGAGCCAGCAAAATATGGTTCATTGACATTGCAATACCTGGCGATGCACGAATTGAAAATAAGCAGCAAGACAAAATCACAAAGTACCGGGACTTGCAAATTGAAGTTGAGCGACTATGGAAAAAGAAATCATCTGCTGTCCCGATTGTAATTGGAGCCCTTGGAGCAATACCTAAAGGGCTACCTCGCTATGTAGAAATTCTAAATTTACCAGACTTGAACATACTGACTCTACAAAAAACCCACCCTAATTGGAACAGCTTCTATCCTCCGACATTACCTTAACAGTTCCTAGGTCCTTGGTTAGGACTCGAGCTGTTGAGCTACCAACCAGCCCCAAAGGCTGTGAATCTCACCAAAGATTAACCACATAATAATAGTAGTAGTAGTAGTAGTAGATTTTTACATTCTATATTTTATGAAGGTACTTGGGTGAGACCTAGGACGCTGGCAGCAACCCATATCAACCATTAACACCAGCCAATGGTATTTGTGACACATCTTTAAATGTTCAGTTGACTGAGTTTCATGTTTAATGAATAAAGTATAATAATAATAGTAATAATAGTAAAAAAAACAGGGATACCCATTGTCATCGGGTACTATGTCCAAGAATTGGTACTATGTCCAAGAATTTTATAAAACACATCAAGAAATTGCAGCCTCCTGCAATAACACCAGTGAAACTGCAAAAAACTGTGCTACTCAGAACTTCGTATATTTCAAGAAGGTACTTGGTTGAGACCTAGGATGCTGGCAGCAACCCCTATCAACCATTAGCATCATTCAATGGTATTTGTAATGCATTTTTGAGTGTTCAGTTGACTGAGTTTCATGTTTAATGAATAAAGTATAATAATAGTAACAACAACAACTGGAAAAAGAACTGGAAAAAAATCACGAAATACTTGCAACCTGTCCATCGAAATGGCGTGATTATGAATGAAGCATGTCACAGTGACACCCATTGTCATCGGGGCACTTGGCACCATGTCCAAGAACTTTATAAGATACATCAACAAATTGCAGCTTCCTGCAATAACATCAGCGGAACTGCAAAAAACTGTGCTACTCGGAACATCTTATATTTTAAGAAGGTCCTTGGTGGATACCTAGGATGCTGGCAGCAAACCATATCAACCATTAGCACCAGTCAATGGTATTTGTAATGTGCTTTTGAATGTTCAGCTGACCGACTGTCATGTTTAATGAATAAAGTAAATAACAACAAAAACAATAATAGAAAGGGGTCCGGACTTACCATATATCCTGGTCCACAGGTGCATTTCCCTGTGATGCTGTCACAATCTGCTCCATTTTGACAATGGCAAACAAGGCGACAACTTTCCCCGTAGGACCCGGGCGCACACGTCTCGTTGCAATAAAGGCCTGCCCAACCGGCTTTGCAGTTGCATTCGCCAGACAGAGGATGGCAACTGTTAAAAAAAGAGATCCGGGATTAATCAGCTATTCCACCAGGAAGAAAAGCAACCTTGGGTCCTTGGGAGCCAACATCTGACCAGTTGAATGTCGCACCATGTTTACAAACATTCCAGCTGAAGATCTATGGAGATTCTCAGTCATCCAAGATATGGTTGTCTCAAAGGTACCGTATTTATTCGACTATAACGCGCACCCGTGTATAACGCGCACCCCCTAATTTTCGATTAAAAATCGGTATAAAATTTTTATACCGATTTTTATAAAGCATGACGGCCGGGCTCCGCAGCTGAGGGGCGATGGAGCGATGCCGTTCCACCCTAACCGCGTCTCTTTCTGCCTCCGCTTCTCCCCCCGCGTCTCTTTCTGGGCTCCGCTTCTCCCCCCCGCGTCTCTTTCTGCCTCCGCTTCTCCCCCCGCGTCTCTTTCTGCCTCCGCTTCTCCCCCCGCGTCTCTTTCTGCCTCCGCTTCTCCCCCCGCGTCTCTTTCTGGCTCCGCTTCTCCCCCCGCTGCCGCCGCGCAGAAACCCGAACCCTCGTTTATAACGCGCACCCAAACTTTGAGTTCTTTTTTGGGTACAAAATTTTGCGCATTATACTCGAATAAATACGGTACTTTTTTTTCCCCAAGGGGCAACTGGACTTTCTGGTTTTTCTTCGAAGACATTTCGCTTTTCATCCAAGAAGCTTCTTCAGCTCTGACTGGATGGTGGGGAATGGAAGGACTGATACTCCTTGAAGACAGCTGGTCAATTGCATTCTTTTAGATAGAGTCCTTGAGACCACTTGGAGGTTTACCTGTGTCCTCGGGGGTCACCTGAGAGGTGCAAAAGGTTCCTGTGGATCCTTCTTGGAACTGCTGAAAAGACTGTATTGTAGATTGGAGAGAGATGATTCCCTCGCTCTCTGTTATGAGAAGGGTGCTCAATTTTGAGATAGATGGCCTTTTTAAGCCCTCTTTCAAACCAGCGATCCTTTCTGTCCAAAATATGGACAAAATATGACACTACTCAGGTGACCCTGAGGCAGGGGTGGGTTCCTGCCAGTTCTAAGTTCTTCTCTAGAAGAGGTTCCACAAATCTACAGGGCCGTTTAGAACCGGTTCCAGCTCCCTCCCCCCCATCCGTCCAAGAGGAAGAGCGAGAGGAGGAATCCTGGGAGTCGAAGTCCACAAGTCTTAAAGCTGTCAAGTTTGAACACCCCTGGGGTTTTCTTTCCCTAAAGGGTTAGGGATGCAAGGGTCTTGTAACTTGACAGCTTTAAGACTTGCGTGCTTCAAATGCCAGAGTTTCTGAGCCAACATTTTGGTTGCTAAGCAAGAGCGTTGTTAAGTGAGTTTCGCCACATTTTACAAGTTGGCCACGCCCACCCAGTCACAAGACACTCCCACTCAGTCACATGGCTGGCAAGCGACTCCCACAAAGCAGGCCACACCTACAGAAGAGGTTCTAAAAATGTTTGAAACCCACCACTGCCCTGAGGACACAGATCAACCTCCAGGTGGCCTCAATGACTCTCTAAAAGAATGCAAATGACCAGCTGTCTGTAAGGAGTATCAATCTTGATGCTATCCGTCTGTTAATGCAGCCTAGGATTACACTGACTTTACTTTGAGAATGCAAACCAGAATTATAAAGTCCCCAGGAAAAGTTTTACTTGGCTGGCCTAGTTTCTACCCGCCTCCCTCCTCCCCCACTTAAGCTATCAACGGAAGAGCTAGCACATAATGTTGTGCCTGAAAATTACCAAGTTCTGTAGCTGTCTTATGCTTCCTCGAGTAACTAATTAAAACAATTAATCAGCTTAATAAAAAAATTTAAAAAAAAGTTTCCAACTGACATACTCCTTGAATTATATGTTCCTCGGTACACACCTCTTAACATTTAGATGAAAACTCATAAAAACAGCCAGTGCCTCCACCCACCTCCGCTTCTATTAATCTCCGTGGAATGAAAACAGAAAATGAAAAAAAGGTTTAGTTTCCCTGGTTTTGCCTTGCTTCTTTGTGGCACATACAACGCTACGTTTTTCCAGGAAACTTGGCACCCGCACAGCTAAATTAAATCTTTCAAAAGTAATAGATGTTCCTTGCCGTCAGAATCCGTATATTACAATTCAGGCAAACAGCACTTCACCTGGTAAGCATTTCTCCTGCAAGGCGGAGCCTTTCATCAGAATATAAAAGGTTAGGCCTTTTAAAAACAAATTACCAACATGAAATGCGGCTATTTTATGAGTGGCACAAAGTTTATTCCCCTAAATAATAAGCATGCAAGAGACAAACAGCAAAAGGCACAGAATCAACAGCCGATACGCCATTCAGGAGAAGCTAAAGGGTATTTTTTAATCTCACTCTCTCTGTCTCTTACAATCTATATTTCTGCCTTCGGTAATATTCTGTCTCGGCTCGTATCTCCTGACTCTGAATCTTAGCCTCCTCTGTGCAAATTCCACTTATGAAATTCACTGAGGAAAGCGAAATGGACTCAAAACAAGTTGTGTCTGCCTAGATCTCTATTTTACTTTTTAGTTCAGCTCCAGCAAAGCGTCCACTATTGTTACAAGGTTGATATTGGGGGGACAAGGCTGAAGACCTTAGCTTGTTGGAATGAGATCTACAGTGGAAACTTGTTACTCACCCTTAATTGGGTCTGGGAGGCACAATGAGTACCAAAAACAATGTGTTCTGCCTGCAAGCCATCTTTTCTTTTGGACTTCAGGCCTGCTACACATTCTGCTATGCATTTTCTATTGTGGGAAAATGGGAGGGGGATTATACGAAGTTGGGTGATAGGTAGCCATAACAACATTCTTTCTAGAAAGCCAAGGTCATCCTTTCTCTCTACACCTGGCCGGAACTGGATGGGTGGAACTGCCAGCATGGCAGTGGAAGATTGAACCATGTGATGGACTTGTGGGGGTGGGGACCTGGTTACCTGCAAGACCGCCTCCTGCTACCAAACACCTCCCACTGACCAATTCGCTCCCACAGAGAGGGCCTCCTCAGGGTGCCGTCGGCCAGGCAATGTCGGCTGGCAACCCCCAGGGGGACAGCCTTCTCTGTGGCAGTCCCCGCCCTCTGGAATGACCTACCCCCTGACCTTCGTACGATCACAGACCTGCGCCTTTTCCGTCGGGCTTTGAAGACCTATTTATTTCGTGTGGCCGGCCTGGCGTAGTTTTAATTGTTTTTAGTAGGGGTTTTAGTAGGGTTTTAGGACAGGCTAATCATTTAATATATTTTGAACGTATTTTATGTTTTATACTATTGATTTTTATCGTTGCCTGTACACTGCCCTGAGTCCCAAAAGGGAGAAGGGCAGTATATAAATCTAATCAATAATAAAAATAATAATAACAGTAGTCTTGAACTTTCAACTGGGTGGGAAAAACCAGGAAGCTTTCAGATTCGGGTTTCCCCAGATGTGCCAACATGGCTCTCTTCATCAATTGGAACTTTGAGCCATACTTTGCCTTGGACTCTGATTTACTTTTGGATGCTCTTTGGAAGCCTGACATTAACCCGAATCTGAAAGTTCCCAACAAATTTTTCCCATAAGGAATAGTGTAGTAAGTCACAAGGCAGTCGACAAGTTCTAGCTTGAGTGTCAAGTACCAAACAACGAGTAATGGGACAAGATTTTCGTGTCAAAATGCATTGAGTACAGGTTGTCCTTCGACTTATGACCACAACTGAGCCCAACATTTATGTTGCTAAGCCCCACATTTGTTAAGTGAATTGTGCTGCATTTTACAGCCTTTCTTGGCACAGTTGAGTGAATCACTGCAGTGGTTAGAAACACGGTTGTTAAGTGAATCTGACTTCCCCATTGACTTTGCTTGTTAGAAAGTCGCAACAGGGGATCCCGTGACCCCAAGACACTGCAACCGTCATAAATATGAACTAGATGCCGAGCATCTGAATTTTGATCACGTGACCATGGGGATGCTGGTACAGTCATAAGTGTGAAAAATGGTCATAAGTCACATTTTCTGGTGCTGTTGTAACTTCAAATGGTGACAAAAAGAACTGTTGTAAGTCAAGGACTAATTGTACCCAATTCAATGAGTTTCAAAGCAGTTGAATACCAAGGTGCCCACTGTACAAGAATCACATCCCATTTTGGACACTGGTATCGTAATAATAATAATGTTGAATTTATTGACCGCTCCCTCTCCCCACAGGGACTCGGGGCGGTGCACAGGGAAAATAAAAACAATAAATATACAAAATACATACAAATTTAAAACAAATTAAACTTATTCCTGTGCTAAAATCCCTTAACTAAAAATCCCCACTAAATATAAATATACATTTAAAAACCCATAGACAGAGAGACTACCCTAGGCCGGCCAGGCGGAAAAGATGAGTCTTCAATTTCAGGCGGAAGGAGCGGAGGTCCGTGGTCGTTCTAATATCGGGGGGAAGGTCGTTCCAGAGGGCCAGGCCCGCCACAGAGAGAGCCCTTCCCCTGGGCGCCGCCCGCTGACAAAGTCTAGTGGACGGCACCCAGAGAAGTCCCTCTCTGTGGGAGCGAATCGGCCGTGAGGATGTGTGAGGCAGGATCCGATCCCGCAGATAGCTAGGTCCCGAGCCATGGAGCGCTTTAAAGATGATAACTAACACCTTGTGTTATGTTATCATGTGCCTTGGCTATGATGATAATGCCACGGTTAGACTGGAACCCAAATCCTTACAGACAGATGTCCTTTGAGAAGGTCATAGCTCCTTCCTCTTTTGGTACCTCCTTGTCTTCGAAACTTAACAAGCTGAAGCCGAGTTTCTTGGAAAGTTAAACCCCTGAAATGCCAACACAACGCATGAAAAATACATCTATGGATCCATGCCTGCCACTGTCTCTTCTGTCCCCCGAGGACCAAGATAAGGCTGAGCGGAATGACAGATTTTATCAGTTGAGTGACTAGACTCATTTATTAAGAGCTGCAGATACCATCTGGAGACAAGGCTGTTTCAAGGCAAGAAAGCAGCTACAAACAGATAGGAGGTTAAAAAGAAGCCAGCCGTGAATAGAAATCTGGCTGGATCTGAAGCATACAATGCAAAATATGATACTGGGGGAATAAAAGCTAAGAAGGTCATTTATTCCTATATCAAATTTGAAAGGCCTACCTAGCCTTCATTAAGAATTCACCCGGATTTCCTTAACGGATGCAACAATTCATGAAATGAGGGTAAACAGCAAAGGTTCCCCTCGCAAATATGTGCTAGTCGTTCCTGAGTCTAGTGGGGAGGTGCTCATTGTTCCTTGTCCTGCCTTCAGGTGCTTTGGGAAATACGTTGACCCTTCTCTCTTCTTCGTGGCAGCCCCTCAAATACTGGAATCCTGCTGTCATGTCGTCCCCGCCCCCCAGTCCTTCTTTTCTTTAGACTAGCCCAGGGGTCTGCAAAGTTGGCTCTTTTAAGACTGGTGGACTTCAACTCCCAGAATTCCCCAGCCAGCATGGCTGGCTGGGGAATTCTGGGAGTTGAAGTCCACCAGTCTTAAAAGAGCCGACTTTGCAGACCCCTGGGCTAGCCACCTCCAGTTCTTGCAACCATTCAAGTGGTTATTATTTTATTTATTTTATTAAATTTATACCCTGCCCTTCTCCTTGCAAGGACCCAGCGGTTACTATAAGGTAATCCTTGATTTACAACAGTTTTGTTTATTGACCGTTCAAAGTTAAGGTAAAGGTTCCCCTCACACGTATGTGCTAGTCATTCCCGATTCTCGGGGGCAGTGGCCATCTCCGTTTCTAAGCCGAAGAGCCAGCGCTGTCCCGAGACGTCTCCATGGTGATGTGGACGGCATGACTAAAGGCCAAAGGCGCACGGAACGCTGTTCCCGTCCCACCAAAGGTGGTTCCTATTTTTCTACTTGCGTTTTTACGACCTTTTGAACTGCTAGGTTGGCAGAAGCTGGGATAAGGAACGGGAGCTCATGCGGTGCTAGGGATTCGAACCACCAAACTGCCGACCTTTCTGATCGACAAGCTCAGCACCTTAGCCCCTGAGCCACTGCATCCCTAAAATGAGGGTAGGGAAACTCTTTATCCCTAAGAACACAAGGCAAACGGTCAAAGAAGGCAGGGCTGGCTAAGAACTCTGGAAAAGAACTATCAACCTGGAAGCAAACCTGGCTGAGGCCATCTTTGAGGCTTCAGGGTTGCCACAAGGAAGAAGAGATGGGGCGAGGGCAGAAGAGATCTGCAGTCAAAACAAAGTTTTCCAGTGGGAACCAAGGACATTGTCAGCCTCTGATTTAGTTCTGCTTTTGCCTGTAAAGGCTGACATGTTGAAAAGGGGGGAGGGCTGGGGGTTGCTAAGCTACTAAGGGGGCAGGAGATAGAGGCGGTTACAGTTGTTATCACATTCAGCTAACGAACTGCATTCCATTCTGATGATGACCCTGAGAAGGAGCTGCACCTGACGTCGTGGCTGACTTTGCATTGGACAATATGCTGGAGTCAAAGGGGGGAGGTTGGGTTATGCTTTATTACGTATGTTGCGCGCCTAAATGTTTCATTCCTTGCTTGACTTTGACTGGAGTCTTATCATTATCAGTAAAAGTAGCTTTGAACTTTCTAAATGAAGTCAAGTGTGTTCTTTCTTGATGATTGATGGAAACAGTCATGACAGACATTCTCACAAGTGGTTGGCCAGAGGAGGAGCAAAGAAACAAAGCAAACAGCCAGCAACTGTATTGCACAGTGTGACCAGTGACTTTGGAGGGGGAGAGGGAATCTTTCATTTTGGAATGAGGTGAAAGCTACGGGATACTTCACAGTCGGCTTTCACCAGTGATGCCAATAGGATATAGCCAATAAATTGTTCTTTGAGGAATTGGCCTGCCTCGGAATCCTGCTTTCAATGGGTGCGTTACTTGGAACCTCATCCAGAAGACCAGAGGTCCAGGAGCCCCTCTGCATCTTTGATATTGCACTTCTTAAAATCATGCGTAGGTTCCTGGAGAAGAAGGACTGACAGATGCAGGCAGAAGCCTAGAAACAGACCCTGTCCATGCCTGACAGCACAGGCTGCTCCAGCCAAGACCTCCATGAGGAGGATGCCAGCTGGCCTGCATCATTAAATATCATGCTCCTCCATTCCTGCCTCCCATGCCTCCCCTGATCTCCTCCATTCCTGCCACAGAGAAGCACCTGTGGAGGGTGGAACTTGCGGATATAGGGGAAGGCACAGCTGGCAGAAATGGAGGAGAAAGGGAGGGCACACTGAGGGGAAACTGCAGAGATCAGGGAAGGCCCGGCCCCCATGCAGCAGAGATCTGGAGACCAGCTGGCCAGCGGGAGGCGCGTACGCATGCATGGTGGAGCTGGGCTGGGGCGATGGCTGGTGTTAGGAATATGATCCTAGTGTTGGGTTGGCAATATATATAAGCCATGATTGGAATTGGTATCTGTAACTTTAACTGCTACAGTGGAATGTGATTGGCTGCCGCTTCCTCAGTCATAAGAGGGAGCTACAATCACTGTTAGACGCTGATCTCTTGGATGAAGGCTCTGTATGTCAGTTAGATCAGCAAAAGCAAAGAGAATCGTGAGTTAAGCAACAGTAAGCCAACTGTTTGAGTTATAGACTGCATTTGATTCAGGGCTACTTATCACTTGTTTGTGAAGAAGTATCTTATTTTATTTTTCCACCACAAGTAAAAGTCTACTTGTTTTACCTTCAGTGTCTGTGACTGATAGTGTGAATAACTAGAAACATATCTCTTGCTACATTCCGTTGCACATTTTTCAATCTCCTAGATATTAAGGAGATATCCTTAACAGCTGGCGTGCCGCAGAGAGGGCTCTCCATGCCACCTGTGGTACATGTGCCATAGGCTTGCCATCATTGGTATAGGGTCTCCTACTTGAGCAGGGATTGAACTAGAAGACCTCCCCGGCCCTTTCCAACTCTGTTATTCTGCCCTGCCACACTTTCTATTATTCTACTACACATTTTCTATGGTGGGAAAATGGGGGGTGGGTGGGAATTGTATGGAGTTAGATGATATGTAGCCATAACAAAATTCTTTCTAGAAAGCCAAGGTCATTCCTATGTCTCTGCACCTCTACACCTGACCGGAACTGGATGGGTGGAAACTGCCAGCATGGCAGTGGGAGATGGGACTATGGGATGGACTTGTGGGTGTGGGGGGCAAGATCTTGAACTTTCAACTGGGTGGGAAAACCGGGAAGCTTTCAGATTCAGATTTTCCCAGATGGGCCAACATGGGTCTCTTCATCAATTGGAATTTTGAGGAATCTTTTGCCTGGGACTCTGATTGACTTTTGGATGCTATTTGGAACCCTGACATTCTATCCTTAATGCAGAGAATTTTATATTCTCCTTTCTTTGCCCCCATTCAAGAGAGTGGTTAGTATATAAAGCCCTCCACATCTGAAGCAATTATCTTTTGAGCTGCTATTCCAATAAAGGCTGTTGATCTTTCTTGCTCAGATCTTCAACGAGGCACATTTTGTAGGTCCCTCCATGAATACGTTCTACATTGATAGATTCCCCACCCCTCTTTCGCAGCGACTACATCTTTACTTTACTTTAATTCGACTTATTAACCGCCCCCTCTCCCCGAAGGGACTCGGGGCGGTGCACAGGAAATATAAAAAACACAATATATCACAATAAATACATAAATATTTAAAACTATATTAAACTAACACCATGTGCTAAAATCTTCCCGTTAAAATTATCATAAAACCCAATATAAAAATTTCTCTACTAACTAAGGCTAAGTACAGTAGGTTAGGCCAGGCCGGCCTGTTGGAAAAGGTAAGTTTTTAATTGCTGGCGGAAGGAGCGGAGGTCCGTGATGGATCTAAGTTCAGGGGGTAGGTCGTTCCAGAGGGTAGGGCCCGCCACAGAGAAGGCCCTTCCCCTGGGCGTCACCCCGCTGGCATTGCCTAGTGGACGGCACCCGGAGAAGTCCCTCTCTGTGGGAGCGAATCGGCCGAAGGGATGTGTGGGGTAGGATGCGATCCCGTAACTAGGTCCCATGCCATGGAGCGCTTTGAAGATGGTAACCAGTACCTTGAAGCGCACCCGAAAGACCACAGGCAGCCAGTGCAGCTCGCGCAGGAGCGGTGTTACATGGGAATACCTGGAGGTACCCAATATTGCCCGCGCGGCTGCATTCTGAACTAGCTGTAGCCTTCGGGTGCACCTCAAAGGGAGCCCCATGTAGAGAGCGTTGAAACGATTTTTGAAACGATTCATGAAACGATTTTTCTACTGAAGTTGAGGTTGGCTCTTTGTTACAGAAGAGTCTTAAAATCTGTCTTTTCTATGCGGGCTTTTTAAGTTGAGAGGGTTCCCTTTACCTGTTGGGTTGAATCATTTTAATTGTCGTATTGGATTTTAGCTTGAGCCCGAATTCTCTCAGTTGCTTTGAGCTGTGAAATGAGAGTGGGGCAGCACCTATTTTTTTCTTACATTAATGGACGCGATGAGAACTCAAGCGCCAGTTTGGGATTATGAAGAGAAGCCGTTCATAACATCAGGATGTGTGACAGAGGTCGACTCCTTCGAAATGAAAATGTATCTAACAGTCGCTAGGCTTCTCCCACAGAAAAGGAGCCTGGATGAATTCAAAACTGAGAGGGGGAAATGTGTCATTTAAGAACTGGGATTATTTTTCTACTAATGTCCTTTCCTTTTCTTTCCTTTCTTTTCTTCTCCTTCTTCCCCTTTTCCCTTTCCATCCCCTTCTTCCTTTTTTCCCTTTCCTTCCCTTTCTTTCCTTTCCCTTCCTCTTTTCTTTCCTTTTCCTTCTTCCCTTTTTCCTTTCCTTTCTTTCCTTTCCCTTTTTCCTTTCCCTTCCCTTCTTCCTTCTTCCCCTTTTCTTTCCTTTCCCTTCTTCCCTTTTTCCTTTCCTTCCTTTCCCTTTTTCCTTTCCCTTCCCTTCTTCCTTCTTCCCCTTTTCTTTCCTTTCCCTTCTTCCTTTTTTCCTTCTCTTTCTTTCCTTTCCCTTCTTCCTTTTTTCCTTTCCCTTCTTCCTTTTTTCCTTTCCTTTCTTCCTTTTTTCCTTCCATTTCTTTCTTTCCCCTTCTTCCTTTTCTCCTTCACTTTCTTCCCTTTCCCTTCTTCCTTCTTCCCCTTTTCTTTCCTTTCCCTTCTTCCCTTTTTCCTTTCCTTTCTTTCCTTCCCCTTTTTCCTTTCCCTTCCCTTCTTCCTTCTTCCCCTTTTCTTTCCTTTCCCTTCTTCCTTTTTTCCTTCTCTTTCTTTCCTTTCCCTTCTTCCTTTTTTCCTTCTCTTTCTTTCCTTTCCCTTCTTCCTTTTTTCCTTCTCTTTCTTTCCTTTCCCTTCTTCCTTTTTTCCTTTCCCTTCTTCCTTTTTTCCTTTCCTTTCTTCCTTTTTTCCTTCCATTTCTTTCTTTCCCCTTCTTCCTTTTCTCCTTCACTTTCTTCCCTTTCCCTTCTTCCTTCTTCCCCTTTCCTTTCCTTTCCCTTCTTCCTTTTTTCCTTCCCTTTCTTTCCTTTCTCTTCTTCCTTTTTTCCTTTCCTTTCTTTCCTTTCCCTTTTTCCTTTCCCTTCCCTTCTTCCTTCTTCCCCTTTTCTTTCCTTTCCCTTCTTCCTTTTTTCCTTCCCTTTCTTTCCTTTCTCTTCTTCCTTTTTTCCTTTCCCTTCTTCCTTTTTTCCTTTCCTTTCTTCCTTTTTTCCTTCCCTTTCTTTCCTTTCCCTTCTTCCTTTTCCCCTTTTCTTTTCTTTCCTTCCCCTTCTTCCTTTTTTCCTTCCCTTTCTTTCCTTTCCCTTTTTTCCTTTCCCTTTTTCCTTCTTCCCCTTCCCTTCTTCCTTTTTCTCTTCCCCTTCCTTCTTCCTTTTTCCCCTTTCCTTTATTCCTTTCCCTCTCCTTCTTCCTTTCCTTCTTCTTCTTTCCTTCTCCTTCTTCCCTTCCCTTCCCTTCCCTTCCCTAGCTTGCCTTCTTCTCTCTGATGGACAAAGCTTATTGCCTGCGTCAGATGATCTGGCTTTAGCAAAAGAGCCAGATTTGATTTGATTTGTGGAGCCAAAGGCATATAATTTAGGCACCAATCATACCACGATCTTACAGAGAATTTCAACGCCATAATCTCTGAGGCAGGAGCTTAACTCCAGACAAGCGTTTGAGTGATCTCTGTGAAAACTTCTACCTTGCTGTTTGTCTCCGGGTTAAAAGGGGTCACTTTGGACTGGAACTCTGGACCGGCAGAAAAAGGTCAGATAAATTATAAATGCTTGTTTGAATTGGGGTTGAGAGCGTTGAGCGGTTCTGAAATAAACAAATATGGCAGAAATGGAAAAGCGGCTGAACACAGAAGGATCACCTGCAGAAGATCGGAAAGAGTTCGCCAACTTTTATGAGTGTGCACTACTGCCAGGTGCAAAGTAAAACAAGAAGAAGAAAGCTCTGTTGAGCTCAGACGTCCATCGGCTCAAGAATGCCAGTCTGTTGAAACACCCCCCACCCCACCCACCCCGCCTCTACCTGCTGACTAGGTGGTGCATCCATTCAATGCAGATCATCTGATGTGGAAAAGAAATGAGATGAAGCCAAGGGTCAAAGTCAAAAACCACACCGTGGACTGAGTCGCATTTACTGTGAGTTTTCTCAGTCAGGGAGAAGAAAGGCAAGCAAGCAAGCAAGCAAGGAAAGAGGAAGTTCCCAGAGAGGTAGGATGTTAAGACTGGAAGGGACCCTTGAGGTCTTCTACTCCAACCCCCATACTCAGTGTGAAAATCCTCAGCCCAGGCAAATGGCTGTCCTTGCCTTGAAAATGATGGAGGCCCCACATCTGCAAGAAGAAGACTGGACAAGAGTCCAGAAAGTTCAGGGTACCTAAAGAGGTGCTGAATCGCCAGAAGATATCAGTCTCTGTGGAACCTCCACCCACTGGTTCTTGTTCTGCCTTTAGACTCTATGGAGAATGAATCCATGCCCTGTTTCTGCAACAGCTCTACATGCAAGGGAGGATTTCTCAGAGGAAGCATGTGGGGGGGAAGGAAAACAAATTCTGAAAGAGGAAGGGAGGAAAGGACGGAGGGACGGAGGAAGGAAGGGAGAGGAGCAAGGAAAGAAGGAAGGAAGAGGGACAGGAGGGAGGGAAAAAAGATGAAGAAAGGAAAAAGAAAGAAAGGAAGCAGGGAAGGGAGGAATAAGGGAGGGAGGAAAGGAAGGAAGGAAAAGAAAGGAAGGAAGGAAGGAAGGGAGAGAGGGAAAAAGGAAGGAAAAAGAGGAAGTAAGGAAAGAGAGAGGGAGAGAGGGAGGGAGGAAAAAAGATGAGGGAAGGAAGGACAAAAGAAAGCAAGGAGGGAGGGAGGGAAGAAAGGAAGAGAAAGGAAGGGAGGGAGAAAAGAAAAAGAGGAAGGGAAAAAGAAAGAAGGGAGGGAAGGAAGGAAGGAAGAAAGGAAGGGAAGAAAGGAAGAAAAGAGGGAGGGAGGGAGGAAGGAAGAAAAAAAGATGAAGGAAGGGAAAAAGAAAGAAAAGAAGAAGGAAGGAAAGAGGGTGGGAGGGAGGGAGGAAGGAAGGAAGGAAAGACGGACGGAGAGAGGGAGGAAGGAAGAAAAAAAGATGAAGGAAGGGAAAAAGAAAGAAAAGAAGAAGGAACGAAAGAGGGTGGGAGGGAGGAAGGAAGGAAGGAAAGAGGGAGGGAGAGAGGGAGGAAGGAAGGAAGGAAGGAAGAAAAAAAAGATGAAGGAAGGAAAAAAGAAAGAAAAGAGGAAGGAAGGAAAGAGGGTGGGAGGAATGAAGGAAGGAAGGAAGAAAAGAGGGAGGGAGAGAGGGAAGAAAAAAAGAGCAAGGAAGGAAAAAAAGAAAGAAAAGAGGAAGGAAGGAAAGAGGGAGGGAGGAAGGAAGGAAGGAAGGAAGGAAAGAGGGAGGGAGAGAGGGAGGGAGAGAGAGAAGAAAAAAAGAGGAAGGAAGGAAAAAAAGAAAGGAAAGAGGAAGGAAAGAGGGTGGGAGGGAGGAAGGAAGGAAGGAAGGAAGGAAGGAAGGAAGGAAAGAGGGAGGGTGGGCCAGGAGCCCATTCGCTGCCGTCTGCTGCCTTGCTCACTGCTGGCACATGGTCCTGGAGAGCCTTCTTCCCACCTTGACTCTCCAAAAGGAAAGACCCATCAACCATATTTGAAAGATGCTCTTCTCCCCAGTTCAACTTCTCCCCTTTCCAGCTTAACCCAGCAAGATGCTGCTCTTCCCATGCCCAACTGGCAATTCCCCCCTCCCCATGACTTGCAGGGGGCCCAAGAGCAGGAGGAGAATCCCTTCCCTTATGCAGAGAAAGCACCTGGTGACCTTTTCCTCCTGGCTGCTGGAAAGCGCCTCCCTCTACACACCTTCCCCTTTTGCAGAAGTACCGCACACCTACCTGACTGTGTTAGGAGGATGACACGGACACTGCTTGTTGCATTTCAGCCCGTAGTATCCCTCGGGACAGATCCGCTCCTGACAATGGATGCCCTTAAAGCCCGGATCGCACAGGCACGCTCCGTTGACGTGGTAACACTTGGCTCTGTTCTCGCAGTTACACTTCTCCATGCACTGGAAGCCAAAGGTCCCCACTGGGCACTCCTCTTGACACCTACGAAGAAACACCAGGGGCTCAGCGTCAGGTAGTCCATTCTGCAGGATTTGCAAAAGACTTGGGTTTGGTAGAACATCCATGACCCTGTAGTCAGAGGTGTCCAGAGTGAGGGGAGGCTCCACCCGTTTTAAAATGGTCAAGGTTGAGAAACACTGGGCTAAACAATCAATCAATCAATCAGAAGCAGTGGTGGGTTTCTGCAGGCTCGCACCTATTCGCGAGAGCCGGTTGGTGAAATTTAGAGAACCGGTGAGAGGGGGTTCCACCGGCGTACCTGGCAGTAAATCTGGCCCGCCGCTGCCAGTGACCCAACGGGAGGGAAAGGAAAGGAAAGGAAAGGAAGGAAGGAAGGAAGGAAGGAAGGAAGGAAGGAAGGAAGGAAGGAAGGAAGAATTTATCATCACAATTGAGTCCAAAATTTTGGTTGCTAAGCAAGAGCGTTGTTAAATGAGTTTCACCACATTTTAAAAGGTGGCCACTCCCACCCTGTCACATGACTGCCAAGCCACGCCCACAAAATAGGCCACACCTACAGAGTAGGTTCTAAAATTTTTTGAAACCCACCACTGATCAGAAGCCACGAGGGATTGCTCCATACAAGCATCTAACCCAAACTCCCAATCTGTCAACACTCTGTCAACGTTGCATGGGATTTGACCAGTATGAGACCACTTCTGATGCTGTTAGACGTGGTATAGTAGTGAGCTGTTAGTTTGCTCAGCTAGATTAAACCCAGCATGCTGTTTTGGGCATGAGAAATGTGTGAAGGTGCGACTGGCTGTTTCAGGAACTTTGAACCAAGGGTCTCCAAACCTGGGAACCTTAAGACTTGTGGACTTCAACTCCCAGAATTCCCCAGCCATCCATGTCTAAACCAGGGGTCTCCAACATTGGCAATTTAAAGACTTGTGGACTTCAACTCCCAGAGCTCCTCAGCCAGTTTTGTGGGGAGGTTGAATTCTGGGAGTTGAAGTCCACAAGTCTTAAAGTTCCCAAGTTCAAGTGAGCATTTTAGGCTAGATCCAATCAAGAGAAACGGTCTTGATTGGATCTAGCCTGCCAATGTACAAAGAAAC
Source organism: Rhabdophis nuchalis (assembly GCA_039707465.1). Taxonomy (NCBI): domain Eukaryota; kingdom Metazoa; phylum Chordata; class Lepidosauria; order Squamata; family Natricidae; genus Rhabdophis; species Rhabdophis nuchalis. Next base: position 19,662,639 of record CM077659.1, read on the forward strand.
CGAGTGGGTTGTGTTACCAACATTCCTTGGTTTCGGATGAAAATCATTTTATTTTTCCCACTGAGAAAGAACTTTTCAACAAACCAAGGTTGGAGACCCTGGTCCTCAACTAAGGTTTTCCTTCACGTTTCTTCCCCAAGGGAGAGGGGAAGCTTCTGGAATGGTTGAGTTTCTCCCCTTAGTTGAAAACTGATGGTCATCATCATCTTTTAATGACCACTTAATCCCTTGCAGGGTGGAGTCTGGGCAACTGAGTGGAGATAGCTGAGTGTTTTAATGGCCAGATGCCTGTCCTGTTGCCAATGAGAAGTTTTGTTCAGCGGATATATTCTCATTGTGAGAGAGAAATATTTGTCTCCACCTAGGATCGAACTCACAGCTTCTTGACTGTGAGGTGGGAGCTCCACCTCTACGCCACCGCACTACTCCCAGTTGAAAACTGATGGTGATCTCTTTAAATTCGACTTTATGTTGGCCTAAATTGCATCTTATGTACCCACAGGGGCATTGGACCCTTATTGCAGGGGTCTCCAACCTTTGCAACTTTAGGTCTGAAGGACTTCAGCTCCCAGACTTCTCCAGCCAGCAAAGCTGGCTGGAGAAGTCTGGGAGCTGAAGTCCTTCAGACTTAAAGTTGCAAAGGTTGGAGATCCCTGCCTTATTGGATTTGCATTTCTCCAAGGGTGGCAACACAACTCTTGGCTCTTGGGTGGCCCAAGACAAACATTTAAATGTGTGTTTTAGAAGTTGTTGGGTTTAATTAACATGGAAATGTGCAAATTAATGTAAGGCTACGACCATCAGCCACAGTAAATGGGGACAGGCCATGCTTGTTTGACCATAAATGACAGTACTCTTTACAAAGGCTATTACTGTACAATTTCCTTCGTTCATCAGCGCAGCCCCCTGAATAATTACACAGTCTCCCCGAGACCATATAAATCCATGACTTGACGTTCTTCAGTGTTTTGAAACCGGCAGGACTTGGATCTTCATCATAGCACCATTTTTGGAAGACCATTTTTGGAATGGAGGAGCCGCGGTGGCACAGTGGTTAGAGGGCAGTACTGCAGGCTAGTTCTGCTGCCTACTGGTTGCCTGCAATTGGGCAGTTCGATTCTCACCAGGCTCAAGGTCGACTCAGCCTTCCGTCCTTCCGAGGTGGGTAAAATGAGGACCCAAATTCTTGGGGGCAAGAGGCTGACTCTGAAAACCGCTTAGAGAGGGCTGTAAAGCACTGTGAAATGGTATTGTCCATTTCTCCCTCCCCCTTCCTTCCTTCCTTCCTTCCCTCCCTCACTCCATCCCTCCCTACTCAGCCCTCTCTAAGCGGTTTACAGAGTCAGCCTCTTTGCCCCCCAACAATCAGGGTCCTCATTTTACCCACCTCGGAAGGACGGAAGGCTGAGTCGACCTTGAGCCTGATGAGATTTGAACTATTGGCAGCGGATAGAGTTAGCCTGCAATACTGCACTCTAACCACAAGGAAGGAAGGAAGGAAGGAAGGAAGGAAGGAAGGAAGGAAGGAAGGAAGGAAGGAAGATAGCAATAGCACTCAGACTTATAGACCGCTTCACAGTGCTTCTACAGCCCTCTCTAAGCGGTTTACAGAGTCAGCCTATTTGCCCCCAACAATCTGGGTCCTCCTTTTACCCACCCCGGAAGGACGGAAGGCTGAGTCTATCTTGAGCCAGTCAGGATCAAACTGCTGGCCGTTGGCAGAGTTAGTCTGCAATACTGCATTCTAACCACTGCACCACCACAGCTCAACATTCATAGAGGTTACAGAATACCAGAGTTAGAGAGTCCCTTGGAGGTCTTCTAGTCCAAACCCTACCCCCCAATTCAAGCATTCTGGACAAATGCTTTCCAATCTCTTCTTTAAAAACTCCAGTGATGGAGCAGAGATGGAGCAATGTTTGAAGGCAAGCAAGTCATGCCACCTCTGATTAAAATGTTTACTGTAACTGCCTTGCAGAGAAACTACCGTTAAACACTTTTTTTGGTCGGTCGTTTTGCACAGAATACGAAGTGTTAAAATATGACAATAAGAGAGAAAATATTTTAGCAGCTATTGCTTGCCTGGGAAAATTGCTTAATAGGAAAAAGAATATACAGCGGTTGATTTAATTTAATATAATTTTGACCAGAAACAAACAGGCTGTGAAAAACATCAAGTAGTTTAGCTGCTATATCTATATACTGTGTACTTCTGCCTGATTTTACCATCTGTGATAGTCATTTTAAGGCATTTTAGTTGGTAGAACAATCTTCTGCTACCTTTTAAAATAGAAATATTACTTTTAATGTTTGGGCTGAAGTTAATTAAGAACTGGTTTACCTTTTTAGAGAATTAAACATGGAACGTCACTGCCGAAAGTAAACGGTTCAAAGTAAATGGTTCAAAATAGATCCACCTCTGGAAAACTACTTTGCTAAGATCCAGAATTCTAGGTTTTATGGAACGCAGTTTTTCTACCGAGAGGAATTTTGGGGTTTGTTTTTGTAATTTGGGAAAACCTTACAGGTACCGTATTTTTCAGACTATAAGATGCACCAGTGTATAAGACACAGCAAGATTTCAAAGAGATAAATAAGAAAAAAAAGTTTTTATCCTCCCTGGTCCCCAACAGCACTCAGCAGGCTTCAGCAGGGCTGGGGAAAAGCAAAAATGCTCCTGTTTTTGCAAAAAATGGGCAGAAAATGGGCCAGTTTTTGTAAAAATTGAGGCGTTTTGGGTTTCCCCCAGCCCTGCTGAAGCTTGCAAATTATTGCTGGGGGCCGGAGAAGGCAAAAATGCCTCTGTTTTTGTGAAAAACGCCCTATTTTTCCCCGTTTTTCGCAAAAATGGGGTGCAGGGACAGGCCAAAAACGGCTGTATTCAGTGTATAAGATGCACTAACATTTCCATGCTCTTTTAGGGGGGGGGGGGGAAATAGTATGGCCTGAATATCTATAATCTTAAAATGGCCCATTTTCTCTCAAATGAACTGTCCAGATTCTTTTGATTCAAATTATATCAAAGTAGCATCTCATTGCAAATACTGTATCTCTTAGCACAGTGGTCCCCAATCTTTCCAGTTTTGTGGGCCGCTGGTGCTGGGGGCGGGGGAGAGAGGAGGGCTTTATGCAATCAGCAGCATGCGCGTGTACCACAGCTCCATTTGCACAAGCGGCTGGCACGCACCCATGCCACTTGTGCAAATGGAGCTTGTGCAGGCGGCCCAGGGGTTGGGGACCCTGTCTTAGGCTACCACTGAGCCTGCAGCCCTGCCACCTCTTTTCATCATTCCTGAGGACTGAATATCAGTGGCCGGTTCTGCGACTTGCCCCTCTTAAATCAGCACTCGCAGGTGGCTTCCTTTCTGGAACTCCGATGCGTGTGTTTGCACACGCGTGTGTCTGCTTTCACACCTAACCTTCTGGCCCTTGGATCGGAGCAGCCCCTCAATCTGCCTGAGTACAGCACCAACACTTTCTTTGGTTGAGCAGTTGGCAACTCTCACGAATGAAGTGCAAATGTCCGGGCACCAGGAAAATGTTGCAGGATCTAATCGGAGTCCGTCACTGAGCAAAAAAAAGAATCTCTGCGGATTTTACTCTGCTATTCCTTGATAACTGTGAAGGGTGGCACTCATCTCCATTTCAAGGCCATTGAGCCAGCTGTTGTGGCCTGTCCCACTGGCCCTCTCCAGCAGCCGAATCAGAGGTGGCGGCATTGGAGTCATGGTTAGCATCAAGGCAACCTGAGAGCTCCGAGGGGGAAGAGGGAATGGAGCTGTCAGAGAGAGAGAGGCGGAGCCTGGGCCATCCGTCAGCCATCAGATGGAGAGTCAACAGCCCCCCGGGTCTGGAGGTGGCTGATGAAGAAGAGGAGGAAGAACTGGGTCCAGTGCCTGACGCGTGGATGCACAGAAGGCAGAGGAGAGGAGAGCAGTGGAAATCTATGGGCTGGTCCTGGGGAAGGAAGAACCACCACTGCTAGCGAAGCCCCACCCTAGCTCTGGGGAGAAAAGGCAGGTGGTGGAGATGAATAGATGTGGCAGAAGAGAGGAGAGCAGTGGAAATCTATGGGCTGGTCCCTGGGACGGAAGAACCACCGCTGCTAGCGAAGCCCCACCCTAGCTCTGGGGAGAAAAGGCAGGTGGTGGAGATGAATAGATGTGGCAGACAACTGTTCATCTTCCAGATGGATGGACTTGTTAGCCTGCGATGTGAGAGAAAGTTTTCGCCAGGGCTGCTGGCATTTCTAATAAAGGAAACTTTTGAGTTCACATCAGAGGGTTTGTTGTGTTTGGGGAACTGGGTCAGAACAGTTGCGCTGTCCATTTCCACGGTCATGTGGGCAGCATGATGTCATGCTGCACTGTTACTTTCCCACCAAATTGATACCACTGTCAACCCTGAAGTGAACCTGGCTGTGGCCAACTTTGAGGCTTCAGGGATACCACTAGATAATGATAATTCTTTATCGCCAGTGCACAACATATGTACAATGAGATTGGTTGAGCTCCCTCAGTGATGGGAGGGGGAGGGAAATAGCTAGCTGCGGTTTTGCAGTCGAAACAAAAAGTTTTCCTGTGGGAACCAAGGTCATTCCAACAGGTGACTGGGAGAGGAGGAGCAAAGTAACCAAGCAACTGGCCAGCACCTCAATTAAACCATGTGACTGATGGTAAAGAGGGAAACTTTCTCTTTTAATTAGGTGAAAACCTAATTAAAGGAACTTTCAGAGTCGGTTTTCACCAGTGTTGCCAATACGATGTATCCAATAAAATTGTGCTTTGAGGAATCTATCTGCCTCGGAGTTAGACTTTCTACGCGGGTGCATTACTTGGAATGCTGACAATCTATTTACCTACTAAATTTCTAGTTGGGCAGGAGCTGAATCGAGGACGGGAGCTTAACCGTCACATGGCGCTGGGGTCTCGAACCTGGGTTGGTTTCCAGCTGGCAAGCCCAGCGTCCTAACCCCTGAGCCGTCTTGCCGCCTCCTTTTTCGGGCATGTGACGGAGCCCATTCAGCAGAGGTCCCCTGATGATGGGCTCCAGCATAAGCCCGAAAGCTTGGAAGAATAAACCGTGGGTCCCGGTGACTGACTCAGATTGGATCCTGCAGCTGGCAACTCTTCCTGGCTGATGGGAGAAATACACAGGGGTGTATTACCTGTTCCAAGCGCACTTTGCTTGTTTAAGCAGAAAAACACAACGCTCATCGAGATGAATGGGCTGCTGACATCTCACTATATCATCCTGTATTTATAGGCACTATCTAGCCTCTAAACCCCCCCACCCCTCAAAACCTTCTTGCCTTCATCCATTTACATAATTAGTAGCTCTTTGCTCCCCAGGACTCCCTTCTTTGTGCTTCATCCCTTTGCTACCTTGGGAAGATCAAACACACTTCACTAGTGAATTTCACGCCGTGGAAACGTCTGACTTCCTATCCTATCAATCCTGAAAGACCATTAGGGGTGGAAATGCGCTGCTCGGTTAAATTATGCCACGACCGAATGCATTCCCCTTGCCCGATTCTTGTTCAGTTTCCCATTTCATCCTCCTTATCTGGCGAGAGCTACTTTACAGCCGTTCTTTGGGGCTTTAATAATAAGTGCATAATTATTTCGGCTTGGGTTAATATACTTGTCAGCCGTAGAATTAATGGCCACAATTTCACAAAATATTAAACACTACCATGCTTTGTTTAACACATTATATACATGTAACCAACACGGCTTCCTTTTACGAACACGGGTAAGCATGGTGGTCAGGCCATTTGTATAAAAATGGATCTGTTTCTATCTTACATGGGGGAAAAACAGGATGTCGCACCTCGAAACATTTAAAGTTTTCGGGTCACGATTTCGTACACACCAGTAAAAAAAAAATACGTAGGAAAACAAAAACCAACAAACCAAGAGAAATCACACACTGCTTTATTGTAAGTGCTTGCAAAGCGATGTTTTTTTTTTAAAAAAATATTATTATTATTATTAGCCTACCTTTGGCTTTATGGCTTGGGTGGTGTAATATTTCCTAACTTTTATTGCTTTTTAGCAAGTTGACTTTGCATCCGGTGCATACCGTCAGCTTTTGATTTGATTGTGCATTTTTCCCATTGTGTTGTTTTTCCGCGGATGCTTTTAGAGGTGTGTTTCATGCTAATTTGTTATTTTTTACGACACTTAGAGAATCTGGAAAGAAGTTAAGACCGAAGAGTGAAGGTGGGTGGCCCCTCCCTTCTCTATGCTCATGCAACAGAACCATCTTGCCTGGGGTGATTCACACAGTGTTGCCTTCACACTACGAAGATGACGGTTACCTTGTGCAGGAACAAACAGAAATACAGGTAGCCCTCGAGTTACGACAACATCTCAGCCAGAGTTAAAATCAACTTATCATATTTTACAGAGTATAAGACGCACCTTTTTCCCTCAAAAAAAGAAGCTGAAAATCTGGGTGCGTCTTATACATCGAATACAAGCATTTTTTGCCTCCTCAAACTCCGCCCCTTCACCAAAATGGCCATGCAGAGCCTTTAGGAGGTTTATAGATTACTCCTGGGGGCTGGGGAGGGCGGAAATGAGCAAAAAATGGCCCATTTGTGTCCCCCAGCAGCACTCTATAAGCTTCCTAAAGGCTATTCATGCCTTTTTTTGGACAAAAAACAAGCCTGTTTTCACAAAAAATGGGCTGTTTTTTGTTCGTTTTTTGGGGGGGGGCAACCCCCAGGAGCACTCTACAAGCCTCCTAAGGGGTATTCATGCCCTTTTTTTGCAAAAAAAATTTTGGGAGGTTTGCAGAGTGCAATTTTTCCTCTTCAAAACTTTGCTGCGTCTTATACTCCGGAAAATACAGTACCTTCGCTACCAGTTCGCAAATGTGAGTGCGTGAGCGGTTCTCATTTGTGACCTTCCCTGCCAGGTTCCGACAAGCAAAGATTTGAGGGAAGCTGGATTCACTTAATGACCATGTGATTCACTTAACAACTGCAGTGACAACCATGGCAAATATACTCATAAAGTGGCCCACTTAACAACTCAGCAATGGAAATTTGAACCCAAATTTTGGTTGTATATGATAACTACCTGTAATGTTCAAGATGTCCAATGCTATCAACCTGAAAGTTTTATATCACAAGATCAGGGGAGGTACTAATATCACTCTATAAAGTCGTATAAAACCACACCTAAGAATACTGCATCCAGTTTTGGACACTACACTATAAAAAAAGATGTTGAGACTCCAGAAAGAGTGCAGAGAAGAGCAACAGAGGATTAGAAGCTAAAACATATGAAGAACGGTTGCAGGAACTGGGCATGGCTAGTCTAGGGAAGAGAAGGACCAGGGGAGACAGGATAGCAGTCTACCAATATTTGAGGGGCTGCCACAGAGAGGAAGGGGTCAAGCTATTCTCCAAAGCACCTGAAGGTCAGAAAAGGAATAACAGATGGAAACTGATCAAGGAGAGATTCAACCTGGAAATAAGGAGGACTTTTCTGACAGTGAGAACAATCAATCAATGGAACAGAAGTTGCCTTCAGAAGTTGTGGGAACTTCATCACTGGAGGCTTTCAAGAAGAGACTGGATGGCCATTTGTCAGAAATGGTGTAGGGTCTGCTTTGGTGGGAGGGGGGGTTGGACTAGATCAGGGGTCCCCAACCTTTGCAACTTTAAGTCTGAAGGACTTCAGCTCCCAGAATTCTCCAGCCAGCTTTGCTGGCTGGAGAAGTCTGGGAGCTGAAGTCCTTCAGACTTAAAGTTGCAAAGGTTGGGGACCCCTGGACTAGATGACCTAAAAGGTCCCTTCCAACTCTGTTAATCTGTATCTGTATATCTAAGTTGTCAAATTATTCAAAATGCCCAACTATCTCCAACTGACCAGAAGCAAAACCGCAGTTCGCTTCCCACATTTTAGTGACTATGATGTTTTAATCAAATATTTACCTCATGCTTTATTGTCTTCATTTACTAGGCAGAAATTTACAAGCTATCTTTAAAGGAGCACAAGACAGAGCTTCCAGCTGGGGTGCTACTAAAAAAATAATAATAATCTATTTGCAGGAATATTTTTAAATTATTTAAAGTCATCGGCAGTGAGTTTTGGTTTAGAATAGTAAAAGAGAAAAGAGATAGTATTATAAAAGAAACCAAGAAGTCTCATTTTTTTTTTAAAAAAAAATTGTTTGGTGGATTGGGGTTTTTTTAAAGGTAAGATCTAAAAGCAAAGAGTGTCTGTTAATTAAATGTAATTGAATTTTTTAGTGAAAAATTGAACTAAAGCCAGACATGAAAGTTGGAATTGCAAAAGTTTTGGCTTTAAAGCTTTATTTCACGAATTGGGAGCCATGTTCCTTCAGGAAACAGGGGACAGACTAAGAACTCTGCAGGATGGAGGGGGAAAAAACGCTAAAATTCATGGCTGATTCTTGAGGGAATTAATTGATGCAACAGCAATGCATTTGCATATCCTGTAAACACGGAGTGTTCCCTGCTAAATTTATGGCTGCAAATATCTAAATTAAATTAAATTTAATCCATTATACTTTATAAGGGACATTAAAAAAAAAACCCTCAGCAACCTAACTAATAATAAAAATGGGGATTGTTGCCAATGAAAATGTTAGAAGCGATAATATCTCTCCGGAAAAATGTGACTCATTTCCAGGAGAGCCATGAAGCATTTTAGGAAAAAGATGCCTTGTTTTTTTTGCTTTTGCTCTCCTTCAAATGGCGAATTTCCCACTTCAAGGACACACGGTTTCCTGACTTCCAAGTTGGGCAGCCAAAAATATAAATAATAAATCTAGAATATAGACAGGTAAACTGAACCTTTTATAGTATATAGTGACAGATGTGTATTTGTCTTTATTTTTGTTTATCTGCTGGCTAATGACCACAATAGTTTGTGTGTGTGTGTGTGTGTGTGTGTGTGTGTGTGTGTGTGTGTGTGTGACAAGCATGCTGAGTGACTTTGGGCCAATCAACAGAAGACATTGAGTTCTAGTCCTGCCTTAGACATGAAAGTCAGCTGGGTGACTTTGGGACAATCACCAGGAGACATTGAGTTCTAGTTCTGCCTTAGGCATGAAGGCTGACGGGGGGACTTTGGGCCAATCACCAGGAGACATTGAGTTCTAGTCCCACCTTAGGCATGAAGGCTGACGGGGGGACTTTGGGCCAATCACCAGGAGACATTGAGTTCTAGTCCCACCTTAGGCATGAAGGCTGACGGGGGGACTTTGGGCCAATCACCAGGAGACATTGAGTTCTAGTCCCACCTTAGGCATGAAGGCTGACGGGGGGACTTTGGGCCAATCACCAAGAGACATTGAGTTCTAGTCCCACCTTAGGCATGAAGGCTGACGGGGGGACTTTGGGCCAATCACCAGGAGACATTGAGTTCTAGTCCCACCTTAGGCATGAAGGCTGACGGGGGACTTTGGGCCAATCACCAAGAGACATTGAGTTCTAGTCCCACCTTAGGCATGAAGGCTGACGGGGGGACTTTGGGCCAATCACCAGGAGACATTGAGTTCTAGTCCCACCTTAGGCATGAAGGCTGACGGGGGGGGGGGGACTTTGGGCCAATCACCAGGAGACATTGAGTTCTAGTCCCGCCTTAGGCATGAAGGCTGACGGGGGAGACTTTGGGCCAATCACCAGGAGACATTGAGTTCTAGTCCCGCCTTAGGCATAAAGGCTGACGGGGGGGGGGGACTTTCGGCCAATCACCAGAAGACATTGAGTTCTAGTCCTGCCTTAGGCATGAAGGCTGATGGGGGGTGGGGGGTGGGACTTTGGGCCAATCCCTCTCTCTCAGCCTAATCCACCTCACAGGGTTGTTGTGGGGAAAAATTGGAGAAAGAAAAAGTATTGAGTGTATTCACCCCCTTGAGTTATTTGTAAAAATAATAAAGGCAGGATACATATAAATAAATAATAATGAACAAACAAATAAAAATAAACTTGTCTAAATAGGCATTTTTAAATACATTTCAAGATTGCAACTTTTCTCAACTCCTGAGAGCCAAGAACAATGAATCCAGATGTTTCTAATGCCACCACTGGAAATCTCACTGATCATTTCAGGTTATTGCCTTTTAGCAAGCATGAAAAAAAGCTTTTGACTTATTTGCAATTTTTGCAAGTGTGCCAGATTTATCCATTTATTTTCCAATCCAAGGTTGGGTTACCAAAAAAAAAGAACTCCCCACCCCACCCTAAAATTTGTGTTTCAGAGTTCACTGCTCTGAATGTGTTTTTCGTTTAAATGGTGGTGGTTGTAGGCAATTTTCTTGAAGGCATTTTTTCTATAGTATTTCCACACATAAATATTACGGTTGTAATCCCCGGTTTATGACCACAATTGAACCAAATATTTCTGTTGCTAAGTGAAACATTTGTTAAGTGAATTTTGCCCCATTTGGCAACTTTTCTTGCCATAGTTGTTAAGTGAATAATGTCAGTTGTTGGGTTTATTTATTTATTTATTTATTTATTTATTTTATTTATTTATTTATTCGATTTGTTAATCGCACCAATCTCCGTCAAGACGGACTCTGGGCGGTGCACAGGACATTAAAATTTACAATACATAACTATATACTAGAATTAAAAAGAAATTAAATAGAAAACCTGTGCTAAAATTCCCATTAAAAAACCTATCTAACTTGGCTGAAGCTCTATTGTTCTAAAATTCAAGTTCTATGCCAGTCCAGCTTGCTGAAACAGAAGTGTCTTAAGTGAGCAGCGGAAGAGGGGAAGGTCCGTGATGGTGCGAAGTTCGGGGGGGAGGTCGTTCCAGAGGGCGGGCCCTGCCACAGAGAAGGCCCTGTTCCTGGGCGTCGCCAGCCGGCATTGACCGGCGGTCGGCACCCTGAGGAGGCCCTCCCTGTGGGAGCGAATCGGTCGGAGGGAGGTATGTGGCAGGAGGTGGTCCCGCAAGTAACTAGGTCCCGCAAGTAACTAGCCATGGAGCGATTTGAAGATGGTAACAAGCACCTTGAAGCGCACCCGGAAGGCCACGGGTAGCCAGTGCAGCTCGCGCAGGAGAGGTGTTACATGGGAACTTCGAGATGTTCCCGAAATCCCCCGCGCGGCCGCGTTCTGGACTAACTGGAGCCTCCGGATGCACCTCAAGGGGAGCTCCATGTAGAGAGCCTGGTTGTTAAGTGAATCTGGCTTCCCCATGGCTTTGTTGGTCACAAAAGCTGAGCACATGACCCTTGAACACGGCAACCGTCATAAATATGAGTTGGTTTGCTAAGTGTCTGAAATTTGATCACGGGACCATGCTGCAATGGTCATAAGTGTGAAAGATGGTCATAAATCACTGTTTTCAGTGCAGTTGTCACTAAATGACCATTGGTGAAAGGTTGTAAGTTGAGGGCTGCCATTGATTTCCATTGATATATCAAGAATACAAAGTTAGGGAAGATTTGCATCAACTACGAAATAGTCTTCCCCCGTTACCTATTTTGTAAACTAGGAGTTGGGGAAAATGTTTCTGAGCGTTTCGTTTGATTCCCATCCAATCTGTGTCTCTCTCTCTCTCAATGGTGCTATTTTCTATTTGATGTGATCAGTTTATTTATACTTCTATCTCTCTATGATATGTGAGCTGCCCTGAGAATTTGTTAGCTGGGGATGATAGATAAATCTTTCGAGAAATAAAACAAAGAATCTCGGATTGCATAACGTTGCCTTACTATACTTTACAACGTTTCTCATCAATGATTTAGTGTCTTGTGAGCAATTAAAAAATAATACTTTTATTAGGACATAAATTTATTGACATCGGTGGACCAGAGTTGCAAATTGAACTGCCCAAGGACTGCTTTCTAAAGCCTTATGGCAGGGGTCTCCAACCTTTGCAACTTTAAGTCTGAAGGACTTCAGCTCCCAGACTGAAAGCAGTAATGGGGTTGAATTGTTAAGTTGATACAGATACAGATTAACAGAGTTGGAAGGGACCTCGTAGGTCATTAGTCCAACCCTCCTGCCCAAGCAGGAGACCCTACACCATTTCTGACAAATGGCAGTCCAGGGATGAAGCTCCCACAACTTCTGAAGGCAACCTCTGTTCCATGGGTTGACTGCTCTCACTGTCAGAAAGTTCCTCCTTATTTCCAGGTTGAATCTCTCCTTGTTCAGTTTCCATCCATGATTCCTTCTCTGGCCTTCGGGTGCTTTGGATGGTGTCACAACTATGAGTTAAAACAGGGGTCTCCAACCTTTGCAACTTTAAGTCTGAAGGACTTCAGCTCCCAGAATTCTCCAGCCAGCAAAGTCTGGGAGCTGAAATCCTTCAGACTTAAAGTTGCAAAGGTTGGAGACCCCTGCCTTATGGGATCCTTAAGTCATTTCATCCAAGAGAACAGTACAGATAGTCCTCAACTTACAACAGTCCATTTAGTGACTGTGCAAAGTTACTTATGACCATTTTTCATACTTATGACTGTTGTAGCATCCCCATGGTCACGTGATCAAAATTCAGACTCTTGGCAACTGATTAGAATAAAATTCTTCATTGGCCAAGTGTGATTAGGCATTTGATTCTGTTGGGTAAATGCACATACAGAAATTGAGATATCATAGTCATTGCAATATCCATTCATCATAAAATATATTTAAACTGGTTCATATTTATGGCGGTTACGGTGACCTAGGGTCACAGGATCCCCTTTTGCGACATTCTTGCCAGCAAAGCCCAGAGGGGAACAAGATTCACTTAACAACCATGCCACTGACTTAACGGCTGAAGTGATTCACTTAGCAACTGTGGCAAGAAAGGTCGCAAAATGGGACAAAACTCACTTGACCAATGTCTCGCTTAGCAACGTACCATTTGGGCTCAACTGCAGTCACAAGTTGAGCACCTCGGGTCCAACAATGTACCAACGTTCATATTTGTCACTGAACCAATCTTCATTTGGGATGCAGAAATAGAAATGCCACAGAAAGGTCTATGATGGTATAGGGGGCGAACCTATGGCACCCGTGCCACTGGTGGCGCGTGGAGACATTTCTGAGGGCACGTGAGACAATTCAATTCAATTCAATTTATTTGATTTGTAGACCGCTCCCTCTCCCTGAAGGGACTCGGGACGGTGCACAGGACTTTAAAAACATATATAAATACAACAATACAATATTTAAAATAGAATTAAATAATTTACCTGTGCTAAAAGTTTAAAATCTTAAAACCTTAAAACCCTTTATACTAATCCCAGCAATCCCTATTAAAACAATTTATTTATTTTATTTTATTTTATTAAATTTATACCCTGCCCTTCTCCAAACGGACCCAGGGCGGCGCACAGGAATCCGGAATCAAATGTCTAATCACACTTGGCCAATTAAAATACATACAAAATCACATAAAAAATTTAAAAAACTTATTTGATAAAAATCCTGCGCTAAAACCAAATTAAAATCCCCAAAATTTAAAACTGTCTAAAAGTCATTATGGAGGTTACGCTAGGCTGGCTAGATGGAACAAATGTGTCTTTAGACACTGGCGGAAGAGGCGGAGGTCGGAGATGGTGCGAAGTTCAGGGGGTAAGTCGTTCCAAAGGGCTGGGCCCGCCACAGAGAAGGCTCTTCCCCTGGGTGTCAGCAGTCGGCATTGTCCTGAGAAGGCCCTCTCTGTGGGAGCGTATCGGTCTAAGAGATGTATGGGGCAGGAGGCGGTCTAAGGGATGTATGGGGCAGGAGGCGGTCTCGCATATAACTAGGTCCCGAGCCATGGAGTGCTTTGAAGATGGTCGTCAGAACCTTGAAGGGCACCCGAAAGACCACAGGAAGCCAGTGCAGCTCGCGCAGGATTGGTGTTATATGGGAGTGTCTGGGCGCTCCCGTAATCACCCGCGCGGCTGCATTCTGGACTAACTGCAGCTTTCGGGTGCACCTCAAGGGAAGCCCCATGTAGAGAAATTTATATTACAGCCTAGGAAGGATAGATTAGGCCAGACAATGCCCTGTCAGCTCCAGCACGCATGTGTGTGCTGGCCAGCTGATTTTCCTTGAAGCCTTGAAGCCTCTGGAGAGGGAAAAACCACCCAACGTGCAAACTGGTAGTTCGGGAATGGACCTCTGGTTTGTGCGTTGGGCCGTTTTTCGCCCTCCAGGGAATGGCCCAACAGGCAACCTGGAAGTCGGAAAACAGTATTTTAATTTTTGCCCTTCACATTTCATTCTCTCCCTCTTTGTTCATCCTTTCTTTAATGATTCTATTCCATCATTTCTTTGTTAGTGTAGTTCTTATCCTGTGTCACGTTGCATCAAGTTGGCTGCGGCATGTTGGCCGTGGTGAGTTAGCCGTGGGCGAATTGCCATGGACTCTGTACTAGAAGACCTCCAAGGTCCCTCCCAGCTCTAATCTGATTGACTGCTTGAAATTGCCTGCCTGAAAAATATTATCAATCAATCAATCAATTTAATATTTGTAAACCGCTCCCTCTCCCCATAGGGACTCGGGGAGTCCCTTCACCCTGAGATCAAGATCACATGAAGGGTTAATACTACTTTATAATGCCTTGGTAAGGCCACACTTGGAGTCCTGCATCCAGTTTTGGTCACCACACTATAAAAAAAGATGTGGAGACTCTAGAAAGAGTGCAGAGAAGAGCAAAAGGCTAAAACATATGAGAAACAGTTGCAGGAAGTGGGTATGTCTAGTTTAATGAAAAGAAGGACCAGGGGAGACATGATAGCAGTCTTCCAATATCTCAAGGGTTGCCACAAAGAAGAGGGAGTCAAACTATTCTCCAAAGCCCCTGAGGGCAGGACAAGAAGCAATGGGTGGAAACGAATCAAGGAGAGAAGCAACTTAGAACTGAGGAGAAATTTCGTGACAGTTAGAACAATTAACCAGTGGAACTACTTGCCTCCAGAAGTTGTGAATGCTCCAACGTTGGAAGTTTTAAAGAAGATAAAGTAGAAGAATGTGGGTTAGACAGCATCACCACCAAATGGATTCGCAACTGGCTGACTAACCGCACTCAACGTGTAGTCCTCAATGGAACTGCATCTACATGGAAGGAAGTATGCAGTGGAGTCCCCCAAGGCTCTGTTTTAGGCCCAGTACTCTTCAACATCTTCATCAATGATTTGGATGAGGGGATAAATGGGGAACTCATCAAATTTGCAGACAACACCAAGCTGGCAGGAATAGCCAACACTCCAGAAGATAGGCTTAAGATACAGAAAGATCTTGACAGACTTGAACATTGGGCACTATCTAATAAAATGAAATTCAATGGTGAAAAAAGTAAGGTTCTACATTTAGGCAAGAAAAACAAAATGCACAAGTACAGTATAGGTGGTACCTTGCTCAATAGTAGCAACTGTGAGAGGGATCTTGGAATCCTAGTGGACAACCATTTAAATATGAGCCAGCAGTGTGCAGCAACAAAAAAGCCAACACAGTTCTAAGCTGCATAAACAGAGGGATAGAATCTAGATCACGTGAAGTGTTAATGCCACTGTATAGTGCCTTGGTAAGGCCACACTTGGAATACTGCATACAGTTTTGGTCGCCACGATGTAGAAAAGACGTGGAGACTCTGGAAAGAGTGCAAAGAAGAGCAACCAAGATGATTAGGGGACTGGAGGCTAAAACATAGGAAGAACGGTTGCAGGAGCTGGGTATGTCTAGTTTGATGAAGAGAAGGACCAGGGGAGACATGATAGCAGTGTTCATATCTCAGAGGGTGCCACAAAGAAGAGGGAGTCAAACTATTCTCCAAGGCACCTGGGGGCAGGACAAGAAGCAATGGGTGGAAACTAATCAAGGAGAGAAGCAACTTAGAACTAAGGATAAATTTCCTGACAGTCAGAACAATTAACCTCTGGAACAGCTTGCCTCCAGCAGTTGTGAATGCCCCAACCCTGGAAGTCTTTAAAAAGATGTTAGATAGCCATTTGTCTGAAATGGTATAAGGTTCCTGCCCACGCAGGGGGTTGGACTAGAAGACCTCCAAGGTCCCTTCCAACTCTGCTATTGTATTGTATTGTAAGATGTTGGATAACCATTTGTCTGAAATGGCATAGGGTTTCCTGCCTAGGCAGGGGGTTGGACTAGAAGACCTCCAAGGTCCCTTCCAACTCTGGTATTCTATGAGATGTTGATCTACCAAGCCCAAGTTCATATGGCAGGCCATTCAGCCATTCAGCCTCATTCCAGCATCTGAAAATAGTGAGCATCCCAGAAGAATTGTGCATGCAAGACGATTTTTCTTGGTCCACAGAAAGGGCAGTCATGTAAGTATCTGCATAAGACATCAGCAGATATTCTTTGGGGGGGTAAGAATGCAAACATGGGTTTCCCCTTATCCGACTTCAACGCCTACCTGTCTCCCATATACCCTGCAGTACACAGGCAGACTCCTGTCACGTGATCACATTGTCCTCCATTATGGCAGGGGCATTCTTGGCTGCAGTTAATGCCATATGTTCCTGATGGGCAAGGTTGCGCACACACAGAACCCTAAGAGAAAGAAAGAGAGAGACAGAGGTATTATCAGATGAATACTGGGGTTTTTTAAAGAAGCGACTGGAGCGCTGTTTGTCTGGAATGGTATAGGGCAGGGGTCTGCAAAGTTGGCTCTTTTAAGATGGGTGGACTTCAACTTCCAGAATCCCCCAGCCAGCCTAGCTGGCTGGGGAATTCTGGAAGTTGAAGTCCACCCGTCTTAAAAGAGCCAACTTTGCAGACGCCTGGTATAGGGCAGCGATGGCAAACCTTTTTATACCCACCGCCCACTTTTGTATCTCTGTTAGTAGTAAGATTTTCCAACCGCCCACCACTTCCACAGTAACGGTGATTTATAAAGAAGGGAAATCAATTAAATTTTAAAAAGGAAAGTGCTTCAGTATCGGACAAAACTCCTACCGCCCACCATGAAAGCTGGAATGCCCACTAGGGGGCGGTAGGGACCAGGTTGACTACCACTGGTATAGGGTCTCCACCTTGAACAGGAATAGACCTCCAATGTCCCTTTGTTATTCTGTAACTTCTGTAACATGTTTGGGATTATCACAAACCAAATGTCAAGTTGTTTTCAATACCTTCAAATAATAGTCTTGTTCCAAAATGAATAAAAAAGGCGGAATTCGGACCAAGTGTGACAAACTTTGAAAACAAAATGTAGAACGTTTGTTTAAGTCGTTATTAAGATGCAATTCGAATCAAAACAAAGATTGCAGAGTAAGTGGATGGAGAACAGAACAGTGGATGTGCAAATATATATAGTAATGTAAAGGTTCCCCCTATGTGATAGTTGTTCCTGATTCTAGGGGGCGGTGCTCACTTCCGGTTCAAAGCCGAAGAGCCAGGGCTGTCCAAAGACATCTCCGTGGTCATGGGGCCGGCATGACTGAATGCCAAAGACACATGGGATGCTGTTCCCTTCCCACCAAAGGTGGTTCCTATTTTTCGACTTGCATTTTCACATGCTTTCAAACTGCTAGGTTGGCAGAAGCTGGGACAAGTCACGGGAGCTCACCCTGTTCGGCGGCACTGGGGATTTGAACCGTCAAACTGCCAACCTTGCTGATCGACAAGCTCAGCATTTTAGCCACTGAGCCACTGCGTCCCTTTGCAAATATATATACATAAATATAAATGTTACGTTTTTGAGCTGATCAATAAATGTAACACGTAACATACAGATAAAAACGTAACACACATATAAAAAAATTACACATGGCTTTCTGTCTAAATGGTCTCTGGTGATGAGCCGAAAGGCAGAAAAGGAAAAGCAGTGTGCTTCCTCCCTTAATTGGGGCCCTAACAGGGTATTGTGGAAACAATTATATATAAATATAAATGTAAACACACACACACACACTCACTTACTCAAGAATCACACACACACTTGCACACACAAAACAAAGCTTCCTGAGTAAGTAGATGGAGAGTAGAACAATGGATGTGCAAATATATATACATAAATATATACATTTGTTTTCGTAGATTTTCAGGGGTGTAGGTATGTTGGTCTTGCACGGGAAAAGACCCGAATACAACAAGACCAGCAAATATATACATGCATATATATTCACTTATTCAGGTGTGTGTGTGTGTGTGTGTGTGTGTGTGTGTGTGTTAGCAATCTCATAAAGCTCAACAATTCCGAAACACGATGTACTAAATCTGTGAAAGATATTGTCTTTCCTTTCCTACCTCCTCTTTCTCTGCTAAGTTAGCAACATATTCTTCAGATGAATGGCGGTGTAACTCTGAGAGTGTCCATCAATGCCAAAAATATTGTCATATTTAAAAACAACTCTAATATGGAATTTACCCCAGAAACCACTTATGGATAATAATTCTGCGATGGAGTTGTATCACGTCAGAAATTTGGATTTCTGCAAAAGTAAAGCTTTAAAACATCCTGCTGATTTTGTTTTTAACAAGCATGGAGCTTCTTACATTTGATAGAATTTTTTTTATTAACTGTCTATTCTGATTAATAGTTCTTACAATATGAGTTACCTTTGCCAAATATTGATCACTGAATTCATCTCAAGAACCATTAAGTTTATTTTATTGGTAGTACTGATCTAACATTGCTTCAGAAATTCTTGTTACGTGTCCTACAGCTTGTAAACCTTTATTTTTTTTCCTCTCCTTTTTCTTTTTCCTTACTTGGATTTTAAAATATCATATTCTACCTACCTACCTAGCCATCCATCCATCCATCCATCCATCCATCCATCCAGAGCAGTGATAGATAAATAGATAGTAATAGAACTGTGATAAAGAGATACATCAAGTGAATGTCACATTTCATGGGGCTTTAGCAGTCCTGCCTGAAAAGTACCTAAAACCTTATGGAAGACTGTCAGACTGTCAACTTTTGTTTGGAGCATGGGTAATTTGCAATGTTTAAGACAAAAAAAATATCCAGACAAATAATCTTGCAGGATTTCAGACACGTATACAGATGGTCCTCCCTTATCAACCAAGAGAGAAGCCACCTATAAAGAAGGAGAAATTTCCTGATGATGAGAACAATTAATCAGTGGGACAGTTTGCCTTCAGAAGTTGTAGGTGCTCCATCACTGGAAGGTTTTAAGAAAAAATTGGTCAGCTGCTTGTCTGGAATGGTATAGAGCAGGGGTCTCCAACCTTTGCAACTTTAAGTCTGAAGGACGTCAGCTCCTAGAATTCTCCAGCCAGCAAAACGTGACAGCGAAGAGGGTTTTGCATTGGACAGTAGCTTGGGGGGTTCTTTGGAGAAAGGGGATGGACAAGGCTTGATATGTATTGTTTCGCGCGGAAAATCCTCAGACCTTGCTTGAACTTGGCTGCATTCTTTCGTAACCAGTAAAAGTATTCCTACAACTTCCAAAATGGACTTGTGTGGATTCTTTCTTGGCTATCGAATGAGGCAGACCCTTTAGTTGGAAACTAAAAATAAAATTTATAAAAAAAGAAAAGAAAAGAAAAGATGGGTTCATTAGAAAAGAATGTCCTTGGTTGGGGAGGGGTCCTCCATACATAACACAATGGCATTTACAATACAATAGCAGAGTTGGAAGGGACCTTGTAGGTCTTCTAGTCCAACCCCCTGCGTGGGCAGGAACCTTATACCATTTCAGACAAATGGCTATCTAACATCTTCTTAAAGACTTCCAGGGTTGGGGCATTCACAACTTCTGGAGGCAAGCTGTTCCAGAGGTTAATTGTTCTAACTGTCAGGAAATTTCTCCTTAGTTCTAAGTTGCTTCTCTCCTTGATTAGTTTCCACCCATTGCTTCTTGTCCTGCCCCCAGGTGCCTTGGAGAATAGCTTGACTCCCTCTTCTTTGTGGCACCCTCTGAGATATCGGAAGGCTGCTATCATGTCTCCCCTGGTTCTTCTCTTCATCAAACTAGACATCCCCAGCTCCTGCAACCGTTCTTCATGTGTTTTAGCCTCCAGTCCCCTCATCCTCTTGGTTGCTCTTCTCTGCACTCTTTCCAGAGTCTCCACGTCTTTTCTACATCGTGGCTACATACATTTGTTCAATAATTCTGTATTACTAGTGACCTTTTAATAAAACAACCACTGAGCATACCATAAAAAAACAAAAGTATATTTCAATTTTTGTGTATAGGGCATCTTTGCTGCCGCTATTGCACATTTATGGCAGTCATAGCATCCTGTGTGCACAGCTGACTTCCAACAAGAAAAGTCACTGGGGAAGCCAGCAGGAAGCCTCAAATCACAGTCATGTCACCTGGCACTTCCCTGCGTGGCATTTGCTTAACGGCTGCAGCAGAACAAACATCGTGTATCAATGTGGTCACATGATACTTTACTTTAGGACCGCATTGCTTAGCAACAGAGCTGCCCGTTAGTAAGTGAGGACAACCTCTATAGACAATTGTTTGTTCCTGTGCTAAGCGAATCTTGCTGGCGTTCCTTTCAAGTTTGCATCCCCAGGATCAGAGATTTTGCATCTAAGCAGGTTTTTTTTTTTAATCCTCCTGATTATAACTTCAAATGTTCCAGGTACTTCCTGAATATTAAGCAACAGCAAACACTCTTCTCGGAGAAAGTGGTAGCTCGGGAGAAGTCCCTCATGACCACTTCACAGAAATTGCTGAATGATTTTGACTTAGCTCTCACTCTTCTGTTGCCAGAAATATAAAACCTATAAAAGCCAATAAAAGTATTTGCCTGTTTGCAGCTTTATTGCAAAAGATTAAATGGCGATCAGCCATGTCGCCTCATTTCTCCATCTTGTTTCTTCCCTTAGACCAGGGGTCTGCAAAGTCGGCTCTTTTAAGACTGGTGGACTTCAACTCCCAGAGTTCCCCAGCCAGCATAGCTGGCTGGGGAATTCTGGGAGTTGAAGTCCACCAGTCTTAAAAGAGCCGACTTTGCAGACCCCTGCCTTAGACCAGTGATGGCAAACCTATGGCACGGGTGCCACCGGTGGCACGCGGAACCATTTCTTAGGGCACGTGAGGCATTGCTCTATCAGCACTAGCGCACATGTGTGCGCTGGCCAGCTGATTTTGGCCTTCTTTTGAGGCCGTTTTTTGCCCTCTGGAGGCTTCAGGGAAGCTCCTGAGGTCTCTGGAGGTGGGTGGGAGGCTGTTTTCACCCTCCCCAGGCTCCTGGAAAGCCTCTGGAGCCTGGGGAGGGTGAAAAAAGTATGCGAAAAGCAGGGGGTCACGCACATAGCATTATCGGTGTGGCACACCCACGCACGACCCCCCTGAGCTCCACCCACTTTTGACACGCGAGCCAAAAAAGGTTAGCCATCGCTGCCTTAGACAAACAAGGAGGAAATGTTTTAGAAAAGAAGAGAAAGGACATATTGACTAATATTTGGGCTGATAAAAGGGGGGGGGGAATCCAGAAATTTGGGGTCATTTGTTACATTTAATCAGGTCAGTTAAGGACCTAATAGGCAATTCATGCAACGTATTAATTCAACCTAGTTTAGTTTTTCTATGATTTAGGGCAGGATATCCAACCTTGGTAACTTTAAGACTTGTGGCCTTCAACTCCCAGAATTCCCCAGCTAGCTATATTGACTGTGGAATTCTGGGAGTTGAAATCCAGAGGTTATAAATAATAAAATAATAATTTATTAATTTATAGACCGCCCCCTCTCCCCCATGGGGACTCGGGGCGGTGTACAGGAAATTAAAAATCCAATAAATACAATAATATACAAAATACAAAATGTTAAAACCGAATTAAATTACCCCTGTGCTAAAATCACTATTAAAAACCTTAAAGTTGCCAATGTTGGATACTCCTGATTTAGTGTAGAATGTAAACCGAGACCTTCTAATTTACGCATCAATATATGGCATAGATCCAAAATCTGGATTAGCTTAATTTAATACTCAACTGTCAACAACGCAATCCTACGAGTTGAGATAATGGATTGTTTAAATAACCAAGTTAAGTTTGCTGTCTGAACCCAATCCTTGACTACTAGATCTTCATATTCTTCAAGATCCTTCAGAAATCACTGAGCCGTGGGGGCGCCGTGGTGAAAATGCAGTGTTGCAGGTTAACTCTGCCCACTGCCAGGAGTTTGATCCTGACTGGCTCAAGGTTGACTCAGCCTTCCATCCTTCCGAGGTGGGTAAAATGAGGACCCAGATTGTTGGGGGCAAATAGGCTGACTCTGCAAACAGCTTAGAGAGGGCTGTAAAAGCACTGTGAAGCAGTATATACTGTAAGTCTAAGTGCTCTCCTTCCTTCCTTCCTTCCTTCCTTCCTTCCTTCCTTCCTTCCTTCCTTCCTTCCTTCCTTCCTTCCTTCCTTCCTGTTAGAATGCAGTATTGCAGGCTAACTCTGCCCACAGCCAGCATTTCAATTCCGACCGGCTGAAGGTAGACTCAGCCTTCCCTCCTTCCGAGGTGGGTAAAATGAGGACCCAGATTGTTGGGGGCAAGAGGCTGACTCTGCAAACCGCTTAGAGAGGGCTGTAGAAGCACTGCGAAGCAGTATGTAACTCTAGGCGTTATTGCTATAAAGTTTATTTTAAGCTATGGAATTGTATATCGCACCATTCTCCTCAAAATACCTTAAACAAGAAAGCAAAGTCCAAAGTTAGATATTCTGGGGAGCACAAACTCACAGCCTCCAGGTCTTTCTGTTTGTACATTCCAGTTGGCTGCAGCCAAAAGACAAATTCCAAGACTTTCAAAATCCAGCAAACGAAGGAAAAGTTTCACTTGGGTTATAGCCATGCTGAAGTTTTCTCTTTCTTCTTCTTCTTCCTTTTTTTTTATGAAAGCCCTAGAGAGGCTCTCTTAAACTCACCATCTCGGTATTTGTAAGCACAGAACTTTTACTTAGAAATTCAACTCCTTCCCCAAGCAGACACTCCAGACCTCGGCTTCGTCCCAGGGGGAAAAAGCAACCTCAAATATGATTTTTAAGAAACTTCCCAGCATCCTTCGGAGGACCTGCTCTGTAACAATGGAGGTGAAACACTTATGGCTCGCCAGGGCTGGTTGGCAGACCAGAATGTTTGCAGTTACCCTATTAATTTCGGTTTTCCTATTTTCTGCAGGACGTTCTTAACCCCACATCAATTATGTTGCAGTGATTCAAGCCTGCAGGTTATGTTGCAGCCTCTGTTTCGGTGTGAGGTACAACTAGTGCAAATCACAGCGCTGTGCCACAGATGTATCGCGCATCAGCTTGGCACCAACGTTCAGGTCGTGCCACTAGAAATAGGCCGGAGGCTGGAGCGATGCCATTCATGCTGAGTTCTGTATTCAGTTTTTTTAGTTGTGTTTATTGGTTGTATTTAACTGTTTTGGATGCTATCCAGGTGATGCACTTCTCCAAGCAGTGTGGGTTATGACACTTCTGCAAAGAAGTAATGTATTCACTGCAGTTAATGACTGTGTGTTATCTTTATTACTTATCGCTAAGGAAGATGGTGAAAGTAAAAGTAAACTCTGCTTGATTTACTCGCATCCAATTCTGGTCACCACAATACAAAAAAGATGTGGAGACTCTGGAAAGAGTGCAGAGAAGAGCAACCAGGATGATCGGAGAAAAACATGTGAAGAACGGTTGCAGGAACTGGGTATGTCTACTTTAATGAGAAGAAGGACCAGGGGAGACATGATAGCAGTCTTCCAATATCTCAGGGGCTGCCCCAAAGAAGGAGTCAAGCTATTCTCTAAAGCACCTGAGGGTAGAACAAGAAGCAATGGGTGGAAACTAATCAAAAAGAGAAGCACCTAGCACTAAGGAGAAATGTTTTGTCAGTGAGAAAAATTAACCAGTGGAATAGCTTGCCTCCAGAAGTTGTGAGTGCTCCATCACTGGAATTTTTCAAGAAGAGACCAGAATGGTATAGGGCCGTGATGACGAACCTATGGCACATGTGCTACAGGTGGCACGCAGAGCCATTTCTTAGGGCACGCGAGGCATTGCCCTATCAGCTCCAGTGCGCATGTGTGCACTGGCCAGCTGTTTCCGGCCTTCATTTTTGGCCTTTTTTCGCCCTCCGGAGGCTTCAGGAGGCTTCCCTAAAGTCTCTGGAGGGCAAAGAACACCCCTACGGGCAACCCAGAAGTTGGCAAAGGGCCATTTTCAGCCTCCGGGGGGCCTCCAGAGGGTGGGGGAGTCTGTTTTTGCCCTCCTCAGGCTCCTAGAAAGCCTCTGGAGCCTGGGGAGGGTGAAAAACGGACCTACCTGGCCCACCGGAAGTTGGAAAATGGGGCATTTCCGGCCTCTGGAGGCTGTTTTCACCCTCTCCAGGCTCCAAGAAAGCCTTGCACTGGGCACACAGCATGGGGAGGGCATTAAATTATGGGGGTGGGCATGCGAGTTTGCTTGATAGCGTGCACACTTGTGCTTTTGGCACCCGAGGCAAAAAAGGTTGACCATCACTGGTATAGGGTCTCCTGCTTGAGCAGTGGGTTGGACTAGAAGACCTCCAAGATCCCTGAGCCATGGATGGAAATAGATAACAAAGAAACCCAACCTAGAACTAAGGAGACATTTGCTTGTCATGAAAATAATTAACCAGCGGAACGCCTTGCCTCCAGTGGTGGTGGGCGCTCCGGTACTGGAGGCTGGACAGCCGCTTGTCTGGAATGGTATTAGATCCCCTGCTAGAGCAGAGGGTTAGATTAGAAGACCTCCAAGGTCCCTTCCAGTCCTATGATTCTGTGTCCTATGCCAGTGATGGCAAACCTTTTCCTGGTTTGTCCATAGGGTGATTCTCGACCTCCAGAGCCTTCAGGGAAGCCTCCTGAAAGCTCCAGATGTTGAAAATAAGCCCTAGGAGGAACCCGGAAATGGCTTCCGATTTGTCCGTAGAAGCCTCCTGAAGGCTCCGGAGGGCGAAAAACGGTCCTAAAAGCAAACTGGAAGTCCATTCCTGAACTTCTGGTTTGCCTGTAGGGCCAATTTTTCGCGCTTTGGAGGCTTCAGGGCGAAAAACGGTCTCAAAAGAAGGCAGAAATCTTGCGTGCCCTGACAAATAGCTTCATGTGCCACTTGTAGCATGTGTGCCATAGGTTCACCATCACGGTCCTAGGCTCTATGCCTCCTAGGCCCATATGACAGATGTCTGACAAGAGTTCAGAGAAGAGCAACAAAGAGGATTAGGGGACTGGAGGCTAAAACATATGAAGAACAGTTGCAGGAACTGGGTAGGTCTAGTTTAATGGAAAGAAGGACCAGGGGAGACAGGATAGGAGTCTTCCAATATCTCAGGGGTTGCCCCAAAGAAGAGGGAATCAAGCTGTTCTCCAAAGCACTTGAGGGCAGGACAAGAAGCAATGGGTGGAAACTAATCAAGGGGAGAAGCAACTTAGAACTGAGGAGAAATTTCCTGACAGTGAGAACAATTAATCAGTGGAACTCCTTGCCTCCAGAAATTGTGAATGCCCCAACACTACAGGTCTTTAAGAAGATGTTGGATAGCCATTTGTTTGAAATGGTATAGGGCTTCCTGCCTAGGCAGGGGGTTGGACTAGATGACCTCCAAGATCCCTTCCAACTCTGCTATTGTATAAGAACACCCTTTCTTCCGTTTCCTCCCCTGATTCACAGCTTCCAAATCATTTTCCTGGTCTTCTTAGGGTTAAACAGCGAAAGCCTCTCCCAAATCGTTGACTTTGGCTTTTCTTTCTGAGTTTCCATCCGCAGCCTTCGCCAAGGGTCTCATTGTCAAACGGTGGAATAATGCCAGAGGGCATAGCAGAACTGAACGAAGCCTTTGACAAACCCAGAGGGAGTTAATTATCACGTTATCGATAGGGATTTAGATGCTTTTCTTTTAAAATAAAAATAAAAAATAAAAGGGGGAAGTCAGCCTTTCTTCTTGGTACTGTAGAACGAAAGGGGAGGGATAAAGGGGTTGTTTGGAAGCCCCCCCCCCTCGCCCAGTCACTTCTTAACACCAGCAAAATGCTTTGGGCAATCCGTGAGACGATATGCACGACAAATGCTCTAGGCTTAAATCTCGGTCCAAAGGGAAGCATTTGATATTTTCCCCTATACTTAAAAAAAAAGGGCACCTCCAAGTTTTGTGCTGAAGGTGCTTTTTTTCAGGAGGCAACTGGACTTTCTTGTTTTTTCTTTTGAAGGCGTTTCGCTTCCCATCCAAGAAGCTTCTTCAGCTCTGACTGGATGGTGAGGAATGGAAGGATTGATATTCCTTGCAGACAGCTGGTCCTTTGCATCCTTTTAGAGCAGGGGTGTCTAAACTTGGGAACTTTAAGACTTGTGGACTTTAACTTCCAGAATTCCCCAGTCAGCCTGGCTGGGGAATTCTGGGAGTTGAAGTCCACAAGTCTTAAAGTTCCCAACTTTGGACACCTGTGTTTTAGAGAGTCCTTGAAGCACTTGGAGGTTTATCTGTAGTCCTTGGAGGTCGCCTGAGTGGTGCAAATGGTTCCTGTAGTCTGCAATTTCTTTTCCTCTGGAAATCTATTCCTCCTCCCACACCGTTCCAAGGGTCTTCATCCCAAATTGTGTAGCTAAAAGTCTATAGAGATTCTCAGGTCATGGTTGTCCCAAAGGGGCTTTTTTCAAGAGGCAACTGGACTTTCCGGGTTTTTTTTTCTTTTGAGGGTGTTTTGCTTCTCATCCAAGAAGCTTCTTCAACTCTGAGCTTGTTTGGAGGTTCTAGCAGGGGAGCGCAGCTATCGTATACCCTTGACCGAAGTTCGGTACACTCCTTCTATCTGGGATGGTCGTCCTCTTCCACCGAGCGCGCAGCTTCGGGAGGGACGCACATGGAGCGGTAAGGGAGGAAGGGGACACCCGCCTAGCCAGCCAGATCAGCCGAATCAACCCTGGTGATCAATGGGGTGATCCAGCGAGTTTAAGAAAGGACAGAGAGAGTCCTTGACTTATGACTGTCATTGAGCCCAACATTTCTGTTGCTAAGTGAAGTATTTGTTAAGTGAGCTTTGCTCCATTTAAGGACATTTCTTCCACAGCTGTTAAGTAAATCACTGCAGCTGTTAAGTTAGGAGTACGGTTGTTTAAGTGAATCTGACTTCCTTACTGACTTTCCTTGTCAGAAATCCCAAAAGCTGATCATATGACCCCGGGACACTGCAACCGTCATAAATATGAGTCAGTTGCTAAGCATCTGAATTTTGGACATGTGGCCATAGGAATGTTGCAACGGTCATAAGTCATAAACCAGTCATAAGTCACTTTTTTCAGTGCTGTTGTAACAACTTCAAATGGTCACTAAACAAACTCTTATAATGGGAGTTGGAATAAACAGAGATTTGGGCATCAGGACCAGATACTTTATCCTCTGTGAACCAACTCTGATGAGACTGAGTTAGGGGACTGGAGGCCAAAACATACGAGGAACGGTTGCAGGAACTGGTTATGTCTACTTTAATGAAAAGAAGGACCAGGGGAGACAGGATAGCAGCCTTCCGATATCTCAGAGGCTGCCCCAAAGAAGAGGGAGTCAAGCTGTTCTCCAAGGCACCTGAGGGCAGAACAAGAAGCAATGGGTGGAAACTAATCAAGGAGAGAAGCAACTTAGAACTGAGGAGAAATGTCCTGACAGTTAGGACAATTAACCAGTGGAACAGCTTGCCTCCAGAAATTGTGGATGCCCCAACACTGGAAGTCTTCAAGAAGATGTTGGAGAGCCATTTGTCTGAAATGGAATAGGGTTTCCTGCCTAGGCAGGGGGCTAGACTAGAAGACCTCCAAAGTCCCTTCCAGCTTCTATTCTATTCTATTCTATTCTATTCTATTCTATTCTATTCTATTCTATTCTATTCTATTTTATTCTATTCCAAATTCTATTCCCAATTCTATGCCTAATCCTATCCTATCCTATCCCTTATTCTATTCTATTCTATTCTATTCTATTCTATTCTATTCTATTCTATTCTATTCTATTCTATTCTTATTATTCTATTCTATTCTATTCCAAATTCTATTCCAAATTCTATTCCAAATTCTATCCTATCCTATCCCTTATTCTGTTCTGTTCTGTTCTGTTCTGTTCTAGTCTAGTCTAGATTGTGCAGATCAGGCAGAATTTAATCCATTTCCCTCTTCACCTTTAGGAGAATTTTGGTGTGATTTCTTCATCTATTTCCCCCCAAAAAAGGATTTTAATTCAATCACACAGTAGATTTTGGAAATCCTAATTATTGCAGATAATACAAGCTGGGAAGAAAAGCCAACTCTTTAGAAGATAGGCTCAAGATCCAGAAGAATAAAACTGGAAGGGACCTGGGAGGTATTCTAGTCCAACCCCCTGCTCAAGAAGGAGACCCTATACAATTTGAGACAAGAGGCCGTTCGGTGATGAAGCATCCACAACGTCTGGAGGGAAGCCGTTCCACTGGTTATTTTTTCTCCCTGTTGGGAAGTTTCTCCTTAATTCTTGGTTGCTTCTCTGCTTGGTTAGTATCCATCCATTGTTTAATGTCCTGCCCTCTGGTGCTTTGGAAAATAAGTTGACCCCTATCAATTTAGTTTCAATAAGTACAATAGCAGAGTTGGAAGGGACCTTGGAGGTCATCTAGTCCAACTCCCTGCCTAGGCAGGAAGCCCTATACCATTTCAGACAAATGGCTATCCAACATCTTCTTGAAGACTTGCAGTGTTGGGGCATTCACAACTTCTGGAGGCAACTTCTGTTCCACTGATTAATTGGAAATTCCGGAAATGCCTCCTCAGTTCTAAGTTGCTTCTCTCCTTGATTAGTTTCCATCCATTGCTTCTTGTTCTGCCCTCAGGTGCCTTGGAGAATAGTTTGACTCAGTGGTGGGTTTCAAATTTTTTAGAACCTACTCTGTAGGTGTGGCCTATTTTGTGGGCGTGGCTTGGTAGTCATGTGACAGGGTGGGAGTGGCCACCTTTTAAAATGTGGTGAAACTCATTTAACAACGCTCTTGCTTAGCAACCAAAATTTTGGACTCAATTGTGATGATAAATTCTTTCTTTCTTCCTTTCTTCCTTCCTTCCTTCCTTCCTTCCTTTCTTTCTATCTTTCTTTCTTTCCTTCCTTCCTTCCTTTCCTTTCCTTTCCTTCCCGTTGGGTCACTGGCAGCGGCGGGCCAGATTTACTTCCAGGTACGCCGGTGGAACCCCCTCTCACCGGTTCTCTAAATTTCACCAACCGGCTCTCGCGAGTAGGTGCGAACCTGCAGAAACCCACCACTGGTTTGACTCCCTCTTCTTTGTGGCAACCCCTGAGATATTGGAACACTGCTATCCTGTCTCCCCTAGTCCTTCTTTTTATTAAACTAGACATGCCCAGTTCCTGCAACCGTTTTAGTCTCCAGTCCCCTAATCCTCTTGGCTGCTCTTCTCTGCACTCTTTCTAGAGTCTCCACATCTTTTCTACATCGTGGCGACCAAAACTGGATGCCGGATTCCAAGTGTGGCCTGTGTGAAAGTCTGAAAAGTTTTCAATAAGAAATTCTTGATAGGAAATAAGAAAAAATTAAAAAGAAAACAAGAAATTTTCAATAAGAAGGATCTTGACAGTTTGGAACACTTGCCCCTATTCAACAAAATACAATTCACCGCTGAGAAAACGAAGGTCTTGTACTTAAGCAGGAGAAAGCCAAATGTACAAGGAGAGATTACTTGAAACTTGGTTCAATAGCAGTAACTGTGGGAGGAATCTTGGAGTCCTCGTGGACAGTCATTTAAATACGAGTCTGTGGTATGCAGCAGCAGCCCAAAAGGCCAATGCGCTCAAGAACACAAGAAGTTATAATAGTACTGCTTTAATACTGCATTAGCAAGGTCACACCTGGAATACTGCATTCAGTTCTGGTCACCATGACACAAAAAAGATGCTCTAAAAAGTCTGTCGAGATCCTTCTAAATCTTGTCTCTATCTTCCAAAGTGTTGGCAAGCCACCCCCCACCCCAGCTTGCTGTGGTCTGCAAATTTGATGAGCTAGCTTTCCATTCCTTCAGATCATTTATTAAAATGTTGAAAAGTACTGGACCCAAGACAGAACTTTGAGGTCACCTGCATAGAAGTAAGTTCCATGTAGGGCTAGGGGGTATGATGATAGCAGCATTTCAATATTTGAGGGGCTGCCACAAAGAAAAGGGGGACCAACCAATTCTCCAAAGCATCTGAAGGCAGGACAAGAAGCAATGGATGGAAACTAATCAAGGAGAACAGCAACCTAGATCTAAGGAGGAATTTCTGGACAATTAGAACAATTAATGGAACAGCTGGAACAGCTTCTGGAAGTTGTGGGGGGCTCCATCACTGGAGGCTTCTAAGAAGTGACTGGGAGGAGGAGGAGGAGGTGGAGGAAGAGGAGGAGGAGAAAAAGAAGAGGAGGAGGAGGAGGAGGAGGAGGGGAGGAGGAGGAAGAGGAGAAGAAGAAGAGGAGGAGGAGGAGAAGAGGAGGAGGGGGAGGAGGGGGGGAGGAGGAGAAGAAGAAGAGGAGGAGGAAGAGGAGGGGAGGAGGAGGAGGAGGAGAAGAAGAGGAGGAGGAGGAGGAAGAGGAGGAGGAGGAGGAGAAGAAGAAGAGGAGGAGGAGGAAGAGGAGGAGGAGAAGAAGAGGAGGAGGAGGAGAAGAAGAAGAGGAGGAGGAGAAGAGGAGGAGGAGGAGGAGGAAGAGGAGGAGAAGGAGAAGAAGAGGAGGAGGAGGACGAGAAGAAGAAGAAGAAGAGGAGGAGGAGAGGAGGAGGAGGAGGAGGAGAAGAAGAAGAGGAGGAGGAGGAAGAGGAGGAGAAGAAGAGGAGGAGGAGGAGGGGAGGAGGAGGAGGAGAAGAAGAAGAAGAAGAGGAGGAGGAGAAGAGGAGGAGGAGGAGGAGGAAGAGGAGAAGAAAAAGAAGAGGAGGAGGAGGACGAGAAGAAGAAGAAGAGGAGGAGGAGGAGGAGGAGGAGAGGAGGAGGAAGAGGAGGAGAAGAAGAAGAAGAGGAGGAAGAGGAGGAGGAGGAGGAGGAGGAGGAGAAGAGGAGGAGGAGGAAAAGAAGAAGAAGAAGAGGAGGAGGAGGAGGAGGAGAGGAGGAGGAGGAAGAGGAGGAGGAGAAGAAGAGGAGGAGAAGAGGAGGAGGAGGAGGAGGAGGAGAATGAGAAGGAGAAGAAGAAGAAGAAGAAGAAGAAGAAGAAGAAGAAGAAGAAGAAGAAGAAGAAGAAGAAGAAGAAGAAGAAGAAGAAGAAGGAGTCTACCATTCAGCATACATGAAGATGTCTTCCCAAAACTCTTGACCACAAATGAAGAATAATTTACAGAAGTAAAGCGTATCCAGGCCAAAATTTTAATCCTGAATTTTAGCATCTCTGCTTTTAGAACTGAAATGTCAGCATTTTGGTCTGTTCTTGTTCTGCTTGAGGCCTCCACCCAACGTGAGATTAAGCAGGGGGGCCGGGGGGGGGGGGCGAGAAGCATATTTTCTTTGCCTTGAGTTTTGAGAAGTTAAGGCAGTGTAAGACACAGCATAAAAAACAAAAGGCGTAATCAATATTTATTAAAGCCACCTCGATTTTTGCAAAGCCCTCAAACATTTTAGAAATAAATACAATGCAACAGGCTGGCATTTGGCAGTTTTCTTCCTTTGGAAAAAAAAAATAGAAGTCTTAAAAAAAATGCACAGGTATCTAAATGGTTACCATAGATACCCAGCTGTTTGCAGTGGAACAATGAGAGCTCAGGGAGTACGTTAAAATATGGTTTACAACTCACAATTGTTATATTCACTCAATAGATCGCCCGTCAGTGTAGCTCAATATTTGAATCCAGCCTAGAGACTCTGTTTATCCAAATAGACTACATTCTCAACATTTGAAGCCAGGTTTCGTAGAGATGCTTTCTGTCCCACCCTTCCAATAAATGTGCATCCAGACAGGTTTGTACACGTGTTCAAATATATCTGCGCACATAAGTAAAGCTTTTCAGAAGCCAGATTAAAAGAAAACAGGCAAGGCCAGGACCAAAATAAAATAAATGTATTTTAATTGGACTAATAACTACTAATTAAAATTAATTGCCTATAAAAGAAAGAGCTCAATTGATAAAACTAATGGATTTTCCCCTTGGCGTGGTCTAACCACTATTTTTTCCCCCCTTGCATGTAGAAACTCTTTTCTCTTTGCAGAAAAAAAACAGATTTTAAAAAAAGGAGGAGAGGAAGCCAGAAAGAGAAATAGGGGAACTAATAAACTTCAGGGGTTCCCAAACTTGGCAACTTGAAGACTTGTGGACTTCAACTCCCAGAGTTCTCCAGCCAGCTTTGCTGGCTGGAGAATTCTGCGAGTTGAAGTCCACAAGTCTTCAAGTTGCCAAGTTTGGGAACCCCTGAACTAGATGAAGTTGATTCAAGGAAATGGGGAAACTACAAGAGAAAGAAATCCTTGGATTGCTGGAATCTCTAGGTCAGTGATGGCGAACCTATGGCACGGGTGCCACAGGTGGCATGTGGAGCCATTTCTTAGGGCACGCGAGGCGTTGCCCTGTCAGCTCCAGTGTGCATGTGTGCGCTGGCCAGCTGATTCAGGCCTTCTTTTGAGGCCGTTTTTCACCCTCTGGAGGCTTCAGGGAAGCTCCTGAAGCCTCTGGAGGTTGGGGAGGAGGCTGTTTTCACCCTCCCCAGGCTCCTAGGAAGCCTCTTGAGCCTGGGGAGGGGGAAAAAAGCACGCCAAAAGCAGGGGGTCACGCACATAGCATTATGGGTGCGGCATGCCCACATATGACACCCCCTGCGCTCCCCCTGCTTTTGGCATGTGAGCCAAAAAAGGTTAGCCATCACTGCTCTAGGTAGTGGGGAGGGAGAGTGAAGAGAGTAGCTAGCTTGGAATCCCTGCAATGGAAGAAGCGATGGAGACCTCCCCTCATTCATTCGTGAAACCCGTAGCTTGTTTCCAAGAGAGTGCAGTTAGTTTGGTGAGATTCTTATAAATAGGCACATAGCCTCCTGGAGTTCTGGATGCTCCATCACTCTGCGTGACACCAAGTCTTGGGGTTTCCAATGCGCACATGCACGCCAGCCAGTTTGTCTTCGCGTGCACTGGAGCATCAGAAACCCGAGGACCAGGTGGCCAGCATGCGCATGCGCCCTTGCAAACTGGTCTTCAGATCTCCGGCGGATTTTCACGCACAAAAACCAGCTGGCCAGTACACATGTACATGCCGGAAACCAGAAGAGCAGCTGGCAACAGCGCACCTTCCCACAGAATATTCCATTCCATTCCATATTCTATTCTATTCCATTCCATTCTCTATTCCATTCCATTCTCTATTCCATTCCATTCTCTATTCCATTCCATTCCATTCCATTCTCTATTGCATTCCATTCTCTATTCCATTCTCTATTCCATTCCATTCCATTCTCTATTCCATTCTCTATTCCATTCCATTCTCTATTCCATTCCATTCTCTATTCCATTCCATTCTCTATTCCATTCCATTCTCTATTCCATTCCATTCCATTCTCTATTCCATTCTCTATTCCATTCCATTCCATTCTCTATTCCATTCTCTATTCCATTCCATTCTCTATTCCATTCCATTCTCTATTCCATTCCATTCTCTATTCCATTCCATTCCATTCCATTCCATTCTCTATTCCATTCCATTCCATTCCATTCTCTATTCCATTCCATTCCATTCCATTCTCTATTCCATTCCATTCCATTCCATTCTCTATTCCATTCCATTCCATTCCGTTCTCTATTCCATTCCATTCCATTCTCTATTCCATTCCATTCTCTATTCCATTCCATTCTCTATTCCATTCTGACAAACATTATAAGTCTCGAGTTTTGTAGGTGTGCAATCCGTGGTGCTCTCTAAGCTTGGCAGTTTTCTTGCAGACATTTCCTTACCCATCTAGGGAACATCATCCGTGCTAGTGATGTTGCCTACTTTGCAAATGAAACACTTGCAAAATAAAAAAAAGCCACCAAGCCCCGAGGACCCCACCGTTCAACCTTGAGCTACAAGCCTTCTCTTCCCTCGGTTGCAGGGCTGCTCCAGAGTTACCCACCATCCATCCTGGGGGACAGGTGCATTCTCCCGTGATGTGGTGACAGCTTCCTCCATTCTGGCAGGGGCATCGCTGTTCGCACTGCACTCCGTGGCTGCCTGGGGGACACGGCTCTTCGCAACTGCTCGGGTTGGTTGCGAGGAAAGGAGAAGGAGCCAAGCAGCCGAGGTGGAATAGAAAGAGAGACAAAAGAATGGTGTAAGTTACAGCACCGTTGCTCCTGGGCCCACACAAATCATCCATCATGCAGCCCGATCCCATCGACAGCGTGGAGGGCAAAATGCAGGCAGCCAATATTTATTGTTCTGAAAGGTTTTATTTCTAAGCCTTTTGTTTATGTTAACGCAGGTGTCTCCAACCTTTGCAACTTTAAGTCTGAAGGACTTCAGCTCCCAGACTTCTCCAGCCAGCAAAGCAGGGGTCTCCAACCTTTGCAACTTTAAGTCTGAAGGACTTCAGCTCCCAGACTTCTCCAGCCAGCAAAGCAGGGGTCTCCAACCTTTGCAACTTTAAGTCTGAAGGACTTCAGCTCCCAGACTTCTCCAGCCAGCAAAGCAGGGGTCTCCAACCTTTGCAACTTTAAGTCTGAAGGACTTCAGCTCCCAGACTTCTCCAGCCAGCAAAGCAGGGGTCTCCAACCTTTGCAACTTTAAGTCTGAAGGACTTAAAGCAAAGCTGGCTGGAGAATTCTGGGAGCTGAAGTCCTTCAGACTTAAAGTTGCAAAGGTTGGAGACCCCTGCGTTAACAGGTCTTCATTCCCAAAGAAAATCACCACTTTGGCTCACGGAAAAATCTATTTCATTTTTGAAGTTTTCCCCCTTTTAAGAAAATGGGCAGCCACAAATTGAAGCCTCCCAAACACCAGCTGAGGCTTTCCAAAAAGGTTTGAGGTTCCTGGTATAATATAAAAAGCATAGGAAATACAGGTAGTTAAGTCCTCGACTTACAGCAGTTCATGTAGTGAAACCACCTTTCAAAACTTGAAAGAGAGATCCCTCCGTTACTTAAATAAAATCCTCGACTTACGAGCACAATGGAGTCCAAAATTTCCATGGCTAAGCAAGAGCGTTATTGAGTTTCGCTCCATTCTACAACATTGCTCGCCATCGTCGCTAAGTGAATCACTGCGGTGGTGAAGTGGGTAACACGGCTGTTACGTGCATCTGGCTTCCCCATCGACTTTGCTTGTCAGAAGATCAGCAAAGGGGATCACAGGATCCCGGGATAATGTAACCGTCATAAAGGTGAATCAGTTGCCAACCGTCTGAATTTTGGTTACGGGACCGCAGGGGGGGGAGTTGCAACGGTGTGAAAAATGATCGTAAGTCACTTTTAACCTTAAACGACTCGGGATAACTTCGAGCCCCATGGATTTCTCCACCCAAGCTGGTGGAGTTCCGTGTTTTTAAACTTTAGCAAAAACAAACCAGAAATTTGAACTCTGTCGACAGCGCCTGAGAGGTGACCTGATTGACGTCTATAAAATCATGCACGGTGTGGACAAAGTAGAAAAGGAAAAACGGTTTTCCCTATCGCACAACACTAGAACTAGGGGGCCCTCCATGAAACTTTTGGAAGCTAGATAAAAGGAAGTACTTTTTCACCCAGAGGATCCCTGGTCTATGGAACTCCCTGCCAGAAGAAATGGTGACAGCCGTCAGCCTCGACACCTTTAAGAAAGGATTAGAGGAGTTCATGGAGAACAAGGGTATCCATGGCTTTCATTAGGGATGCCTAAGGACACCCTCCGGGATGGAGAGATAGGCAGGATATCTCTCAATGCCATTTGCAGGGAATCATAAGCAGGTGAAGACATCTGCTAGGGAAGACCCTGAAGCAAATGGGGAGCCACTGTGGGAGACAGAAGGCTGGACTGGATGGGCTGTGGCCTGTTCCAGCAAGGCTCTTCTTAGGTTCTTATGTCCCTAAGAGCAGACGGCAAAGAGAGGGAAGTTACGGCGGTCTGCGAACCTCTTGAGAAAACCTCACATCGGAGTCCGAGGTTGGGAAACTAAATAAAACTTGGAGAAGTCAGGCAGGATCAATTCAACAGACATATCGAAAATCTGGATGGATGGACTCATGAAGAAGTTGGAGAGAGCGCGCACGCACACACACACACATGGAAGAAGCTGTTTTATGAAAGTCTAATCTGTCCTGGATCTCTAATGTTCCCAATAAACAACAACCTTTATAAATATTTACGAGGAAAGCGAAATCAATAGCGCCCGTCTCAGGGAAGCACTTTTGAACCGAGGAAAAGAAATGCTTTCTCCTGCCAGATCAATTCACAGGGAACGATGGGTCCATTAACGCATATTAGCATTGGGGGGCTCTTTGGAAGCTGTGGTGGCCTCAGAATGCTGTCGTGACATGTGTGATAATAATAATAATAATCTTTATTGTCATTCTACTAAAATTACAATGAAGTTGGTTATGATGTCACTTCTGCCCCATGCTCCATGAATGTGCATGCATAGGAACCGTGAGTGCTGTCGCATACCTCCCTTCGACCAGTCCGATCGCACAGGGAGGGCCTCCTCAGGGTGGCGTCTGCCAGTCAATGCCGGCTGGCGGCCCCCAGGGGAAGGGCCTTCTCTGTGGCGGGTCCGGCTCTCTGGAACGACCTGCCCCCCAATATTCGCACCATCATGGACCTGCACCTCTTCCACTGGGAGCTCAAATCACATTTTTTTCATCTGGCCGGCCTGGCTTAGAGTTTAATAATGTAAATTTAATTTTAATACAGGGTTTTATAGTTTTAATTTTTATAGCACAGTTATATTTAATTTGGTTTTAAATTGTGGATTGTATTTATATGATGTGTATGCTGTTGTTTTTACTTTTTATCTTCTGTGCACCGCCCCGAGTCCCATTGTGGAGATGGGGCGGTATAAAAATTTGAAAATTAAATTAAATTAAATTAAGGAATTGAGGAGAAACTTCCCAACAGTGTGGACAATTACACAGTGGAACACCTTGCCACCAGAAATCGTGGGTGCTCCATCACTGGAGGCTTTTAAGAAGAGTCTAGACCTGTGATGGCGAACCTATGGCATGTGTGCCATAGGTGGCCCACGGAACCCTCTCTGCCGGCACGCTAGCCGTTGCCCAGCTCAGCTCCACCGTGCATGCATGCATGCCTCCCAATGGCTGTCTGGTTTTCAGGTCTACGGCGTGCATGCGCAGGGGACTGAGTGCATGTGTGAGGATCACGTGCACATGCACGGGGGGCAGGGCACACATGGAGGTAATGCACGGATGCATAGGGGTTGCATGCACATGTACTGCAGGGTGGGGGGACTGCAGAGGGATTGCATGTGCAGGGCGCATGGGGGCATGCGCACATTGGATTATGAGTGCTGTCGCATGCATGCATGTGATTTCAGAAAGGTTAGTCATCACTGATCTAGACAGCCATTTGTCTGTAATGGTATAGGGTCTCCTGCTTGAACAGGGGGCTGGACTAGATTACAGTTGTCTCCAACCTTTGCAACTTTAAGTCTGAAGGACTTCAGCTCCCAGAATTCTCCAGCCAGCAAAGCTGTCTGGAGAATTCTGGGAGCTGAAGTCCTTCAGACTTAGAGTTGCAAAGGTTGGAGACTCCTGGACTAGAAGACCTCCAAGGTCCCTTCCAGCTCATTCATTCTAAAGTAGTTAATCAACTCTCAATTTGCGATGGAAGAGGCTGGACCCATTGTACAGGGAGTCCTCAACTTACCACAGTTCATTTAGTGACTATTCAAAGTGACAAGGGCACTGGAAAAAAAGAGACTTATCACCATTTTCCAAAGTAACCTTTGCAGCACCCCCATGGTCACATGATCAAAATTCAGATGCTTGACAACTGACTCACATTTATGTGATCTCCCTTTTGTGACCTTCCAACAAGCAAAGGCAACGGGGAAGCCAAATTCACTTAACAACCAGGTTACTGGCAACCAGGCACAGGTTACTTCTGCTGACTGCAATTTGGTAGTTCAAATCCCACCAGGCTCAAGGTTGACTCAGCCTCCTGTCCTTCTGGGGTCAGTAAAATGAGGACTCAGATTGTTGGGGGCAATAAGTTGACTCTGTAAACTGCTTAGAGTGAGCTGGAAAGCATTGTGAAGTGGTATATAAGTCTCGGTGCTGTTGGTATCTTCCTTCCTTACCTACCTACCTACCTACCTACCTACCTACCTACCTACCTACCTACCTACCTACCTACCTACCTACCGTTAGAATGCAATATTAGATATATAGAGAGGGCTGTAAAGCACTGTAAAGCAGTATATGTCTAAGTGCTATTGCTATCTTCCTTCCTTCCATCCATCCATCCATCCATGGTGCTTAGTGGTTAGAATGCAGTATTGCAGGCTAACTCTGCCATCTGCCAGCAGTATGATTCTCACTGCTGGCTGCAAAGCTGGCTGGAGAA
This sequence comes from Rhabdophis nuchalis, assembly GCA_039707465.1. NCBI lineage: Eukaryota > Metazoa > Chordata > Lepidosauria > Squamata > Natricidae > Rhabdophis > Rhabdophis nuchalis. The sequence goes on from CM077659.1 coordinate 19,701,008, forward strand.
GTCTGGGAGCTGAAGTCCTTCAGACTTAAAGTTGCAAAGGTTGGAGACCCCTGCACTAGAAGATAGAGATGGGAAGTGGTACATTGTGAGCAACCAGGCCATTAAAAGACCTCCCCCACAATTCTTAGTAATTGTTATTATGAGATGCTGCACAGTTAGCCAGATGCTGAGACTGGATTTGCCATTTCTGTCCACGTATCGAGTTCTTCCCAAGGGCCCTGGATATATGGGATAGGCAGATGATGCTGTTTGATGATGATAGAGATAAGGGTAAGCTGTCCTCAGTATTATTTTGCGTGTTGTGATCAGAGGTGACTCCTGGCAAATACTTGGGACAAGTCCCTGCAATTTTCTTGGCATTTCCAGGCAATTTCTAAATCCATTTTTAATCATGGTTTGCCCTTGTCTTCTTCTTTAAAGAGCCACAGTGGCACAGTGGTTAGAGTGTGGTTAGAGAGTGAGCAGCTACTTCTGCTGACTGCTGGCTGCCTGCAATTTGGCAGTTCGAATCTCACCAGGCTCAAGGTTGACTCAGCCGTACGTCGTTCCTAGGTCCGTAAAATGAGCCCCCAGATTGCTGGGGGCAAGAGGCTGACTCTATAAACAAGCTGTAAAGCAATGTGAAGCAGGATATACCGTATTTTTCAGAGTATAAGACGCCCGTATTTTTCGAAGTATAAGACGCACGATCACTGTGAAAAAGGTCATAAAATCAGGTCACACAACCAACCCGTTTCACAACCACAACAACCTTAATGGTTAGGCTCCATTACAATCCCATATCAAGGACTACTGTATTTTTCAGAGTATAAGACACACCTTTTTCCCTCACAAAAGAGGGTGAAAATCTGGGTGCGGCTTATACATTGAATACAGCATTTTTGGCCTCCCCAAACCCTGCCCCCTTTGCAAAAATGAACATGCATAGCCTTTAGGGGGCTTCCAGAGTGCTCCTGGGCTGGGAAGGTCAAAAATGAGCAAAAAAAGGCCTTCTTTTGCTCATTGGGGGGGGGGGGGGGAGCCCCCACGAACATTCTATAAGACTCCTAAAGGTTATGCACATCCATTTTTTTGATAAAAAAACGGGCCATTTTTGGGAGGTCGGCAGAGTGCAAAAACTAATTTGCCTCTTCAAAATCTTGGTGCGTCTTATACTCCAAAAAATATGGTAAGTCTAAGTGCTGTGTTGCTCCTGCTATTAGGGCTGAGAGGGAAAAAAAACTGGCCCAGTTGGCTTCATGCCTACAGCAGGACTTGAACTCACAATGTTCTGGTTTCTAACCCGAGGGTTTCTTCACCTCTACACAAAACTGGCTACTGCTTGCCCTGAACGTAAAGTCCACAGACCCTTGACTTACAAAACTCCCGTGTATCCAGGTGCACAATGACATTCTCCTGTGTTGTGGTCACAGGTTGCCCCATTGTGACACTGGCACTTGAGCAGGCAGCCTTTCCCATAAGTTCCCGGCTCGCACAGGTCCTCGCAGCGCCATCCTTTGTATCCCGGTGCGCACACGCAGGCGCCAGTGATGGGGTTGCACAGAGCTCCATTCCGGCATTGGCAAGGGTTGCTGCAGTGGGGGCCCCAGTGGTCCTGATCACAACCTGAAACAACAACAACAGCAACAGAGAGATCCTTTTAGGAGAACTGTCAACCACAACACCGCATTTCCTTTTTAAAAAAAAATATGTATACATTTTTCTTTAACATATATGAGTCTGTAATAAACAGTCTGAGTCAATTTGCAGTATATTACTATATTTTTCGGAGTATAAGGCGCACCTAATGTTTGGGGAGGAAAGCAAGGGGAAAAAATCTGCCTCCCAGCAATTTGCCTCCTTGCAGCAAACAGCAAACAGCCTGATTAGCACAAGAGAAAAAAAATCTCCTTCTGCCTCCCAGCAATTTGCCTGGTGCAGCACAGTAAGTTTCGCTTTCAGTTTCAGCAGGGCCTCCCGATCATCAGCTGTTTCAGGCTGCAGGGATTGTTATAGTCTATTGCAGCCTCCACAAGCCCCATTTTCCCTGTTTGCTACAAGGAGGTAAATTGCTGGTAGGCAGATGTCAAAGGGTGGGGGCCAGTGGGTGGGGCGGGGCTACATTCCCTGTATAAGACACACCCAAATTTTCACCCTTTTTTAGAGGGGGAGGAAAGGTGCGTCTTATATTCCGAAAAATATGGTATATAATAATAATAGTAATAATAATATTCTTTACTTATATATAATAGTATTCTTCCAACTTTTAATTTCTATCTTTATTATCTAACCATTGGTAAACCAAAACCCAAGTCAAAACATATTCTGTATATTCTTTGTCCTTTATCTTTGATGTTAACCTATCCATTTCCGCACAATCTAATATTTTTTTTAAATTATATTGTCATCTGTAGGAGTTTCCTCATTTTTTTCAGTGTTGTGCAAATACAATTCTTGTTGCTGTCAAAACATGTAATATCAAATATACATTCCCATTGTCATATTTTTCTGGCAGTATACCTAACAGAAATATTTCTCCTATATGTTGCTTTATCATTTAAAGCAGGGGTCCCCAACCCCCAGGCTGCAGACCAGTCCGTGGCTTGATAGGAACCGGGCCACAGTGAGTGGCGCAACTCTTAGAAAGGGCCGGAGAGGAGGAGGAGGAGGGAGGAAGGGGCAGCCCCCTGGGCAGAGCGCGCACCAGGGGCGGGAGAGCGCAGGCGCAGCAGCTCGCGCCGTTGGGGGCCCGAGAGGAGCGAGTGAGCCGACTCATCCCCCGCGTGTGCATGCGCTGCCTGTTCCCCCTCCGCCCCTCTACACCGGCCGAGCCATGGCCACCGGTCCGCGGAATTTTTTTAACATGAAACCGGTCCCTGGTGCCAAAAAGGTTGGGGACCCCTGATTTAAAGGAACCATGTATATATTTTTGTTCCACAATTTTTGCCTTTAGACAGATCCACTACGTATGGTAGTATGAGCCGTGTATCTGATTGCATTTCCAACATTTGGTGGACATGTTTTTAAACATCTCTGCTAATCTTGCCGGTGGCAAATGCCACCTGTAAAACATTTCATACAGGGTTTCCTTGAACATAGTTGCCATTGTTAATTTCTTGTTTCTATCCCAGAGTTTTTATTGAAACATTTCACACTTCACTGAATCTCTTGGAGGTGGAGGAGGTTTGCTACAAGCTTTCTCAAGGATATAAAAAGGATCTGGAGAAATCAGGGGATGTGACTAAAACAGTGCTTGGGAAGAACTGATTTCATGATTCAAAAGGCTATTAATTCATTAGTTTGGAAGATAGAACATAGAATGAAAAGTGATGGATTGTGCTGAAATGGACAAATGGACGAAAGAAATCCAGGGAAAAGAAGAATCAGAATTCTACCAGATAGGGGATAAATGGTATAGGTCAGGGGTCTGCAAAGTTGGCTCTTTTAAGACTGATGAACATCAGCATAGCTGGCTGGGGAATTCTGGGAGTTGAAGTCCACCAGTCTTAAAAGAGCTAACTTTGCAGACCCCTGGTATAGGTGGATGGAGGAAAGAAACAAGAACCAATGAAGGAAGACAGCAAAACTTAAAAACAGGAGTTATGAGTAAAATAAGAGGGTTTAGAATGGTGAAATCCAAATGAAATATAACAGAAGGGGAAACAATATAAGATGAGCGGCTTCGACTGACAATTGCTATTAGAAAGACCAGGAAGTTCCTGTTCGTATTGTATGGTGTAAATGTAGTGTATGTCTAAGTTTTGTGTGAGTGTATTTTACATGTTTGTAAATAAAATTTATTTAAAAAAATAAAAAGAACATAGAATCAAAGGGCTGAAGGGACCTTGGAGGTCTTCTAGTCCAACCCCTGCTTCAGCAGGCGACCCTATACCAATGGTGTCCAACCGTGGCAACTTTAAGACTTGTGGACTTAACTCCCTGAATTCCCCAGTCAATATGGGGGATATCCCAAGAGCTGTCCCATCATCTCAGTCTTTAGCCACTGACCCTTCTGGATTTATTACTTCTAGAAACAGCCAATCACTAAGTCTATTCCAGTGGTGGGATTCAGCCAGTTCGCACCACTTCGGGAGATTGTTAGGTTTCTGAGCCGTTTGGTGAACTGGCTGTTGGAAGAAATCATTAGAGCAGAGAACTGGTTGTTAAATTATTTGAATCCCACCACTGGTCTATTCCCATTAGGAGGACAGCCATGTTAGTCTATATTAGCCAAAAATCAGAAGTCTAATGGCATCTTGTCGTACTATCAACTTCAATAAAACACAGGCTGATAGGGATAGAATTATAGCGCTGGAAGGGATTTCAGAGGTCTTCCAGTCCAATACTCTCCTGAAGCAGGAGACTCTATACCAGTGGTGTCCAACCTTGGCCACTGTAAGACTTGTGGACTTCAACTCCCAGAATTCCCCAGCCAAGGTGACTGGCTGGGGAATTCTGGAGGCTTAAAATTGCCAAGGTTGGACACCCCTGCCTTATACCATTCCGGACAGTGGTGAAATTCAATTTTTTTGCTACCAGTTCTGTGGGCGTGGCTTGGTGGGCATGGTGTAACTTGGTGGGCATGGCTTGGTGGGCGTGACAAGGGAAGGATACTGCAAAATCCCCATTCCCACCGTATTCTGGGGCCATCCAGAGGTGGCATTTGCCGGTTCTCTGAACCATTCAAAATTTCTGCTATTAGTTCTTCGAATGACTCAAAATTTCCACTACCAGTTCTCCAAACACCTCAAAATTTCCACTATTGGTTCTCCGAAAGCCTCAAAATTTTCGCTCTTGGTTCTCCAAACACCTCAAAATTTCCACTATTGGTTCTCCAAACACCTCAAAATTTCCACTATTGGTTCTCCAAACACTTCAAAATTTCCACTATTGGTTCTCCAAACACCTCAAAATTTCCGCTATTGGTTCTCCGAAAGCCTCAAAATTTCTGCTATCGGTTCTCCAAACTACTCAAATTTTCCGTGACCGGTTCTCCAGAACCTGTCAGAGCCTGCTGGATTTCACCCCTGATTCCGGACAAATGCCCATCTAACTCTTCTTCAAAACCTCCAGTGATGGGGCATCCTTCTGGAGGCAAGTTGTTCCACTGATTAATCGCTGTAAGTCGGGAAGTTTCTTCTCTCTTTTGGGTTCTATAGTCCATTTCTAATAAAAATGTATTCTTGCCGTCAGATATAATCTGAATAGGTACTGGAGGGGATGCAGAGTTCCGTTTGAGCCCTATACATCACTCCTTTTGTCAGAACTTTTTCAGATTAATTTTCAGCCAAAATTGGAACGAGGGTTTTAGTACTAAGTAAACAGACTCATGAACTCTTGAGGAATTCCATTAAAATGTGAATCAGTCTCTTTTATAGTCTCCTATCATTATTCGATTTCAGGCAGCAGATGCTATAATTCACCACACTCCACAACACTTCAAGATGTGTTTTGTTCATGTTTTGTTTCATTTTTTCTTCTTCATCCCCGCTGTCCTTTGTACTAATCCAGATTCCATTAATATCCAGACTGCTGTCCCATCAACCTCACCGTCTTTATCCACTGACCCTTCTGGATTTATGACTTCTGCAGACAGCCAATTACTAAGTCTATTCCCATTAGGAGGAGAGGAGTGTTAGTCTATGTTAGCCCAAAATCAAAAGTCTAGTGGCATCTTGTCATACTACCAACTTTAATAAAACACAGAGTCCTGGAATGATAGCACTGGAAGGGACCTTGGAGGTCCTCTAATGCAACCCCATGCTCAAGGTAAGAAACTTTAGCCCCTCCTGCACAAAGAGTTGTCCAAACTCTTCTTGTAGACTTCCAGTGATGGAACACCCAGAACTCCAGGAGGCAATTTGTTCCACTGAGTAACACAATAACAGTTGGACAGGAGCTTGGAGGTCTTCTAGTCTGACCTCCCTGCTAGAGCAGGAGATCCTATACCAGGGGTCAGCAACCTTAAACAGTCAAAGAGCCACAAAGGTCCTAACCGGAAACCTCCCATTCAATTCTGGAGCTGACCAGAAGTCTGGCTCCCCCACCATAGAGTCTCCTCCTAGCACGACGATCTTTTTCCTCCGCTAACTGGAAGTCTCGTTCCCCCACCATAGAGTCTCCTCCTAGCATGGTGTCCTTTTTCCTCCATTAACTGGAAGTCTGGTTCCCCCACCATAGAGTCTCCTCCTAGCACAGTGACCTTTTTCCTCCGCTAACTGGAAGTCTGGTTCCCCCACCATAGAGTCTCCTCCTAGCATGGTGCCCTTTTTCCTCCACTAACTGGAAGTCCGGTTCTCCTACCATAGAGTCTCCTCCTAGCATGGTGCCCTTTTTCCTCTACCTGTCCTAACTGAAACCCCTATCAATTGTGCAGCTGACCGGTGAAAGGGAGCTGCAGCAGAGGGATGAAAGAGCCACATGCGGCTCCAGAGCTGCAGTTTGCTGACCCCTGTCCTATACTATTCCAGACAAATGATTCTCTAATGTCTTCTTGAAGACCTCCAGTGATGAAATGTCCAGAACTCCAGGAGGAAAGTAATTCCATTGATTAACAGAATAACAGTCGGACAGGAGCTTGCAGGTCTTCTAGTCTGACCATCCCCCCCTGCTTGAGTAGGAGACCCTATACATTCCAGACAAATGGCAGTCCAATCTCTTCTTGAAGACCTCCATGATGGAGAACCCACAACTTCTGGAGGCAAGTTGTTCTACTGGTTAATTGTTGTCACTGACAAGACACTTCTGATTTTAGGTATGTTTACTCAATGCATACGAACAAGAAAAGGATGGATGGAAATGACATTGACAATTACATTTTTTTGGCCTATTTATATAAAACATTTTAACAACTTTTAAAAATGCATTTACAATTTTTTCAAAATCTACTCGCTGAATTTACAAATGAATTGGGGGTTTGGTTTTACCCTGCAATTGATAAATTGCTATAAAAACAAGCAGATGGAAAGTTCCACATATCCGAAAATTCAAACCCAAACCGAAAAAGCAGCCTCCAAATAATAACAATAAAAGAAAATAAAAGAAATGAGAACTGGAGGGAGATTGTAGCTGTCATGAGTTGGAATCTGCTATTTTGTTTGAACCACAAGAGGTGGAATAGTGATTGATGCTCATCTAGCCTCTTCTTCCTATATCAGTGACAGCGTTAGCTTTATTTAGATGCCACTCCTAATGTCTAGAATTCTGAAAAGGTCATCAACTTCCCTATTTGAGGACTTAATCTCATAAAATCTTTTGCTGGATGACCACAAGGTATGAACCACCAAATATCAATCTAGATGCACTATATTGCTGTAAGTCAGGGGTGTCCAAACTTGGGAACTTTAAGACTTGTGGACTTCAACTCCCAGAATTCCCTGGCTGGGGAATTCTGGGAGTTGAAGTCCACAAGTCTTAAAGTTCCCAAGTTTGGACACCCCTGCTGTAAGTATTCGCTCACCTGCCTTTACTCGCATATGAACGTACAGTAAGGGACATCCCATTCCTAATCCATAGGGTTCAATATGACGTCGATCCACTGCGCACTGTTCTTATTTATTTTATTTATTTATTTATTTGATTTATAGACCGCTCCCTCTCCCCGAAGGGACTCAGGGCGGTGCACAGGACTTTAAAAACATATTTATAAATACAACAATACAATATTTAAAATCGAATTAAATAAATTACCCTGCGCTAAAATTTTAAAATCTTAAAACCTTTAAAACCCTTAATACTATTCCCTACAATCCCTATTAAAACAATCTCAATTTATACTACAGGCTAGGATAGGATAGCTTAGGCCAGGCCGGCCTGATGAAAGAAGTAAGTTTTTAACTTTTGGCGGAAGGAGCGGAGGTCCGTGGTTGTTCTCAGTTCGGGGGGTAGGTCGTTCCAGAGGGTCGGGCCCACCACAGAGAAGGCCCTTCCCCTGGGCGTTGCCCGCTGGCACTGCCTAGTGGACGGCACCCGGAGAAGTCCCTCTCTGTGGGAGCGGATCGGCCGCAGGGATGTATGAGGCAGAATGCGATCCCTCAAGTAACTAGGTCCCGTGCCATCTTGAGCCAATCTGAAGGCCCCATGAAGTTTGGAGGTCTGTAGCGGTTGACTCTGTAGAACGTTGGTGACCTCTTCACACTAGGCGCCTCAGCATCCGCTGACCCTGCTCCGTCCGTTGACGTGGCCTACCCCTTCGTGGCTGAGTTGCTGTCATTCCCAAACACTTCCATGTTCTCATAATACTGCTGACAGTTGACTGTGGAATATTTGGGAGCGAGGAAATTTCACGACTGGATCTGTTGCACAGGTGGCCTCCTATCCCAGTTCCACACTGAGCTCCTGAGAGCGACCCATTCTTTCACAAATGTTTGTCACAACAGTCTGCATGCCTACCAATGGTGGGTTTCAAATTTTTTAGAACCTACTCTGTAGGTGTGGCCTATTTTGTGGGCGTGGCTTGGCAGTCATGTGACAGGGTGGGAGTGGCCACCTTTAAAAATGTGGTGAAACTCATTTAACAACGCTCTTGCTTAGCAACCAAAATTTTGGACTCAATTGTGAGGATAAATTCTTTCTTTCTTTCTCTTTTCTTTCTTTCTTTCTTTCTTTCTTTCTTTCTTTCTTTCTTTCTTTCTTTCTTTCTTTCTCCTTCCTTCCTTCCTTCCTTCCTTCCTTCCTTCCTTCCTTCCCTTCCCTTCCCTTCCCTTCCCTTTCCTTTCCTTTCCTTTCCTTTCGTTTCCTTCCCGTTGGGTCACTGGCAGTGGCGGGCCAGATTTACTTCCAGGTACGCCAGTGGAACCCCCTCTCACCGGTTCTCTAAATTTCACCAACCGGCTCTCGCGAGTAGGTGCGAGCCTGCAGAAACCCACCACTGATGCCTAGGTACTTGATTTTATACACCTGTGGCCATGAAAGTGATTTGAACACTTGAGCAAATACTTTTGGCAATATAGTGTATATATAAAAGTGTCGTGTCCCCCCCCCCCCGTGTGTGTGTGAAGACGGAAGAGAATCATTGTTTTGACTGACTGTAAGATAACTGTGGTTTTGGTGAAGGACTGTTTATTGTTAGAGGAGTTAGTCTCACTGTTTGGAAGAAGTATTTTAGTTACTACAAAATTAAAGACTATTTATTTTTTCTACTATCAGTGTTTGATAGTTATTGTGTGTTTTAAACAACGTATCTCTTGCTGTCCGGTATATTGCAGTATTCCGCTTTTATTTTCCAACCAGGTGGGTTTTTTTTATCCCTAACACCATCACTGATACAGAAGATTCAAGAAGGTGGTTTATGTTAGGATAACCTTTGGGGAGGGCGGGGGGGATATGCTCTAAATCCTGGAGTGATTTCCAGAAACCATTTTTCCCCCAACAACAGCAATAAATAATATTTTTCTTCTTAAATTGGATTTCTGAGACGAGCAATATTCAAAAGGAAGATGTGAATGGAAGTTTTGTGGCGAAGGACTCATGAATTTGATCCTAATGCTTGCAGATCCCTGGCTTAAGCTTCTAGTACTCTCTCCCATTATTTCATTCTTACTGTATACTGTATCTATTCCTTTCACCCCCTGAGGATCCGGTTTCCAACTGCCTGAAGGTAAAGTAAGTAAGACTTCAGGATTCCAGCCAGAAAACAAAGTTTAAAGATTGTTCGTGTCTCATCTACATCCATTCAGGCAACCATTTTTCAGTCCCTTCAGGCAGGAAACCTTCCCCACAACACTAATAGGACAACGCAGGATTTGGGTTTCTGCTTCACTAAAGCCAAACCACCAACATAAACGTCAGAAGGATACTGGACATAAAAGACCTCTCCACATTTTCTATTTGCTGTTATTCAGTTGCTAAGTTGTGTTCGACTCTTCGTGACCCCATGGACCACAGAATGCCTCCGCTGTCCCCACCATCTAACCATCTCATCCCCAACATCAAGGGCTTCTTCAAGGCGTCCACTCTTCTCATTTGGTGGCCAAAGTATTTGAGCTACAGCTTCAGGATCTGTCCTTCCAAAGAACAATCGGGGTTGATTTCTTTTAAGATGGACTGATTGGGTCTCCCTGCAGCCCAAGGGACTCTCAAAGGTCTTCTCCAAGACCATCATTCAAAAGCATCAATTATTCGATGCTCAGCCTTCCTTATGCTCCAATTCTCATAGCCATACATTGTGTCTGGCCTGGAAGCCATCTTTTCATTGGGGATGTTACTTGGAATCCTGGCATGTTGTTGTTGTCCAGTAGTTACGCTGTGTCTGACTCTTCACAACCCTATGGGAAAACAGCAGGCCAACCCTCCACCTCCACTGTCTCTCAGAGTTTACCCAAATTCATATTCTCTGCCTCAGACACTATCTAATGATATCATCCTCTGCCGTCCCCTTCTCCTTTTGCCTTCCATCTTTGCCAACATCAGGGTCTTCTCCAAGGAGTCCTCTCTTCTGATTTGGTGGCCAAAGTATTTGAGCTTCAGGATCTGGCCTTCCAAAGAACAATCAGGGTTGATTTCCTTTAGGATCAACTGATTGGGTCTCCTTGTAGCCAAGGGACCCTCAAAGGTCTTCTCCAACACCTCAATTCAAAAGCATCAATTCTTCGATGCTCAGCCTTCCTTATGCTCATAACCATACATTGTTGTTGTTCAGTAGCTAAGTTGTGTTTGACTCTTCACAATCCTACGGACAACAACAGTCCAACAGTCCATCTCTCAGAGTTTACCCAAATTCAGGTTCTTTGCATCAAAGATCTAATGATCTCATCCTCTGCCGTCTCCTTCTCCTTTTGCCTTCCATCTTTGCCAAAATCCTTTCCAAGGTATCCTCTCTTCTCATTAGGTGGCCAGTATAAGTATTTGACCTTCAGCTTTAGTATATGTTCTTCCAATAAACAGAGTTGTTTCCTTTAGGATTGACTGATTGGGTCAATCCTAAAAGAAAACAACTCTGAAAGGGACTCTCAGAGGTCTTCTCCAACACCACAATTCAAAAGCATCAAGTATTCCGCTCTCAGCCTTCCTTATAGTCCAACTTTGACAGCCATACATTATGACTGAGAAGAACATTTTCTAAGGAGAGGACAATTGCCTATGGCTTCCCAAGATCCAAGCTCCCAATTAGTGATGGCAGTAGCAGAGTTAGTGAAAAGCTCAACAAGAGGAGATCCCAATCCTTTTGGGATTGAAAAGAAGCAGAAGCAGGGAAGCCTTTGGCCAGAGGATTCTCCCAATAGGTCCTCATAGGAGAAGATGACCTTAAGGCTTACATGACCCCTTTTCCCATTCATCTGAAGCTTCCCATAGCTCCCTAAGGACAACCTATTTTCCAAAGCACCAGAAGGCAAAACAAGAAGTGATGGATGGAAACTAACCAAGGAGTGAAGCACCTCCTAAAACTAAGGAGAAATTTCCTGACAGTGAGAACAATTAACCAGTGGAATGGCTTACTTCTGGAAGTTGTGGGTGATTCGTCACTTGGAGGCTTTTAAGAAGAGTTTGGACAGCCATTTGTCTGAATTTTTTTTTTTTTTTAGATTTTTATACCGCCCTTCTCCCTTCCGGGACTCAGGGCAGTAAACAGGCAACAATAAAAACAACAATAAGGAAACATCAAATACATTAAAATACGCTAAAAATACCTTAAAATATATTAAATGGGTGGCCTGTTCTAAAATCCAGATAAAAACCCCTGGTAAAAACAATTAAAAACTACGCCAGGCCAGCCGCACGGAATAAGTAGGTTTTAAAGGCCCGACGGAAGAGGCGCAGGTCTGTGATTGTGCGTAGGTCGGGGGGTAGGTCATTCCAGAGGGCAGGAGCTGCCACAGAGAAGGCTCTCCTCTAGGGGTTGCCAGCCGGCATTGCTTGGCCGACGGTACCCTGAGGAGCCCTCTCTGTGGGAGAGAACTGGACGGTGGGAGGTATTTGGTAGCAGGAGGCGGTCCTGCAAGTAACCAGGTCCCTTGCCATGGAGCTCTTTAAAGGTGATTACTAGTACCTTGAAGCGCACCCAGAAAGCCACAGGCAGCCAGTGCAGGTCGCACAGGAGAGGTGTCACATGGGAGCATCTGGAATCCCCTGCGCGGCCGCATTCTGAACTAGCTGGAGCCTCCAGGTGCACCTCAAGGGAAGCCCCAGGTAGAGAGCTTTGCAATAGTCCAGGTGGGAGTTGATGAGGGCTTGAGTGACCGTGCAATCCAGAAAGGGGCACAACTGATAAAAATCAGGCAGACCTGATAAAAAGCCCCCCTGGCCACGGCTGTCATATGGTCTTCTAGAGACAGCTGAGAGTCCAGGAGGACACCCAAGTTGCGAGCCCTCTCTGTGGGGGCCAATGATTCGCCCCTAATAGCCAGAGATGGCACCAGCTGGCTCTATCGTGACACCGGAAGCCACAGCCACTCGGTCTTGGACGGGTTGAGTCGGAGCCTGTTTCTCCCCATCCAGACTCGCACGGCCTCCAGACACCGGGACATCACTTCCACGGCATCGTTGGGGATGTATCAGGTGTTCTGATTGAGCAGGGAATTAGACAAGGAGACCTCCAAGGTTCCTTCCAACTCTGTTTTATTCTGTTACTGTAACTTTTCAGGTTTGAAAAAAGGCCACAGGAGGATTTCACTTTGGAAGACATCAGAGGGATCCTTCGGGATGCCTCTAGCTAAAACCAAAAGTAAGTCCTTTTCCTGACATGATTTCCACAGTCAAGCAATGGACATGAATTTTGGCTAGGCCTTGGCCAGAATCCAGAATGAACCAGTCTCAAAGCCCTTTACTCCCAAGACAAAAGAGGAGGAGGAGGGGGGGAGGTAGAAGAAGAAAAAGGAGGAGGAGGAGGAGGAGGTGGAGAAAGAGGAGAAGGAGAAGGAGAAGGAGAAGAAGGAGGAGGAGGAGGAGAAGAAGAAGAAGAAGAAGAAGAAGAAGAAGAAGAAGAAGAAGAAGAAGAAGAAGAAGAAGAAGAAGAAGAAGAAGAAGAAGAAGAAGAAGAAGAAGAAGAAGAAGAAGAAGAAGAAGAAGACAAGTCTGCCATTGAGCATGGATGAAGATGTCTTTCCAGAACTCTGACCATGGATGACGAACCATCTACAGAAGTAAAGAGTATATCCAAGTCAAAACTTTAATCCTGAATTTTAGCATCTCTGCTCTTAAAACTGAAATGTCAACATTTTGGCTTGTTCTCAAACACCAAGACAGTTCTCGGTTTCCTAGAAAAACATTAGCTTCTTTTTAAAAAGAAATCACATTATCTGAATCCTTCTCTAGAAGAGAACATTAATAAAGGAATCAACATCTTCTCTGGACAGGTAGTGTCCTTAAAAGATCTGACTTAATTTGGCTTTATTTCAGTACCTCTCCGTACATTTCTTTGAGCTTATGTAAAGAACTTTGCACAAAATATATATTTAAAAAAACTTTGTAGAAGTTCCATCAAAGGTGAGGAGAAGGTGAAACTTCATGGTCCACCACAATCAGAAGGCTGGAATTTCAAGCTCATTTTATAGCTTCAAATTGCCTAATTTGTTCTAATTTAAATCTGAATAAGCTCTTCTAGAACTGTTCTACCCTACATTTTGTACAATTTAAAAACATTAATTTTGCAAAGAAGGCAGCAAACTGGATGAATTATATCTAAAACAAGCGGAACTCCAGACAGCAATTTACTCCAAGTAAATCGATAAATCAAAGAATCAGCCAATCAAGCTAAACGCAAGGAAATGTTCAATCCTACAGCAAAAATAAAATATTATTTTCTATCTTAATGAACGTGAAGCTATTAGTCAGGTTAAAAAAAAAATAATCCACAGCCCTAAGGGGCCCTTTTGCCGAATTTTATTTCTAAAAGGTATAATTGTGCTGTTGGAAGTCATTTCCATAAGAATGTCTTCATCAGGCAGACGCATCTAACACCAAATGGGAGAAATGTATATAAGCGTAATATATAATTTTCTCCTGCTGCTTACCTACCAGTCTAAATTGGAGGCAAACTGATCTGCCCGCTTTTCAACTTGCATATTTACAAGAAAAAAACAGGCTCATGTTTCTTCCAGGCCCTCGTTCCCAAAAGTCCCATGAAGAAAACCTAGCTCTGTGCAACTGGTTGACCTTTGCTCACTGGTGGGTCCCATGATGACCCTAGAACAGGGGTCTGCAAAGTCGGCTCTTTTAAGACTGGTGGACTTCAACTCCCAGAATTCCCCAGCCAGCTATGCTGGCTGGGGAACTCTGGGAGTTGAAGTCCACCAGTCTTAAAAGAGCCGACTTTGCAGACCCCTGCCCTAGAACAGTGATGGCGAGCCTTTTCGGCACCCAGTGCCCAAACTGGAACGTGCATGCATGCACATGTATGTTCGTGCGCTGGAGCACCGGAAACCTGAAGACTAGGTGGCCAGTGCTTTATGCTGGTTCTTTGGCCCCTTTTCAGGGTATTTTTGGGCTGTTTTCAGATTGTTTGGGGGCTGTTTTCAGGCCGTTTTTGAGCTGTTTTGGGGCTTTTTTTCAGCCCGGAAACAGCCCAAAAAACAGCCTAAAAACGGACCAAAAAGTCATGAAAACAGCCTGAAAAACGGTCTGTTTTTTAAACCATAAGAGCCCACCGAGAGGGCTCAGTGTGCCACCTCTTGCATGTATGCCATAAGGTCACCATCACAGCCCTAAGATTCCCAAGTGTCTTGGTCAACAAGGTCCCTGGGCATTTTGGCTAAAGATTCTGGAATTGTCATTCCACAGGTGGCCCTCAACATACCACCACAATTGAGCCCAAATTGTCCCAAAGGTGCTTTTTCAAAAGGCACCTGGACTCTGCTTCTTCCCGTGAGGAAGAAGAAGACCTTTTGCTTCTCATCCAAGGAGCTTCATCAGTTCCTGCTGGATGGTTCTATTACAACTAATCCTTCCATCCCCAGAAACCGATGAAGCTTCGAAAAAGCACCTTGGAGACAACCATGATCTCGATGACTGAGAATCTCCGGACATTTAAAAACGGAGCCCAGAATTTCTATTTCTAAGCAAGACAGTTGTTCAGTCAGTTTTGGCCCACTTAGGACTTGTCTTGCCACAGTTGTTAAGTGAATCATTGCAGTTGTTAAGTGAATCTGACTTCCCCCTTGACTTTGCTTGTCAGAAGATTACAAAAGGTGATCACATGATCCCAGGACACTTCCACAATCATAAATATGAACAAGTTGCCAAGCATCCAAATTTTGATATCCTGACAATGGGGATGCTACAACGGTCGTAAGTGCGAAAAATGATCATAAACAACTTTTTTTCAGCACCGTTGCAACTTTTAACAGTCGCTAAATAAGCTATATTCCAATATTTGAGGGGCTGCCACAAAGATGAGGTGGTCAACCTACTTTCCAAAGCATCTGAAGGCAAGACAAGAAACAGCGGGTGGAAACTAACCGAGGAGAGAAGCAATCTGAAATGAAGTGAAGGACAATTAACCAGTGGAACTGATTGCCTTCAGAAGTTGATCCATCACTACTGGAGGCTTTTAAGAAGAGACTGGACAGTCACTTGTCTGAAATAGTGGAGGGTCTCCTGCTTGAGTAGCTGTTGGACTAGAACAGAGGTTCCCAAACTTGGCAACTTTAAGACTTGTGGACTTCAACTCCCAGAATTCTCCAGCCAGCAGAGCTTAAGTCTTAAAGTCTTAAAGTTGCCAAGTTTGGGAACCTCTGGACTAGAAGACCTCCAAGGTCCTTTCCAGCTCTATTCTGACTCTGCTGGCTGTTTCTGATTACATTCTTGTTTCTGATTACACTCTTACAATCTCAGTTTGGGAAGAGGAAGGAGGGTAGAAGGTAGGGAAGAAATTCAGGGCAGGAACGTCAAATGGGGTGGGTGTTTAAAGTAGTATTTAATGAATGGCGGCTTTGAACGATGCAGGAGAAAAGAATATTTTGAAACGATGCTTCTGCCAGGAAAGATTTTCCCTGCATCCCTAGATGTTGCCTTGTCTTGTTTCAATGAGGTTCCGGTTACGTCTCCAGATGTTTTGCTCCAAGCAGACCCTCAAGCAAAGGAAGATTCCTAGCAGCTTGGTAGGCAAGAGGAGTGGGGCTCCTATGGGGAGAAGGGTTTGATTGACACTCTTGAAAGTAAAGCTACCCATCAGGAACGCGCACTTTGCATACACAACTTCACTGTGAAAGGCTGGGATGGTCATTTATCGGTTAGACTGCACTAAAACGTAGGAGGTACGGCTCTTTTTTTTTGCGAGATTGCTTTGTGGCACATGTGCTTGTAGTCCTGGACTTACAATAGTTTATTTAGTGACCATTCAAAGTTACAACAGCATTGAGACTATTGAATTATGACGGTCTTTCAAACTTACAACTGTTGCAGTATTCCTATGGTCACGTGATCAAAATTTAGATGCTTGGGAATGGGTTCATACTTATGACATAAGAACATAAGAATAGCCTTGCTGGAAGAGGCCACAGCCCATCCAGTCCAGCCTTCTGTCTCCCACAGTGGCTCCCCATTTGCTTCAGGGTCTTCCCAAGCAGATGTCTTCACCCGCTTATGATTCCCTGCAAATGGCATTGAGAGATATCCAGCCTATCTCTCCATCCCGGAGGGTGTCCTTAGGCATCCCTCATGATAGCCATGGATACCCTTGTTCTCCATGAACTCCTCTCATCCTTTCTTAGAGGTGTCGAGGCTGACAGCTGTCACCACTTCTTCTGGCAGGGAGTTCCATAGACCAGTGATCCTCTGGGTGAAAAAGTCCTTCCTCTTATTTGTTTGAGGTCTAGCTTCCAAAAGTTTCATGGAGTGCCCCCTAGTTCTAGTGTTGTGCGATAGGGAAAACAGTTTTTCCTTTCCTACTTTGTCCACACCGTGCATGATTTGATAGACTTCAATCAGGTCACCTCTCAGGCGCCGTCGTTCTAGAGTGAAGAGGCCCAGCCGTTGCAGCCTCAGATGGTAAGGAAGGTGTTCCAGCCCCCTAATCCTTCTGGTTGCCCTCCTCTGCACCGTTTCCATTTCCATCATCTCCTTCTGAAGGTATGGGGACCAGAACTGTACACAATACTCCAGATGGGGCCTCACCATAGATTTATAAAGAGGCAAAAACCGTTGCTGACCGTTGCTGTGGCCAAAAGTCACGTGATTCCCTTTTGCGAACCCCCAACGAGGAAAGTCAATGGAGAAGCCAGACCCTACACCCTTTCTGACAGAGGGCAGTCCAATCTCTTCTTGAAAGCCTCCAGTGATGGATCACCCACAACTTCTGAAGGCAACTTCTGCTCCATGGATTGACTGCGGTTAGGAATTTTCTCCTTAGTTGCAGGTTGCTTCTCTTCTTGGTTAGTTTCCATCCATTGTTTCTTGTCTTGCCTTTTGGTGCTTCGGAAAATAGTTTGACCCCCTCGTCTTTGTAGCCCCTCGGATATTGGAAGACTGCTCTCATCTCTCCCCTAGTCCTTCTTTTCATTAGACCAGACGTACTCAATTCCTGCCACCGTTCTTCATAAGATTTAGCCTGCAGCCCCCTAACCATTCAGAAATTGGGGAAACAAATTGATGTCCCTTTTGCAATCAACGAACGGGCAGAGAAAACAGGGACTCAAGAGTTCCACGTCTGGTTTTTGTCCTCATGACCTTAAATGTATTAACAAATAAGCCACGGCCCACATTTGGCCCAAATCAATGCATTGCTCAGGAAGCGTGCAGTTATTATGGCTCTTTCAGGCTACGACTGGAAAAGAGCAGGGAAGATTTGTGGCTGAACTCCGAATGGAGGTGGACACCGTGGCCAGAGACAAAGGGAGCGGAGGGGGCTCCTCCACTCATTCCAAACAGAAACATGCGTGGGGTGCAGCTCCCCGAGGTTGGCTTTGTGCATTTGTAAGGCCGAGTCCCCAACCCAACCAACGTCCTGTTGTTTGCTTAGACAAATGCGGCTTTCTGAAGTCGGATGGGCCTTTTTTGAACTCTGGTGATTTTTTTTTAAAGAAACCATTGTGCCAAAGCCTAGGCAGAGGAAAAGAAAGACAGCCAGACACATCCAGTTGTCAAATTAAAAAGGTACACGATACGACTCCCTCACGGAAAGAAAAGAGAACCTTGAAAGCTATTCTTTAGGGCAGGGGTCTCCAACCTTTGCAACTTTAAGACTGAAGGACTTCAGCTCCCAGACTTCTCCAGCCAGCTTTGGAGAAGCTGGAGCTGAAATCCTTCAGACTTAAAGTTGCAAAGGTTGGAGACCCCTGCACTAGAAGGTAGAGATGGGAAGTGGTACATTGTGAGCAACCAGGCCATTAAAAGACCTCCCCCCCAATTCTTAGTAATTGTTATTATGAGTTGCTGCACAGTTAGCCAGATGCTGAGACTGGATTTGCCATTTCTGTCCACGTATCGAGTTCTTCCCAAGGGCCCCGGATATATGGGATAGGCAGATGATGCTGTTTGATGATGATAGAGATAAGGGTAAGCTGTCCTCAGTATTAATTTGCGTGTTGTGATCAGAGGTGACTCCTGGCAAATACTTGGGACAAGTCCCTGCAATTTTCTTGGCATTTCCAGGCAATGTCTAAATCCATTTTTAATCATGGTTTGCCCTTGTCTTCTTCTTTAAAGAGCCACAGTGGCACAGTGGTTAGAGTGTGGTTAGAGAGTGAGCAGCTACTTCTGCTGACTGCCGGCTGCCTGCAATTTGGCAGTTCGAATCTCACCAGGCTCAAGGTTGACTCAGCCTGGGAGCTGAAGTCCTTCAGACTTAAAGTTGCAAAGGTTGGAGACCCCTGCTTTAGAGCCAGCAAGGAGCAGAGCAGTGAAGACAAAAATCCAGAAGGACCTGCCTACCGAGACCAAAAAGTCAACATGGCAGCTGCAATTTCCCTGATCAAAACCTTCATAGGTAATAAAGTAGGTGAGGCTTGAGTCATGGGCTGGGCGGCCACCATCTTAACTTTTTCTGGCCTTTCCCCATCAGAGGAAGCCCCCCCCCCCAATTTATCAAAGCTGCAAAAGCTCAACCTAGGGAGAACCTTGCAGGGGATCTGCAGGAGAGGAGACGAAATAACAGATTTTTAACAGATTAACAGAGTTGGAAGGGGCCTTGGAGGTCATCTAGCCCAACCCCCTGCCCAAGCAGCGAGAATTAGATTTGCTCAAAATTGGACATTAAATAAAGTGCCAACAGAGGAGGAGATAATTTTAAAAAAGTCTAGACTGTGCAGAGATGAACAGATTGACTTTGAAAATAAAGGATAAAGGGGAACCAGTGTACTTCAAGACATGGGGAAGATTTTACGAATGGTTAGAGAAAGACATGCAGAAAAGAAAGGGAAATCAGACGATACGCCATTAAGTAGAAGAGGGGAGAAAGGGGGGGGGGGAAATAGGGAAGAAAATAATAAGATGTAAGTATATATTCAAAAGTAAGATACAAAGGAGGGAAAACATAATTAGGATAGATTTCAGAAGGAAAAGAAACAAGAAATTATATTTAACTATTTTTGGGTTTGTGGAAATACCACTCCAAGAAAAGAAAAAGTAATAACTGGAAGAGACACCTACAACAATAGAAAAGAGAAAGGAAGAGAGGAGGAGAGGCGAGGAGAGGAAGAGGAGGGAAGGAAGATAGAGGTGAGGAGAGGAGGATGGAAGGAAGGGAAGGAGAGAAGGCAGAAAGGGGAAGAGAAAGAGAGGAGTAGGGGAGAGGGAAGGGAAGAAGGAAGGGAAAGGAGAGAGGAAGGAAGGAAGTAGAGAAGGGAGGGAGGGAGAAAAGAAAGGGAAAAGAAGGTGGGGTCAAAACAGGTGAGGGATGATAAACGAAGGAACCCAAACGGTATGTTATAACCCTGTAAATGGAATGACAAATGTTTAAGAATGACGAATGCAAAAAAGAATAATAAGTATGTGAATGTATAGCTATAATTGTATATAGAGAACACACAAAAAAACGTTTCAAAAAAAGCAAGAATGGGGATTTTGCAGTATCCTTCCCCTGCCTCGCCCACCAAGCCACGTCCACAGAACCTGTAGCAAAAAGTTTTGAATTTCACCCCTGACCTAAACCCCCGGCTGTGACAGGGCTGTGGCTTGTCTGCTTCACATTTCTCCACTACACACACACACACACACACACAAACACGCACAGCAGCCAAAGAGTTGCCTGAAAGTCCCCATTCCATTTGTGCAATGAAGAGTGACCCGTCAGACTCCAGCCATCCCAGTCCCCGCCTGCCATCCCAGGCCATGAAAAAGATCGATTGAATCTTTGCCACTATCGGTTAGCAATTTCTGTTACAGCCTCTTTAGCAAAACAGCAGCATCAACCCTTGGTTGCAATTGGCTTTTCCTCCCCCCCCCCTGGGGGGGGGGGGCTACCATCGGTGTACAGTAGCTTAATAACATCTTATTTCTTCCTCCTCCTCCACGTTGAAAATATAAAGCAATTTACGTTCTCCAAAAATTCCAGGAGAGGAAAGCAACAGGCCTGTTGAAATCTTTCCAAATGGCTTCTTTTCATGGTTGAAAAATGACAGAAATGCTTCTTTGTATCTGCATGCCGTCCCTTGCTGTTCCCTTGTCTTTCCAAGAGGTTTTAAAACAGGGGTCTCCAACCTTTGCAACTTTAAGTCTGAAGGACTTCAGCTCCCAGACTTCTCCAGCCAGCTTTGCTGGGAGCTGAAGTCCTTCAGACTTAAAGTTGCAAAGGTTGGAGAGCCCTGTTTTAAAAGGTCCGAACATCCTATGCCCGGCTGCCAAAAAATACTGGAAACAGATTGTAAAATGGATAGGTGAAATAACGGGCATACATATGCAAGAGAAACCGGAAGTAATGTTATTAGGAATTTGCCCAGGTGCAATTAGAAAAGAAAAATGGTACCTTATAATACATATATTAGTGGCCGCAAGGATTTGCTATGCTCAAAAATGGAAAGACAAGACAATACTTGATAATTATCAAATTATACAGAAAATATCAGAATGTACAGAAGCAGATAGACTATCGTATATACTAAAGGAAAAAGAGGAATCTGCATTTTTTAGTAGTTGGGACTGTTGCAGTGGTGGGCTTCAAATTTTTTTAGAACCTACTCTGTAGGTGTGGCCTATTTTGTGGGCATGGCTTGGCAGTCATGTGACAGGTGGGAGTGGCCAACTTGTAAAATGTGGTGAAACTCATTTAACAACGCTCTTGCTTAGCAACCAAAATTTTGGGCTCAATTGTGATGATAAATTCTTTCTTTCTTTCTTTCTTTCTTTCTTTCTTTCTTTCTTTCTTTCTTTCTTTCTTTCTTTCTCTCTCGCGCTCTCTCTTTCTTTCTTTCTTTCTTTCTTTCCTTCCTTCCTTCCTTCCTTTCTCCCTTTCCTTCCCGTTGGGTCACTGGCAGCAGCAGGCCAGCTTTACTTCCAGGTACGCCAGTGGAACCCCCTCTCACCGGTTCTCTAAATTTCACCAACCGGCTCTCGCGAGTAGGTGCGAGCCTGCAGAAACCCACCATTGGACTGTTGGTGCAAGTGGTTGGAAAGGAGAAGAGGAAGAATGGATGAGTAATATGAGTGGAGGCAAACCAAGTATATATAGACTTGTAGAATAAGAATAAGAAGTTGATATCAACAATTTAGAATTAGAAAATAATGGAAGTTCCGTTCTGTGTTGTAATCACTTGCGTTATATCCGGGCAGACGTTAGTTCTGCCAGTGTGAGTATTTCTGTAGGGGATGTTTGGAGGAAGGGTTGGTATGAATGTATAAAGAGAGGGGGGGTTCTTTCTCTTTTAATATCTGTATAAACTTTAATAAAATATATACTACAAGGAAAAAAAGGGATTCGAACATCCTTTTAACGTTTAGAGGGGGGAAACAGAGATTGCAGTTAGTATATTAGTATGCCCTTTTCAAAAGAAAAGCACCAATTCACAGCATCCTCAGCCCACCCGGCAAGCAGATCCGAGCCACATCAATTCTCTCTCTTTTGTCCTGTCCTTTTTGTCCAACTCTGGAAGTCTTTAAAAAGATGTTAGATAGCCATTTGTCTGAAATGGTATAAGGTTCCTGCCCACGCAGGGGGTTGGACTAGAAGACCTACAAGGTCCCTTCCAACTCTGCTATTGTATTGTATAGTGATGTTCTGCTCGCATGAGGTCATACTACCACTTTATAAAGTCCGAGTAAGACAACACTTGGAATACGGCATCCAGTTTCGGTACAAAAAAAGGTGTTGAGATTTTGGAAAATGTTCAGAGAAGAGCAACAAAGATGATTAGGGCAGTGGTGGGTTTCAAATTTTTTTAGAACCTCTTCTGTAGGCGTGGCCTGCTTTGTGGGAGTGGCTTGTCGGCCATGTGACTGGGTGGGAGTGGCTTGTCGGCCATGTGACTGGGTGGGAGTGGCTTGCTGGCCATGTGATTGGGTGGGAGTGGCTTGTCGGCCATGTGACTGAGTGGGAGTCGCTTGGCAGTCATGTGACTGGGTGGGCGTGGCCAACTTGTAAAATGTGGTGAAACTCACTTAACAACATTCTTGCTTAGCAACCAAAATGTTGGCTCAGAAACTCTGGCATTGGAAGCACTCAAGACTTAAAGCTGTCAAGTTATAAGACCCTGGCGCCCCCTCACCCTTTAGGGAAAAAAAAACCCACGGGTGTTCAAACTTGACAGCTTTAAGACTTGTGGACTATGACTCCCAGAATTCCTCCTCTCGCTCTTCCTCTGGATGATGGGGGGACGGGCGGGGGGAGGGAGCTGGAATCAGTTCTCAACGGCCCTGGAGATTTGTGGAACCTCTTCTAGAGAAGAGATTAGAATTGGTGGGAACCTACCCCTGGATTAGGGGCACATATTATCACATGTTGTGGACTTGAGGCAAAGCAGTTGAATTTCCAGCTGTCCACTCCATCCAAATTGGATTCCTAATTATTTCTAGCGAATTCTAAACTATGCTGGAAACTCAAGCAAGGTGTCACACCTTCCAATGTTTCTGATCGGGGGGCCAAGGTTCCCCCTGCACCACGCAAAGAGCTCAGGAAGGACTAAAGGTCTCCCCAGATCTTCAAACAAGGCTACAGAAAGCTCAGGGCCACATCTGGCGTGTCTGGGCCTCAAATTGTATTTCTGACCCTGGAATATCACCAAAGTAGGAACGTAATTGACCTCTGGTGTCTTCAAGATTTAATGGACTGAGAAATTTATTCTAGAGTCCATAATTAGTTATGAAATGTTTCAGAAGGTCAGAATTTGTTGGCCCTGCAGTTTGGTCTTCTGGGAGTTTAATACAAATTTTATTCAGTTGGATCACCAGTGGCATCCATGGGGGAGAGACAAGGGCGACAGCAGGAAGAAATGATCACGATGAGAGCCCCACTCCTTGGGGCAGATGTTGTGATGTTGTCTGGGTGGCTCAAAAGGAGGGGCTCGCAGCTCAAGGCCACAATGCTGCTTTCATCGTGTCAATGAAAGCAGCCAGGTCCTATGGATGCCCCTCTAGATCACTGTCTTTTAAGCAACCTTTTCTCCTTGGTTGAGAAACAGGGGCAGAAAGAATGTTAATCCCATCTAATGCTGTGTCAAAATCTAAGCAAGAAATGAAAGGAAAGGAGGATAAGAAAGGAAAAGAAAGGAGGGGAGGGAGAAGGGGAAGGAAGTAAAGAGAGAGAGAAAGGAAGGAAGGAAGGAAGGAAGGAAGGAAGGAAGGAAGGAAAGAAGGAAGGAAGGAAGGAAGGAAGGAAGGAAGGAAGGAAGGCACCCAGCAGCTTAGAGCAAGTACCAATAAGTAGCACCAAGTCCAGAACATGCTTTGCAAATAATTAGGAGCCGCTGAAACAAAGAGTGAGAGAGAGTGAGAGAGAGAGACAGACAGACAGACAAACAAATGGGGGGAGAGAGGAGGGGAGAAATGGGGAGAATCAGAGAGACAGAGAGAGAGAGAGACAAATAGAGACATGAAGAAAGAAAGAAAGAAAGAAAGAAAGAAAGAAAGAAAGAAAGAAAGAAAGAAAGAAAGAAAGAAAGAAAGAAAGAAAGAAAGAAATTCTGCCAATTTCTCTTGGTGGAGTTTTCAGTTGCCCTTATTGATATAGAGGCAATATACTTGTCTCTCTGAAGTCTGTCTGACAGCACACATTGACTAGCTGGAAGGAGCTCCCTGGTAAGGTTGCTTTCTGAAATCTTTGTCCTTGGGATTCAATAGAAGGGTGGAAAGTACATCGCAGTTTGGATGAGACTGGATAACAGAGGGGAGCTGCAAGTCCTCTTGGCTACATCTGTGGGATGTACCAATCCACCCAGGACAATCTCACTAACATTCTCTTCTCCTTTGAAATGAGATCCAACCTAGAACAAAGGGGAAGCACCTGAAGGCCAGGCAAGGAAAAATGCATGGATACTGATCATGGAGAGATTCAAAAATAAGGAGGAATTTTCTGAGAACAATCAACCCATGGAACAGAAGTTGCCTTCAGAAGTTGTGGGAGCTTCATCATTGGAGGCTTTCAAGAAGAGACTGGACTGCCCTCTGTCAGAAATGATGTAGGGTCAACTGCTTGGGCAGGGGGTTGGACTAGATGACCAACAAGGTCCCTTCTAACCCTGTTAATCTGTTAATGGTGAAAGCAATTTAACCAATGGAGCAACTTGCCTCCAGAAGTTGTGGGTGCTCCATCACTGGAGGCTTTCAAGAAGAGATTGGACAGCCATTTGTCTGGAATGGGATCGGGTCTCCTGCTTGAGCAGAGGGTTGGACTAGAAGACCTCCAAGCTCCTTTCCAACCCTACTATTCTATGTTTTAAATCCAGCCTGTTTACTTTTATCAAAAAGAATGAGAATCTGAAGGGCGTAAACGCAAGAGAACTTTTTTTGCAAAGCGCATGTCCTAAGAACCAAAATAAATTCAAGAGCCCAAGTCCACAATGACATGCGGAGGGAAATTAAGGTCTTCTGAACTCAAGCTATGAAAACTGACAATCCAGACACTCAAAAAGAACAAGCCAGAAGCTTCTGTATCTGATTATCAGGTGGATTCTTTAGAAACCTTGCCAAGAAGGTCTGAAAAGGTTTTTGAAGTGCCACCGAATTCCTAAATGCTAATATCTTTGCAAGCACACTCCGTTAACCTTCAGCTCTTTGTGCTAAATCTTCTAAGATGTCTAAATAGATCAGTATCTCCCAATGCCTTTGATCTTTTTGTTCATAGGGGGGGGGGGAGGTCCTTACTCCCCAAAAGGCTGAATTTTACGATAAACTCATTTTCCCCTCTTTTTCTCTATTGAGTCCAAGATAGGACAACGTCTACTCAAAAAAGTTATATTCTTAGCACTCGCTTGAATGACCTTTAAGTCCTTCTGGGCCTCTCTGTCCTGGAGCTCCATATATCAGGGCAGGGAAAGAGAAAATCAGCAAGTGCCTGAACCATAATTTATGAAAAAGCAGCAAAATTGTGTCGGTCTAATTTGGGTAAATGGGCTTTTACGTTTGCTGTAAAACAGGCGCGAATATTGGCAGGAAGATTGTTCCAGGCAAGAGGTTGAAGAGATAAAATCGTGGGACTGGAAGGGACCTTGGAGGTCTTCTAGCCCAACCCTCCGCCCAAGGCAGGCGTTCTTACACCCTTTTGGACAAATGGCTTTCCAAGCACTTCTGGAAAACCTCCAGGGTTGGAGCACCCAAAACCTCTGGAGGCAAGGCACTCCACTGATCAATTGTTCCAGTGGTGGGTTTCAAATTTTTTTAGAACCTCTTCTGTAGGTGTGGCCTGCTTTGTAGGAGTGGCTTGCCGGCCATGTGATTGGGTGGGAGTGGCTTGGCAGTCATGTGACTGGGTGTGCTACCTTTGCACCCCTCACCTTTTAGAAAAAAAATATCCTAGGGGTGTTCAAACTTCACAGGTTTAAGACATGTGGACTTCAACTCCCAGAATCCCTCCTCTCGCTCTTCATCTTGATGATGTGAGGACGGGCAGAGTGAAGGAGCTGGAACCGGTTCTAAATGGCCCTGTAGATTTGTGGAACATCTTCTATAGGAGAGCTTAGAACTGGCAGGAACCCACCCCTGAATTGTTCCTACTGTCAGGAAAGTTCTCCCTATTTCTAGGTTGGATCTCTGTATCAGTAGTGGGTAGCAGGCGGTATGCCCTCGTATGGGCATACTGGAGCCTGCCTGGAGCACCGGGTACCACTCTGGTATGGAGCTCTGGAGGGCCCACTTGCCCGCCCGCGCTCCTTACTGGTCTTTAAAGTCTTTGGCGCTTCCGTGCTATACGCGCACAGCATGTATAGCACCTGCGCGACACTCCGCCGAGCAGCTGGAGCGTTACGGAGGCTAGCGGAGGCGTCGCTGGACGATAAGACGCATGTGTGCTCTGCACTCGTCCATGTGGACATCACCAGGACCGTTCCAACTGTACCGGTTGGAACGGTATCCGGAGCCCACCACTGCTCTGTATGATAAGTTCCCCTCCTCTCTGTGACAGCATCTCAAGTACTGCAAGCCTGCTATCAGGTTACTCCTAGTCCTTCTTTTCGTTAGGCTAGACCTGGGATGGCGAACCTATGGCACGTGTGCCACAGGTGGCATGTTTAGCCCACTCTGAGGGCACGCCAGCCGTCACCCCAGCTCAGCTCCACCATGTATGCACACATGCCTCCTGTCGGCCAGCTGATTTTTGGGTCCCTGCTGTACATGTGTGGGAGCAGGGCGCATGCGGCAGACACGTGTGCATGTGCAGAGCTAAGAGTCTCACACGGGGTGGGGGGAGTGCAGGGGGGTGCCCTGCACATTTTTGATCCCAGGAGGCTTCAGGGGGGCCTGCTAGGCCCAAAACAGGCCATGGGTTGCTGCAGCGATCTTCCCGCGCTCTGTTTTTGGTCCGAGGAGGCTTCAGGGAGGCCTGCTAGGCCAAAAATCGGGTACAGGCGGGGCACACACACATACACGGGGGGCACATGTGCATGTACAGGAGGGTGAGGTACGCGGCATGTGTGTCACGGACGTGTTGCATTATGGTGTGGGCATGCACACACACACTGTTGCACGCACACAAGCGCTTTCGGCACGCAATGACAAAAAGGTTAGCCATTACTGGGCTCAGTTGTTCATCGGGTGATTTTGCTTCGAGGTCCCTCATCATCTTTGTTGCTCCTCTCCGGACTCTTTCTAGGGTCTCAACCTCTTTTTGTTTCCTTTTCCTTTTGGAGATCCTGTGGTGAAGACAAGCTTCACGTGGGTTATTGCAGGGGTCTCCAACCTTTGCAACTTTAAGTCTGAAGGACTTGAGCTCCCAGAATTCTCCAGCCAGCGAAGCTGGTTGGAGAATTCTGGGAGCTGAAGTCCTTCAGACTTAAAGTTGCAAAGGTTGGAGACCCCTGGGTTATTGGATGAGAACATCACTCTGGCTTCCCTTCTTGTTCACAAGGATTGTGGGGAAATAGTCTGCCATGTGGTTCACCCAGAAATACATTCATTTCTCAGATTTTTAAAACCCGCCTTTCTTCTCAGGGCTTAAGGCAACCAAGGCAATCATTCCTTCTCTCCATAAGCCAGGGGTGTCCAAACTTGGGAACTTTAAGACTTATGGACTTCAATTCCCAAAATTCTCCAGCCATGCATGGCTGACTGGGGAATTCTGGGAGTTGAAGTCCCCAAGTCTTAAAAGTTGCCAGTTTGGACAACCCTGCCATAAGCAAATCTCGGTGAGGTGGGCAGAGAGAAAAATCGCACGAAGTCACCAGGCTGAGCTTCTGTGGTGGAGCATGGATTGAAAAGCAGGATTTTCTAGTGCGACCCACTACCCACTAGGCCAGAGGTCACCAACCTTTCGGACTTCAGGGACCACTAAATTCGTAATTTTAAATTCTGCGGACTACTAATAAGAATTTTTTTAAAAAGATAAATAGTATTTAGTGCAATATTAAAAAATGCAAATCATTGTTCTGCAGACCACCAAAATTTTCTCACGGACCACTGGATTGTGACCACTGCACTGGGACAAAAGAAGGAAAACTGAATGTCAGAGTTCCAAATAGCATCCAAAATAAAATAAGCATCCAAGGCAAATGGTTCCTCAAATTTCCAAATTATTAAAAGAGCCATGCTGGCAGATCTTGGAAAACCCGAATCTGAAAGCTTCTAGGTTTTCCCCACCCACTTGGGAGTTCAAGATCTTGCCCCCACACCCACAAGTTCATCACATGGTCCAATTCTTCACTGCCATGAAGACAGATTCCTCCCATCCAGATTCTCCCAGGTGCAGAGACAAAGATGACTTTGAGTTTCTAAGAAGAATGTTGTTATGGCTACATATCACCCAACTCTGTGTAATCCCCCCTCCCATTTTCCCACAGCAGAAAGGGTGGCAGGCCTGAAGTCCAGACAGAAAAGATGGCTTGCAGGCATGACACTGAGATGCCACGGTTGATAGTTAAAAGTTTCTAAGTTCTTTAAGTGGGGGGAAAAATGATGTGTTAAATGCAATACTTGCTTAGTGTGGGATAAGCAATTGCTTGGCCCAAAATAGGTAACGTTTAGTGCATTGGAAATATGGCTTCTGGCTTCATTTGCTGTCAGGATCAGCTCTAAATCTAGACATTGCCAACATTGGATTCCTTGTTTGGAAAATGGCTTACTTAGCAGAAGGCTGTCAGGCATAACTTGGCTTGATTAGTCTCTTTATTGAAGAAAGGACATCTCCCCTATCTAAGCACACACCAATCAAAGTCCTTATCTTAATTCATGATCTGGCGATTACATTCTCAGTCATTTCCTCCTTTGCTACCTTTATAAGTCAACGTATACTTGGCTGCTCTTTTGTTGACTTTGGAAGCCACCCAACCTGTGTTGATATCATTTAGCAGAATAACAGAGTTGGAAGGGACCTTGGAGTCTTCTCGTCCAATTCCCTGTTCAAGCAGAAGATCCTATACTATTTCAGACAAATGGTCATCCAGTCTTTTCTTGGAAACCTCCCGTGATGGAGCACCCACAGCTTCTGAAGACAAGCCCTTCCACTGATTGATTGTTTTCCCTGACAAGAAGTTTCTCCTTGTTTCTAAGTAGGTCCTCTCCTTGATTAGTTTTCATCCATTGCATCTTTTCTGCCTTCTGGTACTTTGGAAAATTGATTTCCCTCTTCTTTGTGGCAGCCTCTCAAATATTGGAACATGGCTATCATGACACCCTTAGTCCTTCTTTTCTCTAGACTAGCTGTATCCAGCCCTCTAATCACCTTTGTTGCCGTTTTCTGCATCTTTTTTATATCATGGCAACCAAAACTGGATGCCATATTCCAAGTGTGGTCTTAACCAATGTTAAATTATTCATGACTGGGAGAGACACGGGAACAAGGTCAGCCAATGAATAGGCATAGCAATGAAGTCAGCCAAGGGGAGTTGAAACAGACCTGAGTCTGTGCAGGGAATTGAAACAGAAACTTAAGCAGATCTGCTGCTCTGAGAAGTAAACTAGCAGTCTGTCTGGGCTTGTCTGCTGAAACGAAACCAACTGCTTATGTTTGCCTGTAACTCTCCTGCCTTGTGCTTACTTGGAAGGACCACCTGTTGGTGTTGTACATTTATTCATCTGTTATTATGTATATAAAGAAGTTAATGAATCCAGCTGCATCAATTATCGGTGTGTGCTTTCTGGGTTTGAATGTATGCAACAAGCTCAAGGTATTATAAACAAAGGTATTATAAAGTGGTACTAACACTTCACATGACCATGGATACTTCTAACCTGGGTTTCATTCCTTACGCATGGTGACTTTTTGCTTTACATAGGTAGGATGATACAGGAGGAAGTCAAACATTGGGAAGCACCGCAAGAGGCAGCAAAATCTCTTCAGGTTGGTTCTGCACTACCCAAAGCTCTTCTCCAAGATTTGCAAAGCTTCAAAGCCTTGCCTGGTATCTCCAGGGCTTAGAAGAGAGCTTTCTGTGAACATGCAGAGTTCTCTTTGGACTCTCTCTAAGTGCTGCGTCTCGTGATTCATGATGAATGTATCTAAGATGACTATGATCATGATTATCACTTACATCTTTATGTATACTGAGAGCTTATGCACTGAAGACAAATTCCTTGTGTGTCCAACCACACTTGGCCAACGAAGAATTCTATTCCACAATGGAATAAAATACAGGGAGGACACACGGTGCCTCATATGAGCATTGCAACCACGAACCGACAAGACTTCTTACATCAAAATTCAAGATAGGTTGGTAAATGCTATGCTAGTATAGAAAGTTAGCCCCCACCCTCCTCAATAGTCCACAGCAGATGTCAGCACTTAAGAGATAAAGAGATGGCTAGATCTATTCATAAGCAAATACCCTTACCCAAGAACCAACAAAGGTAGGATTGGCCCTCAGCCATAATAGGAATTGCTCAAAACCCCTTCATTACATCACCCAGCAAGATTCAACCATGCCTGGGGCACAGAAAGCCTACAAAGTTAGCTAAGACCCCACACACTTGGAGTCTGAGAGCCAATAGGATACTTGTCCTTGCCACAGGAACAGGAAGCTCAAGTTCAAAGCCCAAGAGAGGGTATAAATAACATTCATTCTCCACTCCATGTGGTCAGCTACCCAGGACTTCAAACCTATTTAGTCCTGTCCACCATTAAACCATCCTTCCAAGCAGCCTCTATGTTTTCAAGGTCTTCCTCCTCACTTGGAACTGAACCCAGATGGACATTTCTTCCAACATTAGTAAAACCAGATATTATTTTGATATTATTTTTGCTGGAAGTCCCATCTATTATTCCACCTAAGTCCCATCTAAATCCAGTAACTAATGGATTTTATTTAACAGTAACCAGTGTAAATGGCTGCTGAAGTATTTTTATTTTTGTTTCTCATTGCAAAAAGAGATTGCTAAAACCACAAACTTAGCCGTCTGGTCAAGTGTCTTATCTTCATTATTTCGTGAACGAGCTCCAGCAATTTTCTTAAATGCATCCCTATTGAATTCAGCTGCTACTTTTCATTTGCTGAATTGCTTCAAAGGTACTTAATTATGAGATAATTGACATGTTGATTTCTTTTCAAATGGCTTTGTTTTGTTTTTTTTAAACATATACTCTGACAGAGATTCCAGGAACCGAGGAAATTTGTTCTCAGCAGAAAAGAAAAGAAAAGATGAAATATACACAAGGCGAGACATCACCCTTAAAATTCAATTGCCAGGGAAAATGACCCATTTCTTAACAGCATCCTGGCCGGCAGTTTCTTCCACAAGAAAACACACATTTCGGTGCAAATCATTTCTAAAGTGTTTTTCATTCAGGTCGGATAATTATTATGGTAATTTAAAACAATGTCTACTAATTATGTACATTTTCTCTTTAAGCTTCCTGAGCTGTTAAGCAACAAATGCTGTGCTTAAGACAGCGGTGGCCCCTACTTGGGGTACGCAACAGTGGTGAACCCCACTTGGCTGGGAGTTTTCACCAGCGGTGAGACTAGGATTCCAATTAGGTGGTTGGACACCACCGCGCCCCCAGGTTCCACTTTTCCTGGCAGGGGGGCTATCAAAGCAAATTAAAAACCAAACAGAAGGAGAAATGTTTCCCCTTTTGCATCTGAGCCTGCAAGAAGGGACAGGAAAGGAGAAAGGGAAAGAGGAAAGGGAAAGAAAAAGAAGGGAAGATGGGAAGAGAGCAAGGAAGGAAAAAGAAGGAAAGAGGGGAAGGAAGAAGAAAGGAGAACGAAGAGGGAAGGAAAAAGAAGGAAAGGAAGGAAGGAAGGAAGGAAAAAGAAGGAAAGAGGGGAAGGAAGAAGAATGGAGAATGAGGAGGGAAGGAAAAAGAAGAAAAGGAAGGAAGGAAGGAAGGAAGGAAGGAAGGAAGGAAGGAAGGAAGGAAGGAAGACAGCAATAGCACTTAGACTTATATACCACTTTACAGTGCTTCACAGCCCTCTCTAAGTGGTTTACAGAGTCAGCCTCTTGGGCCCAACAATCTGGGTCCTCATTTTACACACCTCGGAAGTCAACCTTGAGCTGGTCAGGATCGAACTGCTGGCAGTTGGCAGAATTGTCCTGCAATACTGCAGTCTCACCACTGCACCACCAGGGTCCCTTCCTTCCTTCCTTCCTTCCTTCCTTCCTTCCTTCCTTCCTTCCTTCCTTCCTTCCTTCCTTCCTTCCTTCCTTCTTTCCCACTTAGCAAGTGCTCTTATATGCCGCTTCCCAGTGCTTTTACAGCCCCCTCTAAGCGGTTTACAGAGTCAGCCTCTTGCCCCCAAGAATCTGGGTCCTCCTTTTACCCACCTCGGAAGGACGGAAGGCTGAGTCAACCTCAGCCGGCAGTCAGCTGAAATAGCTTGCAGTCCTGCACTCTAACCACTGCGCCATTGTGGCTCATAAATCAAAAACTCCACTTAAAAAAAAAAATTAACCACCCTTAACCGAGTTCATATCAAGAACGCCCCCCTTGAGCAGGGGATTGGATTAGAAGACCCTCAAGTTCCCTTCCAACTATTATTCTGTTAAGATCTGAAAGCCATCCTTACGAAGCAAGGCTGCCTCTGGTCACGTTGATTTCACGGAGAAAATTCATTTTCAATTAATGTTAACAGAAATCGGAGTCTAAACTTAAAGGACCGGAATCGTCATTATAGGCTCCCAATGAGAGGAATCATGTGATGCTTCCCATTTCATCTTTTATTCTCTCGTCCAACCTTTTAAAAAAAAGGGGGGGGGGCGGGGGAAGGTCTATTTTGAGTTTGAGGAAGTAAGGACAACAATCCGTTTGGATTTTATTTTCCAGGGGCATCTTCCATAACACAGCAGGTTGTTAACATTAATAAGTCAGTCCCAGCAGACCTCGTGGTATTTAATTAACAGGCAGTTGAACATGGAGGCTGCAGAGCGCAGGTGGAATTGCGATGCAAGGAACAGGATAGCAAATCTGATTAGAGACTTGAATGCAAACCGAGCTCACACATTGCAAATTCTGCACCAGTTGCTGGAGGGAAATGAGAGGCCTCGAGGCCCAGTGGAATTGCAAGCTGAAGGCAGGAATTTGACTCAGGCCTTAAGAGCATCACAGCTCTGCTGGTTCAAGCCAAGGGTCTACAGAAGCTGAAAGCCCCCCCTCCCATGGGAGAGGAGGTGGTGCAGCCCAGGCATTTCGGACAGTGAGGAGGTTGGGGAGGGGAACATGGGCCAGTCCTGGAGTCTGGGGAAGGCTCTGAGGAGGGCTCTGGGTCGGAGGCAGAGAGGGGGCCAGGACCGTCTGCCAGTTATCAGCTGCCTTCAAAGTGAGACATCAGTGAGGCAGAGGAACAGCTGGAGCCTGTTCCCAGTGTGCACATGCACAGAGTTGCCAGACGAAGGGAACAACTAAAGAACAGGGGTTGACTTGGGAGGAAGACCACAAGTGGATGATAAATGGCCCTTCCCAGAGGAAATAAAAGAGGAGCGAAAGGGGAGTGGAGTTTGCAGGAGACAATTAGTTCACTTCATTGGCTCGTGACTCTCTGAGACTCCTTGCCAAGTTTTGCAGATATCCGCCTGGCAGCTCTCCAAGCCAGAGAAGGTCTGTGACTATAAATCCTCCCTTGAAATACTTTGCTGGAGGTGAATGAGCAGAATTCACAGTCAATTAATAAAAAGGGTTTTTTGTCGGGACCAGGAGTTGGCTTCAGGCTCTTGGGAGGCCTCGGTCAGAAAAGGACAACTCACCATGGTCAGTTTACTACCGCCAATTCGGCATGGCCAACTCGCCTTGGACAGCTTGTTGTATCCAACTCACCATGGGTCAGTTCGACGTGAAAAAACTTGCAACGGACAATTCAACAATTTTATTTCATTATTGAAAATAATTGTAAACAATATTTTAATTTTTGCCGTTCGCATTTTCTTTTGTAACTCCTTTTGCGCCCTTCCCTTAATGATTCTATTTCAGCATTTCTTCGAAGTTGAGTAACTTTTGTCCCATGGCAAGTTGTCCCACAGTGAGTGAGCTGTGGCCAAATTTTCCCTTGATGAGTTTAGCTGTGACAACTTGCCTTTGTCAAGGATAGTCCCCTTCCATGGAACCTTAGCCCCTCTTCTGGTGGAGAGTCTGGCCCCGTTCCTTCTTTCATGGATCTTCTGGTTCATAGCTATAAACTGGGACTTCCACAAGATAGAGTAAGAGTGGCGCAGTGGTTAGAGTGCAGTACTGCAGGCTACTGCTGGCTGCCTGAAATTTGGCAGTTCGAATCTCACCGGCTCAACGTTAACTCAAGCTTCCATCCTTCTGAAGTTGGTAAAATGAGGACCCAGATTGTTGGGGGCAAGAGGCTGACTCTGTAAACTGCTTAACGAGGGCTGTAAAAGCACTGTGAAGCGGGATATAAGTCTAAGTGCTCTCCTTCCTTCCTTCCTTCCTTCCTTCCTGTTAGAATGCAGTATTGCAGGCTAACTCTGCCCACAGCCAGCATTTCAATCCCGACCGGCTCAAGGTTGACTCAGCCTTCCTTCCTTCCGAGGTGGGTAAAATGAGGACCCAGATTGTTGGGGGCAAATAGGCTGGCTCTGTAAACCACTTAAGAGAGGGCTGTAAGCACTGTAAAGCGGTATATAAGTCTAAGAGCTATTGCTATTCCTTTTTTCCTTCCTTCCATCCATCCATCCATGGTGCCCAGTGGTTAGAATGCAGTATTGCAGGCTAACTCTGCCAATTGCCAATAGTTCGATTCTCACTGGTTCAAGGTTGACTCAGCCTTCCGTCCTTCCGAGGTGGGTAAAATGAGGACCCAGATTGTTGGGGGCAAAGAGGCTGACTCTGTAAGCCGCTTAGAGAGGGCTGTAGAAGCACTGTACAGCGGTATATAAGTCTAAGGGCTACTGCTATTAATTTATGCTGCCATTTTGGGTTTCTTGTATTTTTCCCGACTATCAAAAAGGAGCTTGGTAATCCAGCCTTTAAATTGCTGTTTTCCCCCCTGTTTTGTCTTTGTTTATTGATTTTTCTTTTTTACCATTTGATCTGTAAAACGTCCTGAAAATTGAAGCTGAGGAATGGTGAAAAAATTGCTTAAATAAACAGATTAAATCTCCTCCCATCATATTATGCTGATCTTGGTGGATGAGTTATAGGAGAGCCTCCTGCATTATCTTCTCCTTAGAGCTCCGAACATTTATTTTAGGATCCATAACTCATATTAATAGAAAGCTGTTGCCTTTTGGCTATTGAGTCAAATTCAATATATTGGATTTTTACGGAAGGAGAAATATCACTTTGCTGGCTGTTTATTCATACATCACTCCCATTTGCCACAACTGTTATGGTACTTCTGATAGAGATAAAGAGGTTAATGTCCACCCTGTGTTCAGGATATCCAATCAGTGTCCAAGAAGTCGCCAAAAATGGATGTATTTTTTTTTAATTTGCATTAAACGCTGGAAGACAAAATTGGGGAGACCGAAGAACATATTTGGAAAGAGAGAGAGATGCTCAGAATATTCTCTGATTCTGCCTAGTCTACTCGTAAACCCAAATATGCAAACGTTATACCCCTTTCCCCCCCCAAAAAAGCATCCCATACAAGTCAGAGGGATAATATGAAATCCTCACTCACGGCAAAATATAAAATAAAACAATAATTAATAATAATAATTTATTAGATTTATAAACCGCCCCCTCTCCCCGAAGGGACTCGGGGCGGTGTACAGGAAAAATTAAAAACCATATAAAAACATACAATATATCCAAAGTTAAAAACGAATTAAATTAACCTGTACTAAAATTTAAGAACATTAAAATTACAACCCAGCCTATGCTAAAATTCCTCTAAAATCTAACATCCATTTACATATTTGGCAGATGTTATATTATGAAAGTCTAAACTATTACGCAAGACCAGCTTGCTGAAAATAATATGTTTTAAGTGAGCGGCGAAAGAGGGGAAGGTCCGTGATAGTGCGAAGTTCGGGGGGTAGGTCATTCCAGAGGGCCAGCCCTGCCACAGAGAAGGCCCTACTCCTGGGCACCGCTAGCCGGCATTGACCGGCGGTTGGTACCCTCAGTAGGCCCACTCTGTGGGAGCGTATCGGACGCAGGGAGGTGTGTGGCAGGAGACGGTCCCGCAAGTAGCTAGGCCCCGAGCCATGGAGCGATTTGAAGATGGTAACAAGCACCTTGAAGCGCACCCGGAAGGCCACCGGTAGCCAGTGCAGCTCGCGCAGGAGAGGTGTTACGTGGGAGTAACGAGAAGCTCCCAGAATCCCCCGCGCGGCCACATTCTGAACCAACTGGAGCCTCCAGGTGCACCTCAAGGGGAGCCCCATGTAGAGAGCATTGCAATAGTCTAAGCGAGACGTCACGAGTGCCTGAGTGACAGTGCGGAGGGCATCTCGGTCCAGAAAGGGACGCAACTGGCGTACCAGGCGAACCTGGTAGAATGCCCCCCCTGGTCACGGCCGTCACATGGTCGTCCAGGGACAGCCGGGAATCCAGGAGGAGGCCCAAGTTGCGAGCCCTTTCCACGGGGGCCAATGACTCGCCCCCGATAACCAGCGATGGAATGAGCTGGCTATGCCGAGATGCCGGAAACCACAGCCACTCGGTCTTGGACGGGTTGAGCCGAAGTTTGCTACTTTCCATCCAGAGCCGCATGGCTTCTAAACACCGGGACATCACTTTGACGGCAAAACACAGTTTTGCAGGACAGAAACTATGCTAGTCCATTAGTCCTTGACTTACGACAACAATGGAGCCCAATATTAACTATCTGCTAAGCCAGATAGTTGTTAAGTGAATTCTGCCCCATTTTACAATCTTTCATGCCACCGCTGTTAAGTGAATCGCTGCAGTTGTTAAGCTCGGTAACAATGGTTGTTAAGTGAATCTGGCTTCCCCATTGCCTTTGCTTGTCAGAAGATGGCAAAAGGCGCATCTTAAATTATTTTTATTTTTCAAATTTATATACCGCCCTATTTTCCGTGGTAGGACTCAGGGCGGTGAACCAGTTAGCACAGCAAGATGAGATGCCCTAAAACAGGGGTCTTCAAAGTTGGCTCTTTTAAGACTGGTGGACTTCAACTCCTAGAATTCCCCAGCCAGCTTGGCTGGCTGGGGAATTCTGGGAGTTGAAGTCCACCAGTCTTAAAAGAGCCAACTTTGCAGACCGCTGCCCTAAAAGATAACCTACACGTTGCCATTCTCTGGACTATCTTCAGTTTTTGAAGACTGAAATCTACAGGGAATGTTTCTCATTATTTCTCATTAACAGAGTTGGAAGGGACCTTGCAGATCATCTAGTCCAACCCCCTGCCCATGCAGGAGACCCTACATCTGACTCTACCTAGGAACGAACTCACAACCTCCTTGCTTGTGAGGCAAGAGCTAAATTTCGATTTAGCCAAGAAATATACTGCTGAGGTCACAATCTGATTTTTCTAGAAAGAAAATTTTGTCAAGACAACCAAGCCCACACACAATAAGTATTTTCTCCCCCACTCTTCCAAAAACTGAAGTTTACAAAGCATCCTTTATCAAACTCTAGTAAGGCCACACCTGGAATACGGCAGCCAATTTGGTCCCCATACTACAAAAAAGATGTTGAGAGACTTTGGAAAAAGTCCCGAGAAGAGCAATTAAGATGATCAAAGGCCTGGAGACTACACCATAAGAAGAACGGCTGCAGGATTTGGGTTTGGCCAGTCTAAAGAAAATCAGAATTCGAGGTGTATTGTGTAATGATAGCAGGATTCCAGTATTTGAGGGGCTGCTACAAAGAAGAGGGGGCCAAATTATTCTCCAAAGCACCAGAAGGCAGAACAAGAAACAATGGATGGAAACAAGTCAAGGAGAGAAGCAACCTGGAATTAAGGAGAAACCTCCTGACAGTGAGGGCAATTAACCACTGGAACAGCCTGCCTCCAGATGTTGTGGGTGCTTCATCACTGGAGGTTTTTTAAGAAGAGACTGGTCAGTCACTTGTCTCAGGTAGAGGTTCTCCTGCTTCAGCAGGAGGCTGGACTAGAAGACCTCAAGGTCCCTTCCAGCTTATTCTATTCTATTCTATTCTATTCTAGTCTAGTCTAGTCTAGTCTAGTCTAGTCTAGTCTAATTCCTACTCTACTCTTTTAATCAAGAACTGTTTCCACTGAGTTTTTTTCCTTGCAGATTTCATGATTATAGAGCTATCTCATTCCACTTTGCACTAGGTGCACAAAATTCTCAACCATCATGAAGTACATTAGAGGCCAATTTTTACTAAGTACCAATCGTTTAGGCCAATAAATGTCCTGATTCTATCCAGGTTCAACAAATTTTGTTTGCAACTTTCATCCTTGTAGGAACTTTCGTCCTCCAAATGACGTCTCTTGAGGAACCATTGGACCCTAACATCACTGCTCCCACCATCGTTGACCTCTGTTGGCTTCAACTGATCTGCCACATTTTATTCTACTTACCTGGATCAGTAATAAAATCCTTGATTTCTGCCAGGGCGCAACAGATTAATTTTAATTTAAGGCACTCAACCGTTGGAGTCCAGGAGGGGCCCCTGTCTTCAGGCTACACATTTTTTCAATGGCCATTAAGAGAACTGGGAGCACCGATTCAGCCAGCCTCTCCTCACCATTACAACCTGCCAAAATACACATTTTAACATCTGAGGTTGCATGCCAACTCTGGTCTGTCTTGGGATTTCAACTCAAAATATCTTAATTTCCTTTTCACGGCATGCTTCCAACCAGTGATTGGCTAAATGGACAACAGCCAGGATCAGATTTAAAAGGTTAGAACATAGAAATAGGGACGGAAGGGACCTTGGAGGTCTTCTAGACCAACCCCCTGCTCGATCAGGAGACTCTATATCAGGGGTGGGCAAACTTTGCAACTTTAAGTCTGAAGGACTTTAGCTCGCAGAAGTCTGGGAGCTGAAGTCCTTCAGACTTAAAGTTGCAAAATTTGCCCACCCCTGCCCTATACCATTCTGAACAAATGGCTTTTCAGTCTCTTCTTGATAAAAGTTATGTCAGCATTCCAAGTAAGGCACCGATAGGAAGCAGAACTCCGAGGCAGGCAAATTCCACAAAGAACCATTTTATTGGATTGGCACAACTGGTGAAAACCGACTCTGAAGTTTCCTGCGGCTTTCACCTCATTAAAGAAAAGTGTTTCCCCTTTCCCTCAAGTCATTGGTCATGCTATCCAATGAGGGTGCTGGCTGGTTGCTTGGTTACTTCGCTCCTCCTCTGGCCAGCCACCTGTGAAAATGTCCTTGGTTCCCACAGGAAATCCACAGATTTTGCCAAAAAACGGCATTTACTTCTGGTTTTATGCAAGTGTCCCATCGTGAACAACTGATTCACTTACATTTCATGGCATTTACATCCACAAAACAAAATCATAAAATCTGACTGACCCACTTTACAATCGATGACCATGATGGGTAAGTTGAAACTACCTATATATCGGATTAGGGGTGATATGATAGCAGTGTTCTGGCATCTAAGGGACTGCCACAAAGAAGAGAGGGACAGCCTGTTCTCCAGAGCTCCTGAAAGCAGGACAAAAAGCAATGGTTGGAAACTAATCCAAAAGAGAAGCAGCCTAGAACTAAGGAGAAATTTCCTGACTGTAAAAACAATTTACCAGTGGAACAACTTGCCTCCAGGAGTTTTGGGCTCCATCATTGGATGTCTTTAAGAAGAGACTAGACAGCTACTTGTCTGAAAGAGTACAGGGTCTCCTGCTTGAGCAGGGGGTTAGACTAGAAGACCTCCAAGGCCCCTTCCAACTCTGTTATTCTGTTATACTTGAGAAATCTATTAAAATTGCTATTAGAAAAAGGGAGTTGATATAGAAAGCTACATGCTTTAACTAGGAGATTGGCCATAGGAGGGGTCGGGTGGGGTAGTCAAAACAGGCAAGATCAAATTGTCTCTTGGCTTTTGTTAGGGGATATCTCCGTTGGGAGACAGAAAAGTTGTGCAGAGGAATGTGCAGCTCGAGAAACGTTGCTAGTGAACACACAAATAGTCAACCAGACACTGTTAGTAAATACAAATTAGCTTTACTGGTGTTGTAAAACTAAACTACTGCTTCACAAGCAGTGATGGTTGTTAGTTAGTCAAAACAAAGTCCTTAACAAATAGTAGTTTGCTTACAGTCAGTAATCCACAATCCTTCCTTCTCCCTTCTTCAAACACAGTCAGATACAATGAGCAGTCAGTTACCAAGCAGAGGGAGCAATTAGCAGAGATATCAGCAAATCAGAGAGAGAGAGAGAATGTGTTCTGCTGACTTCCTCTTATAGTGGAGATAATTACATTCTCTAATTGCATTCAAACATTCCAACATCCTTAAAGCCACAATGACCATTTGTCTTCATGGTATTATATATTGCCTACTCAACTCTAGGAGACTACTCCTAACAGCTTTGATTCTTTTTTACGTGCACTCCTGGCACCATCTAGTACATAGTTCAGAACTTAAAGTTTTTCAAACCAAGTTTCAAAGACCAGCACCATTCCTACTTGGGGCGTTTCAAATTAATTCTACAAATTCCTAATGGACCCCTGATGAATTCTTTCGGTAACTGTTACTTCGACAAAGAGGCATTCTCCAATAAAAATGAGTCCACATATAACTACACGGAAGATCGTTCCCCTTTTTCTCAAGGATTTATAGGTAGTTCTCAACTTACGACTACAATTGAGCCCCAAATTTGTGTTGCTAAGTGAGACAGTTGTTAATTACTTTTTAGCCCATGTTACGACCTTTTTTGTTGCAGTTGTTAAGCGAATCACTGCAGTGCTAAGATAGTAACACGGTTGTTAAGTGAATTTGGCTTCCCCATTGACTCGATGGTCTTTCTTAACACAGTTGTTAAACAAATCACTGCAACTGTTCATTTAGTAACACGGTTGTTAAGTGAATCTGACTTCCCGTTGACTTTGTTTGTTGGAAGATTTGAAAAGGGGATCACCTGACCCCGGGATGCTATAAGTTTTAGCCTCCAGTCCCCTAATCATCTTTCTTGCTCTTCTCTGCACTCATTCTAGAGTCTCAACATCTTTTCTACATCGTGACGATCAAAACTGGATGCAGGATTCCAAGTGTGGCCTTACCAAAGCATTAATACCACTTTATAAGGCCTTGGTAAGGCCACACTTGGAATATTTGCATCCAGGTTTGGTTGCCACGATGTAGAAAAGATGTGGAGACTCTAGAAAGAGTGCAGAGAAGAGCAAGAAAGAGGATGAGGGGACTGGAGGCTAAAACATATGAAGAACAGTTGCAGGAACTGGGTAGGTCTAGTTTAAGGAAAAGAAGGACCAGGGGAGACATGATAGCACCATTCCAATCTCTCAGGGGTTGCCCCAAAGAAGAGGGAGTCAAGCTATTCTCCAAGGCACCTGAGGGCAGGACAAGAAGCAATGGGTGGAAACTAATCCAGGAGAGAAGCAACTTAGAACTGAAGAGAAATTTCCTGACAGTGAGAACAATTAATCCGTGGAACAGCTTGCCTCCAGAAGTTGTGAATGCCCCAACACTGCAAGTCTTCAAGAAGATGTTGGATAGCCATTTGTCTAAGTACATGTCAGTTGCCAAGCATTTGAATTTTCATCCTGTGATCACAGGGATGTGCAACGGCCTTTAAGTGTGAAAAATGGTCATAAATCAC
Organism: Rhabdophis nuchalis; assembly: GCA_039707465.1. Classification (NCBI taxonomy): domain Eukaryota; kingdom Metazoa; phylum Chordata; class Lepidosauria; order Squamata; family Natricidae; genus Rhabdophis; species Rhabdophis nuchalis. The sequence goes on from CM077659.1 coordinate 19,742,560, forward strand.
TTTTTTCAGTGCCGTTGAAACTTAGAATGGTCCCTAAATGAACTGTTGTAAGTTGAGGACTACCTGCATTATCTGCATAACAAAGAAACAAACATTTGTTCCTGTTGGTGGTGAAGTTTTGCAACTCTTTCCAAAATAAAATTCCCGGGGGCGATTTGATAAATAACACTATGATTTAAAATATCTCCAAATTCTGAAGACCCAATTAAAATGGCAGAATAAAATAGGCAAAAATAGAAGCAGATTTCTCTTGGGAAAACGTTAAGGCAGGATTTGGGGGACCGTGCTTTTTTTTTTTTAATCGCTGATGGAAATACGGCTATTTGTGCAAACCCCCCCACCCCACCCCACCCCCAGCCATTGCAGTGGAAAAAGGGGGGGGGGAAACATTGAGCGAGAAAGGGAGATAATGGAGTTGCAGAGCCGAGATTGGAAAGCCTCCAATCTCATAGCAATCGTCATAGTATTTTAATATAGTAAAAGAGCCATAAAGTATCTCCCGGTGGACTAGCAAACCTTTAAATCACATTGCCCACATTTAGGAAGGGAGCTGATGTTCATTCATCAGAAATGTGACTCTGAGACCTGGGATTATGAATGACAGCATATGCATCAATTAGAACAACAGAGGGAGACGGACATGCCCAAGAAAGGTGCTAAAGTCAGCGTAATTTCTGGGTCAAGGAGAAGTCTTTGAAGGGGAGGCCATTCATTCTCTCCCTTACGACTGTGTCTGCCCTATCCTTGTTCTGTGGCCATTATTCAAGACCACCATGAAACCAAAGGCTCTCCCCTTTTTCATCTGCGTGGTGAAGGATTGATTGATTGATTGGATTTATATGCCGCCCTTCTCCCAAAGGACTCCGGGTGGCGTACAACATAAGAAACCCATAATACAAAAGTTAAAAAGAGGTTAAATAAAGAATCCAATAACCAATACATCAACAATGTACACATTAGATATAAAATAAATTACATTAGCAATTAAAATTAATAAGTTATTTTGTTCCGGCCAGGCCAGCTTGCTGAAAAATCCAGCTTTTTAGGGCGTGCCGGAAGGACGGGAGGTCGGGAATTATGCGAAGCTCCGGAGGCAGCTCATTCCAAAGGGATGAACATTCATTCCTTTGGACAGAGGTACGTATTATTGCAGAATATAGAACATAGGATACAAGGTTGAAAGGGACCTTGGAGGTCTTCTAGTCCAACCCCCCTGCTTAAGCAAGAAACCCGATACCATCCCAGACAAATGGTTGTCCAATCTCTTTTTGAAAGCATCCAGTGATGCAGCACCCACAACTTCAAGAGGCAAGCTGTTCCACTGATTATTTTTTCTCATTCTCAGGAAATTTCTCCTTAGTTCAGTGGTGGGTTGCAGATGGTACGCCCTGGTACGGATGTACCAGTGCCTGCCCGGAGCACTGGTTACCATTCCGGTATGGTTCTCCGGAGGGCTCACTGGCCCACCCGTCATTCTTAACTGTCTTTAAACTCTGTGCATGCTCACGTTGTGCACAGCGCCTGAGCAATGCTCCGCCGAGCAGCTGGAGCATTGTGGAGGCTCACTGAGGCTTTGCTGGAGGATAGGACACATGTGCACTGCATGTGTTCATGTGGAGGACACAGGGCTCCATTGCAACGGGAACCCATCCCTGTCTTAGTTCTAAGTTGGATCCCTTTTTAATGTTCTTCCACCTATTCCAGGGATGTCCAAACTTGGGAACTTTAAGACTTGTGGACTTCAACTCCCAGAATAGCTGGCTGGGGAATTCTGGGAGTTGAAGTCCACAAGTCTTAAAGTTCCCAAGTTTGGACATCCCTGACCTATTCCTTCTTGTCTTGCCCTCTGGTGCTTTGGAGAAAAGGCAGACCCCCCTGTTCTCTGTGATAGCCCCTCAAATATTGGAAGACTGCTGTCTTTGTAAATGTGTTAAAAACCATTAAAAAACAAAACAAAACAGCTTACCGAATAGAAGAGAATATTTGTAACTCAGGGTTGAGTTATGGGGTCTCTGGTGCCCTCTGAACTTGGTTGTTTCATTACCACTGGAGTCTTTCAAGAAGAGATTAGGCTGCCATTTGTCAGAAATGGTGTAGGGTCTCCTGCTTGGGCGGGGGTTTGGACTAGATAACCTACAAGTTCCCTTCCAACTCTGACATTCTATATTCAGTGGAACAGAAGTTGCCTTCAGAAGTTGTGGAAGCTCCATCACTGGAGGATTTCAAGAAGAGATTGGACTGCCCTCTGTCAGAAAGGGTGTAGGCTCTCCTGCTTGGGCAAGGGGTTGGACTAGATGATCTACAAGATCCTTTCCGTTAATCTGTTACCCAACTAGGTAGCATGATCAGGGCACCAAGGGCTTCATAATACATCACCCATCATGCACCCTTGAGAAATCCATGTAGGAAAAGTTGAAGTAGGAAGAAGGAAAGCAAGGTGGGTAGATTCGATGAGGAGGAGAACAATGAATGTACCACTAAGGGATTTCTAAGGTCAAGTCAAGGGACATCATTGACTGGAGAGAAGCTGTCCATATGGTTGCTAAAAGTCAACATTGAACTTGACGGCATTAATCCATCAGCCATCATTTCCAAAGCAGCCTTCTGTAATTTGGTGGGTTTTAGAGCATGATTGGACTCTAAAGCAGCTGGAGGGCTCTGCATCGGGAAAGCTGGTTCTTAAATATCTAATGATTTACTGACCCAAAATTGCAAGTCACAAGCAGAAGGGGAACATCATCCTATTCGATACGCTCTTTTCTCGCCTTTCCTATTTAAGTGACCGGCCACAAAGCCAAATCAGTTTTAATATTTAGAAGGTGAAGCCCTTCACTGAAATTCTACAGTTCCAAATTTATTCTCTTCTGCTCAAATTGGCTCACAGCGCTGATCAATCAAGTAAAGATAAATCAATTAAAGCTCCGGTTCTGAATTTGGGAGCTTTGAACTTTTAAGACGAGCTGGCAGACGCAGGACTGAATCAGCAACAACGCTGCCCGTGTCGGACCGGCTGCTCTGTGCCAAACCATTAAAATCGAAAGAACACCCTGCTCTCTTCTGCTCCTTCCCCCTTTTTTTCCCTTTCCTAAACCGACATCTTCAATAGCTCTGCCCTCGGTTGTCACAGTTATCCAGACTCCAGAGACGACAATGTCAAAGCCATAAAACAAAATTTCTTTGTGGCTTAATTTGTGTCAATTGATTTCCTATTTTTAATTAATAATTCTAATTATGATGCAGCGCATTTACCCAGCAGACACAACCGCTTTAATCAGGGGGCATTGATTGCAGCGCGCAGAATGATCGGAGTGCGCCTGACGCCATCGATTTCCTGCTGCGAGGAGAAGAAAACAATAACAGGGCCGACACCCTTGGCGGCCATGGGCGCCCACCGAGCTGAGCGCTACGGCCTGATCGCCGCTGACCTTAACAAAGCAAAGGCAAAAAGTGTTATCTTGTGGCTGGGATGCTTCGCAAATTGAATCTCGGGAGCTTGTTACGAGATAAGTTAGCGAGATCTAGTGAGGCGCAAAGGGATAAAAGACAACCTAGCAGAAGGGAGAGGTGCCAGGGTTTCAAATAGTATCCAAAAGTAAATCAGAGTCCAAGGCAAAATATGGCTCAAAGTTCCAATTGATGAAGAGAGCCATGTTGGCACATCTGGGGAAATCCGAATCTGAAAGCTTCCCAGTTTTCCCCACCCAGTTGAAAGTTCAAATCTTGCCCCCACACCCACAAGTCCATCACGTGGTCCAATCTCCCACTGCCATTGCTGGCAGCTTCCACCCATCCAGTTCTGGTCAGGTGCAGAGGTTTAAATACAAAGGATGACCTTGGCTTTCTAGAAAGAATGTTGTTATGGCTACATATCATCTAACTCCGTATAATCCCCCCTTCCCATTTTCCCACAATAGAAAATGCATAGCAGAATAATAGAAAGTGTGGCAGGCCAAAGACCCAAAAAGAATATGGCTGCAGGCCCATCAAGAGGTGGAGCTGTCTTGTTCAATTTACACCAAAGAGGGGGTGATGAAGTAGATGTGGACCTTGAGGTACACAAGAAATCAGAATTGAACCCTCCATCCAAGTAGGATCCATATTTCCTCAACTGTTTATAGCATGGCAAACTGATCTTGGAGCCAGAAGAAGCTTCAGGGTTAAAAACCAAAGATGTAGAAACTCTGGAAAGAGTGCAGAGAACAGCAACAAAGATGATGGGGTCTGCAGGCGAAAACATATGAAGAACAGTTGCAGGAATTGGGTATGTCTAGTCTAGTGAAGAGAAGGACTAAGGGGTGACATGATAGCAGTCTTCCAATATCCAAGGGGCTGCCCCAAAGAAGAGGGAGTCAAGCTATTATCCAAAGCACCTGAAGGCAGGATGAGAAACAATGGGTGGAAACTAATCAAGGAGAGAAGGAACTTAGAACTAAGGAGAAATTTCTTGAGAGTGAGAACAATTCATCAGTGGAACAACTTGCCTCCAGAAGTTATGAATGCTCCAACACTGGAAGTTTTTAGGAAAAGGTTGGATAACCATTTGTCTGAAGTGGGGTAGGGTTTCCTGCCCAAGAGAGGGTTGGACTAGAAGACCTCCAAGGTCCCTTCCAACTCTTTTTATTCTGTTAATGTGTGGAGCAACACAATTCCTGCTCAAGAAAAACAAATGGCATTGTTGAATGTTGGCTTACGTTCAACGTCACCTGTTGGCTTAGCTCTACCCTGACTCTGGCCCATCCAGGACAGCAAGAAGACTCAAATTGGACTGTTACCATCAATTCTCCCAATCAATTTCTATTACTTGTTTAAATTGTGACCTTTGGGGAATCGATGGTGGGTCTCTTCTTTCAAAGATCTTGGGATCTCTGGGGCAGAAAAGAATAGAGCTAACAGTCCATTCAGCCAGAATTCATGTAGAAGAAGAGCCAGAAAGGAAAAAAAAAATTAATGCTATCATTCAGGCCACTTTGCTATATTTTGATCCAAGCTCAAAGGCAGAAAAACATTTGGTTAGCATGGTTTTAGGCCAAGGGATTAGGTGGAATCAATGACCCCTAGCAGGTGGTCAAAATGGAAGTTTAAACAAGAATACACCACAATGAAAGAATGATTTATATATCAGTGGAAAATGACAAGGAAGTCTAACACAGAGACCTTAAAATTCACCGTGGAAACGTTTCAAGAGGAAAGAAAAATATTTGTTTTTACAGTTTATTTTTTTAATGGATTTTTATATTTTGGCATCTGCTGTTTTTATATTTCTTGTTTTATTCTATTGTTGCACACCACTCAAAGATGCTTTTGGGCTTCTATACAAATTAGATTAATAAATACACATTTAAAGGAAAATCAAAATGTTTCTATAATGCTCAAAATCATAGCAGTAGAAGCGCAGCTGGAATATTTAGGAAAGATTCCACCGAGACTAAAAGTCACCAATATGATTTTTTTTTAAAAAGGCAAAAGAATTGAGCAGAAATGTTTCAGGAAATAAAAACCTTGTTCCCTAGCAGCAAAGAACACCTATTTGCTCAAAAGAGACGCCCAAAACAATGATTATGCTTCGAAAGGAGGCATACAAACAAGGTTTTAAAATATAAAATATCAGAAGTAGGAAACTGAGAAGAAACCGGTGCCAGAATTGAGCTGTTTGGGAAATTATTGATGCATTCATTTTCAAGTGAATGAGACTTACAGGTCACCAGATCCAGATGTTCTCCATTCAAGATTGCTAAATGAACTAAAAAGAAGTTCTTCTAATAGAAATATGTGACGTGTTCCTAAAGTTGAAGACTCACCTGTGGCTTGTCCAGAGGTTGCACCAGTTCGGGCGAACCAGTAGTGGGACATTGGGACTGGGTTGCTGAACTGGGAGAGATGGCCGGTTGGCCATGTCACTGAACTGGCTCCCCGGTCGCCCATGCTGTTGCCAAAATGTTTTTTTAGTCATTTTATAATGTTCTGCACATGCACAGAACAATCCCAGGCAACTGTGTATGCGCAAGCAACATGCGGCGGGCACGCACACATGAACGAAGTGAACCGCGCGCAAGCAAAGCACGTGCGAAGCGGCAGTAATGCCGCCAGCAGCCCACCCCTGCGCTTGTCGGCTGGAAAACCACCAGCCCAAGTTCAAGATCCAAACTCCACATGATGGGGTGAGCTCTTGTCCTCGCCCCACCCAGCTTCCGCCAACCTAGCAGTTCTGACTTGAAAATGCAAGTAGATAAATAGGTACCACTTCAATGGAAAAATAACAGTGTTCCATGAACCTTTGGTGTACAGCTGTACTGGCCTTACAATACAATAGAATACAATACAATAGCAGAGTTGGAAGGGACCTTGGAAGTCATCTAGTCCAACCCCCTGCCTAGGCAAGAAGCCCTATACCGTTTCAGACAAATGGCTATCCAACATCTTACAGACTTCCAGGGTTGGGGCATTCACAACTTCTGGAGGCAACTTTTGTTCCACTGATTCATTGTTCTAACTGTCAGGAAATTTCTCAACAGTTCTAAGTTGCTTCTCTCCTTGATTAGTTTCCATCCATTGCTTCTTGTTCTGCCCTCAGGTGCTTTGGAAAATAGCTTGATTCCCTCTTCTTTGTGGCAACCCCTGAGATATTGGAAGACTGCTATCATGTCTCCCCCAGTCCTTCTTTTCCATTAAACTAGACATCCCCAGTTCCTGCAACCGTTCTTCATATATTTTAGCCTCCAGTCACCTAATCATCTTTGTTGCTCTTCTCTGCACTCTTTCTAGAGTCTCCACATCTTTTCTACATCGTGGCGACCAAAATTGAATGCAGGATTCCAAGTGTGGTCTTACCAAGGCCTTATAAAGTGGTATTAACACTTCATGTGATCTTGATTCTATCCCTCTGTTGATGCAGCCTAGAACTGGGTTGGCTTTTTTGGCAGCTGCTGGCTCCTATTTAAATGGTTGCCCACTAGGGCTCCAAGATCCCTTTCACAGTTGCTACTATTGAGCAAGGTACCACCTATACTGTCCCTGTGCGTTTCGTTTTTGTTGCCTAAATGTAGAATCTTAACTCAGCCTTGAAACAAGGATGAGCCCAGCTCCCCAGAGTTGGCAATGACCGGCATGGTCAAATCCAGAGGGACTCTTTCCTAAAGTTGCCAAAGGATCGGAAGGTGGTCAAGGCTGCATCCAGTTTTAAATGAATATGATAGTTGAAGGGAAAAGTTACTGTAATACCGGTCACCTCCCTGCTGGACAAATATGTAGAAAGCATTACGAGAGACGGTATTATCAGGTAGAGAGCAGGGCAAGTCATTAAATACATCAAATCCTATTCAATAAAAGTGGATTCCATGATGAGACTCATTAAGACAGGAATAAAACACCAATCTGCTCATTTGGAATAAGTCCGTACAAGCTAGGAGAACATTTTTATGAACGTAGAAGCTCTTAGAAGCTCTGATTGCTACGGCTGCTGCCAAACTGGAACGGCTGCAGGCAGGGGACAAATATCAGGGCTGAAGGAAGAGCGAGAGAGGAGCGGGGGGTAAAGATAATAATTTGGGTGTTTTTAGCCTAGAAAGAAAAGCCAGGGAAGGGAAAGATGGAGTGCAAGTTACGTGAAGAGCAGAAGAATGGAAGAGCAGCACTTTCCTCTCGAAATATTAGAAAACAAGGCTACCCAGGGAAGGTCACTGGACGCTTTCAAGAAGAGATTAGACTGTCATTTGTCAGAAATGGTGTAGGGTCTCCTGCTTGGGCGGGGGGGTTGGACTAGATAACCTACAAGTTGCCTTCCAACTCTGTTATTCTATATTCAATGGAACAGAAGTTGCCTTCAGAAGTTGTGAGAGCTCCATCCCTGGAGGCTTTCAAGAAGAGATTGGACTGCCCTCTGTCAGAAAGGGTGTAGGCTCTCCTGCTTGGGCAAGGGGTTGGACTAGATGACCTACAAGGTCCTTTCCGTTAATCTGTTACCCAACTAGGTAGCATGATCAGGGCACCAAGGGCTTCATAATACATCACCCATCATGCACCCTTGAGAAATCCATGTAGGAAAAGTTGAAGTAGGACGAAGAAAAGCAAGGTGGGTAGATTCGATGAGGAGGAGAACAATGAATGTACCACTAAGGGATTTCTAAGGTCAAGTCAAGGGACATCATCCTGGAGACAAGCTGTCCATATGGTTGCTAAAAGTCAACATTGAACTTGACGGCATTAATCCATCAGCCATCATTTCCAAAGCAGCCTTCTGTAATTTGGTGGGTCTTAGAGCATGATTGGACTCTAAAGCAGCTGGAGGGCTCTGCATCGGGGAAAGTTGGTTCTTAAATATCTAATGATTTACTGACCCAAAATTGCAAGTCACAAGCAGAAGGGGAACATCATCCTATTCGATACGCACACTGGAAGTTTTGAAGAAGAGATTGGACAGCCATTTATCTGGAATTCTACATGGTTCCTATGCGTTTGACACATTCCATGTGTCAAACTCAATTTCATTGAGGGCCGCATCAGGGCTGTGTTTGACCTCGGTGGCAGGGGGGGCATAGCCAGCGTGACATCAGTTGTGTCGGGGAGCACCTGTGGCGGCCCGGGCGCTCTGCCAAAGAAAACAGGTTCCCCAGCGACATTTTCACCTGGGGCGACCTCCTGCAACCCTCTGCCGGCGGAAATGGAGCTCAGGAGGGCCATGCGCAGCCTTCCCGAGCGCCGTTTTTTCTGGCAGAGTCACCATAGGCTGGTCCTTCGCTCCTTTCCATGGCAGCTCTGTGGGCCAGATCTAAGCACCCCGCAAGTCGTATCTAGCCCACAGAGTTTCACACCCCTGGTCTAGGGTTCCCTGCTTGAGCAGGGGGTAGACGAGAAGACCTCCAAGTGCCCTTCCAGCTCTACTCTGATTGATTGAAGCAGAATCAGACAGTATGTCAGGGTTCCAAACCCGAATCTGAAGGCTTCCCAGTTTTCCCCACCCAGTTGAAAGTTCACAATCTTGCCCCCACACCCACAAGTCCAACCCATGGTCCAATCTCCCACTGCCAGTTCCACCCATCCAGTTCCAGTCAAGTGCAGAGGTGCAGAGACAAAGGATGACCTTGGCTTTCTAGAAAGAATTTTGTTATGGCTCCCTATCATCTAACGCTGTACAACCCCCCCTCCCATTTTCCCACAAAAGAAAATGCATAGTAGAATAATAGAAAGTGTGGCAGGCCAAAAATCCACAAGCAAAGATGGCTGCAGTCCTGACAAAGTCCTACTCAGAATCCACCTAGGACATTATAGTAGAATCTCGCGAAACCCTTCCAGCTCCTGAGATGGTGTGAAGTGCCCCTCAGAAGGCCAGCTAGCATCTTCTTCTGGCACGTTAACGGGTAAAAAATGTGCTTTTACAGAAGCAGAAGATTACAATCCAGGAAATCAAGAGGTGATCGAAAATGTATTTAGCCATCCGGATGAGACAAGATCTCGGCTATTTTTACTTAAATAGTCATTACCCTACTTGTGCTAACTTAAATTGCACCGTTATCAATCAAGCATGCAGGAAAACATTAGTTCGTGTTATTTATGTGGCTTCGCTCGTACAAATCTTGCCGCGCTCCCGATGACAAACAACGATACCTCTCTTTTGCTGAAGTTGTTGCATTCCTGCCTAAAATATTATCTCTTTGTAACAGAAAATTTAAGGTGCCTACCCATCCACCCACCCAACCGTGGAACATTCATTTTTGAAGCTAATGAGAGATTTCCAGTGGCAGAATTAGTGTGCAGCACAGGACAATGTAAAACTGCAGCTTGATAGCAAACAAATCTTTGTTTCACGAACAGGGCTCTGTAATTGGAAGTGCCAGCTGCCTCTGGAGTTGGGTGGCGTCAAATCAAATAAATAAATTAATCTACAAGCGAGTAATGAAAAATAAGTGATGTAAACCAGCTAATCATTACTATACATCCGGATGTAATACTGCAAAATGGCATTTACATTTTCACGGGCTGAAATGTAATTTAGTTAGCAAACCAGTAATTCATCTTAATGTGGCGCAGGGCCCCACAAGTCATGCTGAAACTTTTTAGCTGTCTCTTAGAATATACAGCGAGTGCAGCTCTATTAAAACACGGGCAAGAAGATTTCACTTCGCAAGAACTCCGAAATTCAGCTAAGAGGGAAAATCTCCTGATAAGATTTTGGGAGATACAAACCACACTTGGAATACTACATCCAGTTTTGGTCACAACAATATCAAAAGTTATTGAGACTCTAAAAAGACTATAGAGAAGAGCAACAAGGATTACGTAGGGGCCTAGAGGCTAAAACGTATGAAAAATGGTTGCAGGAATTGGTGGAAAGAAGGAGTAGGGGGGTGACATGATAGCAGTCTTCCAATATTTGAGAGGCTGCCACAAAATAGAGGGGGTCAATCTATTTCCCAAAGCATCAGAAGGGAAGACAAGAAACAATGGATGGAAATAATCAAGGAGAGAAGCAACCTAGAATTAAGGAGACCTTTCCTGAAAGTGAGAACAATCAATCCGTGGAAGAGCTTGCCTTCAGAAGTTATGGGTGCTCCATCACTGGAGGCTTTTAGGAAGAGACTGGACATCCATTTCTCTGGAATAGTACAGGATCTCTGGCTTGAGCAAGGGTTGGACTAGAACAGGGGTCTCCAACCTTTGCAACTTTAAGTCTGAAGGACTTCAGCTCCCAGACTTCTCCAGCCAGCAAAGCTGGCTGGAGAAGTCTGGGAGCTGAAGTCCTTCAGACTTAAAGTTGCAAAGGTTGGAGACCCCTGGACTAGAAGACCTCCAAAGTCTCTTCCACATCTGTTATTCTGTTAAGATCTCTTCTGTTAAACCAGGGGTCTCCAACCTTGGCAACGTTAAGACTTGTGGACTTCAACTCCCAGAATTCCCCCGCTAGCATGGGAATTGAAGTCCACAAGTCTTAAAGTTGCCAAGGTTGGAGACTCCTGTGTTAAACAACAGGAGATGAGCTGAAGGCAGCAGTAAGACACTAGCTTAGGCCAATCTCTGCCGTGCTGGTGCATCCTACTTTGTTACTCTTCCCCTTTGATCTTCCCGAGACAAGTTAAGAGTGTGGAATACAGATTCTTCTCATCATTATCCAGGAGGAATAGCCACATTCATCAACTGCTACGCCTTGGGGGAGAAAAAACGGAGCTCGCTTGCTTATTGGGTGAGAAGAAAATTTGGGCTGCCTTACCCCCATCCGTTCTCTCTTCCACGGATGAAGGATGCTGGGCCAACCTGTCTACCCTCCCCCCGAAAAACTGATCTGCCAATAAGCCCAAAGAAGCCATTAGGGGGATATGAGATCTCTGGGGTGGAGGGCATCCACCCAGCAGTGGCGTGATTATCGCTGCATCTCTCCTGCCGAGCGAGGGGATTTTTCAGCAACGCTTCATTCCCCACAAGTATTGATGGCGAAATTCTTCACACGAGATGGGACTTTTTGCCGTTGGCTACGTTCCATTCCCCGAAAGCTCCTTCTCATCAACAATGAAGGGCATCAAATAAACATCAGCAGCGAAAATCAAGGCAACCAACGGCGATAGACTCATTGGCACAGAAGGTTATCTCAATCAATAGACCATCATAGAGCAGGCGGGCGAGTTAAGCCAGAAAATCTTCCAGCAGACATTGCTGGGGTGCAGACAATCTGAGCTTGACAGTCACCAAGGTCAGTCAGCAGGAGCACTTACATTTTAATTGGGCGATTGATCTTGCCATAAATACGGTAAAATTAAGTGTGCTCTCCGATGTTTCCAATAACGAGACCCCACAAAGAAGCAACAGGCTCCGCCATTAGCAAACTCATGGTTTAATTTAGGATATCTCAGCTGTGGATCAGCCTCAAATGAAAGGGTGGAAAACATCTACCATGCCTCGAGGGCGGAGGGACCAGACTTGGAAATATTTTGGTACACATGAAAGGTTTTCCACGTATGGAAAGATTCAAAGGCCAGGTGTCAGGGTTCCAAATAGGATCCAAAATAAAATAAGAATCCGAGGCAAGAAGTTCCTCAAAATTCCAATTGACTAAAAGAGCCATGTTGGCACTTCTGGGAAAACGCAAATCTGAAAGCTTCCAGTTTTCCCCACCCAGTTGAAAGTTCAAGATCTTGCCCCCACACCCACCAGCCCATCCTGTGGTCCAATCTTTCACAGCCACAAAGACAGATTCCTCCATCCAGATCCGGCCAGGTGCAGAGACAAAGATGACCTTGGCTTTCTAAGAAGAATGTTATTATGGCTACATATTATCTAACTCCATATAACCCCCCTCCCATTTTCCCACAGCAGAAAGTGGGGCAGGCCTGAAATCCAAAAAGAAAAGATGGCTTGCAGGTCTAACACCAAGGTTGTCCGCTGTTTCTAAGGGACACCATCAAAGTGTTCCAATATCTCAGGACCTTCCACAAAGAAGAGGGAGTCAAGCTATTCTCCAAGGCACCTGAAGGCAGGACAAGAAGCAATGGGTGGAAACTAATCAAGGAGAGAAGCAACTTAGAACTGAGGAGAAATTTCCATACAGTTAGAACAATTAGTCAGTGGAATAATTTGCCTCCAGAAGTTGTGAATGCCCCAACACTGGAAGTTTTAAAGAAGATGTTGGATATCCATTTGTCTGAAGTGGTGGAGGGTTTCCTGTCTAAGCAGGGGTTGGACTAGAAAACCTCCAAGGTCCCTTCCAACTCTGTTATTCTGTAGTGACTGGGCTATGTATCATAGACTCATGGGGCTGAAAGGTACCTTTGAGATCTTCTAGTCCAGCACCCAGAGCCCCCACCCCAATCTTTTGGGCACCAGGGCTGGTTCTGTGGAGAAAGCTTTTCCTGCAGAGCGGAAGTGGCATGATTTCATGTGCTACCTGCACCCCACGGATGGGGCTTGGCTTGTTTCTGCAGCCTGGGTTGCTGGTGTGCTGTGCCCCAGGGCTGTTTGAGCAGGGGGGGGGGGCGTGATCTAGTCTAACCGACTACCCAAGGTAAGGAGTCGTATACCATTCCAAATAAATGGGTGCCCAACCTTTTCTTGAAAACTTCCAGTGATGGAGCACTCACAAATCTGGGAGGCAAGTTGTTCCACTGATTAATTGTTCTCATTGTGTGTGTGTGTGTGTGTGTGTGTGTGTGTGTGTGTGTAAACTCTCCCAGAACCAATCAGGAAATTGTTACCAATTAAATACCAAGGGACTATGGAGCAATATATGAACAAAAAGAACTTTTTATTTTTTTCATTTTCCTAACATATAACCCACATGTATACTATTACATAGCCAGCACCATATTGTATCATTTAACGTTTACATCAATTCATCTTACCACCAACTCCCCAAAAAACAACGATTGGCTCTTCTGCTCTCCATACACCCTATTTGTACCTTATCCATCACTTTTTTCTCTCTCTCTCCTCCCCCTCCCTACCTCCTTTCTTCCCTCTGTCATCCTTCCCTTCTCTACTTCCCCTTCCTCTCTCCCCTTTCTACTCCTTCTCCTTTCTCTCCTCCTCTTTCCCCTCCTTCCCCTCTCTTCTATCTCTCTCTCTTCCCTTACCTCTCTCCTCTGCTTCACACTCTTCCTCTCATTTATTTCAGTCTCTGAGCAAGTTCCATTTTATATTGATGGTATTTATAGTTCCTTTTCAATATACAGATTTAATTTTAACATATTTTCTCCTCCTTTAAAAAAAAATAGAACAAAAAAGTATACACATATAGTCATTGTGCTATATATAAAAAGAACGAGGGAAGGTATGATAGCCATGTCCAGGAACATAAAGGGGAACTCCCAAGAAGACGCCAAGAGCTATATTCTCCATTAGGACAGAAACTAAGGCTAAATATCATGGCTCTATGTTACGGCTATCTACTATAGCTTTGGTGTAAATACAGATAGTCCTCAAGGGACAGCTATTCATTAAGTCAGGGGTCTCCAACCTTTGCAACTTTAAGTCTGAAGGACTTCAGCTCCCAGACTTCTCCAGCCAGCTTTGCTGGCTGGAGAATTCTGGGACCTGAAGTCCTTCAGACTTAAAGTTGCAAAGGTTGGAGACCCCTGGACTAGTGTGATGAAGCTTTGCTGGCTGGAGAGGTCTGGGAGCTAAAGTCCTTCAGACTTAAAGTTGCAAAGGTTGGAGACCCCTGGACTAGTGTGATGAAGCTTTGCTGGCTGGAGAGGTCTGGGAGCTAAAGTCCTTCAGACTTAAAGTTGCAAAGGTTGGAGACCCCTGGACTAGTGTGATGAAGCTTTGCTGGCTGGAGAAGTCTGGGAGCTGAAGTCCTTCAGACTTAAAGTTGCAAAGGTTGGAGACCCCTGGACTAGTGTGATGAAGCTTTGCTGGCTGGAGAGGTCTGGGAGCTAAAGTCCTTCAGACTTAAAGTTGCAAAGGTTGGAGACCCCTGGACTAGTGTGATGAAGCTTTGCTGGCTGGAGAAGTCTGGGAGCTGAAGTCCTTCAGACTTAAAGTTGCAAAGGTTGGAGACCCCTGGACTAGTGTGATGAAGCTTTGCTGGCTGGAGAAGTCTGGCAGCTGAAGTCCTTCAGACTTAAAGTTGCAAAGGTTGGAGACCCCTGGACTAGTGTGATGAAGCTTTGCTGGCTGAAGAAGTCTGGGAGCTGAAGTCCTTCAGACTTAAAGTTGCAAAAGTTGGAGACCCCTGCATTAAGTGATGATGTGAAGTTACAACAGCACTGAAAAAAATGATGTATGTCCAATCCCCACACTTACGACTCTCACAACACCCTCATGGTCGCATGATCAAAAGTTGAGTGCTTGGAAACCGGCAGATACACCTTGATTAGCAACAATGCAAAGTTCCAACGGTTAAAAAATCAACAACCTAGCTTTGCAATTAATCCTTGCAATACAATAAAATAGTAATAGCACTTAGAGTTACGTATATACCTCCCCAAAGTGCTTTGCAGCCCTCTCTGGGTGGTTTACAGAGTCAGCCTTTCCCCTCCAACAATCTGGGTCCTCGTTTTACCCACCTCGGAGGGACAGAAGGCTGAGTCAGCTTTCATCTCCGTCAGGATCAAACTCCAGACTGTGGGCAGAGTTAGCCTGCAATGCTGCATTCCAACCATTGCACCACCAGGGCTCTTCAACTCATCCCATCAGAATAGAGCTGGAAGGGATCTTGGGGGTCTTCTAGTCCAACCCCTCTGCTCAAGGGAGACCCTATAACAGTTCAGACAAGCAACGCCCAGAATTCAACGTGAACCACTCCAGGGGAAGGATACCGCAAAATCCCCATTCCCTCCCCACTCCAGGGGAAGGATACTGCCAAATCCCCATTCCCTCCCCACTCCAGGGGAAGGATACTGCTACATCTCCATTCCCTCCCCACTCCAGGGGAAGGATACTGCAAAATCCCCATTCCCTCCCCACTCCAGGGGAAGGATACTGCAAAATCTCCATTCCCTCCCCACTCCAGGGGAAGGATACTGCAAAATCTCCATTCCCTCCCCACTCCAGGGGAAGGATACTGCAAAATCTTCATTCCCTCCCCACTCCAGGGGAAGGATACTGCAAAATCCCCATTCCCTCCCCACTCCAGGGGAAGGATACTGCCAAATCCCCATTCCCTCCCCACTCCAGGGGAAGGATACTGCCAAATCTTCATTCCCTCCCCACTCCAGGGGAAGGATACTGTAAAATCCCCATTCCCTCCCCACTCCAGGGGAAGGATACTGCAAAATCCCCATTCCCTCCCCACTCCTGGGGGAAGGATACCGCAAAATCTCCATTCCCATCCCACTCTTGGGGCCAGCCAGAGGTGGAATTTGCCGGTTCCCTGAACTACTCAAAATTTCCGCTACCGGTTCTCCAGAACCTGTCAGAACCTGCTGAATTTCAGCCCTGCTGCAGTCCCAGAATAAGACCAGGTGGGAAAAGCCCACCTCTCTGAGCTAACTGTAAATGTAGCCTGGGATTTTTCTGTCGATCTTAAAATAGCCTCTTACTCTGAAAGGCAGAAGAGACATTAACTGAAAAGAGTTCCTTTTTTGAAAAGATCAAAGGCTCCTTTGAGTTGAAGTCAATTCCTGACGACTGGACATGTCCATGTCATTTGCTCTGAGCCATGCGAAAGGCGGCTTTGCTGTTGCTTTCTTTGGGAATACTTTCCAGCTTTTCTGCTTAACCCTAGGATTTCCTTGGTAGCCTCCAATCCAAGTCTTAACCAGGTCCAACACTGCTTAGCTTTTTGTTCCCAAGGTCAACCAAGACTTCCTCAGGTTTCCCACTTAGCAGAGGCCTTTCAACAAAAACCACAATTGAAGCTAATAAAGACAACTACATAAGGCCCCAGGGTAACTCTTTGGATGGGGGGAGAAAAGGAGCACACCTGTGTTTTTTCAAACTTGGCATCTTTAAGATGTGTGGCCTTTCACTCCCAGAATTCCCCAGCCAGCTTGTTTTAAGATGTGCGGCCTTCAACTCTCGGTGTGCTGGCTGGGGAATCCTGGGAGTTGAAGGACACACATTTTTAAAAATTGCCAAGTTTGAAAGACACAGAAACAGACAGACCCAAACAGAGTTGCGCAATCTGAGGCAGCGCCACAATTCAATGGTCCCCCAAAATTGGGCTGTTTCTTCGGGCTCCAGCAATCAGTTCCTCAAAACCC
Organism: Rhabdophis nuchalis; assembly: GCA_039707465.1. Lineage (NCBI taxonomy): Eukaryota > Metazoa > Chordata > Lepidosauria > Squamata > Natricidae > Rhabdophis > Rhabdophis nuchalis. Next base: position 19,759,188 of record CM077659.1, read on the forward strand.
TGATTGGAATGAGTCTTTCCCAAGACAGAGATAGTAAGGGAGAGGGCAGAGGGGGGGGGGGAAATCATCTGGGTTAGGGGGTCTCCAACCTTAACAACTTTCAAACTTGTGGACTTCAACTCCCAGAATTCCTCAGCCAGGAAAGCTTCTGGGAGTTGAAGTCCACAAGTCTTAAAAGTTGCCAAGGTTGGAGACCCCTGGTCTGGGTGGTTCTTTGATTAAGCTGTTGCTTATCATCCCCACCGACACTGACAGGGAAAGCCACTAGTACTGTGATGGCGAACCTGTGGCATGCGTGCCGCAGGTGGCAGGTGGAGCCCTCTCTCCGGGCATGTGAGCTGTTGCTCAGCTCAGCACCACCGCACATGTGCTCAGTGCATGCAGCTCATTCCGCCCAGCTGATTTTTGGGCCTCTGCCGCACCTTTGGGAGAAGAGCATGCATGCATGAGGGGAGTGCAGTGGGGGGTTGCACACGCATTAGTGGGAAGAACGGGGGTCATGTGTACATATGCAGGGGGGCAGGGGGCACATGGGGGATACAGTGCCCTCTTGCACCCCATTTTTGGTTTCAGGAGGCTTCAGGGAGGCCTGCTAGGCCCAAACTGCAGCATGGGGGGGTTAGGGGGTCATGCACATGCGTGCGGGGAGTGTGGGAGGGTCATCATCAGGGGTGGGTTTCAGCCAGTATACCCCGGTACTATTCCATACTAGCTATTCCCGGCCATGTGTTGCTGTGGCCCAGTCTGGTTAAATGGCCAACCAATCTATGTGTAGATCTACACCTGCACACATAAATACGTACACCCAACCACCGTATAACCCTCAACCTACCTACCTCCTGTATTTCTCCCTCTCTCTATCCCTCTACATACCTACCTACCTACCTACCTACCTACCTACCTACCTACCTACTGTATTTCTCCTTCCCTCTCTCTATCACTATAGCTACCTACCTACCTATCTACTGTATTTCTCCCTCTCCCCCTACCTACCTACCTACCTACTGTATTTCTCCTTGAATGTTATGGACAGAGTATTATGTCACCCTTTATGTCATAATACCTGTGGCCCATTGCTCTCTCTGTATCCATCTACCTACCTTTTAAACAATTTTTTACATTTCCATTGCATGTACCTGGCACAGGTGTGACATCTACACAATCTATATATATCATTGGTGCCATACTTGAAAGGAACGTTGTACTTTCGGAGATTAGCGGTTTTGAACAAATTCTTGTTATGTTTTTATTTATATAGAAGACTATAAACCAAACCCTTTATAGTTGTTCTTCTCTACTTTAGTATTTCCTCCTTTTCTGGAGTGAAGAACCATTTTTTCCCTCTTGTTTCCCTTCCCCTCCTCCCCTCCCCTCCATTTTTTTTCTTTTTCTTTCATTCTTTCCAAAGGGGAACTTAATTTTTTTCAGGGAAGCAGCAGATCAACCTAATTCAAAATGGAAGAGGTTTAATCTTTGCTATAAGTGGTCCTGGCAGTATTAGCACAAATGCTCCACATGGTTATTTTCTGAAATTAAAGCATCCCAGAGAACAGATGGAGAACCCAACCTCAAACATTTTCCCAGGGAGCCCTGACAAGGTATGTTGAACATTGTACAACTTTCATTGGCAGGATCTACTGGTGTTTAACTTTTGGGTTTTTCTGTGGTTTTTTTTTTACAACACACTGACTCAGTTCATTCAGCCCTGAGCTACAGCTTTTGAAAGGGAAATTGGCTGAACCAGACAGATCTGGCAAAGGTTTGCACAGTGAGATAAACCATGACTTGTTTAAACAATGGTTTATTGGATAAGGTCAAATGGCTTCACTAAGCCATGAACCATGGTTTCTGAATGGGAAGGGACCGAGTCGTACTTTTGTGCTAAGCCAAAACCAAAAAAAGAGACATTAGGGTTACTAAGGCATTGCTTAAAAGGTAGTCCTCACTTAAACAGAGTGCTACTTAACATGGGGGAAATGGTATAAGTGGTTAGATCAGGGATGGGCAAACTTTGCAACTTTAAGTCTGAAGGAAAACTGGCTGGAGAATTCTGGGAGCTGAAGTCCTTCAGACTTAAAGTTGCAAAGTTTGCCCACCCCTGGGTTAGATGATAGAAATAGGAAATAAGGATTTGGGAAATTTAATTTGTATTACAGAAGAATTAGGAAACAGGGATAAGAAAGTAAGAAAAGTAGGATTTACAAATGTAGAAAAAGAGATATAATACCCTGTTTCCCTGAAAATAAGACCTCCCCAAATAATAAGCCCAATTGGGCTTTTGAGCACATGTGCTAAAATAAGCCCTCCCTGAAAATATTGCAACACAGCAGCAGCCATGAGGTGACCACGCTCGCCGCCTCCTGCACCTCAAAAATAATAAGAAAATAAGGTCAAGCACTTATTTCAGGGGTCAAAAGAAAATAAGACCTGTCTTATTTTCAGGGAAACACGGTAGAAGAAGAGTAACCGTGACTCTCTGATACGAAGGACCAAACATAGACTGTTAAGCAAAAGAGTAAGAAATAAAAGGGTCATAAGTGTGAAATTAGAATGTATTGAGAGGGAAATAATATTTGTGAAGATGCATCGATAGATATCTGCTGCAAGCAGGAATGTGCAGTTCCGATGTTATCTGTAGGTTTTGTGTATGTTTTTGTCAATGTGTTTAAAATAATTTGTTTTAAAAAAGGTAGTCCTCACTTAACAACTGGTTGCTTAGTGACTATTTGAAGTTACAACGGACACTTTCTGAAAGTACTTGTGACCTGGTTCCAGACTTCCCACAGTGGCATATGCACCCCATGTGGCCACATGATGGCATTTCAGGCATACCACCAATCAGCTCACCGTCAAAGCCGGTTGCAATGTCCTGCTGACTAGTGATGTGATTTATGACCCATCTTTTGGGGTGGTTTCTGGCAAAGGACACCCATAGGAATTGCGCCCCCACCCCCCACTTAGCAACTATGGCATTCGCTTAAAGATATGTTCTCTCGCCCTGTGTGCCATTGGATAATTTCAACCACTGATTTCATGCAGATGTTCAACAGGGAAGAAAATCAGCCACAAGCTATGTAGCACCCCACAGAGCAGGAATCCCCAAGCTGGACTTCTCCTCCTCTGCCAACACCAATCGGAACTGGCCCCAGAAGTAAACCAACATGGTACTACAGCCCCCCAACATGGTGCTACAGCCCAGGATACCATGATCAATGGGACAGAAAGCAGCCAAGAGGTCAAGAATAGCAGTTTCTTAACCTGGACTTGAAGAGATGGCGCAGCGGCTAGAATGCAGTACTGCAGCCTAACTCTGCCCACTGCCAGCAGTTCGATCCCGACTGGCTTGAGGTTGACTTCCTTCCTTCTGAGGTCAGTAAAATGAAGACCCAGAATGTTGGGGGCAAGAGGCTGAGTCTGTAAACTGCTTAGAGAGAGCTGCAAAGCACTAAGAAGCGGTATATAAGTCTAAGTTCTATGGCTTTTGCTAAGGATGGACCCTCCAGAAATCATCCAAGATCAGTACGGTCTCAGTCCCATACCCAGACTGAAGAGCCATGATGGTTCAGTGGCTTAAAGGCCTTGGAGAAGGTTTGTGCTCCAGAGATTAAAGTCCTAGCATTGCGTGACAAGATGAATGTCCCTCAGCTTCTGCCCACCTAGCAGTTTGAAAGCATGCTGCAGTATCTGCAAGTAGATAAGTAGGTACCACTTCAATGGGAAAAAATAAACGTGCTTCATGGAGAAGGATAAACCCGACTGTTACCAGACCAGCCTGAATGTGATGCTTGAGCAGGAGGCAACATCAGTGGAGGGAAAAAGCACTAGATGGCACTACAGCAGTGTCAAATTCAAGGCCTGGGGGCCAGATCCAGCCCCCCCCAAAACAGCAGCTTGTGGTGCTTCTGCCAGCAAAAACGGAGCTTGGAAGGACCGTATGTGGCCCTCCCGAGCTCCGTTTTCACTGGCAGACCGCTCAGGCCACCACAGGTGCCCCTGAAGCAAATGACATCAAGCTGGCCATGCCCATTATGGCCATGGCCACCCCCAGCACCCAGAGGTCAAACACAACCCTGAGGCGGCCCTCAATAAAATCGAGTTTGACACCCCAGCACTATAGAATGCCATTAACCATCCTGAGTACAGAGCTTGTTCACCCCACTGCACTTCTGGTTAAGGATGCAAGCATGAACCGAATGGATTAGGAGTTTTAGGCAACCAAAAAACTATTCTGTACTACCCATTGTTCCCGGCCATGCGTTGCGGTGGCCCAGTCTGGTTAAATGGCCAACCAATCTATGTGTAGATCTACACCTGCACACACAAAACATGTACACACAACCACCGTATAATCCCCAACCTACCTACCTATTGTATTTCTCCCTCTCTCTATCCCTCTACCTACCTACCTACTTACCTACCTACCTACTGTATTTCTCCCCCTATCCCCCTACCTACCTACCTACCTACCTACCTACCTACCTACCATATTTCTCCCCACCCTCTCTATCCCTCTACCTATCTACCTACCTACCTACCTACCTACCTATCTACTGTATTTCTCCCCCTCTCCCCCTACCTACCTACCTACCTACCTACCTACCATATTTCTCCCCACCCTCTCTATCCCTCTACCTACCTACCTACCTACCTACCTACCTACCTACCTACCTACTGTATTTCTCCCCCTCTCCCCCTACCTACCTACCTACCTACCTACCTACCTACCTACCTACCTACCTACCTACTGTATTTCTCCTTGCATCTTATCCATCCTGGTCTCTTAATTAATTATTATTAATCATCCCTTAAAGAAATTTAACACATATCTAAAAAGACAGCAGCAATTTAATAGGTCTCTGTCTGGATGGTCTCTAGGTTGAGTCGAAGGACAGAGAAGGATGACAAGTTTGTCTCCTCCCTTGAAATGGGCCTAACAGGAAGCTGTAACAAAATATCCACTTCATCAATAAAGTCCTGTAGAAAGGATGATGTAATCAGGGATACTGGTTAGCTCAAGGCATAGAGAAGCCTGCTTCGAATGCTGGAGAGCACCAGTTCAAATCCCTGTAGGGAAGTATGGCCAGCTGACGAGGGCTAAGGAGCCCGAAATGGATCCACCCTGGTCTCTTAATTAATTATTATTAATCATCCCTTAAAGAAATTTAACACATATCTAAAAAGACAGCAGCAATTTAATAGGTCTCTGTCTGGATGGTCTCTAGGTTGAGTCGAAGGACAGAGAAGGATGACAAGTTTGTCTCCTCCCTTGAAATGGGCCTAACAGGAAGCTGTAACAAAATATCCACTTCATCAATAAAGTCCTGTAGAAAGGATGATGTAATCAGGGATACTGGTTAGCTCAAGGCATAGAGAAGCCTGCTTCGAATGCTGGAGAGCACCAGTTCAAATCCCTGTAGGGAAGTATGGCCAGCTGACGAGGGCTAAGGAGCCCGAAATGGATCCATGATGGTCTCTTAATTAATTATTATTAATCATCCCTTAAAGAAATTTAACACATATCTAAAAAGACAGCAGCAATTTAATAGGTCTCTGTCTGGATGGTCTCTAGGTTGAGTCGAAGGACAGAGAAGGATGACAAGTTTGTCTCCTCCCTTGAAATGGGCCTAACAGGAAGCTGTAACAAAATATCCACTTCATCAATAAAGTCCTGTAGAAAGGATGATGTAATCAGGGATACTGGTTACCTCAAGGCATAGAGAAGCCTGCTTCGAATGCTGGAGAGCACCAGTTCAAATCCCTGTAGGGAAGTATGGCCAGCTGATGAGGGCTAAGGAGCCCAAAATGGATCCATCCTGGTCTCTTAATTAATTATTATTAATCATCCCTTAAAGAAATTTAACACATATCTAAAAAGACAGCAGCAATTTAATAGGTCTCTGTCTGGATGGTCTCTAGGTTGAGTCGAAGGACAGAGAAGGATGACAAGTTTGTCTCCTCCCTTGAAATGGGCCTAACAGGAAGCTGTAACAAAATATCCACTTCATCAATAAAGTCCTGTAGAAAGGATGATGTAATCAGGGATACTGGTTAGCTCAAGGCATAGAGAAGCCTGCTTCAAATGCTGGAGAGCACCAGTTCAAATCCCTGTAGGGAAGTATGGCCAGCTGACGAGGGCTAAGGAGCCCGAAATGGATCCATCCTGGTCTCTTAATTAATTATTATTAATCATCCCTTAAAGAAATTTAACATATATATATATATATATATACATATATATATATGTGTGTGTGTGTGTGTGTGTGTGTGTGTGTGTGTGTGTGTTAGAATTTTTTTAAGGGCTGAAAATAAAGAGACCAGGATGGATCCATTTCAGGCTTATTAGCCTTCTTCAGCTGGCCATACTCCTTCTACTGGGATTTGAACCAGGGCTTTCCAGCATTTGAGGCAAGCTCTCTATGCCTTGAGCTATCTGGTATCCCTGCTATATCAGCCAATTTAAAAAAAAAAATTCTAACACATATCTAAAAAATGTCACACAGCAGTAATCTAATTTGGTTCTCTGTCTGGATGACTCTGGGTTGAGTCGAAGGGCAGAGAGGGATGACGTTGTCTCCTCCCCTTAAAGGGACCTCTTCACAGGAGCTGTGATAATTAGTCTACATATATATATATATATGTAGACTAATTATCACAGCTCCTGTGAAGAGGTCCCTTTAAGGACCTCTTTATATATATATATATATATATCATTGGTGCCGTATTCAAAAGGAACATTGTGTGAAAATTTGGAAGCGATCGGTGCAGGACCTTCAGAGATTAGCGGTTTTGAACAAACTCTTGTTACATTTTTATTTATATAGATTAGCACTGTAGTGTCCTGGCTAATGTACCACCACCATACGCTAAATTAATAAATAACCCAGGCTGAACGCTGACCAAAAGAGGTCCAAATGATCTCCTTCTTCCAGAGTTCTCTGAAGCTGCTGCCCAACCCTCTTGGGTTTTTGGAAATGACAAAAATTGTCCGGTAACCATCAATGTCCAATAGCACCAATGGCCTCTTGGGGAAGCTTTTATCAATTTGCAAGAAAAGCCTGGGAAGGATCAGCACCTCTTGCTTCCTTGTAGGGGAAGGACCTTCCTCTCTATGAGGCCAAGGGATGGTAGGCGCTGAACTCCAGGAGAGACATAGAGATGGGTTCAGAGGTGGTATTCAGCAGGTTCTGACCAGTTATGGAGAACCTGTAGCAGAACTTTTGAGTAGTTTGGCGAACCGGTAAATACTACCTCTAACTGGCCCCGCCTCCATCTTTTCTCTGCCTCCTGAGTCCCAGCTGATTGGGAGGAAATGGGGATTTTGAAGCATCCTCCCCCTGCCACGCCCACCCAACCACACCCACTAAGCCATGCCATGCCCATCAAGCCAAGCCCACAGAACCGGTAGTAAAAAAATTTGAATCCCATCACTTGGATGTGTTGCACAAGAGAGACAGAACATCCTTCTTAGGGATCAGTTCTTCATCCTGCATCTAACTTAATTCTGAGTTTTGGGCCTGATGTTTTCCCATCCTGTCTATTCAGGCCTAATTAGCAGCAATCAAAAGGTATCATGTTGAGATTCTTCTCTCTGAGAAAGAAACACTTTTAATTAAGAAAACAGGCTCAGCATTTCATCGGAAAAAAATATTCAGGAACAAGAGAAAAACACGCATGGTGCCCACTGAAGATGATTCTGGAGATGATCTTGCCTGCAGCAAGAATTAATTTATTGACTGGAAAAAGAAACGGCTCCTTAGGAAAACAGGAGAATCTTTTTGCAACTTTGGGCATAGAGTGCCAGGGATGCCCATGGGGAAAATGATGGCTACAGCCAATTCTGCTGCTAATCCAGGGAAGTTTCAAGACGGTGTTGGAACAGCTGTAGGACCAGAGCTGGGTTAGAAGCAGCCTTAGCCAATTAAATCACTGGGCTTGATTGACAAAGGCTAAGAAGAAGTACACCATGGTCTCAATGGTGAGACCACACTTGGAATACTGCATCTATCTAATATAAATATTAAAAGCCAAGTACCACTCACCCATCACAAAATCTCCAGAACCGTCAAACCTACAAACTTGAAATTTGGCACAGGTGTTCCTCTTGGCTTCTAGGTGCTCGCTAAGAAAGGATTTATCGAAACGCTCATCAGATCATTAGTATTTCCTATACAGTAATTAAGACACTCTGATGCTACGGAGTTCTACTCCCCCACCCCACCTGAAAAGAACTCTGTTCCAACTGCCAGTTGCCTCACATTCCGTTACCTCAGTTCAAACTGGCAGACGTTCCACTCCTTCACTCAGGAGCGGCCCAGTACTAAGAGGCAACTTCTGTTCCACAGATTAATTATTCTGTCAGGAAATTTCTCCTCAGTTCTAAGTTGCTTCTCTCCTTGATTAGTTTCCACCCATTGCTTCTTGTCCTGCCCTCAGGTGCCTTGGAGAATAGCTTGACTCCCTCTTCTTTGTGGCAACCCCTGAGATATTGGAACACTGGTATCCTGTATCCCCTGGTCCTTCTTTTCATTAAACTAGACCTACCCAGTTCCTGCAACCATTCTTCATATGTTTTAGTCTCCCGTCCCCTAATCCTCTTTGTTGCTCTTCTCTGCACTCTTTCTAGAGTCTCCACATCTTTTCTACATGATGGCAACCAAAACTGAATGCCGTATTCCAAGTGTGGCCTTACCAAGGCATTATAAAGCGGTATTAATATAGTTTCATCGCGAAGCACGGGTATCCAGCTAGTATGAATATAAAAGAGATATATAAAATATAAAAGAGATTCTAAGTCCCTGGAAAGAGTGCAGAGAAGAGCAACAAAGATAATAAGGGGTCTAGAGGAAAAACTGTATTGGGAACGGTTGCAGGAATTGGGTTTATCTAGTCTAGCACAGAGAAGGACTAGGGTGGCGTGATAGCAGTCCCCAGGACTTGTGGGGCTGTAATAAAAGAGGAGACTGACTTATTCTATAAAGCAGGGGTCTCCAACCTTTGCCACTTTAAGTCTGAAGGACTTCAGCTCCCAGACTTCTCCAGCCAGCTTTGCTTCTCCAGCTTTGCTGGCTGGAGAAGGCTGGGAGCTGAAGTCCTTCAGACTTAAAGTGGCAAAGGTTGGAGACCCCTGCTCTAAAGCACCTGAGGGCAGGAGGAGAAGCAATAGATGGAAGTTTGCTGAAGGGAGAGCCAACCTGAGGCTAAGGAGAAACTTCCTGACAGCAAGAACAATTAATCCATGGAAGAGTTTGCATCTCTGAATTATTGAGGATGCTCCATCCCTGGAGATTTCCAAAAACAGACTGGACAACCATTTGTCCAGAATGGGAAAGGATCCCTTGCTTCAGCAGGGGGTTGGACTAGAAGACCTCCAAAGTCCCTTCCAACCCTATTATTCTATCTTCTGTGTTCTGATGAAAGGTTCAGCAATCTTCTTTGTCAAAGTTCAAAGAATCCCGGTGGGGTTTTATGGACTAGCCTGTATCACCTCCCTATCATGGAGAGATTCAACCTGGAAATAAGAAGAGATTGACTGACTGTCAGGCCTGCAGCTGGTTCCTTTTGGGATCTTTGGACTGCCACACTAATATTCTATTCTACTATGCTGTTTCATTAGTGGGGAATTGGGAGGGGGAATAGTAAGGGGTAGAATGTGATGTTGTCAAAATAAAAATTCCTTTCTAGAATCCAAGATCATCCTTTGTATCTACACCTCTGCACCTGACCGGAACTGGATGGGTGGAACTGCCAGCATGGCAGTTAGAGTTTGGACCATGGGATAGACTTATGGGTTTGAGGGCAAGATCGTGAACTTTCAACTAGGTGGGGAGCACCAGGAAGCTCAGATTTGGGTGTTCACAGATGTGCCAACATGGCTCTCTTAATAAATTGGAACTTTGAGCAATACTTTGCCTTGGACCCTGATTTAATTTTGGATGTTTTTTGGAACCTCGACATTGACAGCGAGAACAACCAACCAATGGAATGAAGTTGCCTTCAGAAGTTGTGGGAGCTTCATCACTGGAGGCTTTCAGAGGAAAGTCATCTGTTAGAAATGATGTAGCGTTTCCTGCTGGACTAGATGACCTACAAGGTCCCTTCCAACTCTGTTAATCTGCAGCCTAAATTTGCTTTGATTCTTCGGGAATACAGAATATAGTTCCACGTAAAATATTATTTGATGCGCACTGAAGCGGCCGAATTATTTTAGAAGAGACCAAATGTAAACCGGCAGTTAGCTGTGACTCTCTTGTTCTTGCACTGAACAGCTAAGTTAGCACAGAAAACGTAAGGAAAGGTCTTAAAAACATCTCGTGAGCTGCATCTGAATTCTGTCGTCATGAAATCGGTCTGTGCAATGCTGTCTTTACGAGAACGGCCCTCTCCAGTGTGTGGGAACCTGACAGAAGAGTCCGGGATCAGCAAAATGCTTATCCAATAATAAATTTTTTCAGCGCTATAAATTCCCCGCCAAAGACTAACATAGCTCCCCCTCTGGAAGGTTCATTAAACATGGAATAAGAGACGGAGGGAGGCTTCTGCTTTGGTATTGATTTGTAAAGACGCGAAGTTATTTAAATGTAGCATTTAAAAGTTCCCATGCAGGCCGGTTAACTTCAAGGCCCGTTTAGTGCAATCCTTTCTTTCCGGGTCAGCCCTTGGCCACTAATCCCATCCAACTGATTCTTCTGTGTTCCAGGTTCTTGTTCTCACCGAGGCTTCCTGAGACAGTAAAAATCACACGCTTAGTCCCCCAAACCCTCTTTTTATTTCAAAGGCTGTGAATTAGGTTCATCCACAGCCCGTCATGAGTCCCAAACAGTTTGTAAAGAGTCCTACAGTAGGCTTCCAAAGTCCTTCGGGATAAGGCTGATAAGCACCCACTTTTATCTTCCTTGAAAATGGTGCTAAAGACTTAATTGACAATTAGCTTGGCAAAGGCCACACGGAGCAAAGAGTCAGAACGGAGCTTCAGGAGGTAAAAATGACCAGCATGAACCAAGTAACTTCCTGCCAAGGCTCACGTGCCTTTGCTCCTCCTTTAGGTCCTCTGGGAGGAGCCAATCACCTCCAAGCCTTACTCCCAAGTCGTCTCTTCTGTCTTAACTGTTCTTGCCTTCTGGCAGCTCTGCGCATGTGCGCACTGGGAATGGGAGGAGCCTGTTCCTCTGCCTCACTGCTGTCCAACTTTGAAGGCTCCGGAAGCAGCACATAACTCCCAGATGGCCCTGGTCCCCTCTCTGCCTCCGACACAGAGCCCTCGTCTGAGCCTTCCCCAGATTCCAGGACTGGCCCAGGTTCCTCCCCAACCCTCCTCACTGTCTGAATCTTTTGCCAGCTCCACAGGCCGCCCGTGGACCACAACAGTTCTACTAGATTTATAAGGCCCCCCGAACTCCAATCATGTGGCTCTAGGTGGCGTACAGCACATATACACATCCAGGATCACCGACCTAGGACATTGACCTAGTCTACAGAATAAACTCAGCATATGCCAGGATAAATGAAGTACCCAGAGAGATACACATTAAATTTGTTAGAAGGTCAACCAGGGAGGGAATTTTGAGGGCGCAGAGAGGGGGTCCTTTAATTTACCAACAAAAGGTGGTCGTTATCTTGAAGCAGGTCCCCCCCAAAAAATTAGAGAAATTAGAAGGAAATTTTCCTTCTTATCCCAAAAATTGTTTGACCACGGGACTTGGTTCAAGTGGGCGATGCCCGAAGGGCTGCTGGTGTTCTGGGAGACTTAGATCAAAAAAATGATTTTGCTTGTTTTTCTTTTTTTTTACTAACTTTTTTTTTTATTCCTTTTGTACCAGGATGTTTGTACATGTCTGCCATCTGAGAATTGGAAATGTATTATGTATTCACTTGTCTTTATCTTGTAGTATTTTTTTGGATAAATTTCTTTACTATTGTTTTATTATGTAGCCCGGGATGGGCCAAGGACTCTGACGCAAAGGTTCTCAAAATGTTTCTGTAACCCATACCTTATCCTCTAGAAAATTGTTAAAACTCAATAAAACTTTTTCAAAACAAAAAAAGGATCACCGACCTGCGCCTCTTCCGTCGGGCTTTGAAAACGCACTTATTCCGTGTGGCCGGCCTGGTTCAGTAGCTTTTAATTGGTTATTTTAAATTGGTTTTATTCAACTTGACTTTTTAGAACGGGCCCTAATTTAATTTAATATTATTTTTAAGTGTGTTATTTATTGATGTTTTTATATTTTATATATATATTTATATTTTATATTTATATATATTTCTTTTGTCTAGCCGGCCTGACATAGATTAGGGAATATTTTAATTCGATATTTATTGGTTTTAATTATTTATGCAAATTTTAGCACAGATCCAATAATTTAATTGTTTTTTATATTTTGCATATTGTGGGGTTTTTATCTTTCTGTGCACCGCCCTGAGTCCCTTTTAGGTGAAATAGGGCGGTATATAAATCGAATAAATAAATAAATAAATAATAAATATATGTTTTTATTGATGCCTGTTCACCGCCCTGAGTGCCGCGAGGGAGAAGGGCGGTATACAAATTGAATAAACCATAAACCAGGGGTGTCCAAACTTGGGAACTTTAAGACTTGTGAACTTCAACTCCCAGAATTCCCCAGCCAGCATAGCTGGCTGGGGAATTCTGGGAGTTGAAGTCCACAAGTCTTAAAGTTCCCAAGTTTGGACACCCCTGCCATAAACCATAAGGCGGGGGAAGCCGATTCCATGAATTTGTGAAACTGCAACACAGACAACTCTGTTGCACAAGGCAGAGGACACTCTGCAGCGGTTGATCCTTCTTGCCAATAAAGATTAACATGTGCATTTTACCTCCCCTCCCGCCTCCTCTCCCTGCCAGAAGCACTTACAGCCAACACAGCCCATGGACTTTGCTCTCCCAACAGATCATCCCTTTCAGCATTGCATAAAATGGGTGGACCAACCGCCTTCCCGTCACCTGAACAATGGATGGCAGTGCAGCATCCGAGAGGTAGGGTAGAAGTTCATTCTGTATTGTAAATATCTTTCTACTGAGCTGCCTTGATCTCAACACCGAGGCAATAATCAGAGATTCGCATCATTAGCTCTGCAGAGCCCCGTTAATACACAACCTGGAGTCTGGCGAAGAAAGCAAGCGGCTCTCCTTTCAATCCTTCTCGGTTTTCTCGAAGCTCCCTTTTTAAAACGCAAAGACATTCCTTCCCCAACACTCCAGGACTGGTGACATTCCAACACCCTCATATTACAAGCTGTATCTGTAGACCAAGCCAGGCTGGCTTCTCTGTCCTCCGTTGACTAGCGGCGATTAAACTAGCGGAGCAGACATATTCCGCCCCAGGCTCCTGATGGACCCGATAAGGTTCCAAAGGGAGCTTGGGCCAATTCCTGTGGACTTGCCCCGCAACTCGACTGAGGACCTAGTGGCCGCATGGTTAAGTGCGGCCACGGGGGCCTTGGACCGAGTCGCGCCCTTGCGGCCTCTCTTGCGGCGACGAACCACCTGGGCTCCTTGGTTTACCGAGGGGCTTAGGGAGATGAAGCACCACAAGAGACGCCTAGAGAGCAGATGGAGATCCTCTCGCTCCGAAGCCGACCGAACACTAGTGAGAGACCATATTAGGACTTACTTAGTGGCGATAAGAGTGGCCAAACATGAGTATTGTGCCACTCTTATTGCATCCGCAGATAACTGCCCTGCCGCCCTGTTAGGGGTGACCCGCTCCCTCCTTCAACAGAGGCCGCGGGAAGTCCCGTTACAGGGTCGAGCAGAGGAATTTGGGACTTATCTGCAGGAGAAAATCACTCGGATTCGGAGCGAGCTACCCTCCATCGACAGTGGTCCAGTCGAGAGGGCCGAGGCTGCTCTTGTGATACCATCTTGGGAGGAGTTTGATTTTGTTACCACCGAGGATATGGACAAGTTGTCAAAGAGACTTAGGGCTACCACATGTTTATTGGACCCGTGTCCCTCCTGGCTTGTACTGGCATCCTGGGAGATGACACGAGGCTGGCTCCAGGGCATTGTCAACGCATCTTTGAGTGAGGGGTCCTTGCCTGCCGTCTTGAAAGAGGCGGTAGTAAGGCCCCTCCTCAAGAAGCCGTCCCTGGATCCAGCATTATTAGAGAACTATCGTCCTGTCTCCAACCTCCACTTTCTAGTGAAGGTTGTTGAGAGTGTGGTGGCTCAACAGTTTCCGCGACACTTGGAGGAAGTTGATTATCTAGACCCGCGCCAGTCCGGCTTCCGACCCGGGCACAGCACCCGGGCACAGCATTGGTCGCGTTGGTTGATGATCTCTGGAGGGCGCGGGATAGAGGATATTCCTCTATCCTAGTCCTATTAGACCTTTCAGCGGCTTTTGATACCATCGACCATGGTATCCTATTGCGCCGACTGGGGGGGTTGGGGCTGGGAGGCACCGTTTTGCGGTGGTTCTCATCCTACCTCTCTGGTCGGTCACAATATGTGTTGGCAGGGGGGCAGAGGTCGGCCTCGAGACCCCTCATATGTGGGGTTCCTCAGGGGTCGGTCCTCTCGCCCCTACTGTTCAACACATATATGAAGCCGCTGGGTGAGATCATCCGTGGTTTTGGGGTGGAATATCATCTGTACGCTGATGATACTCAGTTGTACATATCCACCCCAGACCACCCCAACGATGCCGTCGAGGTTATGTCCCGGTGCTTGGAAGCCGTACGGATCTGGATGGGTGGTAACAAACTCAAGCTCAACCCGTCCAAGACTGAGTGGCTGTGGCTTCCGGCACCCCGGTTCAGCCAGATTACTCCAACTCTGGCCATTGGGGGCGAAACACCGGCCCCCGTGGAGAAGGCGCGCAATTTGGGTGTCCTCCTGGATTCCCGGCTGTCTATGGAAGATCATGTGGCAGCCGTGGCCAGGGGGGCGTTTCATCAGGTACGCCTGATGCGCCAATTGCGCCCCTTACTGGACCGGGGTGCCTTACGCACAGTCACTCAAGCACTCGTCACCTCTCGACTCGACTACTGTAATGCTCTCTACATGGGGCTCCCCTTGAGGTGCAGCCGAAAGCTGCAGCTAGTCCAGAACGCAGCCGCGCGGGTGATTACGGGAGCCCCCAGATGCTCCCACATAACACCGATCCTGCGCGAGCTGCACTGGCTTCCTGTGGTCTTTCGGGTGCGCTTCAATGTCTTGACGACCATCTTTAAAGCGCTCCATGGCTCGGGGCCTAGTTATATGCGAGACCGCCTCCTGCCCCATACATCCCTCAGACCGATACGCTCCCACAGAGAGGGCCTCCTCAGGGTGCCGTCGGCTGGACAATGCCGACTGGCGACACCCAGGGGAAGAGCCTTCTCTGTGGCGGGCCCTGCCCTTTGGAACGACCTACCCCCTGAACTCTGCACCATCTCCGACCTCCGCCTCTTCCGCAAGTGTCTGAAGACACACCTATTCCATCTAGCCGGCCTAGCGTAACCTCCATACTGATTATTAGATAGTTTTAAATTTGGGATTTTAATTCGGTTTTTAGCGCAGGGTTTATTTATTAGAATAAGTATTTTAAATTTTGATATATTTTATATATTTTGTATCTATTTTAACATCCCTGTGCGCCGCCCTGGGTCCATTTGGAGAAGGGCGGGGTATAAATTTAATAAATAAATAAATAATAAATATTATTTCTAAGGCCCTTTAGATTTCCAAGTCCGGCCTTCCATTTGATTCATACTAGACACCAGTGGGAGACTGGCCATTAAAACATGCCAACCAGCCTCTGGTGGCATCTTTTCAGGGGTCGGGGCGATGGGATTTCTGCCTCTCTTTTTTTTAATGCGTATCACGTTACGGATACGTCTCCATGTACATCTGGTTCATTAAGCAAGCTCACACCAACGTGCATATTTGGAGAAGCTAATTTCAACAAAAGAAGAGTGAAGGGGAAGGGAATTAGAATTAGAATTAGAATAGAGCTGGAAGGGACCTTGGAGGTCTTCTAGTCCTGCCCCCTGCTCAAGCAGGAGAACCTGTCCCATTTCAGATAAGTGTCTCCCTAGTCACCTCCAGTGATGGAGCGCCCATGATTTCCGGAGGCAACTTCTGTTCCACTGGTTAATTGTCCTCGCTGTTAGGAAGTTTCTCCTTAATTCCAGGTTGCTTCTCTCCTTGATTAGTTTCCATTCATTGTTTTTCTCCTGCCTTCAGGTGGTTTGGAAAATAAATTGACCCTTCTCTTCTTTGAGCAGCCCCTCAAATACTGGAACACGGCTATCATGTCCCTCCTAATCCTTCTTTTCTTTAGACTAGCACAATGATGGCTAACCTTTTTCAGTCAGAGTGCCCAAAGCGTGCACGCCTGACACCCCGAAATGCAATATGTGGAACCCCCTCCATGCATGCACCCCCCAAAACTCTCATACACATGTCCCGCCCAGCTAGGCGAACGTGCCCGCGATCCCCCACATGCATCCCACGAATGAGACCTCCATGCATGTGCGCACGACCCACACACACGACCCCTGCCTCCTGTGCATGCAGGGCAGAGACCCAAAGCCTTAAGTCCAGTTGCCTCCTGAAAAAGCACCTTTGGGACCACCGTGACCTGGATGACTGAGCCTCTCCACAGACTGAGGGCCATGAGTTTTCAATCAACAATGCCTCAAATAGACCAATTTACAGAATGTGTTCAAAATCTGGGACCCATGACTCCGGCAGTATTGAAACTTGGCAGTTTGGCAATTTAGGAATTTGCTGCCACCTTGCTGCATTGTTGTGGCCGGCTTGCTGCATTGTTGTGGCCGGCTGTGGTTATGTGATATTTATCTGCCAGCACTCCCCGTAAGCTTCCTGCAAGGAAAGTCAATGGGGAAGCCAGCAGGAAGTCAGAAGTTGCTCCCATTCCCATTGATTTTATTTTGCCTGCTAGCGGCCATTCTATTTCATTTTTCAGATAAGGAAATTTCTCTGAAGCAATCACCCAAGAGGTCACGGGTTTCTAGCATATGAAGCATGGACCAACTGCAAATAACCTGTAAACCAGTGGTAGTCAACCTGGTCCCTACCGCCCCCTAGTGGGGCGTTCCAGCTTTCATGGTGGACGGTAGGGGTTTTGTCCGATACTGAAGCACTTTCCTTTTTTAAATTTAATTGACTTCCCTTCTTTATAAATCACCATTACTGTGGAACCGGTAGGTGATTAGAAAATTTTACTACTAATAGAGATACAAAGATTGTATCGGTAGGTATAAAAAGATTGACTACCCCTGCTGTAAATAATGACCCACAGTGGCGCAGTGCGGTACTGCAGGCTCCTTCTGCTGACTGCCGACTGCCTGCAATTTGGCAGTTTGAATCTCACCAGGCTCAAGGTTGACTCAGCCTTCCCTCCTTCCGAAGTGGGTCAAATAAGGGTCCAGATTGTTTGGGGGGCAAGAGGCTGACTCGATTAGAGAGGGCTATAAAGCACTGTGAAGTGGTCTATAAGTCTAAATGCTATTGCTATTTTATGCATGTTGAAATGTAAATGACCAGATGACATTTCAAAGCCATCGCTAAAATAACCGTTAGCGTTTTCCTTCCTTTCCTTGATATTTTAAAATGATTCATGCTGACTCCATTCCGATGAAGACAAAAATGGAGCAAGAGCAACGATCAACACTGGGATGAATTAATATGGCGGCAAAGAATAAGCCAGCATTCGCAGCATTCCTGTATGAGTGGGGTACAGAATAAAATAATGAGGACCCTCAAAGCTTGCAGCCTATTGAATCTGGAGATAAAATGCAGGGACTTCACTGGGCTCAACTCTGTTGGGTGCGGAATTATTTTGTCATTCAGAAAAGACTGAAGCCGAGAAAACCCACTGAGTTTGTGTTCTCCCCATTGTATTTTGAAAATATAAAATCTAGCCATCTTTGAACCTTTCATTGTATTATTTTCCCTCCAAAGCTCTGCAGCTTTCTCGGCTTCCCACACTCCCATTCAATCCCAGAGTAATTTAACAAGAGAAAATTCCTGCCATGGGGATTTTTCAGCAAAATAATGTCTTGCCGCTGAGAAATCAATGGAAAACTACTTCTACGACTTCTTCTTCTTCTAGATAAATTCAGAAAGATCGTTTTTCTTCTCCTGAGTTTGGTGGGAAATGTCAAAACACCCTTATCTTTTGTGGCATTTACTTTTCTCTTAATCAAAGCCTTATTTTTCTACTCTGGGTCCTGAGAAAATCCGCGATCTCTGAGGATGTCCTCCTTCAAGTATAATCTTCAGGGTTCCCTTCTCTCATCCCCAGACTCCTTCATCTTGTTCTGAAGATGACTTCTTTGCCATCGTATCCGAGTGACAGTGGCGAAACAGCCATAGTGTGTGTAGGAAGCTTATTCAGCATCCCTTTTGGTCTTAAATTGCTGGATGTGCTGTAAGCTTTCATGGAGACTTGTGAAGTCATGGAGACTTGTGAAGTCATGGAGACTTGTGAAGTCATGGACTTGTGCTGTAAGCTTTCATGGAGTCCTTGGGGCTCTCTCTGGGCTTGGTGGTTTGCTTGCGGGCATTTCGTTCAAAGGTCTACAACCCAACAACCTAGTTCAGAGACCCTCAAGGACTCCACAGCTCAACCTGGAGCTACAGATCTTCTCTTCTACTAAAACCCAATGCTTCAAGGATGCTGTCCAAAGACCTCCACAGTGACCTTGAGTGGGACGTTTTTATTTTTTCCACCACGGGGGGGTGCCATCTTGGTGGCCGAGGGCAACACTTAAGTTACTTTGTACGGTTGAAACTTGCAGTAGGGAAAGGCATTGATGGACGTGGGCGAAGACGTTACATGATGAATGCAAGTGGACCTCCTATTTTCCAGAGTTTGGTGAGCCTATTTTATGGCCTGTTTATACAGAATGAATTCCCCCCAAAATATTCTAAAAATATTTGGGTATGCGGAAATACCATCCCAAGAAAACATAAACTGAGATTTGAAAGAGACACCTATAGCAACAGAAAAAGAAAGGGAGAGAGGAGGAGAGAACGAAAGGTAGAGAAGGGAAGGAAGGAAGAGGTAAGGAGAGGAGGGTGGAGGGGAGAGAAAGAGAAGGAGAGGGGGTAGGAAGGGGAAGAGAAAGAGTAGGCGTAGGGGAGAGGTAAGGGAAGAAGGAAGGAGAAGGCGAGGAGGAAGGAAGGAAGGAAGTAGAGAAGGGAGAAAGGGAGAAGAGAAAGGGAAAATAAAGTGGTGTTACAAAAGGAGGAAGGGGTGGTAAATAAAGCAACCCAAATTGTATATTACAGGGGTCTCCAACCTTTGCAACTTTAAGTCTGAAGGACTTCAGCTTTGCTGTCTGGAGAAGTCTGGGAGCTGAAGTCCTTCAGACTTAAAGTTGCAAAGGTTGGAGACCCCTGGTATATTATAACCTATGAAATGGAAAAACAAATGTATTCGAATGACAAATGTAAAGAAGAATAACAACTATGTGAATGTATGCTTATAATTGTATGTAAGAGAATAAAAAATAAAAAAACTTTTCAAATAAAATAAAATAAATTCACCCGTGGTTAACTGGACATTTACTGGCCACGTTTGCTGGGTGTGAGAAGCATAAAGCAGAGGTTAAAAGCTTGTGTGGATGGAGTTCACATAACACTCTAAGAAAAATTATGCTTGGCGGATTTTGGGTTGCAGTACAGCCAACGTAGTTGTGTAACAAGCTGTTTTCCTGGGTGCTTCAGCCAAGTCGGAAGGCTTGATTGCGTTCCCTGAATAGCTAATGCAAATTAAAATTTCCACTTTAACCAGGAACATATAACAAACTACACTTGCATTGCTCCAATTTGGAAAATTCAGTGGAGGTTGCTAATGGCCATAAAAATCGCTAATGGGGGTTCAGCAACAGACTCGCAGATACCCACACAAAGTCCTTGCGTGATTTATTTCATGTTGCAGGAGAAGGGAACGGAGTTGTGGAAGCTGATAACCTGTAGTAGGAGTTGGTGGCGGTTGTTTGCGAGGGGTCAAAAGAGTCAAGCTAGAGGAAGCAGCCTTATCTTCCCCAAACTACCCTAAAAGGTCACTGTGGGGCGATCCAGTGGTTAGTTAGAATGCAAGATTTTGACTCTGCCCCCTGCCAGCAGTTCGATCCATCCATCCTTCCCAGGTCAATAAAATGAGGATCCAGATTGTTGGGGGCAATATGTTGACCCTGCAAAAGAGGGGTGTCCAACACAAGGTTCCCAGGCCGGATGTGGCTAAGCGATGTGGTCGGATCCAGACTGTGGGACTGGCCTGGAATATGTTAGAGAGCTGGCCGCCTGTACCCAGCGAAGAAATATCGGGCCAGCGTGGCTTCAGCCCAGTCTACTCAATGCAAAGAGGAAACATGATAGCAGTTTGGGAAGTGGCATCCAGCGGGCCATGGCCACTCAGTTGGCCACACCCAACTGGACCCCAATGAAATTGAGTTTGACATCCCTGCTGTAAAGAAAGCGCTGTAAAACACCGTGAAACAGTATATAAGTCTAAGTGTTGTTATTATTGTCCCGAAGGTGCTTTTTCAAGAGGCAACTAGACTTTCTGGTGTTTTTTTTAAAGAGAAATGTCTTTACATATTGTGTAAGCTGCCTTGAGTTGCTGTGTGTGAATAGGCGACAATATCACTTCCCTAAATAAATATATAAATATACAGGCTGGCATATACAGGCTGGCATTTCTAAAGGCACGCTTCAATGTGATCCCCTCGAATGCCCTAACTCAGGGGTCTGCAAAGTTGGCTCTTTTAAGACTGGTGGACTTCAACTCCCAGAGAGTTGAAGTCCACCAGTCTTAAAAGAGCCAACTTTGCAGACCCTTGCCCTAGCTAGCAGACTTTCGGGAGGTGTAAAGCCCACCCACTGTTCATGTGACGGCCAATCCCCCGAATCTTTATTTCACATTATATTTAAATGCCCTTACTACTGGGAGGAAAGACTACAACTTATTTCCCCCATCTGCCAAAGATTCTCTGGACTAACCGGAAATCTTAGTCTTTGTCTTTTACTCCAGGACATGGACTCTAAGATCACACTAAAGGTTGCAAAAAATTTTGCTGCAGTCCTGGCATGTAAGAACCGTGGGAAGTGTCGGGTTGGTCCCACTGGCTGAGGCCAGTCATTACTGACTGTTTGCAGCATACCATTTGGTGGTTGCATAAGGTGCCGTCATGCAGATTTCATGTAAACTCTCATATAGTATCTACCATTTATGCCCAATTTAACTGACCATAGTCCTCAAAGCATAGCTTTAAATTGTCACAACGGAGAGATGGTATGGCCGACAGAATGGTCTTTATCACCGATTTTGCCTATTGCCTCCCACTTTTCAGTGGGGCTCGGTCGTGTATCTCTGTGTGATTTGTTTGTCTAGATCTCTGGTCCAATAATAAAGTGAATAATAATAATAATGATGATGATGATGATGATGATGATGATGATGATGATGATGATGATGATGATAAAAAACCATGACCTGGATAACTCAGAATCTCCATAGACATGTGGTTGTTGCTTTTGCTGTTGTTGCTGCTGCTGTTATTATGATTATTATGATTTGGCTCCACCTATTCTATACTACAATTAGGAGCATATTCTGTCAATTTTGTAACCTTGGGTCAACAATGAGAATTGACGGATTCCAAAGAATACTTCAAAAGAGTCTGTCAGTACAGGTTCCCTTTAGTACCCCAAGATTCACGTCAGATGAACAATCAAGAAGCAGACAATACCCCAAACAAGAAACCACCAACTCAGACAAACAAGCTAAGGGTAAACAACAGTCCAATTGAGGAACCATAAAGTCCACTCCAGAAACACTGAGGGGGTCAAATGAGGTCAAACCCCACTCCCTTCTAGCAGTGATGAGGTTACCTAGTTGGGTAATAAAACATCTGCAAGAAAACAACGAAGCCCTTTGTGGGCCCTGATAGGTAGGGTGCTGTCGAACCCATAATGATGCCTGTGGCACGGACAGTCTGAGGTTTCTTTTTTCTTCTTCTATTAAAAGCAGCATCTTGAAGTCCTTCCTTGTCATGGCCACTTCCCACCCTGCCAGAAAAGGGAGTCTGTGGTGATTTTTTAAAGATCCAGATAATGTGACAGAAACTCTTTTGCAAGATATCCATCCATCCATCCACCCACCCACTCACCCATCTATTCATCCATCCATCCATCTATCCATCCATCCATCTACCCACCCACCCATTCATCCATATATCCATCCATCCATCTACCCACCCACCCATTCATCCATCTATCCATCCATCCATCTACCCACACACCCATTCATCCATCTATCCATCCATCCATCCATCCACCGACCCACTCACCCATCTATTCATCCATTCATCCATCCACCCATCCATTCATCCATCTATCAATTCATCCATGCATCCATCCATCCATCTATCAATTCATCCATGCATCCATCCATCCATCTATCCATCCATCCACTCATCCATCTACTCACCCACCCACCCACCCACCCATCCATCCATCCATCCATCCATCCACCCACCCATCCATCCATCTATCAATTCATCCATGCATCCATGCATCCATCCATCTATCCATCCATCCACTCATCCATCTACTCAACCCACCCACCCACCCATCCATCCATCCACCCATCCATCTATCCATTCATCCACCCATCCATCCATCCATCCATCCATTCATTCATCCACCCACTCACCCATCTATTCATCCATTCATCCATCTATCCATCCATCCATCTACCCACCCACCCATTCATCCATCCATCTATCCATCCATCCATCTACCCACCCACCCATTCATCCATCTATCCATCCATCCATCCACCCACCCACTCACCCATCTATTCATCCATTCATCCATCTATCCATCCATCCATCTATCCATTCATCCATCCACCCATCCATTCATCCATCTATCAATTCATCCATGCATCCATGCATGCATCCATCCATCCATCTATCCATCCATCCACTCATCCATCTATGAGGAGGAGGAAGGAGCATTAGATATGTTCTCCCCCGTGAGTTATTTTTAAGAATGATAAAGACAGGATAGAAATAAAAAAATATAAATAACAAATATTTCTTTCCCCAGTGGCATCTGTCAAGCTCCTAGATGACTTCATAGAAATCTTTGTCACCGTTTTCTTGGGTTTTGTCCTGGCCTCCCCTGTCGAGAAGACATCCGAGATGGCAAATGGGTTGGTATGTTGCCCGGTAGACAGATAACAGGCAACCCAAGAAGCAATTCTTACAAACACATTTAAGCCAACAGATTTGTATTGATTTAAGAGGAAAACATTCTCAGCACAATCCCCAAATTACCAAGCAGAGAAACTCTATTTCAACCACAGGCATAAAATAGATTGCTAATAGACTGTAGTTTAAAAAAAAAGTTACTTAGCCAATTGACCTTTTATTTCTTTTTCTTGTCTTTAAAGGGAGATTTTTAAATAAGAGAAGGCAGGGATTAGCATCATTTTCCTTTTGTTTTAGGGGGGGGGGCTCACCCTTTTGTAATAGTCTAGGACTGCTTCCCCTCCACTCTGTATTTCCCTATCTACCCAAAATCCCGTGTTTCACGTGGCTTGAAGGCCTGGCTCTCCTCCCAGGCCTTTGGGGAGCATAATTGGAGGCCTCCTCTTCTTTCTTTTCTTTCTTTGTTCCCATCTGGGTTTGTTCTCTCTGCCATCTTTATTGTTGTTGGGGTTGTTTGGGTTTTTTTTTTGCTTTGTGTGGTTTTCTTGTTTTTTTTTTTTTTTAAAGAAACAATTTGAAAACTATCCAGAGTTGCGGGAAATGAGAAATGGCCGATGTGACAGCTGATGAAACAGGATTTTGTTCCAGATTCTTTTTAAAAAAGCTCTGCTATCGTTTTTATTTATTTTATTTATTTTATTTTATTTAGTTTAGTTTAGTTTTATTCGATTTGTATCCCGCCCTTCTCCAAAAGGACCCGGGGCGGCGCACAGGAATTTAAAATAACATACAAAAGTAATACAAAATACACAAATTTAAAACCAATTAAATATCAAAACCTGCGCTAAAACCAATTAAAATCCCCATTTTAAAACTATCTAATACTAGTCACAGTGGAGGCTATGTTAGGCCGGCTTGATGAAAGAGGTAGCTAGGCCCCGAGCCATGGAGCGCTTTGAAGATGGTCAAGACCTTGAAGCGCACCCGAAAGACCACAGGAAGCCAGTGCAGCTCGCGCAGGATCGGTGTTATAGGGGAGAACCTAGAGGCTCCCGTAATCACCCGCGCGGCTGCATTCTGAACTAACTGTAGCTTTCGAGTGCACCTCAAGGGAAGCCCCATGTAGAGAGCATTGCAGTAGTCAAGTCGGGATGTCACGAGGGCCTGAGTGACTGTGCGAAGGGCAGCCTGGTCCAGTAAGGGGCGCAATTTATTTGATTTATATCCCGCCCTTCTCCAGAAGGACCCAGGGCGGCGCACAGGAATTTAAAATACATACAAAATAATACAAAACATTTTAAAAAACCTATTAAATATCAGTCCTGTGCCAAAACCAATTAAAATCCCCAATTAAAACTATCTACATTAGTCCCAGCGGAGGTTATGTTAGGCCGGCTTGATGAAAAAGATGTGTTTTTAAACACTGGCGGAAGAGGCGGAGGTCGGTGATGGTACGGAGTTCAGGGGGTAGGTCGTTCCACAGGGCAGGGCCCGCCACAGAGAAGGCTCTTCCCCTGGGTGTCGCCAGTCGGCATTGTCCGGCCGACGGCACCCTGAGAAGGCCCTCTCTATGGGAGCGTATCGGTCTGAGGAATGTATGGGGCAGGAGACGGTCTCGCATATAACTAGGTCCCGAGCCATGGAGCGCTTTGAAGATGGTCGTGTTTCTTGCTAGACCACCCGCGATTGGTTGTGTTATCGTTTCAGGAGATATTTCCTTCCCTAGAGACACACTGCAAAAAAAACAGTGCGAGTGGGAATGACTTCCGACTTCCTGCAGGCTTCCCCATGGATGTTGCTTGTGGGAAGCTGGCAGGAAGTTTGTAAGTTCTTAGAGGTTCTTCTCCTTGTCAGCTGACCTGTAGAAGTACCTGCCACTTTGCTGGGTGAGGGGGAAGGAAGGGAGATATGGACCACAAGGAAAACTGCATCCCTGCTCCCCATCCTGGCATGTCTCCATGGGCCCCCTGCCTCTAGTGAGGAAGAAGGCTCCCCTGTCAACCACCAGAGTCCCCCAGCTGGCCCTGTCTTGCCAGCAGGCATCTGAATTACTCTTTCCACCTTTCAAATTTCAGCCTTGGTTCCAAAGCAGCCACCCACTGCTCACCTGTCAGGCCTTGCTGCAGTCAGTTGGGTGCCTGGGTCTGAGGGAGGTGGGAATGAGGGCAGGTGTGTGGTCCTTCCCATCTTCCCCTGCATCATGCAACCTGCGGGTTTTTGGGAAATAGAGTTGGAAGGTATGGTGATGCCAATGCAGCCACAACTTCCCCAAATTTCATTCCCACAGGAGTTATGGGTCCCAGCATTCTGTAAGTAAGTAAGTAAGTAAGTAAGTAAGTAAGTAAGTAAGTAAGTAAGTAAGTAAGTAATAACTATTGTTGTGGCCCACCAGCAGCAGGTGGAGCTGGCAGCAGATTCGCACAGTGAGGAGGTTGGGGAGGAACCTGGGCCAGTCCTGGAGTCTGGGGAAGGCTCTGAGGAGGGCTCTGTGTTGGAGGCAGAGAGAGGGCCTGGGCCATATGTCAGTTATCAGTTGCCTTCGGAGCCAGACATCAGTGAGGCAGACAAACAGCTGGAGCCTGTTCCCAGTGTGCGCATGCTCAGAGTTGCCAGACGAAGGAAACAGGTAAAAAATAAGGATTGACTCAGGAACATGGCCGCAGGTGGACGGTGGACGCCCCCTCCCAGAGGGAATAAAAGAGGAGCGACAGGGGAGTGGAGTTTGCAGGAGACCATTAGTTCATTCCTGCATTCTTGCCAAGTATTGTGGTGTCCGAAAGATA
The DNA here is from genome assembly GCA_039707465.1 of Rhabdophis nuchalis. Taxonomy (NCBI): domain Eukaryota; kingdom Metazoa; phylum Chordata; class Lepidosauria; order Squamata; family Natricidae; genus Rhabdophis; species Rhabdophis nuchalis. The sequence goes on from CM077659.1 coordinate 19,785,167, forward strand.
TCAGCCTGGCCCCTCTCCAAGCCTGATCAAGGTCGGTAATGGTGAACTATCTTGAGAGACGGTGGGAGAGGAAAGACTTTGCTGGAGAGGAATTCACTGTCAATTAAATAAAAGGGGTTTATCGGGACGAGGACTCGGCTTCGTGCTGCTGGGGGAGCCCAGATCAGAACAACTATTTCCCTCTATCTTCCCATGTTGCCCAACTGAAGGTTGCAAAGAAACAGACGCGAGAGAATAATATAGTTTTCCGTTCAGGACATCTGCAAGCAGAACAGGGCAGCAACAGCTGCTGTGCCAGCTGCAGGCCCTTTCTTGCTCCTGAATTGATGGGGCGATGATGGCGTTCATCTTATTCTTTAGTCCTAAGTTTTATCGGAACAAAAAAGTGAGAAAGAGGCTTTGGGTAAATGGAAGCACCTTTGTTTCGCTCTGTCACTATGAAGAATCATTCAGGTGAGAAAAACAACTTGCCTGCGGTGGAGAGCTCTTACTGCCTCTACCCTTCAGAAAACCAAACTCCTGTTTGTTAGAGGAATTCTTTTCCATTAAACAAAGATTCCTCCCCCCCCCCCCATAAAAAATCTCAGACGGACAGAAGCAAAGGAACAACGGCTGCACCTGGCCAGCTCCTCCTATGGGAACACACACAGACACACACACGTCCAATCTGCTCATTCATTAAGTGGACATCTGGAAACAATCACCTGCCATCGTCAACTCCGGAGTCTCATGCCCAGAGCACAGCGATGGATGTGCTGCCACGTTACGTGGACTTCTCAAAGGAAGTAATTTGAGGCTAATCGGCAAGCCACGGGGAAGAACGCCCCATCCACCGCGGCGCAGGTGCATCGCCAGCCCAACCTGAGGCGCACACACGAAGGCCTGGCTGAAAGACAAATTAATCACCAGGTGGGCAGGAGAATAAATGCCACGGACGTTATGCTGCAGAATGCGTTGGGCACTTCAATGCTCTTTTGCAAGAATAAACAGCCAGGGTGATTTTCTTTCCCCCCCCCTGGGTTTCTCAGCTGCAGTTCTGTCCCCCCCCAACCCACTCCACACCCCCCATTGGTATTCAGAGCCAGAAGTATCCCATAAATCTGCAGGTTGGAAGGAGCAGTGCAAGTTGATTACCAAAGGTGAGAGAACGAACGCAAAGCACGGCTATCGACTGCTTGACTCGCTAAGATGCGGTGCGTGGCGTTGGCTTGATGAAAGCGCCTGAGGCAACGTCTCACTTTGTTGCAAAAACATCTGCACGTCGTCTACATTCTGCCAGCTGTACAAAGTATGCAAATGCCCCTTCGTTTGCATAATTTATTCTGAGCTTCCAAATCATCTCCTGCTTTCCTTAATGGACTGCTTGTTGCACAAATGTTTGAGCTGTTTTACCTGCCCGTCTAAAGAAAAGAGGAACTTGGGGGACTCCAATCTAAACCAACTTTGCAACTGGGGCCAGCATTTAGAATGAGCTAATCTGTGCAAATATTATGACATCTAAAAATATCTGGAAGGTTAGAGAGGGATGAACTCAAAAGCAACCAGATGAGAATCAGGTAGCTGTATAAAAATCCAGAAACCTTACAGGCACAGCACAGGCACTCTTGACTGGAGTCTACAGCACAAGGGAACTTCAAGGTTATATCCTTTCATACCATCCTAGTAAAGCTCCTGAGCCTTAATGAAGAGAGAAAGTGTGCTGCAGCGCTTAGAATACCAGATTAAACATGGAACACAAATCACAACTGGCTCTAGTCACACAACACATTAAGCCATAAGCCATGCTTTGCAGTGCTTAAAAACTCCATCATTGGATGTTTTTAAGAAGAGTCCCTTATCTGAAATAGCATAGATGGTCCTGCTTGAGCAAGGGGCTGGACTAGAAGACCTCCAAGGTCCCTTCCAGCTCATTCAATTATTCTAAAAAAAGTATACCTGTAAGGTGAGATCTCAAAACCATAGAAATGGTGGTAGATTTTAGGAGAAACCCTCCTATACTACTGCCCCTTATAATTCTAGAGAACACAGTAGAGACCTTCAAGTTTCTAGGTTCTATCATATATCAAGACCTAAAATGGACACCTAACATCAAAAAGTCATCAAAAAAGCACAACAAAGAAGGTTCTTTCTGCGCCAAGTCAGGAAGCTCAAACTGCCCAAAGGAGCTGTTGATTCAGTTCTACAGAGGATTCATTGAGTCTCTCATCTGCACCTCCATCACTGTCTGGTTTGGCTCTGCAACCCAACAAGACAGACGGAGACTTCAGAGGAGAATCAGAACTGCAGAAAGAACAATAGCTGCCAACCTGCCTTCCATGGAGGACCTGCACGAGTCAAAAAGAGGGCTGTGATATACTGCACAGCAGAACAACTAGACACAAGGACAGTTTTTCCCCAAATGCCATCACTCTGCTAAACAACTAATTTCCACAACACTGTCATATTACCTGCTAAGACTGTATTACTATTCTTCTTCTCATCCTCCCTACTACCTATCTCCTCCCACTTATGACTATAACCTTGTTGCTTGTATCTTTACAATTTATATTGTTTTATTTGTTTCCTAGTATGATGTTGATTGCTTATTTAGTAACCTATGTCTATCACTAACTGTTGTGTCTTTTTATTCTTGATGAATGTCTTTTTATGTCCACTGAGAGCCTCTGCACCAAAGACAAATTCCTTGTGTGTCCAATCACACTTGGCCAATTAAAAAGTCTATTCTATAGAATTCTTTTCTATTCTTTGAGTGGAATACAATTTCTGTGACCTCATGGAGAAGTCCAAGCAATATCCTTGGCAGATAATACAAAAGAATTATCTGGGGTGTTGGGAATATTTTTGAGGAGGGGGGCTTGTCAGTCTTATCTTCCATGGCAGTTTTCCATCCATCTATAAGCCAAGCCAAACCCTACTTAATTTTCTGAGATTTCAATTATGGTAGACTCCCTACCATCTTGTAGCCGGAAGCTTCACACAACACGCTAAGCTAATACATAAGTTCATAGCTTGGTGGGACGCGTGAATCTTTATGCTGGTCTGTTTCAGGGGTTAGTTGTGAGGACAAAGGGGTGTGTGTCCAACTACTAGGCATCCATGGTGGGTTCCACAAAGAAGAGGGAGTCAAACTATTCTCCAAGGCACCTGGGGGCAGGACAAGAAGCAATGGGTGGAAACTAATCAAGGAGAGAAGCAACTTAGAACTGAGGAGAAATTTCCTGACAGTTAGAACAATTAATCAGTGGAACAGAAGTTGCCTCCAGAAGTTGTGAATGCCCCAACCCTGGAAGTCTTTAAGAAGATGTTAGATAGCCATTTGTCTGAAATGGTATAAGGTTCCTGCCCACGCAGGGGGTTGGACTAGAAGACCTACAAGGTCCCTTCCAACTCTGCTATTGTATTGTATTGTATTGTTCCTACCAGTTTGGCCCCGTTTGACCCAATCAATAGTGTATGGCGGCCTGGGTCGCTGGAACCGGCAGCGACCCAGGCCTGGCACATCCCTGAACCAGTTCCCCAGTCGTCATCATTGCCACCTTGTTTTTGAGTTCTGCGCATGGGCAGAACTATTTTAATTGAACTGCTCATGCACGCACAGCATGCACCCAGCTTGTGCATGCGCGAAACCAAACTGGCAGTGAAGCCAGCTGGAGCCCACCCCTGCTAGGTAGGCTGGCTTGAATTTTTATGGGGAAAAGGTAAGCTGTTAAATATGTTCGCCACCTTGAGTTATTTGTAGAAATAATCAAGGCAGGCTAGAAATAGGACAAGGAAATATATGATTTGAGAAACATGAAATCATTTTAAAGTCAAAAAGAAAAAGAAGAAAAGGAAGAATAAAAGCTACTAAATTTCAGCGCATGCTTGTAATTTGTATATCTAGGCTTGGGCATATGAGAGAGTTCTGGACAGGATCTTAGGTGTTCCTAGCACTGCACTATTCTGGACCTAGTTCCTGAGATCTGTTGGAACCACTCATCCAGTTAGGAATCACTGTCCCAAGTGGTCCTACCACTACTGGGATCACTTTGGACTTTACTTTCCACACATTCTCTAGTTCCTCCTTCAGGACCTCTTACTTCTTCATCTTCTCATAGTCCTTCTTCCTGCTCTTGCTGTAACTAGTGATACATCTACCACGTCTGCTGTCTTCTGGTCCTTGTCTACTACTATAATATGTGGTTGATTGGCCACTACCTGCCTGTCCATCTGGAGCTGAAAATCCCACAGATCGTAGCTTTCTTATTCTCCTTTTGGGGATCTCTCATCTGGATTTAGGAGGGTCTAGCCCAGCGATGGCGAACCTTTTTTGGCTCGCGTGCCATAAGTGGGGAGAGCGCAGGGGGTTTATGCGCAGGTGTGCCATACCCATAATGCAACGCGCATACACACACACACCCATGCGCATGCGTGCACTACAGGCGCTCCCACCCCCCATTTTTGCATGCTCTTTTCACCCTCCCCAGGCTCCAGAGGCTTTATAGCAGGGGTCCCCAACCTTTGCAACTTTAAGTCTGAAGGACTTCAGCTCCCAGAATTCTCCAGCCAGCAAAGCTGGCTGGAGAATTCTGGGAGCTGAAGTCCTTCAGACTTAAAGTTGCAAAGGTTGGGGACCCCTGCTTTATAGGAAGGAGCCTGGGGAGGGCGAAAACAGCCCCCACCTCACCCCCCAGAGGCCCTCCACAGGCTTTAGCGACCTTCAGGAGGCTTCCCTGAAGCCTCCAGAGTGCTGAAAACGACGCTCCAACAAAACTGGAATTGACCTCCGAATTGACTTTGACTTTTGACTTTTATTCAATTTATATACCGCTCCCTTTCCCAGAAGGGACTCGGGGCGGTGCACAGGAAATTTAAAAAACATATATAAACATAACAATATTCAAAATTTAAAAACCAGATTAAATTAGTATCCTTGTGCTAAAAAATTTAAATAAGTTAAAACTGTGTCCCTAAAAACCAATTAAAACAATTTAACTGCAGACTATAGGCTAGGTGGTGTGAGCTAGGCCAGGCCGGCCTGTTGGAAAAAATAATTTTTAAGTTTCTGGTGGAAGGAACGGAGGTCCGTGCTCGTTCTAAGTTCAGGGGGTAAGTCGTTCCAGAGAGTTGGGCTCACCACAGAGAAGGCCCTTCCCCTGGGCGTCACCCGCTGGCATTGCCTGGTGGACGGCACCCGGAGAAGTCCCTCTCTGTGGGAGCGAATTGGCCGAAGGGATGTATGGGGTAGGGTGTGATCCCGTAGATAACTAGGTCCTGTGCCATGCCGAATTGCTCGGAGTGTCATTTTGAGCACTCCAGAGGTTTCAGGGAAGCTCATGAAGCCTCCGGAGGGCTGGGGGGTGGGCGGGGGAGGCTCTTTTCGCCCTTCCCAGGCTCCTATAAAGCCTCTGGAGCCTGGGGAGGGTAAAAAATGGCTTCAGAAAAGGGCCAATTCAGCTGCCCAGTGCCCGCATGCACGCTGACCAGCTGACAGGGCAGCGCCTCGCATGCCCTGACAAATGGCTCCGTGTGCCACCTGTGGCACGCGTGCCACAGGTTCGCCATCACAGGTCTGACCCATATTCCGTACTGATGTTCGTATAGACCAGCTATTTGCTTGCCCCGTTCAGTAACATCTGGATAGCCTAATGTTTAGAGCACTGCCTTGGGTGTAGGAGAACCAGGGTTCAAATCCTGGCTGGGATCTATCTCCGTAGCAGGGGTCCTAGCCCCCAACAGTTCATCTGCCCATCTCAAAATATGACAGCGACATCATGACCCCTGAGATGGATTAACAAGGTCCATATCGGATGTTGAGCAACCAGGGCAATCTTTATTCGATATAGATGAGGAATATTGCATGGAGAACCTTTGCTTGTAAGAAGGAGGATCTCAGCTCAATTCACACCTGAGATAAAGGCTAAAGAGGAAACAAAGACGCTCAGGAACGTAAATAGGATGCTTTGTGTTGGCGCAGAACTGAACACAAGAGAAGTCCTGGATTTCCCTTTGTCCCAACCACCTCTCCTTTCAGGCAGCCATGGTGCAGCTAGGTGGCCTCGAGCCAAAAAGACGTGGTGTTTTGATTCTTTCCTAAGGCAGGAGAATGGACCTAACAAGGCACTCTTTCAAATAGGGCCTTTCTGAACCTCGCTTTTTAAAATCAAAGCCCACAGAAAGCAAGCAAAGGAATTGTGAAGCCTAATAATACTGGAAGATGTTGGTTACCTGATGGGGCTTTTTCAAAAGCTACCTGCTGAGCTCCCGAAACCGTCTGGCGGTTGATCCAATTCCTCCTCGTGCATTTCTTGTTAGCAGCGGATGAGAAGCATCTTTTGAACTTCCTGCGCTAAGAGACTGGCATTGTCTTGCGGCTTCCCCCATTTTTTTTAAATTTTTATTTTACAGGCAATCTGTTTCATTTTGGCCTGCTTGGGAAAGAAAGCAAAACTCCGACACCAGCTCTGAAAGCCTCCTAATGCAAGGTGGGAGAAGAGGAGCCAGATAGCTGAAGCTACGTCCAGCTTCCTAGTCACTGGATCTGCCTCATCAAGAACCAAGGCAGTTCTAATAGCAGCTACAGACGATTTGCGCGTCCAAGAAAGCCCACTGAGCAGCTGCAGAATCTGTATTTAAAACTGCCAAGTCAGAGTCTTTCTCCATCTCCAAAAGACAAAGTCTAGGCAGATTTCCAGGACAAGAGAAGAGAGGGAAGGGAGGGGGGGGGAGAGAGAGAGAGAGACAGCCAGATCTAATCTGTATTCATGGATTTTTCAGTGGTTATAAATTCTAGCTCCATTTGTGATTTTTAGTAAGACTTAATTTGCAGTTGAGATAAGCCCCAGAACTGTTTCCAGAACTATTATTCAGCTTATTAGTCACTTTTCTCTTTTAAAACCTTCTCGGTGTTTTCCGTCTATAAATTCAGACTCAAGACAGCTGAGAGACACTGAAGCCCACCCAGGTCTGGAAAGACCCCCAGATCCTTCAAAACACAACTCATACGAAGGGCGTGTGGGGGCAGACCTGCTTCCATACCTCCCTGTACCTGATGTTCTCCAGATGTGCTGGGACAACCCTTCCCAGGATTCTAGCAAGAGCACACCTGGAATACTGCAACTAATTTTGGTTGCCATAATACTTAAAAGATGTGGAGACTTTGGAAAAAGTTCAGAGAAGAGCAACTAAGATGATCAAAGGCCTGGAGACTAAACCATAGGACGAACGGCTGCAGGTTTTGGGTCTGGCTAGTCTAAAGAAAAGCAGAATTAGGAGTGACATGATAGCAGTCTTCCAGTACTTGAGGGGCAGCCACAAAGAAGAGGCGGCCAAATTATTCTCCAAAGCACCCAAAGGGCAGGACAAGAAATAATGGTTGGAAACTAATCAAAGAGAGAAGCAACCTGGAATTAAGGAGAAACTTCCTAACAGTGAGGACAATCAACAAGTGGAACAGCTTGCCTGCAGAAATCGTGGATGCTCCATCACTGGAGGTTTTTAAGAAGAGACCAGAAAGTCACTTGTCTGAGATGGTATAGGCTGCTTGAGCAAGGGGTTGGACTAGAAGACCTTTAAGGTCTATTCTTATTCCATTCTATTCTAACCAGATTCCCAGCTATTTTGCTGGCTGGAAACCTTGGGACTTTCAGTACCCTGGACAGCACCGCTCTGGGGACGTTGCTCTGTTCAGCTTCAGTTCACAGTGGAGCAATGCCCGTAATTCATAGACTTCTTCCAGCAGCGCCTGAAGACTTTGCTTAAGCTAATAGGTATAATCAATCACCCAGGCCTGGAACAGGATGATCAGAGACTCTGGTGCAACATACACCTAGGAGGAAGACAAGAGGGAAATTTCAAGGACAGGAACTTAGTGGTGATAGCAACGGTGGCTCTGAAGACGGCATAACAGAAGGACAGATTTGGAAGGCACCTCGGGTGTCTTCTAATCCAGGGGCGTCAAACTTGATTTCATTCAGGGGCCACATCAAGATTTTGTTTGACCTCGGGGTGTAGAGGGTGGGTGTGGTTACAGTGGCCGTGGCCAGTGTTGGGGGTGCCTGCGGCAGCCTGACAACTTTGCAAGCAACAATGGACTCTAGATGTCTGTTTCAGGCTGCAATGGCCTCCTGAAGCCCTCTGCCAGCAAAAATGGAGCTTGGGAGAGCTGCAGAAACTCCATTTTCACTGGTGGGATGGTCCTTGGCTGTTTCCAGGGCAGCTCCGCAGGCCAGCTCCATGCAGATCCAGCCCACGGGACTTGCGTTTGACACCCCTGTTCTAATCCAACCGCTTGCTCAAGCAGGAAACCCTATACCCATGATGGCGAACTTCTGGCACATGTGACACAGGTGGCATGCAGAGCCATTTCGGAGGGTACACGAGGTGTTGTCCTGTCAGCTCCAGCATGCCAGCTAATTTTTGGCCTTGATTTTTGGCCATTTTTTGCCCTGAAGCCTCTGGAGGGTGAAAAACCACCCAACGCGCAAACCGGAAGTTCAGGAATGTTTCCAGCCTCTGGAGGGCCTCCAGGGGCTGAGGGAGGCTGTTTTTACCCTCCCCAGGCTCCTAGAAAGCCTCTGGTGCCCGGGGAGGGCGGAAAACAGACCTATTGAACCCACTGAAGTCAGAAAAGGGGCCGTTTCTGGCCTCCAGAGAGCCTCCAGCAGGGCAGGGAAGGCAGTCTTCGCCCTCCCCGGGCTCCAAGAAAGCCATACGTGCATGCATGGGGCTGCAGTGTGTGTGTGTGTGTCATGAGTGCATGCGCTGGGGGCGCAGTGCAGGGGGGCATTACATTATGGGGGTGGGCACGCAAGCTTTTGGCACCGGAGGCAGAAAAGGTTTGCTCTCCCTGCCCTGCACCAAAGGGTTGTCCAATGTCTTCTTAGAAACCTACTGTGTTGCAGCACCCACAGCTTTCCACTGAGATCCTCTGATCCTTTGGGACCGACGGGAAAAGAGAGAAGCCGGGCGGCTGGAGCTCTCTGAAGTAGTGAGAGCGCGTAGAGAGACGGATCCATTCACAGGCCCCCTTTATCTCCTTGATCAGCCAATGTGTGCAAGAATGGCACACTTCATCCCAGAGGAGGGCTCTTCTTTTCAATCACAATAGTGAACATCGTTTCGCTTTAATCACTGAATGGAAAGCGGGCAGAAAAACACAATGCGGCTTTTTTCTGCTCAGCGCTAATTTCAAAGAGCTAAAATCTAGGTTTTGATCACACACACAGAGAGAGACAGAGACAGAGACAGAAAGAGAGAGAGAGAGAGAAAGAGAAAGAAAGAGAGAGAGAGAAAAAGAGAGAGAGAAAGAGAGAGAGAGAAAGAGCACAAGAAAGAAAGAGAGAGAAAGAGAGAAAGAGAGAGAGAGAGAGAGAGGAAGAGAGAGGAAGAGAGAGAGAAAGAGTGAGAGAGAGAGAGAGAGAGAGAGAAAGAGAAAGAAAGAGAGAGAGAGAAAAAGAGAGAGAGAAAGAGAGAGAGAAAGAGCACAAGAAAGAAAGAGAGAGAAAGAGAGAAAGAGAGAGAGAGAGAGAGAGGAAGAGAGAGGAAGAGAGAGGGAAAGAGTGAGAGAGAGAGAGAGAGAAAAGAAAGAGAAAGAGAGAGAGATAGAGAGGAAGAGAGAAAAAGAGAGAGAGAGAAAGAGAGAGAAAAAGCGCAAGAGAAAGAAAGAAAGAAAGAAAGAAAGAAAGAGAAAGAAAAAGAGAGAAAGAAAAAGAGAGAGAGAGAGGAAGAGAGAGAGAGGAAGAGAGAGAAAGAGAGAAAGAGAGAGAAAGCGCAAGAGAAAGAAAGAAAGAAAGAAAGAGAAAGAAAAAGAGAGAAAGAAAAAGAGAGAGAGAGGAAGAGAGAGAGAAAGAAAGAAAGAGATAGAGAGAGATAGAGATAGAAAGAGAGAGAGAAAGATAGAGGAAGAGAGAGAAAGAAAGAGAAAGAGAAAGAAAAAGACAGGAAGAGGGAGAGAGAAAGAGAGAGAGAGGCTGGCAAATAATAGTGGATAAAGAAGAGGAGAGGAGCAGAATTAAGGATGCAACTATACAGGGAGTCCTCGTCTTACAATGATTCATTTAGTGACCGTTTGAAGTTACAACAGCAATGAACAAAGTGACCTATGACTATTTTTCACAATTATGACCCATGCAGTATCCAAATAGTCACGTGATCAAAATGCAGACCCTTGGAAACTGACTCATACTTATGACGGATGCAGTGTCCCGGGGTCACATGATCCCCTTAGGTCAGGGGTCTGCAAAGTCGGCTCTTTTAAGACTGGTGGACTTCAACTCCCAGAGTTCCCCAGCCAGCATAGCTGGCTGGGGAACTCTGGGAGTTGAAGTTCACCAGTCTTAAAAGAGCCGACTTTGCAGACCCCTGCCTTAGGTGACCATCTAACCAACAAAGTCAATGGGGAAGCCAGATTCACTTAACAGCCGGGTCACCAACTTAAAAACTGCAGCAATTCCCTTAGCAATGGTGGCAAGAAAGATCCTCAAACTGGGCACATAGCAACAGGTGCTTTGGACACACCTGTGGCCACAATTTGAAGACTACCTGTGCATTCACAGTCCCTCTCCTGTTTGCCAGAAGTCTCAGGAACTGAAGGTCAAAATGCCATGGGAAAATTTCAAGGGAAAGCAAGGGAGACACCCGGACAGCAACCTGATTGGAGCACATGAACTGAGTGTTTTGGGAAAGAGAAAACTTTTACTTTTAATTTCAGAGTATAAGGCGCATCTTTCCTCCTCCCCCCCCCCCCCTAAAAGAGCATGGAAATGTTGGTGCGTCTTATACATCAAATGCAGCCATTTTTGGCCTCCTGAAGCCGCGCCTCTGAATCCCATTTTTGTGAAAAATGGTCTATTGTTTTGCAAAAAAAGGGGCATTTTTGCCTTTTTCCGACCCACAGGAGGACTCTGCAGGCTTCAGCAAGGCTGGGGGAAGGCAAAAACGCCTCCATTTTTGCAAGGAATGTCCTGTTTTCCACCCGATTTTTGCAAAAACGGGGGCGTTTTTGCCTTCCCCCAACCCTGCTGAAGCCTGTAGAGTGCTCCTGGGGGCTGGGGGGGGGGGGAGAACAACACCTTTTTTTCTTACTTACCTCTTTGAAATCTTGGTGTGTTATATACACCGGTGTGTCTTATAGTCCCAAAAATACGGTAGGTGAAAACCGTGGGAACCTCCAGAGTCGGCTTTCACCCGAACTGTGCCAATATGATATGCCCAATAAAGCTATCCTCTGAAGAATCTACCTGCCTCAGAGTTTTACTTGCTACTTGCAACCCTGACAGTTAAGTGACTCCCAAGGATCTTGGAGAAGACAAGCCATTACTCCTTAAAGGAGCTTCCTACTACTCCTTCAAACTCATTCCAAGTTGGGGCAATTCAAGGCAAAATGGACAGGAACACCCCCAACGAAGTCCAGGGTTTCCAATTTTGAACCACTCCGGATCTCAAGAAGGAGAAACTATTTGGCAGACCATCCAATGTGGCACACCTCCGAAAGAGGGAAGCAATGTCAGTGGCCTTGTGCAATTATCTTTTAATTTTAAAACACTCTTTTGCAAGATACCGCTTTTTATGGTCTAGTTAATTATCACACTTACGGAAAGGAATTTAATGTGTAGTAAAATGACTTTATTATCAGCTGTTTTTTTCCCAGAGAGTGGGAAAATGAGAGAGAGAGAGAGAGAGAGAGAGAGAGAGAGAGAGAGAGAGAGAGAGAGAGAGAGAGAGAGAGAGAGAGAGAGAGAGAGAGAGGGAGGGAGAGGGAGAGAGGCGCATGGGAACAAGAAGCAAAGTAATTAAGCTAGAAACACATGGTTTCCCCCCTTTTAGGAAGATGTTAATGAGCAAACGACTTACAAATCAGGATATTTTTTTAAAAAAAAATCCCCAATGAACTGTGATTTTAGAATATAACACCTTCGTGTTCTGACCTGCAGGGGCATCCATTAGTTTTCCAAAGAGTCAAGATAGTGGGTGTGATCCTGGCATTGAAGCCCCTCTCTCTCTTAACAGGCATTCCTCGTGCAGACCGTCCTCACCTTATGACCATTTCATGATGGTTCAAAATAGGATTGCTCTGAAAAAGGTGGCAGTTGGAGAACTGTGAGGCAGGCACCCCCCCTCCATTTTTTAAATGTGCATTATTTTTTAAATGTGTGCCTTCCTCCCTACCTCCTTCTCATTCCCATCTTTCCTTCCTTCCTTCCCTTCTTCTTCCTTCCTTTTCTTTTTCTTTCACATTCCTTCTTCCTTCTTCCCTACCTCCTTCTCATTCCCATCTTTCCTTCCTTCCCTTCTTCCTTCTTTCCTTTCCTTCCTTCCTTTTCTTTTTCTTTCACATTCCGTCTTCCTTCCTCCCTACCTCCTTCTCATTCCCATCTTTCCTTCCTTCCTTCCTTCCCTTTTTCTTCCTTCCTTCCTTTTCTTTTTCTTTCACATTCCTTCTTCCTTCCTTCTTCTCTCCTTCTCATTCCCATCTTTCCTTCCTTCCTTCTTCCCTTTTTCTTCTTTCCTTCCTTTTCTTTTTCTTTCACCTTCCTTCTTCCTTCCTTCTTCTCTCCTTCTCATTCCCATCTTTTCATTTCTCTTTCTCCTGCCTTTATTTCCTTTTGTCCCTTCCTACCTTTTCTTTTTCTTCCACCTCCCTCCCTCCTTCCTTCTCATTCCCATCTCCTTCTTTCATTTCTTTCTTTTCTCTCTTTTTCTTTCTTTTTTCTTTCTCCTTCCTTCCTTCTTTCTTTCATTACTTTATTTTCCTCTCTCCCTCCTTCCTTCCTTCCTTCTCTCTGCATTCTATATTCCCTCCAACTTCCACGCTGCTTCAAGAGCCCATCATCAGAGCCCGTGGCTGCCATCCATCTGCTCCTTTTGTCCTTCCTCGCTGCACCTTGAAAAGCAAACCAGGCATCAAGTGCAGCAGCTTGGCTCATTCAAGGTCCGCCAAAGTCGCTCAGAAGATCTGCAGCCAACAGTGCCAAGTTTGTCAGAAGAGTGGGTTGAGTGAGCCAACTCCTCTCCCGCTCGGGCAGTTGGGAGAAGAGACCTGAACTCCAGGGCTAAGCAGATTCACTTGTCTGTTTCATCTCACCCAGCTACTACACAAGAGCCAGAACAAGGGCAGCAGGGAGGAGATCAGCAAAGGGCTCAAGAATCAGAGCCGGAGAATGAAGACACCATCCCTGGAAGAAGAGGAGGCACCACCTGGCCTCTGAATTAGGATCTCCAAGGCCTCTTTCCATCCTTTCATAACAACAGAGAGAATGAATGAAAAAGGACGGTGTCAGATCCCTGTTGTGGCCCAGCCGGATCCATCTGAGCTGATGATGGACTCGGATAGCGAGGAACCATATGAGTCTGCTCTGGAGGAGGAGGGAGACCTTGGGGAGTGTTCAAAGTCAGAGCAGGAACCAGAGAGGCTGGTTGGCCACCAGGAGGCGCCTGAGGCATGGAGCAGTGGGGAGGATCAAAGGCAGTTTGTCCCTGATGCTAGATTGAGAAGGGCTGAGAAACGGAAGCAGCAACTCCGTAGGCAGGCTCACAGAAGATGATTGAGCACCAGGTGGTTGTTGATTGGCCCCTCCCAAGAGAGCTTATAGGTGAGACATTGGGAGGGGACATTTGCAGGAAACAACCATTCGAATTAATAGCCAAGAAAGTCTGTCTGCGTATTCTAGACGTGTTCATTTGGACTATCTGTGTATTCTAGCCGTGTTTGTTTGGACTATCTGTGTGAAAGGTTGCTGCAGAGCTACTCTACTGAACGTGAGTTGTCTGGGCTCTCAGCCAAAGAATTCGTTATCTCAGTAATCGAACAGTGGCAAACAGCCAAGCCTGTGTTCTGGTCTATTCACAGGCCGGGGGTCAGAACAGATCCCTAAAAGTGATGCAGCCATTCAATTGGGCGGAGGGGGTCCTGGGAGTCAATTTATTAGCAGTGCCTGTGACAACTGATATTTTACAACTGGTTTCCTGGTGCCGAAATGCCTTGAGATCCCCTCACCTTTTGGGGGAATGTTTATGATGGCCACGTGGGACGGTTCACTTTAATGTCTAACAGAAGAGAGCCATGGGAATGGATGTGCCAGGCCTGCAGTCCTATTCTTTGCTGGATCTTTGGCCTGCCACAATCTCTAATATTTTACTATGCTGTTTCTTTAGTGGGGAATTGGGAGGGGGGAATAGTAAGGATTAGGATGTGTGGTTGTCAAAATAAAACATTCCTTTCTAGAAGCCCAAGGTCATCCTTTGTCTCTGCACCTCTGCGCCTGACTGGAACTAGATGGATGGAAGTGCCAGCGTGGCAGAGGAAGAAGATCAGACCATGGGATGGACTTATGGGTGTGGGGGGCAAGTTCATGAACTTTCAACTGGGTGGGGGAAACCAGGAAACTTTCAGATTCGGGTTTTCCCAGATGTACCAACATGTCTCTCTTAATAAATTGAAACTTTGAGCAATACTTTGCCTTGGACTCTGATTTAATTTTGGATGTTATTTGGAATGCTGACATTAACCCTTATCCAGTTCTCAGGGAAGCTGGTAAAGGAACCACCTTCACACTGGTGTACTGGCTAAAATCTGCATTCTTACTAATGGGAGCGGTCTCTACCCCTTTAATTCTAGTCGCCTTGTCTAAGGGTATCCAGAGGTTGCTTTGAACTGGATGTTTTCGGCTTAATAAAAGCTTCCTTTTGAAATACTCCCGTTTCAAGAGTTCTTCCCTTTCTTAAGTTAGAAGGAGAGGCAATCCTTACCCAAAGAGAGATTCTACAGAATAGGAAGTCTTTAGGAGGAAAGATCAGTTGGAAGGCAAGACGGCAAAAGGAGAAGATCAGAAGGCCCAAAGGGAGAAGAAGTGAAACTTCTGCATCCATGGCAGCCACAAAATCTGTGCCTTCTGGGTAATGCTGTCACATATGAAGTACAGGGAGTCCTCAGCTTGCAACCATTTGTTTCGAGTCCATTGCCAAACATCCTTATTTGGGTCATGTAACCATGGGGATGCTACAAGAGTCGTAGGTTTGAAAAACGGTCATAATTTTTTCCAGTGCTGTTGTAACTGTCACGAAGTGAGTCCAATGCTACCTGTGTAGCCAGATTCCCCAACATTGGGAAATAAATAATTAGCAATTAATTTTTTTTAAAAAAGTTGGAGGCTAAAACCTATGAAGAACGGTTGCAGGAATTGGGCATGGCTGGTCTAGCGAAGACCAGGGGAGACATGATAACAGTGCTCCAATATTTGAGGGGCCCCCACATAGAGGAGGGGGTCAAGCTATTTCCCAAAGAACCTGAGGGCCAGACAAGGAATAATGGATGGAAACTGAACAAGGAGAGATTCCACCTGGAAATAAGGAGGAATTTTCTGACAGTGAGAACAATCAACCAATGGAACAGAAGGTGCCTTCAGAAGTTGTGGGAGCTTCACCACTGGAGACTTTCAAGAAGAGACTGGACTTCCATTTGTCAGAAATGGTGTAGAGTCTCCTGCTTGAGCGGGGTTGGACTAGATGACCTGTAAGGTCCCTTCCAACTCTGTTAATATGTTAAATTTGGGACCTCAGCAATATATCTCCTGAACCTGAGAAATGGAAAGAAGAGCTGAGATGGGCTGATATATGTTGGGGGGCTGGACTAGATGACTTACAATGTCCCTTCCAACTCTGTTAATCTGTTATCTGAGTGTAACATGTCCCAGACTGTCTGAGTTTGTACTGTCTTTGTCCATGTCAGAACTGTTCTATCAAAATGGGGCTGTTTTATGTATGTACTTTGCTTTTAGTGCTGAACATGCTACGCTTAATATTCTCCCCCTCCCCCCCACCCCAAAATGAAGGGGAATTGAACATTATTATATCATCACCATCATTTTATTTATGTAATCTACTAGCCTTTCCCGGCCATGCGTTGCTGTGGCCCAGTCTGGTTAAATGGCCAACCAATCTGTGTGTAGATCTACACCTGCTCACACAAACACTTACACACAACCACTGTATAACCCCCAACCTACCTACCTACTGTATTTCTCCCTCTCCCTCTCTATCCCTCTACCTACCTACCTACCTACCTTATTTCTCCTCTCTCTCTATCCCTCTATCTACCTACCTACCTACCTACTGTATTTCTCCCTCTCCCTCTCTATCCCTCTACCTACCTACCTACCTACCTACCATATTTCTCCCTCTCTCTCTCTATCCCTCTACCTACCTACCTACCTACCTACCTACCTTATTTCTCCTTCTCTCTCTCTATCCCTCTACCTACCTACCTACCTACCTACCTACCTACCTACCTACCTACCTACTGTATTTCTCCCTCTCCCTCTCTCTCCCTCTACCTATCTACCTACCTACCATATTTCTCCCTCTCTCTCTCTATCCTTCTACCTACCTACCTACTGTATTTCTCCCTCTCCCTCTCTATCCCTCTACCTATCTATCTACCTACCTACCGTATTTCTCCCTCTCTCTCTCTATCCCTCTACCTACCTATCTTATGGACAGAGTATTTTATGTCATAAAGGATGACATAATACTTGTGGCCCACTGCTCTCTCTGTATCCATCTACCTAACTTTTTTACAATTTTTTACATTTCCATTGCATGTACCTGGCACAGGTGTGACATCTACACAATCTCTATATATCATTGGTGCCGTACTTGAAAGGAACATTGTGTGAAAATTTGGAAGCGATCGGTGCAGGACTTTCGGAGATTAGTGGTTTTGAACAAACTATTGTTACGTTTTTATTTATATAGATATCTTATAATCAGCTCTGGGAGGCTTC